>JAFJYJ010000091.1:0-1200000 GCA_019022615.1 Acacia melanoxylon
TTATGTTTTAAATATTTTCACCATAACTCACATATTTTCCTATACTTAAGAGTTGAGAAGTGAGAACCTAAAAATTTCAATCTCATTCACAGACTTTACTTAATCTCAATCTCCATCTTAGTTTCACACCTCAATCTCGCTACTGGGACCGCTAGGGTTCGCTACTTTTTTTGGTCAAAGGGTCGTTGCTACTCACAAAACTCAATAGTTTGCATTTGATTACGAATTAATGAATGTTTTTATTTGTTGGATGATTCGTGTTGTTTGGATATTAATGTTGACAACATTTTTTTGATAAATTAGAACTACAATTGTACTAATTTACAAATTATATTTCTTAAAAAAAAATGGAGGAACAATAGTTAAAATTTGGAATAGTAACTTACGAGGCCTTGTAGGGCCTCGCCACAAGCTTATAAGAATGCTAACCTCTATAAAGAAAAGGTTAAGAGATGGTATGACAAGCAATTACCGGGATGACACAATATCATGCGACAAGACGGTCATCGGATCTAAAACCACCAACCACCAACCCGAAGACCCACTTAGTCGTGACGAGGACGATAAACTTAGCGCTATTAGGAGGCACCAAAGTTCCCTTCTCCTTATTTTACAGTACTTTTCTTCCCTCTTCTTTTGTTTTCCATGTCGTAGGAATGCTACAACATACGTGGGTCAGTCCACCGGTCGTTTACGATTTCGTTACCCATATGTGTGTTATTTTTAATTTATTATTCCTCGCCGCGAACGGCCTATTTTTCCTTGGCCTACGGTACCTTGGTCATTTCACTTTTAGCCACATTTCCTCGGCGGTACCTCGACGTGTCCTTCATCTTCCACAAATCGCTATCTCTCCGTCAAAGTCCAAACACCCGTTCACCAATCTTTGCTATACCCTTCATCTATTCCCACCCAACACCCATTCATAACCATTCATAATACCAACAACCATTGAGAGCAAGTGGTAAGGGACTTGCTCTCCCTCAACCACGTCCTCTAATTTAAGGCGTGGAAATGGAGAAAATGATGTTGGGAGCTCTTCCTTACGACCCGAGTGCCCGACGCGGGGTGAAATCTAGATTAGTCAAAACTGAAGGTTCGATGAGCCAGGGTATGATACACAAAAAACAACCATTCATAATGCCTTGCCTCGCTCTCGCACCGCTCGCACTTTATAAACACCCCAACCCGCCATCTCTCCATACCCCGCCTTCACCTTTACCCATCAAACCCAACCTTCGCTCCTTTTCCCCATCATCACGGTACGAACCCGTAACTACCACTTCACAGCGGGTGCACACATGCAACCACGCCTTTATATTCGGTCTAGTCGTCGTACTCCACCCCTTTTCCTCCACCATATGTTTTTCGATCACCTCCTTGATCGTCCTGCGGCTACCCTGCATCACTTCCTCCTCCCACCCCGCTCTCTTATCTATGTCGTCCGTGATCTGGCCCGACAAAGAGATCGACTAGTGTCGTTTCCTCTCCATCCGCATCTCGGGTATGCCTTGCCCATCGGCTCTACCCCCGATGCGCTTACCTCCATCGTCTAGGCGACGCCCGCCACCGGATCTTAACTCGCCTTGTCGCTTCTCAGTGCTACGGTTGCCGCGTGATGGCATGAGATCAACGTTGTTAGACTACCTTATTCCGTACTAGACTCTCCCCTCGGACATCTCCGAGTCATCCTTGGTGGACTTATAGACACCAGTGCTCTTGCTCCTCCTGGCCCTCCCGGGCCTTAGTTATTTTCTTATTATGTTTTTGTTTTTCTCTATAGCTTCTTTGTTCTCCCTCTACTGCTAGCAAGTAGGCCTTTGATTTCCCCACTTTTTAATGTATGGAGTCTTGCTAGAGCCTCCTATTCTCGTAACTTAAAATAAAAAATAACGCAATAGTTAATGAGTGGTTCGATACAATCGCTTGTTGTATAAGATAATAAAAATAAAGAAAATGTGTGACAACTACGAACCAGGATGAGATGATACTATTTTTTGAGTTTAAACTACAATCAAACAAAAACAAATAACATGACATGAAGAAACGAGGATCATTGTTGTTGCATTAATGGCAAGGTCACAATAGTATGACCCGGAAAGGAAGAAGTATCTCGAATAAGCAATAAAGCTCATCGCATTAAGTCGAAATCCTTCATATTCACATATCTCGTCAAGATTCATAAAAATTTTCTTGCCTCAAACCATACCCATAGATCTTCATCTACGTGGGCAAAATCAACCCATTCTCATTCATAACAAAGAATCCACTATATTGATCTATTGTAAATTGTTATGAATAATAGTTATTATGTAGATGTCTATTGACTCTTGACCTTCCATATTTTTGTCACCATTCATGAATATCAATTGGGAAACTAAAAGGCTATTTAATATACATTCAGATACATGAATGATATGAAGGTCATATAGTATGTATTCATCCGTATTAAGTGTACCATTTATTGTATCTTAGTGGTGACCTTTGGTATGATGTGTTGAAATTATGCCCTAGGAGCAAGTCATTTTACTTTAAACGTTTATGTTATTTAAAGTATTCTCCTTTAGTTATCATTTCATTTGCATGTTTATAGTGATAACTGATCCTTGGATATATCTTAAAGATTATCTAAATGTCCCTGGTGCGTCGTGGCCACGAAGATGAAATAGGAACTGTGATATGACTTTGATGAGGTAATGGAGACACGAATCAAAGTCATGGGCACTAGGGAGTACAAGGTGTCGGGACCGACCCACTATGAGAAATTGCATGGATTAAGTCATAAGCTTTTCTCATGTATAACCGCTCCCTAACGCCCTTTGACTGAGATCACATCATGGATTCCTACATGATGAGTCGGCTGTCTTTGACCTAGTCAAAAGTCACCTTTGACCGGGTGGTGATAAAGGCTTGGATCGGGATCGTTGGTTTTTATGCATGTGAATGTGAATGGTCAAGATGGAATTTGTCCTCACATTTGTAGAGAGATAATCTTTGGGCCCCTCGATGAGCGGATCCGAGAAATGTATGGCCATACTACGATGGGAAAGGAGTTTCATTTCAATTGTTAGACTACTCAAGAATCGAGAAAGTAATGGTCAAGAACGGGGAAGTTGACATTATCCATGCCTCATCCTTGACCAAATTATCGCGTGACATGGTTGTACGATAGGTTGTATCGTATCATCGATCCCCATATGAATCGTTGTGAGTCGCAATGTCTTGCTAGAGGCCACTTCCGACTTGTGAAATAAAGATCGTTTTGCTAATCTCGTGGGCTCGGTGTCACACAAGAATAGCCCAACACGAGCAAAAGTGTCCATATTCATTGAATCTTAGATATGTCTAAGATTTAATGAATAAAATATTTAATCTAGGATGGATATATATATATGTATATATATATATATGTATATATATTATTAAATTCAAAATTAAATATAATATTATTATTTAATGGAGATTATAATATTATTATATAATATTTGATTTGTATTTAATTTATTTGATAAATTAAATATCTAAAACAAATAGAGATATCATATATCTCGATTTAATTTAAATTGAGATATAGTATCTCATATTTAATTAAATAGATAGATATCATATCTCGGATTTAATTTATAAAGATAAATTAAATCAAGGCTTTTAATTCGGATTAAATAAATAGATTAGATTAGATCTATTAGATATATTTAATTAATATATTTTTTAATCCAAATTCGTAAAATTCAAAATTAATGAGATTAATTTTGAAAATAATACGCCCTATGAGGTTTAAGAAAACCTACGAGACTTTTAGTCGACGTATTAGAAAAGCGCGATAAACCCTAGAGAGAAAAAGGAGAGAGACACGAAAGGTACCGGCGCTAGTGATTTGTCGCCGTCGTTGGATGTTCGGTGTGGATACCGTAGAGGAGGAGATTCACAAGAGTCCGCTTTCCGTTGATCGAGTAAGTAGCCCATGTGTTCAAATCGAAGAGTCGCTTATTAATTCGTATAGGTACGATTTGGTTCCTTTTCTTAACCTTGATTTAAACGCAGTTGAGCGATCCTCGGATGTGATTCGTAAAAGTTTTGATTCCGATGCGTGTACAGATTGCAACGGTGGCATCAGAGCCAGGTCAACCATTCATTTAAATTAGGTTTTTATGTGAGATTATATATATGTGATATATATTAAATGAACCCCGCAAGGGGCGCTTCGGACCCCACTCGCCAACGGGGCCTAGCGTAACCGCCGTAGGGACCTACGATTGTTCGTAGCGAGAATCTAAATCATGATATTATATTATATATATATATATTATATAATATAATATAAATTAGATAATTTTAAACCTGAATAATATTTTATTTCATAATTGTATGAATTAATATATGTTGTAATTTACCTTTCAAATGTTGTTTGGGTATGGTGAACAACATGGCTCTAGAGTTTTACAAGTGTTGTAAATTTAAATATGGTCTGCGAGCCATCCCTCTTTCTAAATATTCTTGATGTACATTCTCTTCTCATCCCACTCCCCTCATATGCTGAAACGAGGTTTCTCATGATGTATTTCTTTTCTTACTTAGAGAAGTCCTCCTATTGGCTTGAGAGGACTTTAAGTTTGATGAGCCATGTTGTGTCACGGTTTTTAATTATGTTTTGATTTGATCACTGCATGATTGATTTAGAGTTTATATGAAATACAATTGTAATTGCATTCATATAAGTAGAATTAATAGGATTAATTAAATAATACCCTCTAAATAAAATCTTAAGTCATAATGCCCATCAATTAATGAATACTTGTCAAAACCTAGATCGCCCATTTGTATGTTCCACCAAAGTGGAAGCATTTGAGTTATCTTGGTGAGACAAGATGGGTAATGGTGATACTTAACATTCATTATTGTCTTGACTTAATTGAGATTATCAAAACGATTTTGGATCTCAAGGCATTAGATGGGATTAAACATGCCGATATATCATGATCGAATCCCATAAAGATCTAAGAGTTACATGTGAAGTAATTGGCAAACGGGTTGTCAGTTTACCTAAATAACTTAATTTTAAGTGTCCTGCCAAAGCGGACTTAAATTTAAGCCAAATATGGATCTTAGCCCACTAATTATAATGAGGGTTGTTAATTCAGTGGGAAGTTATTAATTAAACTTTTCATATCTTTTAGTTGTAGAATCATGTAGACTAGCAATATTGCCACACCATCAATGCGATCAATCCTTAATAAGGACTAACTCGATGAGATAAACTTTCTTGACATGTTTGGGAACTTAAGCGTTGATCCCAAACACGAAAGAAAGAAGTATCTCAACGATCAACCCATTCCTTACGAGCTGCAACATCGATCCAAGAGCTCGGATCGATGCTTATACGAAGCATAAGGACGACTCTACGGATGAGATGACGATGCTTGCCACTATGCTTCTAGACTCGATAGAGATCTAGAACATGTGGATGCCTCTATGATGATTGTTCATCCTATGGAAATGTTCCAGAAATGTGCAAGGCAAGAGAGGCATGAGACCACAAAGGCCTTACATTCCCGAAGATGGCCAAGGTGTACGGTTAGTCCTCATGTTTTGAAGATGAAGGGCTACATTGATAACCTTGAGAGACTTGGATTTCCCATGAGCCCGGAGTTAGTTACATATAATCTTGAACTCACTCCCGGAAAGTTATGACCCGTTTGTCATGACCTATAATATGAACAACATGGAGAAATCAATTTCCGAATTGTATGGGATGCTCAAAACAACTCAACTAAGCATTAAGAAGAAGGCCATCACCGTTTTGATGGTTCGGGAAGGAAAGGGTATGAACAGAAAAGGCAAGTGGAAAAAGAAAGGGTAACGGCTCACCGGTAAGAACAATGAGTCAAACAGCCCGAATCTAAGCTCGCAACCAAGAAGGCGAAGCCTCGAAGGATGGGTCCGCTTCTTCGCAATGAAATTGGTCATTGGAAGAGGAATTGCAAACTCTACCTCGAAGATCTGAAAGGAACAAGAAGGATAGCGTGGCTATCGTCAGTGTCTATGCCATAGATATTCATTTTTCTACTTCCTCAACACGGGTATTAGATACCGCATGTGGTTCTCACATTTGTATAAATGTGTAGTGGTCTCCAAGACAAAGAGAAAATTGAACGGACATATCTATGACATAAACTAACAAAAGGATCAAGTCAAATGATTTGAATCCAACTTACCTATGGCAGCAATTGTCTAGGCCATATAAATAAGAAATGCATTTCAAAACTCCATCACAGATGGATTTCTTGACTCATTTGATTTTGAATCATTTGATACATGTAAGTCTTATTTACTGGAAAGATGGCAAAGGCACCTTTACTAGGAGTAGTAAAAGGGCCACTGATTTATTGGGCCTCATACGTACAGATGTCTGTGGACCAATGAATGCTTCTGCCAAAGGAGGTCATTTGTACTTCATTACATTTATAGATGATTTAGTAGATATGGGAATATCTATCTAATGAAATATAAGTCTAAATCTTTTGAAACGTTCAGAATATTCCAAAATGAAGTACAAAACCATCTTGGCAAAACAATTAAGGCACTTCGATCTGATCGGGGTGATGAATATTTGAGCCAAGAGTTCCATGACCATCTTAGGAGTTGTGGGATTATCTCACAACTTACTCCTCCGTGCACACCTCAATGGAATGGTGTTTCGAGAACGAGAGGAATCGAACTCTATTAGATATGGTTCGATCTATGATGTGTCAAACAAATCTTCCACCTTCTTTTTGGGGCCATGCCCTAGAAACAGTTACGTTCACACTAAATTGAGCTCCGTCAAAGGCAGTTGAAAAGACATCATATGAGATATGGACTGGCCAGTTTGTCATTTCTTACAATTTGGGGATGTGAGGTTTACGTTAAACACCAAGCCTCTAATAAATTAAGATCCAGATCCTCAAAATGCCTTTTCGTGGGATATCCTAAGGAAACTAAAGGATACTAGGTCTATAATCCTACCGATCACAAAGTGTTTGTTATTCGGAATGATATCTTTTTGGAAAAAGAGTTTATCTCTAAAAGAACCAGTGGGAGTAAGGTGAACCTCGAAGAAGTTCGAGAGTCACAAGACGACATAAAACCACAGATGGAAAATGGAGAAGACTCACAACAAGTTGTTGAGCCTACTCAAGTAACACAAGGCCCACGAAGGTTCGATAGAACACAGCTACAGCCTCAGAGATATGAATTTCTGATTACTGGAAGTCGTGATGTTCTGCTGATTGAGCAGAATGAGCCAATACCTATTGGGAGGCCGTGGTGGGACCAAACTAAAAAAGATTTCTTAATGCCATGAAGTCTGAAATGCAATCCATATACGACAATGAGGTTTGAACCTTAGTCGATCCACCTGAAGGTATAAAAACCGTTGGGTGCGAGTGGGTTTTCAAAGAGAAAACTGACATGGATGGCAAAGTAAATATCTTCAAGGCACGACTGGTTGCAAAAGAATTCACTCAAACTGATGGTGAGGACTATGATTAAACCTTTCCTCCAGTTGCAATGGCCAAATCAATCAGAATCCTTCTTGCCATTGCATCATATTATGACTATGAAATTTGGCGAGATGGATGTCAAAACATCCTTCCTTAATGGAACGATGCTTGAGGATGTGTACATGACACGACCTGAGGGTTTCGTGCATCTAGAGGACTCTGGTAAAGTTTGCAACCTTTAAAGATCCATTTATGGATTGAAACAGGCATCTCGGAGCTGGAATCATCGTTTTGATGAAGTAGTCAAAGAGTTTGGATTCATTCAAAACATCGATGAACCTTGTGTTTACAAGAAGGTTAGTGGGAGCACAATTGTATTTCTAGTGCTTTACGTTGATGACATCCTACTCATTGGGAATGATATTTCTACCTTGCAGAGTGTCAATTCTTGGTTAGGAAAGTCTTTCTCAATGAAAGATTTAGGCGAAGCCTCTTACATCCTTGGGATCAAGATCTATAGAGATAGATTCAAGAGGCTTATAGGCCTAAGTCAGAGCACATACATAGACAAGATACTGCATAGATTCAGTATGCAGGATTCTAAAAGGGGTTACATGCCCATGTCTCATGCCATCCATCTTAGTAAGGATCTGTGTCCTAGTACACAAGATCAAAGAGATCGCATGAGTAAGATTCCATATGCTTCTGCCATTGGATCTTTCAAGTATGCCATGTTATTGATGGTTAAAAATCGGTTCTTGCTTGACATTCAAGCAATAAGTTCACGAGGTTGTAAAACAAAAATTTTCAGTATTTGCGGAACCCACAGTGCAAATTCACTATTCATGTGAATAGTAACGGTAAAAATCTTTTTACCGTGCCAGTAAATAATATTAACCGTAAAGGTAAATAATTTTTACTGCACCGGTAAATAATATTTACCGCCCGAGATTAATTCTTTTCTGATGTGACAGATCGACTAAGTCAAAATGCAGCCACGAGCATACTCAGAAAATCTTGACTCGATACGATAAATAATATTTTTGCGCCGTGGAAATACTATTCTCATGAACCAAGAACCATGTACAATAACTCTTTATAATACATATTTAGGATCTGCTAGTTAAAACACATATAGGGTTTCAGGAATACCTATGATCACTTGAAGACGTCAAAGAGTATGATGTCCTCTAACGTTGATCCACACGATTATCTCCTGATTGCAAATGAGAACTCCTTCTCCTTGAATCCCCGACACCTTGGATGCTTGCTAAGGCAAAGAACAAGGTGGAGAGCTCAAGAGTTTGGATCTTTAACTCAAGACTAAGAAAACTTCCTTAAGAGGAAAGAGAGACATAGGAATTGGAAATTTGGAATGAAGGAAATGAAGGCTATTTATAGATTTTCGAATGTGAATAGTGATTTACTATTTGAATATTATAATATATTTATATTATATTATATTATTATAATATAAAACTCATTTCATACAAGTTTCACGAGAGAAGCGGGTTTGCATTTTTAATTTTAATATTATAATAATATAATATATATTATAATAATATATTATTATATTATTATTTCAATAGTAAATACTATTCATGGGTACCAAAATACACTCATTCCAAATTTTCACTTATCCAATCCCGATTGGATACAGCCTCAGATAATTCATAAATTATCCTTAAACTCCTAACCTCTTTATAATTGGGCTTGAAGTTCTAACCCAATTATATCATTAGTCTTGACAAAATCCAATAACAAATATTGGTCCAAACTTGCTAAACTAAGCAATCAAGAACAATCTTAGTGTGTGACCCATTAGGCCCAATTAGTTCGACATAGATAAACTCGAACCAATTAAACTCCTTTAATAGGTTAATTTATCTAATGACTACATAAGACACTAGCAATGCTGTAGTCCCGTAACTAATCAAGTTGATCAAGTGATCTACCTTTCTAATTTAGATACCATGCATGTATCATCCTTACAACGTTGTTCATATTTAGTCGAGAGCAAGGATAGAGTATCACTCTCTAGATTGACTAAATGTAGCTTTTACACAGAACTAGGAATATTCTTCTATTGACTCTAAGACGAATCATGACTCTTCATGATCACTTACTATGCATAGATTCCCGAGTCAACTAGAAGTCATCCAAGCCCTACCGGTCTTGTGAACAACTAATCCCTTGTAGGGGACTGTAAGTCCTTTTGGCATATCCATCTATACTCATGTATTCAAGTTACACCCAAGAGTACACCGTTCTCCCCATATTTCAGGCGGATAGAGTTGTACAGTCAAAGTATAACTCTAGGACATAGTGTTCGATAACATCCTCAAGTCTAAGATGATCAGCACTACCAAACGATGAGAGACATTACAAATCCAATGATACTCTCTACAATGAATCCTTGTGGAGTCTCTCAACGGGTCGATTCGGTGCTATCTATCGGTCTCTAACGATACACCTACGACATCGCCTAAGGCATCAACATGCCTGCATTCCATGAGGTCCCTACCTTGTATCACTATACAAGTAGATGATGTCATACTAGTCTTATTGAGATCACCAATGCCCTTTCTTAATGATTCAAGACTAGGAACAAGTTTCAGGCAATAGACATGTAGTGTCCTCGATTCCTCATGATCATGATCCCTATCATAGATCATCGAGTAAACACCTATTCTATTCCTTGGGCCTTTATCTTTAAACTCATATTAACCATAAAATATAGGTGAGACATAAATATGATAAAGATAAATTATGCTCAAATATATTAATAATGAAACATCAAACAATACAAGGTGTTCAACAGATTGTCTCTAGGACACCTACATACTAATGTTATGTACTTGACCGGATATGTTATTTACCTTAAACATGACCAGCAGATATCAACAAGATCCCGGTGAGGTCACTGGTCATTGTCAAGAATATCCTTAAGTACTTAAGAAGGACTAAGGACTTATTCTTGGTATATGGTGGCTTGAGGATGAGATCCGTGTAATCGGTTCCACAAGATGCGAGTTTCCAAACCGACCAAGATGATCTAAGATCGCAATCGGGATATGTATTTATTTTGAATGGTCTTTGCGATAAGTTGGAAGAGCTCTAAGCGTAGCATTGTAGCCGATTCCGCAATAGAAGCCGAGTTTATAAAGATCGACGGATGCGCTAAGGAGACCTTTCCGGATTAGAAAGTTCATTAATGAATTTGGGGTGGTTCCTACCATCTCAAATCCAATAGACTTGTATTGTGACAATAGCGGCGCTATTGTGAACACCAAGGAGCCTAGGTCACATCAAGGACCAAACATATACTTAGGCGATTTCATCTTATCAGAGAAATCAAAAATAGAGGTTAGATAAAAATATGCAAAGTACCAGAAGAAGACAATGATGCTGATCCTCTTACTAAGCCGCTTGCACAAACAAAACATGAAGGTCAATTTAGGGCAATGGGAATTAGAGCAATTAATGATTGCGCCTTGTGCAAGTGGGAGTCTGTTGGAAATTATGCCCTAGGAACAAGTCATTGTACTTTAAACGTTTATGTTATTTAAAGTATTCTCCTTTAGTTATCATTTCATTTGCATGTTTATAGTGATAACTGATCCTTGGATATATCTTATAGAATATCCTAAATGTCCCTGGTCGGTCATCTACGCGGGAGCGAAGATGAAATAAGACCAGTATGACTTTGATGAGGTATGGAGATACTTATCAAAGTCATGGGCACTTGTAGAAGTACAAGGTGCTGGACCGACCCACTATGAGAAAGCTGCATGGATTAGGTCATAAGCTTTTCTCATGTATAACCGCGTCACAACGCCCTTTGACCTGAGATCATCATGGATTCCTACATGATGAGTCGTTGCTCTTTGACCTAGTCAAAAGTCACCTTTGACCGGGTGATGATAAAGGCTTGGATCGGGATCAGTGGTTCTCATGCAGAGGAATGTGAATGGTCAAGATGGAATTTGTCCCTCACATTTGTAGAGAGATAATACTGGGTCCCTCGATAAGTGAGTCTGAGAAATGTATGGCCATACTACGATGGAAAGGAGTTTCCATTTCAATTGTTAGACTACTCAAGAATCGAGAAAGTAATGGTCAAGAACAGGAAGTTGACATTATCCATGTCTCATCCTTGACCAAATTATCGTGTGACAAAAGGGACGTGACATGGTTGTAAGATAGGTTGTATCGTATCATCGATCCCTATATGAATTGGGTAGTCGCAATGTCTTGCTAGAGGCCGCTTGCGACTTGTGGGCTGGTACAGATTGGCCCACTGCCAATCTCATGTGGGCCTACAGGGTCGCACACAAGAATAGCTCAACACAAGCAAAAGTGTCCAGATTCATTGAATCTTAGATATGTCTAAGATTTAATGAATAAAACATTTAATCTAGGATGGATATATATATATATTATTAAATTCAAAATTAAATATAATAATATTATTTAATAGAGATTATAATATTATTATATAATATTTGTTTTGTATTTAATTTATCCAATAAATTAAAGAGTAAATACCCTTTTGGGTCCCCAACAAAAAACACGGACCCCATTTTAGTCCCTAGGAACTAAAATGGGACTTTTTATGGACTAAAAAGCTTTTTGAAAATTTGCGAGGACCAAAATGTTCACCAATCGACCTTATTCGTCCTTTTCGTGGACTAAAAGGGCATTTCTTTGTGTGAGGAACCAAAATGAGCTCGTGTTTTTTTCCAGGGACCCAAACGGTATTTACTCTAAATTAAATATCTAAAACAAATAGAGATATTGTATCTCATATTTAATTTTTGAATCAAGATATCATATATTTGATTTAATTTAAATTTAGATATAGTATCTCATATTTAATTAAATAGATAGATATCATATCTCGATTTAATTGATAGAGATAAATTAAATCGAAGGCTTTTAATTCGGATTAAATAAATAGATTAGATTAGATCTATTAGATAGATTTAATTAATATATTTTTTAATCTAGATTCAAAATTAATGAGGATTAATTTTGAATATAATACGCCTATGAGGTTTAAGAAAACCTACGGGACTTTTAGTCGACGTATTAGAAAAGCCGCGAGAAACCCTAAAGACAAAAAAGGAGAGAGATGCGAAAAGGTCAAGGCGGTAGCACGCTACCGTCGGTGTTGGAGGTCGTTCGTATGGATACCGTAGGAGGAGGAGATTCACGAGTCTGCTCCCTGTTGATCGAGTAGGGAGCCCACGTGTTCAAATCGAAAGAGTCGCTTATTAATTCGTATAGGTACGATTCGGTTCCTTTTCTTAACCTTGATTTAAACGCGGTTGAGCGATCCTCGAATGAGATTCGTAAAAGTTTTAATTCCGTCAAGCGTGTACGGATCCCAACAGCTTGGACACATCTGTTGGAAATTATGCCCTAGGGGCAAGTCTTTGTACTTTAAACGTTAATGTCATTTAAAGTATTCTCCATTTAGTTATCATTTCATTTGCATGTTTATAGTGATAACAAGATCCCCGGATATATCTTATAGATTATCCTAAATGTCCTCGGTCGATCATCTACGCGGGAGCGAAGATGAAATAAGACCAATATGACTTTGATGAGGTATGGGGATACGAATCACGTCATGGGCACTTGTAGGAGTTCAAGGTCCGGACCGACCCACTATGAGAAAGTTGCATGGATTAAGTCATAAGTTTTCTCATGTATAACCGCGTCACAATGCCCTTTATTGACAAGCTCACATATTAATAACCTCATCACATATTCCTCTCCTACTAGCTTCTACGATCCCTCTTAATTATCACTCTTTTGAAGCTCACATATTCCCTCTACTAGCTTCTCCTCTTAATTATCACTCTTTTTTCTCCGGTCATCTCTTTTGATCACCCATCGATCTATTGTTTGGAAGCAATGGCGGCAAATTTGACGATACTAAATTTAGATGATGATGAGTTAAAAGGGTATGACAAATTTGTTGGTTATGATTAGTTTTGATGATGTGTTATATAGATGTCATTCCTAAGAGCAAAAAGGTTGCATACTACATTTATATTCTACTTTGACTAATTATTATATTTAATGTAGATGCTAAGTTAAAAGATGAAGAATGATCAAGTTGGGAGATGGAAAAAGGAAGAACTTGTTGAATGGAATGCATATATCATTATTCAAGTTCTTATATTGATGCTAGAAGCCTCCAAGATCATATGGAAGTTGGATTGGCTCAATTCGAGTTAAAGTCGGCAAATATGAGATTGTGGATGAGCAAACTCGAGCCTCCAAGTATTAAACTTAAGTTTACTACCCTCCGAAGTAATTTGCCTTTCGATATGTCCAAACTCGAGCTTAGCACTCTAAACTCGAGTCTATAAGTGTCTTCAGCAGCTTTGGTGTTTCGGACTAGGCAAACTCGAGCTCATCAAGACAAACTCGAGCTTACGAGCCGGTGATCAACTCGTTTCACGTTCAAGCATGTGCAACGCCTGGTAATTTGACGATATCTTCCAAACCGAGATCCGATTGAGGTGAAACCAGTGGCATATGAAACTAGACTCCCAATGCGTCATTTTTATATAAAACGCAAGCCCAAAGGAGTTCATATCACGGAGTTATAAATTGTGGAAGTTGACGGAGAGAGAAATCCATGCCACACGTAAAACCAAGCCTCAATGGTTTGCGTGTAACACACAATATACAAATCCAATTTAGTTCAAATCAGTGGCATTGGAAAGTAGACGCAACGAGTTTTCCATCAAGAGTTGAACCAACAAAAACGAAGTTCAGACCAGGGAGATATGGCCCTCGAAAGTGGACAAAGTTGCAAGCTCACGAACAAAGTCCAAAATCAGCCGGCCAAGTTTACAAGTAGCAAGCTCGAGCTTACAAGTAGCAAACTCGAGCTTACGGGTTACGAGAGGAAATGCTGATTTTGAAGAAGTCCAAACTCAAGCCTGAAGTTACAAGCTCGAGCTCGAGAGTTCCAGAGAAGAAATGAACTTTTGGAAAAAAGCCAAACTCGAGCCTATAAGTGACCAAACTCGAGTTTAGCTCGACGGAGAGCAAGCGAGTCCCGATAAACACCCAAACTCGAGTCTATAAGTCACAAGCTCGAGCTTGAGACTTACAGAGGCAAAATTCCAAGTTTAAATGAAGACCAAACTCGAGCTTACCTATGTAAACTCGAGCTTGGAACACTAGAACAGATTTACACCTCTGATTCAAGAAAATTCACCATGACTGAAACATCATATCTCATCAAGAACATCCAGATGAATACTCAAATGATTTATACAACTTCTTAACATCATTTATATCATTTGTGTATAAGTTTCAGGTGATTAAAGTTTGAGATTACATCAAACTTGACAGAAATCAAAATCTGTCACAAGCTTGAAGATGAAGATTGATGCGATGTTCGAATCGCAAAGAAGACATTTAATTCAATGAGGAAACGAAATTGAATACTCAGAAGTAATGGATTCGAATGTCCAATGTCTTTGATATGCTTTAACTTCAGACTTGAGAAGATTTGAATTTGCTTTAAAGTCAAATAAAGCAACTCCATGAGCCACTTGTATTATTTTATTATATCTTCTCAAACAAAGCAAATGGAAGACAACCTGGAAAGAAGACTAACCATTCTTCAAGGCAGACAGCAAGGCTCCCACCAACAAAAGTTGAACATCATGGGAGACATTCTTGAAGAGCCAATATTCAAATGTTCAAGACGGCAAATGTTCCTAATGCGCTATATCTCAATGACCATATTCACAATGCCTATAATTTCGAATGGATTCATGCACTCGAACATATATGCAATGGTCACAAGCTTCAATTAGCATAAATACACGAAGATTTGAAGTCTCCATACGAAATACATAGTACACAGAAAGCGTAAAAACGCAGACACAAGCCGACATCTTCAAGATGCTAATACTCGATTTTCATATCATTTACTCTCTGTTCTTAATGTTTACATAGCTTATCATAGAGAGTGAGATGACTTGTAATTGTGCTTCAGTGCTTATCCATCTACTTCTGAGAGAGAAGAGAGTTATTGTACACATCCTATCATTCTATATGTGAGATACTCAAGATTGGGTAATCTTGAGTGGGAAACACATTGTGTTGATTACAGCTTGTAAGGGGAGTGAATCCTAGGGACAGGATTACTTGAGTACGAGTGTGTGATCAAGCAAGTGTATTGATTACGGTTTGTAAGGGGGAGTGAATCCTAGTGAGAGGATTACTCCATGTATTTAACGTGTAATCAAGTTACAAGAAGATAGTGGATTGAAAATCTCAAGTGAAGCTTGGGATTTGGACGTAGGTCAAGGATTGGGCCGAACCAAGATAAATCGGTTGCATATTCTCTTCCCTTATCTCTTATATTTCCAAAGCATATATACCGAATATCTATACATGTTTGAATGACCGACTATTGCTTTATCAATCATTATTATTGTCATTCAAACTCGCTTTCAATAAGTTGCGAAAAGTTGTTCAAAGTTCATAAAGTTTTAACAAACACCCAATTCACCCCCTCTTGGGTGATAGCCTGGTTTTTCATTTGGTATCAGAGCTAGGCTCTTGTTTAAAGGACTTAACCGTCTCAAGAGTTTCAATGGCTAATTTTGGGTGCTCTACGTTTTCAGTAGGGTTTGATTTTACCATTCCACCGCTTTTCAAAGATATTGATTTTTGGTTTTGGAAAGCTAGAATGACTAGTTTTATCAAAGCAACTGATTTTTATATGTGGAATGTTTTTACAAATGCTTTTGATTTCAAACCAAGAAAGGATTAGACATAAAAAGACTTCAAGATGTTTTCATTGAACATTAGAGCAATGAACATATTATACAGTGCCTTAACTGAAAATGATTTTGAGAAAATCAAGTCTTACTCTAGTGCTAAAGAAATTTGGGATACTCTTGATTTTATATATACTTCTAACAATTGTGTTGAAGTTGAAAGTGTTGAAAGTTCATCGTAAATTACAAACTGCACATTTATGGATGATGAACAAATGGAAGAAGGCGAAATCAGAGAATGCTTTCTTGATTCAGTCAACACAAAAGAACAAGAGAAAAAGGATTCCCAAGATGAGCTCATTGACAATTGTGATCAATCACTGGAGCTCTAGATGAACATGAGGTAAACAATTCCAATACTTCTTGTGTAGATAAGAAAAACGTTTTTGAACAATCGCTTAAAAGTGTTTTTCAACCATTTACCGACTCTATTTTGAAAAACAAACATATTTTCGAAAATGTTTTGGAAAATCATGTGGGAAGAATGAATGTTCAAATAAAGATTATTTGAAGTCTTACTCTCATCACTGACACAATACTTGCAAAAATGTTCACAATAAGCATCATTCTATTATTTGCAATTATTGTGGTAAATCTGGACATATTTCTTACACATGTTATATTAGGAGAAATTCTACCGTGAGAAATAAATTTGTTTGGGTTCCTAAAGGACAATCAAGGTCCAATACTAACGATCAAGGACCCAAGTATAAATGGGTACCAAAATGTCCATCTAGTGATTTAAGTGTGCAGGATAATTTGAAAATTAATGGACATAAGGATACCGAGAAGATGAAGAAGAATCTAAGAGTTTCTCATGAACCTAAAAGGAAACTCACCTCGTTAGGAGAAAAGCCATTCTTTGGAACTATAAGTTTTAAACATCGAGAGGAAGCAATGGATACAAGCAAGAAGGGTATCATCCACCTCAAGAACAAACTACCATAGAGTATCATTCAACTATCTTGAGGAGAACAAGAAGAGGAGAATCTCTCAAAGATCAAACAAGAGACTCTTGAAGTCTATATCCCTTGAGAGAGCTTTGCCAACACCATGGGAAAACATATGAAGAACCAATGGGTAAGCAAAGTCAATCCGCCAAGTACCTAAGGCAAAGGTATACAATGGTAAAACCTCCTATGCCATTATTTGAATTATACATTGAGGTTTTATATATTGTAGTCTTAGGAATGAGCATTGCAAACTATTTTAAAATTGGGTTTTCACATCCTGATTTTTAAAAAAAAGGAGATTGCAATGTTCAATAGGCTTAATTCTTTATGCATGCATGATGATTTGAAAAGAAAGTATTTCTTTTATGCATAAAGTCATGTTTAATTCATTATGCTCGATTGTTTCGAATTAATTATATTCATAAGAGCATGTGAATTCCGGGGTTCCTACAAGCTAATGATGATTGGATCCAAGATAGGTTGGATACCAAGAAAAAAAAAAAACTTTATACGATTTTGTAGGATCAAAGAAAGCTTCTCAAGAATGCAACATAAAGAAATGATCCAACTCTTGAGAAAGTTGAACAAGCTAAGCTTGATGTTGATGGTGATTGCTAGAAAAGGAGTTATCTACAACAATCCATCTCAACCAAGCAAGCTTCTATGAGGACAAGAGGAATTGCGGTGATATCTAATTCTTACCTCATATTATGATTATACAAAATTCATTTTTGGTTTGTCTTTGGTTAAGTTAAAATGTTTTGAAACTTATTCATTTTCAATCAGTAATTTTATCGTGCCAAACTCGAGCTTGGCTATGCAAACTCGAGCTTGCCCCTTACGTAAAGCAAACCAAGCTATTTTGCATTTCCTAAACTTGAGCTTGGTCCATAAACTTGAGCTTGAAGGTTTTCAAAGTTTACTCATATGCGAGTAAGCTCGAGCTTGCACCGTAAGCTTGAGCTTACGAAGGTTTGAGGATTTTATCAAGTTACTCAAATTGCAAACTCAAGCTTATTAGTTTTAAGCTCAAGCTTGCCTCTTCCAAAGACTTTTCTCAATGAGTTTACAAATATGTAAACTCGAGCTTGCGTTACAAGCTCGAGCTTACCTCTCGCGTAATCCTCTAAACTTGAGCTTATCATTTTTGTAGAGTTTGTGAGTTTACAAAAGTTGTAAACTCGAGCTTGGCATTCCAAGCTCGAGCTTGTACCAGCGAGAAAGTTTTCAAGTTTTCCTTCAAAGAGTAAACTCAAGTTTAAGACTGTAAACTCAAGTTTGTGTCTGACAAAAATCTTTCAAAGTTTTTTAAAACCATTGGCAAACTCGAGCTTGCCCTTGCAAGCTCAAGCTTGAGTCAGACAGAGAGCATTGTCATATTTTGAGCTTAACAAACTCAAGCTTACTCCTCTAAGCTCAAGCTTGCATTTTGAGAATTAAAAATATTTTTGACATGAATAGTGTCAAACTCGAGCCCGCTCACTAATAGACTCGAGTTTACATTTTTCTCAAAATGATCTTCAAGATGGTTTCACGATAGTTTCCTCGACAAAACTCTAAACTCGAGCTTAGAGATGGAAGCTCGAGCTTGGTATCTCGAATAAACTCTCCAAACTCAAGTTTGTCTTTCCAAACTCAAGTTTGTGTCAACCATGTTTTTGAAATCATCTTGCTTGATTTTTCAAAAGCTTCTTGTATGATCTATATACTTCATATCATCAATCACTAATATTCCTAACTGTGTTTAATCAATTTGTTAGTGAGTTTTTGATGATCAAACAAGTGAATCTGTGCATAACTTTTTGATTTTATATTTTTGAAATGCACAAGTATAAAATTTGTTTGGATTTCAATTCACATTGTTTTTGTGTAAATGCTTACAAATGTTTTGAAAACATATCCATACTTTGATTGCATTCAAATGATGTTTCAAATTGGAAGTTAATATTGTATATTAAATGTTGGATATGCTTCAAATTTGTCAAGTTGAGTCTTTCCTATCATTCACATATTGACCTTTGGTATTCAATATGATGCTTGAACTCCTCATTCTTCATTCTCAATCAAGTTAGATCTTATATCTAACAAGTTGATTATCTATATGAGTTTCAAGCTTATCTCCTTAAAAGAATTCAAGTTATGAAAATCTTATGCTTATTGGATAAACTCTTATTGATCAAGTTACTCAAATATATATTTATCTTCATCCATTTCGAGTAACTATATTTATATTCTTGCTTTGAATATTCATATATTTCAAGACTCTATTCTAAAAAGCAAGATTATCTCTTAGACAATAGCAAAGTCATTGTGCTCTTATATTTCGTTGTGCAAAGCATGTTTCGAAAATGCTCTACCTTCATGACTTTTGCTTTTGAGAAAATTCTTTTACATGTAAACTTCAATGTTTCACATATTCTCTTAATCTTGAAGCATTCGATCTATTCTTTAACATGTTGACTTCCCACCATGTTTAAAATGAACATTGTTTTCAAGCATGTTTCAAAAATGAATCTTTCATTAATGAAAATTTTGATTTCATAATTCATTATCATATTTTGAAAGAACATTCAATATTTGAAACACTTTGCATATTTCATTATCATTCTTGAAAAATCTGAACTCACTCATAAACTGTGAATTGATAAATGCTTATCTTTATGGATAAGATTTTCTATGCTCTTTGATCAAACTTACATGCATTTTATCAATGACATCTTTTCTGCATAAAAAGTGTATTTACAAAGTGTCATTGAAAAATAACATTCTTGATATCATTTAGTTGTTACCCTATTTTGATTCATTGGCTTGAATTTACTTGATTGGGTAAAACTATGTTTTGATCTTTGATTGCTATACTCTTTGCTACAATATCATATTGTTAAATTATATGAGCTTAAGAGTTGTCATGTCTAATCAGTTGTGGACTCAAGAATCATTGGGTACCAAAGAACATATATTTTTGCGGGAGTTGACAAAATTGTTCGTTGTTGAATACAAAGAACATAGACAAAAAGAATAGACCATTTCGGTGGCTATGTCTCGCAAATTTTGTGATATCACTTGAATGACATCTCATCACTAGCAAGAGGCTTAGACCAAGATGATAAGGAGCATGCTAACTTGATGATAAGTTATGAGCATAAACTAATTTGAAATCCTATACGAAGCTCATTTGGGATTTCGGCTTCTAAGATGCATTCAAGTACAATTGAAAATTTCTATCTAGTAATGCATCTATGGACTACAGAGGATTATAACTTGAGTAATTACGATATTACTCAAGTGAGGTATTGTATTATGCATATGTCATAATCATGCTAGGCTAACTTGATTTCATTCATTCCATTTTATTTCATGAATCTTAGCCTAAGCGTAATCATTTATTTAAAATGATCCTTATGCCTTAAAACTCTTTTATCATCATAAAAAGCATAAGTGATTTCTTCATACCAATTTCAAGTCCATCCATGTGAACTTGAAAGTTCTTAATTACGAGATACCATGTTATGTTCATTGGAGTTAGATGAATTCCGGACCTCATAACACTTGGTATCACATCATTATTTGGTATCATTAAAGGGAGCTACAACTGTTTTAATCATGCATTCATTAAGGGGAGCTTCACATTCATATATGTTTTATACTTTAAAAGCTTATCTCATTCATTTGAAGAAAATCCTTTTAAGCATACTCATCTGCATTCACTATCTTCTATTAGTTTTGATGATGGGTTAATTTCATATTTGAAAATATCTTATATTTTCCTTTCATTATTTTTAAAATATCATTTGGAAAGGAATACTTCGATATTTGGTTGCACTAACAAATCTCTTTTGCAAACAAAGTTTTCCATTTGTAGTAGAAGATTTTGTTATGTGTTACAACTTTCCTTAATGCACTACAAGGAGAGACTATTAAATTAAGGAAGGATGATTTGATGTTCAATCACATTGAAGCTAAGGAAGAGGAAAACCTCTTGAAGTCGCAGAGACATATTCAAGAGAATAACTATATGAAGAAAAGGAAAAGGATGGAAATGATATCATGGAACAAGAAAGCAAGAAAATGGACTTCATCGATCATTCATCATTTGCGAGAATCTTCATGAGCATTTCTAATCTCTATCTCTTTATATTCAATATAAATTTTGCACATGTTGGATATCTCTATGTTTCAAGTGTGAAAGATCTCTTGAAAACCTCTCCAAATTTTATCAAATTTGTTTTCATAAAAACATTCCAAATTGCATCATATTTAGAATGAAAACAATTTTCAAATCGGAGAGAAAATCGGTTCCTTGATTCCTTATAATCTGGTTACATATTTGTCTATATAAGCATTTCTTCTTTACTTCAACTTTTTGCTAATGACAAATAAGGGGAGAGAATGGCAAGAAAAATATGAGCATCTAATATACTTACATATTCATACATATTTTTCATATAGTATTTGCCATCATCAAAAAGGGGAGAATGTTGGTTATGATTAGTTTTGATGATGTGTTATATAGATGTCATTCCTAAGAGCAAAAAGGTTGCATACTACATTTATATTCTACTTTGACTAATTATTATATTTAATGTAGATGCTAAGTTAAAAGATGAAGAATGATCAAGTTGGGAGATGGAAAAAGGAAGAACTTGTTGAATGGAATGAACATATCATTATTCAAGTTCTTATATTGATGCTAGAAGCCTCCAAGATCATATGGAAGTTGGATTGGCTCAATTCGAGTTAAAGTCGGCAAATATGAGATTGTGGATGAGCAAACTCGAGCCTCCAAGTATTAAACTCAAGTTTACTACCTTCTTGAAGTAATTTGCCTTTCGATATGTCCAAACTCGAGCTTAGCACTCTAAACTCGAGTCTATAAGTGTCTTCAGAGCTTTGGTGTTTACGGACTAGGCAAACTCGAGCTCATCAAGACAAACTCGAGCTTACGGCGGTGATCAACTCGTTTCACGTTCAGCACAGACAACGTCTGGTAATTTGACGATATCTTCCAAACCAGAGATCCGATTGAGGTGAAACCAGTGGCATATGAAACTAGACTCCCAATGCGCCATTTTGATATAAAATGCAAGCCCAAAGGAGTTCATATCACGGAGTTATAAATTGTGGAAGTTGACAGAGAAATCCATGCCACACAGAAAACCAAGCCTCAATGGTTTGCGTTTAACTCACAATATACAAATCCAATTTAGTTCAAATCAGTGGCATTGGAAAGTAGACTCAACGAGCTTTCCATCAAGAGTTGAACCAACAAAAACGAAGTTCAGACCAGGGCGATATGGCCCTCGAAAGTGGACAAAGTTGCAAGCTCATTTGAACAAAGTCCAAAATCAGCCAGGCCAAGTTTACAAGTAGCAAGCTCGAGCTTACAAGTAGCAAACTCGAGCTTACGGGTTACAGAGAGGAAATGCTGATTTTGAAGAAGTTCAAACTCGAGCCTGATGTTACAAGCTCGAGCTCGAGAGTTCCAGAGAAGAAATGAACTTTTGGAAAAAGCCAAACTCGAGCCTATAAGTGACCAAACTCGAGTTTAGCTCAGACAGAGAGCAAGCAGGTCCCGATAAACACCCAAACTCGAGTCTATAAGTCACAAGCTCGAGCTTGAGACTTACAGAGGCAAAATTCCAAGTTTAAATGAAGACCAAACTCGAGCTTACCTATGTAAACTCGAGCTTGGAACACTAGAACAGATTTACACCTCTGATTCAAGAAAATTCACCATGATTTGAAACATCATATCTCATCAAGAACATCCGGATGAATACTCAAATGATTTATACAACTTCTTAACATCATTTATATCATTTGTGTATAAGTTTCAGGTGATTAAAGTTTGAGATTACATCAAACTTGGCCAGAAATCAAAATCATGTCACAAGCTTGAAGATGAAGATTGATGCGATGTTCGGAAGAATCGGCAAAGAAGACGAGAATTCAATGAGGAAACGAAATTGAATACTCGAAGTAATGGATTCGAATGTCCAATGTCTTTGATATGCTTTAACTTCGAGACTTGAGAAGATTTGAATTTGCTTTAAAGTCAAATAAAGCAACTCCATGAGCCACTTGTATTATTTTATTATATCTTCTCAAACAAAGCAAATGGAAGACAACCTGGAAAGAAGACTAACCATTCTTCAAGGAGACAAGAAGGCACCCACCACCAAAAGTTGAACATCATGGGAGACATTCTTGAAGAGCCAATATTCAAATATTCAAGATCGCAAATGTTCCCAATGGCTATATCTCAATGGCCATATTCACAACTATAATTTCGAATGGATTCATGCACGAATAGATATGCAACGGTCACAAGCTTCAATTAGCATAAATACCGAAGATTTGAAGTCTCCATACGAAATACATAGTACACGAGAAAGAGAAAAACGCAGAGACACAAGGCGACATCTTCAAGATGCTAATACTCGATTTTCATATCATTTACTCTCTGTTCTTAATGTTTACATAGCTTATCATAGAGAGTGAGATGACTTGTAATTGTGCTTCGGTGCTTATCCATCTACTTCGAGAGAGAAAGAGTTATTGTACACATCCTATCATTCTATATGTGAGATACTCAAGATTGGGTAATCTTGAGTGGGAAACACATTGTGTTGATTTGACTTGTAAGGGGAGTGAATCCTAGGGAGAGGATTACTTGAGTACGAGTGTGTGATCAAGCAAGTGTATTGATTACAGTTTGTAAGGGGGAGTGAATCCTAGTGAGAGGATTACTCCATGTACGAAACGTGTAATCAAGTTACAAGAAGATAGTGGATTGAAAATCTCAAGTGAAGCTTGGGAATTTGGACGTAGGTCAAGGATTGGGCCGAACCAATATAAATCGTTTGCATATTCTCTTCCCTTATCTCTTATATTTCCAGCATATATTCACGAATATCTATACATGTTTGAATGAGTGACTATTGCTTTATCAATCATTATTATTGTCATTCAATTTGCTTTCAATAAGTTGCGAAAAGTTTTTCAAAGTTCATAAAGTTTTAACAAACACCCAATTCACCCCCTCTTGGGTGATAGCACAGTTTTCGAGAATTGATTTCGTTAATCCACGAATCTTTGGGTGCCTTCCATGTGCAAAGAACCGAGTAGTACAAGTCACAAATGGGTCCAAGATATATTGGCAACCCGTGGGAAACGTTTTCAAGAGATGTTTAGAGTAGATAAAAACCTCTTCTTTGGCTTGTGCCGTACATTGGTCGAACTTCATGGGTTAGTACTGCAGCATAAAAATGTACGTGTCGAGGGAATGGTTGCCATGTTTTTGTTCATTGTTGGCCATGAAGTCCCAAATACAGTGCTACAGGCAACGTTTCGGCATTCTGGAAGAACGGTGAGTAGTCTTTTCCACTTGGTATTAAATTCTTGCATTAGTCTATTGCATGAAAATATCAAAGCATGCGATCCCCAATTCCATGAATGCCACTGAAAAATAAGCGACAATCCCCTATATTATCCATACTTCTGTGATGTTGTTGAAGCTATAGATGAAACTCACATAAAGTGTGTGATCCCTGCTCATCACAACTGGAGTAGATTTATCGGGAATAAACACAGGTATCCAACACAAAATGTAATGGTTGTATGTGATTGGGACATGTGCTTTATGTTCTTGTTGGCGGGCTGGCACAGTTCTGTAGATGATAATCATGTGTTTGAACATGCTGTCTCAAAAACACATTTGAATTTCCCTCATCCATCTCCAGGTATATTTTCGTCACCTTCAGTTCAATTACCTTCATTTCACATTTTAAATATTCTCACACTTTTAAAATGATTTCAACATTTATCAGGAAAAAATTATTTGGTTGATACTACCTATTCTACACCAGTTGGGTATCTTGGTCCCTATAAACCTCCGCATCAACCCGGATTCAGAGAAGACAACAAGACCTTCAATTCCTATCATTCTCGTTTGAGGTTAACTATAGAAAGGACTTTTGGAGTTTGGAAGAATAGATTTCAAGTGTTAAAAAAAATGTCCCCGTATAGCTACAATACACAAGTCACCATTGTTTGTGCAATAATGGCACTACATAATTTTATTAGAAGAAATTCTAATAGAGACTCAAATTTTCAGCCTTTAGCTGAAGTGGGGAATAATGTAGACAATTGTAGTGATGATGAACAGCCTTTGGCGTCGAAAAATAATTTTGGTTACTCCAAATCTGTAATGATGAGTCATTATCGTGACAAAATTAGAGAGCAAATTGTACAAAACATCATGTCGAACGATAATTAAACATGTAATATTATTTAATCAAATTATATATTTTTTATAAATTTTCATTTAATTTCTCCCTTGTCATTAATTTCTTCCTTCCTTTCTTTCAAATTGTGAAATAATTAAAGAAAAAGGTGTTCATGCGGCATCAATCAATTACGTAATTACAATATTACTCGCCACTACTATAAATCGAAAAAAGTTTTATTAATAACCTATTGAAAAAATATAACCTTAAAAAAGACTGATCGATAATAGTTATTACAAGAATTATTTAATTTGCTACAACGTGTCAAGCATTGCGGGATGATCCACAATACCACGGAACAAGACAATCATCGATCTTGAAGCGAGAAATGTGGCGAAAAGTGAAATGACCAAGGTTCGTGGGCCAAGGAAAAGTGGACCGCTCCCGCGTATCTTTAGCATTCTGTGACATGGAAAACAAAAGAAAAGGGGGACAAAAAGTACCGTATTAATAACCAATTCAAAACCAAGCGCCTTAGTAACGCAAATGGTATTGGGATTCATTTCCCCCTTCCTTGTCCTGGGTTCGATCCCCCCCATCCCCCTATCGCCTTGTTATCAAAAAATAATAATAATAACCTATTCAAAACCTTTAACCTACAAAGGCACATTTAATACTCCTCCCAGGTCCTAATTATATGAGCAAATTTTGGAGTTGGTTTTGATCCTAATTATAAGAACAAGTTTTAACTTTTGTTAATTTTTTCCTATAATACCCCTATTTATACTTTTTCAATAATAATTAAAGACAATAATAATTTAATAATACACCCATATATTTTATAAAGTAAATAATGTTTGCAACTCATTAATGTCATATACACCTAAATTATACTTTTTTATATAAAATAATTTTGAGCAATTTTTGTCATATTTTTCCCATATCACCCCTACTAATACTTCTTCCACAATAATTAATTTAACAACACGCTTATATTCTATCCATTGAGATATTCTACTTTATTTTTTATTTTTAAATAAAATAATTTTGATATTCCTTTAAGATTTTTTTTTTAAACTATCCGTCAAAGTGATTAATTTTTCCCCTAAAATAACCTAATAAAACATTAATTTCATTATCTTTTTTCCAACAATAAAAAAATAAACTTGTATTTATATTATGACCTGATCTTACCAGAAGTTACGTTGAACTCCTCTTTGTTCCACTTTCACACGTGTACATACATATCCATACGCGTACATATATATTATGCCCAATATATTGGAAAGTAATAATAGCTTGGTTTAGGAAAATAAACTTGTATTTGTATTACTTAGTTCTATATTTGAGAGATATATTTGTATTAAATAAACTTGCGTAAGGGTATTTTAGGAAAATAAACATAATTAACTAATTTAACTTTCTTCCTTAATCCCTCTAAATTCTGGTAAATAGCTCTTATAATTAGGACCGGAGGGAGTAATAGTTATTACAGGAATTACTTAATTTGTGAAAATACCAGTACATGTTTCAAAACGACTGTTTTAATTAACACGGACATTTAAAACACATCATAAATGACCAAATATGTAAATAATCGTTATAATACATCATATACAACCAACTACATACAATAGCCGTTAAAAAATAGATGTTACTAATCAGCTGATCTTAAAATATATTACTTACAGTAATTATTTTTTTTTTGGATAAAATAGGCAAGCAGAAGCTTGAAATGAGAAATAGGAGCTAGATTATAAGACTCTAGCCCCTAATACAACAAGAAGAAAGATACTAGGAATGGCGGGATCGCTGATCCTTCAAAACCATATTCGTGCAACCTCTCGGAATTGTTGGAATCATGACCACATCGCGCGACTAATGACAACACTATGGCCCTGCTTGGCCATATAATCAGCGCAAGAGATGATTTCTCTTGGAGTATGATGAAGCTCCACGTCCCAATCTCGGAACAAAAGGTCTCTAGTCTCTCCAATAATGTCTTTAAGAGGATGATCAGTAGGGCAATCTCTCATAAGGATGTTGACGGCATCAAGGAGTCGAGTACATGACTATACTTTGGAATCCCATTTGAACACCAATCGTAACCCTATCATGATAGCATAAATTTCAGATTCAATTACGAAAGTAAGCCAAGGGGTTTGTAGAAACCCATCAACCATTCCCCTTGAGAATTTCTTAGCACTCCCCACACGCAGACTTTGTGTTGTTGAAGCATCGATCCGTCACATCAATGCGAACTTGTGTTCGCGGGGAGGGGGTTGTTGGTTATGATTAGTTTTGATGATGTCTTATATAGATGCCATTCTTAAGAGCAAAAAGGTTGCATACTACATTTACATTATGCTTTGACTAATTCTTATATTGAATGTAGATGCAAAGTTTAATAATGGAGATTGATCAAGAAAGTAGATAGAAGAAAGAAGTTCTTGCACACAATATAATGGGAATATCATAATGTCAAGGAAGCAAGAAGCTATCAAAGGATTTTGGGAATAATCAGAAGAAGAGGAAATATTGAAGAAGGTAGAACTTGCAAAGAATGATGAGTACAAGTTGAATCAGAGAATGATCAAGAGAAGAGAAGAAAGAAAGAATCGAATTATGGAAAATGATCAAGAGAAGAAAGAAAGAGTTGAATGATGAAGAATGATCAAGTTGGGAGATGGAAAAAGGAAGAACTTGTTGAATGGAATGAAGGTATCATTATTCAAGTTCTTATATTGATGCTAGAAGCCTCTAAGATCATATGGAAGTTGGAATGGTTCGATTAGGAATTAAAGTCGCAAAAATCAGCTCCGGGATGAGAAAACTCGAGTTCCCAACCCAAAACTCGAGTTTCCTACTTCTCTACAATGATTTGCTCCTCCGGTATGAGAAAACTCGAGTTAAGAACTCAAAACTCGAGTTTTGAAGTGTCTTCAGCATCTCGCGTCTCTGGACTAGGAAAACTCGAGTTTCCAAGTCAAAACTCGAGTTTCAGCACTATTCAGCAACTCTGCTCTACTCTGTTTCACGTTTCAGCTGGGCGAGGTCTGGTAATTCGATGATATCTCCTAAACCAAGAATCCGATTGAGGTAAAACCAGTGGCATATGAAAATAGACTTCCAATGCGTCATTTTAATATAAAATTCAAGCCCAAAGGAGGTCAGATCAAGGAGCTATGAATTGTGGAAGTTGACACTGAGATTCACGCCACACAGCAAACCAAGCCTCAATGTTTTGAGTGTATCTCACAAACTACAAATCCGATTGAGCTGAAATTGGTGGCATATGAAAGAAGACTCAAAGGACTTTCCATAAAGACTTGAAGCAACCAAAACGGAGTTCAGACCAGAGAAATATGGCCTTCGAAAGTTGACAGTGAGTTTAAGACGTTGCAAAAACGCTGGTCAAGAACAACCTTCATTCATCGGATCATAACGGACATAATACAATGAGTTTGGAGTTGATTCTTCTTACATTGGATTCTTACCTCGAGCTTGGACACATAAATTTGAGTTTGAGATTAGCCAAGAGTTTTGATCTTAATGAGATATATCCTGAACAAAGCAAAACCGCCAGTTTTCAGAGAAAACTCAAGTTTTCACAATAGAGAGACTTCTCAATATTTTTGGAAAAGACAAAACTCCAGTTTTCATTGAAAACTCAAGTTTTGGACTTACGAGAGAGTCTCCTAAGTTTTGAACTTTGAAAACCTCAGTTTTGGCTAAAACCTCCAGTTTACAACATAACTTGAAATTTTCCAAGTTTTCACTAAATTTGTGAAAACTCGAGTTTTGAATCAAAACTCGAGTTTTGAGTTGGCGCAGAGGATTGAGTTTCTAGCCGGTTTTCAAAACCTCAGATTTTTGTGAAAACCTCCGTTTTGAGTTTAACAAAGTTTTCTCAAAGTTTTCACAAGTAAAGTGAAAACTCGAGTTTTGATTTCAAAACTCGAGTTTTGCTCGGCGAGAAAGTCTTCATGTTTTCTCGTTTTTCAAAACCTCCAGTTTTCTCCAAAACCTCCGTTTTGACTTGGCGCGATTTCTTCAAGTTTTCATATTTAAATGAAAACTCGAGTTTTGATATGAAAACTCGAGTTTTGGCCAACGAAAGTTTGATGTTTTTCAATGATTTGAAAACCTGCAGTTTTGAAAGAAAACCTCCAGTTTTGATGTTTTGGACTTAAATCAATTTTACACCAAAGTCAAAAACTCGAGTTTTGATATCAAAACTCAAGTTTTCATCAGCGAGTTTGAAATTCGAATCGACGATTTTGTAAAACCTTCTTGTTTGATTTTAATACTTCCTATCATTATTCTCTAATGTTCCTAGATATGTTTAACCACTTTTTTAGTGAGTTTCAGATGAATTAGAGAGTGTTTATTGAAGGTTTAAAGCAAAAAGCAAAAACATGTCGAACATTAAATGCTTCAACCGGAAAAGTTGCATACTTCGGTAATCCATCTCGTACACGCTTGCAAAGCATTAAAGAATGTTCTCCACATCAAGCAACCTGTTCTACCAACGGATTAATTTGCAGAGAAGTCAACTCTGAACTTCTACACAACTGGATTAAAGTGAAGATTAGTGAGATAAGACACCATAACTGCCTACAACAGCTAGATTAACACTACAACGGATATATGGAGTTGGCAACGGTCATTTAATGCCTTCTCAGTATAAATAGAAGAGCATTCAATTCCTCTCAACAACCAAGACTATAGAAAACGAAAATCATTCAAGTTTCCAACTACTCTTGAGTTTTCTTGTATAAAGTATCTGTTGATACATTAAGCTTCAAGTGTTTATCATTATCTACTCTTAGAGAGAGTTTATTGATTGTAAATCATTCATTGTAAAGAATCACAAGTCAAGGGGACTTGGTGATTGGGTTCATTGATTGCAACTTGTAAGGGGGAGTAAGTTCTAGTGAGAGAATTACTCTTGAGTACGAGTGTGTAATCAATTGAGATAGTGAAAATCGAAAGAGTGGGGACTGGACGTAGGTCAAGGGATTGGACCGAACTAGTATAAATCCTTGTGTCTTGCTCTTCTACCCTCTACTTAGTTCATCTCTCGTTTTTAGTGTACAAAAACGAGTAAGCTGAAAAAGTTTTTAAAATCCCCAATTCACCCCCTCTTGGTGATTTAGCTCCACTTTCAGGGGTGTCCATGATTTCTCCTCTGTCTTGTCCAGTTGGAAAATCTGATGTTTTAGCTTTTGATTCGCTCCATTTTCCATGAGTAGATAGCTGCAACGATGTAACATCTCCCTTGTTTCGTGTTCACTCCCCGAAATTGGAATTTACATCTCGGTTGTCCAAAGAATCCAACACCCCAAGCTAAAGATTCTCGTCCATGAGAAGTTTTGAAATCTCCCTTTGCCGGGGTTGTGACGGTATTCCAATTAAGCCAAACGCAAGCCGCGAGAGAAAACCGAGAGAAATAGTTAGGTTTTAAAATAAGTTTCCATAAACACCTAGCACGCTCACAATCACGAATGATGTGAATCACACTTTCCTCGCTATTGCATTGAAAAGGGCAACTATTATCGTTGGTAAGGCCCTCCTTGCCCGAAGGAGTTGGTAACAAGTCTCTCATGACCAACTTGCCACATAAAAAATTTAACTTTTTCCGGAATTTGCCATTTCCAAACTTGTACCCGAAGTTATTAGTGCTTGTTTCTTCGGTGTCGAGAGAGGAAATGGTAGGCGGATTTTACGGAGAAACCACTATCCTTAGCTGCTCTCCAGGTAAAACAATCCGGGGAATTGTTGGAGGGTGGAGACAAGTGTAGAATGAGGTTAATAATATCCGGAGGTAGAACTCCAAACCATCTGTGGTAGTCCCACTGTCCATTTGACAGAAGATGATCTCTGACGGTCTCCTCAGCGTTGACAGATGAAGGATACTGAATAAAGGAAATGATGGGTTGATCAAGAGGGAGCCAAAGGTCATACCAAAACTTGGTATCCGCCCCGCTATTGACCTTTTTACCCACACCACCGAGAGAAAACCGTCCCAAACTTCGACAATCGCTCTCCAAGCGAGAGGAAGAGTTCCTCTTTCTAGAGATAGTAGGCAAATGCGGTTACCGCAATTATATTTGGACCACATACATTGAACCCAAAGGGCATCTTTCTTGGTTAAAAGACTCCAGCAAAGTTTCATAATAAAAGCTTGGTTCGGCGGCGAAGATTTTTGAAACCCGGACCCCACTTGTTTCTTGGCTTGTGCGATTTTTTCCCAGGCAATAAGATGCATTTTTCTCACATCTTCTTCACGGGACCAAAGGAAATTCCTGGAGATTCTCTCAATTTCTCTAATAGTACAAATTGGAAGGAGAGATGATTGCATGCGTGACTAGGCGGGGAAGATAGCACGGACTTGATAAGGACCGAACGTCCGCCATAGTCAAAAATTTGCTCTTCCACGAGGACAACTTTTTCCCGGCTCTTTCCACAATAGGGTTATAAGTGGCATGAGAGACTCTTTTATGAATGATTGGAACACCCAAATACTTACCTAGGTCTGCAGTAATCCCAATTCCAAGGAGCTGGCTCAGCTCAAGAGCCCTGTTGAAGTTAACTTTTTTAGAGCAGAACATTCGTGACTTGTCAAGGTTGATTCTGTGCCCCGAGACTTCGCAGAAGCTTTGTATAACTTTCCGGACTTCAACCAATTGATTACTAGAAGCTTCAAGTGAAGAGAATGAGGTCATCGGCAAAGAATAGGTGAGAGATGTTTGGGCTACCTCGCTTGAAAAGAAAGGGTTTCCACCGACGCCCTTCGCATTCGGCTTTAATTAAGTGACCCGGCGCTCCATGCAAAGAACAAATAGATATGGGCTCGGGGATCCCCTTGTCCGACTCCTCTAGATGGGTTAAAGCTCGGGGTTTCATCCCCATTCCGAGAGTAGACATAGAAGTAGTAGAAATACAGGCCATGATGAGATCAATGAGATTGTTTTCCAAGTTAATACATTTAAGTGTATTTCTGATAAACCCCCAATCTAACATGTCAAAAGCTTTCTCCATATCAATTTTGATTGCCACAAAACCTTTCTTCCTCCCGCTCGTTCTCATGGAATGGATAATTTCTTGAGCAATAAGGATATTATCACATTTGGATCTATTAGCAATGAAACTACACTTGCTCTTGACTAATAAGATGGGGCATGATCCCTTTAACCTATTAGCTAGGAGCTTAGTAATAATTTTGAAGCTCACATTGCAAAGGGAGATAGGACGGAATTCCTTCAACGTAGCCGGATTATCAACCTTGGGAATAAGAACAACTTTGGAATGGTTGATCTTTGGACAACTTAGAGGGATTGTTAAAGCAATCTTCAATGAAATCACAAATTTTATCGCCAATATTGACCCTTTGAGATTGGAAAAAGTGAGCTTGGAGGCCATCGGGACACGGAGCTTTAAAAGCTCCTATGGCAAAGCAGCATTTTTTATCTCGACTTTGCGAGACATTTCTTGATAGAAGGCGAATCATGTTCTCATCGATGGAAGGAAGTTAGAGAACCACCCCTCGGGATCCTTCACGGTTACATCCCGGTATATAGCTTTTTAAAGAAATCATGGGTCATCAATTTCAAAGTGTCGTGATCATTAATCCAATCACCTTCATTGTTTTTTAAAGCTCCAATTCTCTGTTTCTTCCTTTTAACCATAGTTGACGCATGAAAAAACCTTGTATTTTGTCACCTCCCCGAAGCCATTTACTTCGGATTTTTGGAACCAGACAATTTCTTCCCCGAGTTACTACCTTATGGTAGTCTTCCCATAGCTTTTTTTCTAGGCGAAATAAACCAGTTTGAAGATTCATTTTTTTCGTCAATGCCCTCTAAGCGCCTTATCAACTGTTTTTTCTTCTTTGGTGAAGTTTCCCACACGGTTCTCATTCCACTCCATGGCTGATTCTCTAAAGTTGTGAAGGCCGTCAAGCCAATTTTTATCCCGCCGAGGCTTCATCGGTGATATCTTTGAAATCGTTCTCAAGGGACCAAGCAATCGATAAGAGAAGGATTTTTGAAAATGATTTCGACGGAGAGATGGAGTAGAATTCACCACTACAACCCTATGATCGATTTAAATTTTAGCTCATGACGGACGGAGGAGTTTGGAAAGCAGGAAAGCCAAGAGAAGTTGGTGAAAACCCAATCCAATCTTTCCTTCAGACCCTCTCTATCCCAAGTAAACTTTTCCCCTTGAAACCTAGCTTCAATAAGCCCAGTATAATCGATACAATCTCTGAACTGTTGCATTGAGGACCATGAAGGTCGCCCTCCCAATTTGTCTCGATGGGGAAAGAAAGTATTAAAGTCGCCAAGGACCAACCAAGGAAGGGTAGAGCAGTTGGCTAGAAGACGGAGGGAGTCCCAAAGCATGTGCTCGCCAATAGGGTTAGTTTCACCATAAACCAAAGTGATAAGGCTTGAAAGATTACTAACCCGATTGTAGACATGACAGTGGAGCATTTGGGTGGTAGAGGATAAATAGGTAATATCAAAATTTTCCTTGTCCCACAAGAGCCAAATACCCCCAGCACTTACAGTAATTATTTAATTTGCTACAATAACAACGATAGTGGTAATAAAACCGACGTTTAAAAAAAAAAATTACACGACAGATGTTTAAAACAGTCGTAAAGAAAACGTGGTTTCAAAAAAGTTATTAAATTGACATTATCTTATAACAGTTGTTTATAAATTCACAAACTTTAAAATAACTTAAAGAAACATTTACTTAAAACAGTCATTATTTTCTTCAAAAAATCGTTTAAAAAATAGATAAAGTTTGGTTTCATTTTAACAGACGTTTTAAAGTAAATCATAAACAACTGTGTACATTATTTCAGGACATGTTTTCTTCAACCATTCATTTACAAATGAAAATTTTCAAACTAACCCTCCATCACTTGCGCGCGCATACCTCCTCCTCCAAAACCTCAGCCTCAAGGGTTTTTGCCAACAACCAGCCAGCCTGTTCTGTTTCTCTAACTCTGTGGTTTTCAGCTACAGTTTCTCCTCTTCCTTTGCGCCCTAAGCTTGTTCTGTTCTTCCAGCTACAGTCCCTCCACCTCCTACTCCGTCACGCCTTCACTTCAACGATACTCATCGTAACAAGCTTCTTCAGTTGTTTTTCTCTTACTCTCTGTCGCCCCTTTCTTCTCTTTGTTGGCTTCGTGCGTATATCCGCTCTATTCTCCTTCAAGTTTGTGCTCTATCTTCACTGAATTGTGTTTCTTTTTACTTCTTCGCTCTCTATCCGTTTGATGTTATGTTTGCTTAGATCCAAGACTTAAAGGAAGAACCAGAAATTAATTAAATTGTCCCTTCAAAATGTGACTTTTTAGCTGATAGTTTATCAAGCAATTTCTCTCTGCCGTGTGTTCTATCCTTATTCAAGTGGGTTGACCTGACTTGTGACTTCATCAGCAAGACGCGAAGGGTCATGGTACGCAAGACCGGGTTTGTATATCTTTATTCTATATTTTGGATGTCTTACTTATAAGAGAAAATGCGATAATTTTTTTAAAAAAAATGAGTAAGGCATCCCATTACTTCACCCATATTCATTTTGATTGAATTTGATTTGATTAAACCATTGTACTTTTCAGAATATTATAGTTTTTTATCCTTATAGTTCAACAAATGATTTTTATTTGATGTTAAGATGTGTTAACTATAGTTAAGTATAAGTTTTGGTTGTGATCTCCATACTTTTAATGACTTTTTTTGTATTGGTTCTCATATTTAATGAGTAGGGAATATTTTTGACCATCATAATGCACATTCAATTATTACTCCATTAGATTGTAGGAAATACATTATATTGCTTGCTTTTAGAATCTATATCATAATGACATTTGTTCTAAGGTTGAGTGTGCTACTTTGAATTTGGAATAGGTGGTAATAAAATGGATCACAAGTGGATGAATGCATTGAGAACTAGTGATGAATATGAGAATGGGGTGGAAGAGTTTATTGAATTTGCCAATATGAATGCACCTTGTGTAGATAGGAAGTATTTTTGTCCTTGTGTCAACTGTTTAAATGTGATTCCACGGGATGTAGATGATATAAGAGATCACTTAATTTGAGATGGAATAAATCTTCGGACAAAAGGTAGATATGGCATGGTGAGGAAAAGACTTCCTGTGTGTCCCACAAGAAGGAAGCTTTGGATGTCGTAGGTGAAGATAGAATGGAGGAAATGATTCATGATGTTGAGGTGGAGTATGTTGCACAATCGAGTGTATATAATAGCGTGCGGAGTGATGCCAAGACACCTTTGTACCTTAGGTGTACTAAGTATACACGCTTGTCAACTATTTTGCATTTGGTGACTTAAAGGTAACTTGTGGGTGGATGATAGTAGTTTTACTATGTTACTTAAATTGTTGTGTGATATGTTTCCAGAGGATAATGTACTTCCAAATCAAATGTATGAGGCCAAGAAAATCTTATTGTACAAAAAGGAGTACGAAGGACTAAATGAGTGTCCAAAATGTAAAACTTCATGACACAATGTGAAGAAAGATGTTGGCTATGTTGATGAGACAACTAAAAGGCAACCTTTAAAGGTTTTGTAATATCATCCAATTCTACTCCGGTTTAAATGAATGTTTGCAAATGTGAAAGAAGCAAAGAAGTTGATATGGAATTTTGATGAGAGAATATGAGATGGAAAATACCTTCGGCACCCGAACCGACTCTCTTTAATGGAAGAAAATAGATTAAATGTTTCCAAGTTTTGGAAGCGAGTCAAGAAACCTTAGGCTTGGGCTTTGCAAAAATAGAATCAATCCTTACGGTACTCTTAGTAGAACACATAGTGCATGGCCGGTTCTCCTAGTGATTTACAACTTACCTCCCTGGTTGTGTATGAAACGCAAGCATATGATGCTTTCTATGATGATATCGGGACCAAAATAGCCAGGAACGATAATGATGTCTACTTGGCACCTTTGGTGGAGGACTTAAAGAAGTTGTGGGAGGATGGCGTAGATGTCTTTGATGTATATAAGCGGAGTCCTTAACCTATATGCAATGATTTTCACCATGATAAATGACTTTCCCGCATACGAAACTTGTCAGGTACAGTGCGAAGGGGCATAAAGCATGTTCGATATGTGAAGTTCGCATACACTCTCATCAACTTAAGCACAGAAGAAAAACAGTCTACCTTAGCCATATGCGATTTCTTCCTCAGTCACACCCATACCGTAGGCTAAAAAAGAGTTTTAACGATCTGCCGAAGCATGGAACGACTCCAGAGCCATTAATTTGAGAGGAGGTTTATAGTTGGGTTGAAAGAATAAATGTCACATTATTCTGTAAGAATCAAAGGACTGCGGGTGAGAAGAACATATGGAAGAAGAGGTCAATTTTCTTTGATCTTCCATATTGGCGCAGTCTTCATGTGAGACACAATATTGATGTGATGCATGTGGAGAAAAATGTGTGTGATAGCCTTCTTGGTACTCTTTTGCACATACTAAGGAAAACAAAAGAAGGAATTACGCTATTTGGACTTGGTTGAAATGGGAATAAGAGAACAACTACACCCGCAACTAAGAGATGATGGTAAGAGAGCGTTGTTGATCGAATTCCTTTTTGGCAAGTGAACCGTCGAACAAGTAATAAAGAGTAAGTAGAGTATCGTCCACGAGACTAAGATACCGATGATGACACATATTCAAGCAAACAGTTGTGTAAAGAATTTTTTTTTTTAAATTATTGGTTTGGGATTTTTGTTATTATAACTAATAAGAAAGAAAATAAAAGATGATCCTAGTCATAAGAAGATATCAGTAAAAGATAGGCTAAGCATCATACTTCATCCTAAGCATATCAATCCCCCAGTTTGCCTTAGCGCATTGCTATAGCAATTATGCTACACAACTGCCGCAATGCTAAAGCATAACAACCTTTCACAATGCTATTCAGTTAACCCACCACTATTTTCTATAGAAGCTTCCGCGTCCTATAAGTACAACCTAAACTATACTTATCCCATATGCCTATGGCGATTTTCTAGTTCAGATTATCTTTTCAAATCAAGGTGTTAAGGTTATGAGCGGTAGACCCATGCCTAAAGCCCACAATGATAGGTCAAGCCTTGCACCAGCTTGCCCAGCAAATACTACCTATCAGATGTCTAACCCCGACTCCCTTCCAGTAAGCCGATGCCACTCATCTAGCCCTTAGCTTCCGCTAACCGACAAGAATTAAGATCGCTGATAAACAAACTGAATTTATTAAATTAAGTACTAGCAAACAGGGTTCATTCTACACTCAAGAATTCATCCTCGCTCAGCCAAAGGAGGTTTAGTTCATGACTGACGAGGGAATCACTAAACGATTAGCAATAGAATAACCCATGACAAAAGATTAACTAAAATTAACAAAAGAAAAATAGAAAGCTTGGCGGAGGTTTCGACGGCGTAGGAGAAACCTGTCATTTGACAACTCCACGTCTTCTCGTCTCCATCTCACCGCAAGGAAGGATTGAGTTCTCCGGAGCTCTCGTACTTCATGCTTTTCTCCCTCTTCTTTTGAGCCTGGCCGAACAGGAATGTTCTTGGACTCTCTACGACTCCATGATCTTTAGGGTTAGCCGTCTTTTCCTTCTATAGTCAGGTTTACTTGCGGTGTAAGTTCAATGAGCTAGGTCTTTCCAAATCTGTCAGGTCCAACTTTCCATATTCGGTAGATTGTTTCTACTGATTCTGCGAGATTCTCCAAATCTTAATATTCGATCCTCCGCGTCTTCTATTCCAATCCGTCAACAATTTAACCGTGAACCAACGTCCATCCATTAACCCGCACTTTGTTCTTGAAAAAGCCACGAGGAAAAGTCGAACATATGGCGCATAGCATTGCGTCTTTTATCTTTGCTATAGCATATGAATTGCATTGTATTACAAACTTGATAAGACTATCCCGATGCTATAACATTGTATCGGCAGTGCTATGTGCGTTCATAATAACCCTTAAGCTTGCCTTCTTTTTATGCACATGTACATGATATTTATTATTTATCCTATTTTATGATATGTATCCTGCATTTCCCTATACGAGTGAATTATGAGATATTTGCTCAGATAAAATACTTTTAAACTCATATTCAACAAAATAATAGTCACACATTTATAGGGAAAACATGGCATAAATAATACTCATCAAACACCCCCACACTTAGCTTTTGCACTCCTGGGCAAAAAAAGGTAGAGATAATAGAGAATGTTAACTCATAGTAACAACACTCCTATCTATGTAACTATGCCTTCACCATTGCCCTTTAATTCATGTCCCCATGTAGGCAATCCCACGCCCGTACTAGCAGCTCATGATGGAAGATATTGCTTAGATAAGGAAGTGTCAAGAGACTTTCAGATTTAGTGTTTACGCTCTCTTACCTTGGGGATTTAGCTTTCTCTCCTGTCACACTAACCTAGAAGCTCTATAGCCTTATCAAATTTCTAAGATTACTTCCCAGCATCTGAGTTTTCACACGTCAAAAGGGCTTCTTGGGTTGTAATGTGTAGATGGCCATATATGTGTGGAGATAAAAGAAAATGGTCATTGCTACAACAGGGTGTTAGATGGATTCCAAGTTGCATTTAATTTAGCCTAATGCCTCATTTAAACCTTTGTATTGCTTCGCTTCTCTTTTACTCCTTATTTTTCTTTTTCTTTTTCCTCTTCATTTCTTTGTTTTTTTAAAACAAACTGAATTTTGTCGCAGCATTTTTAGTGGAGGCACACTGCCAGAGCATTTTTGCGCAGTCTTTTTCACAATCACCTGTCTAACTGGTTCTGCTATAACATAGCCTATAAGGCTCAAAGGGGTAGCAATATGGAGAATGATTTTTCATGGTTTGTGTATGGAATTGGAGAATACGATATGAATACCTTTATGCTACGCATTATTCACTCGATGCCAATCGGTTTATTAGAGAAATAAGACAAATAAAAGATCGTACATGGATTAGCGGACATGCACACCGGGATAGAAACAATTAGGCTCAAATAAATCCTTCCAAAGTGGGGTTTTCTTATTCCTCATAGTCACTTTACTCCATATCAAGCTAACTAGTATCATCAATTTCCCAAGCTTAATGGTTTAGTTTCCTTCAAGCAACCAAGTTATGCTTATCATACAGATACTCATACTACTGTTAATGATCTCTATTTGTGCTCTATCATGCATTGTAAAAAAAAATTAGTGTGTGTAAAAGCTAATTTTAGGGGTGATTTGAGCATAGTTAAGCATCAATTTTTTTAAGCGTAGATTAAATCACCCCCACACTTGAATGGTACAATGGCCCCATTGCGGCAAGGAAGCAAAGAGAGAGGTCGGGGAGCATAAGAGACTAGAGAAGCAAAAAAAAATTCTCCTTGCGCTAGTCAACAAGGAAACATGCTAAAATCACAAAAAAGAAATTACAGGAAAACAAGAACAACTAGAGGGAGAAAAAGGTACCAGAATTGTGAAGCTTTCCACATGCTCAACTCTTTCCGCCTGTTGGCCCATGAAAGTTGGACACCTCGTCATCCTTAGTGTCTACAGAGTGTGTAGGTGTCGCCGACCTCCCGAGGGCTCTTGCTCCGCCGACGCTTTCGCGTGCTTGTGGGTTCCTACTAGGGAGGACTGGCAACTAGAGTATTCATTTTCGAAGATTGTCTCGGGAATGCCGGCAATGGTGTGTACTTAGGGACATTCGTCATGAGATTTACGGCGAGGCTGCGGTCCTAGTTGGCAACATATTGCCACAACACCCGCCGCCGAAGAAGTAATGTAGTCATCGAGATTGTATGGCGGCGACTTGGGTAGCCAAGTCGGCCGAATCGAGGTTCTTGGTGCCTCTATAGATATGTCTCGCCGTGGGGACCGGCGTGGGTGCTTCTTGGGGTCGGGCCGAGATTTTTGCGGAATGCGCCGCATTGCAAGCGAGATGGGATTTGGTAGGTTGGCCCTCTCCTCACTGGCATCAAAAATAAATTCATCATTGTGACAAAGGTCTAGGATCAGGGCAGGGAACCAGAGGTTGCCCGTGTTGCTTTATAGGGTCGCGAATAGTTCCCGGTAGATTAGGGCTTCAACATCAATTTGATTTCCCTCTAAGAGGCAATTAAGCAGGAAAGCGTGCTTTCTAGAGATGGTCTAGGTGTGAAGCGTGGGCATGAGTCGGTAGCGGAGGAAGTGAAACCAGACACGGGCCTCAAGGCGGAAACGGATGCATTTCAAATTGTGTAAGGCCTCTTTGTTGACTTGCCATTTCGTGTCCTAAGCACACATAGTCGGGGCAGCCACCGGGTAAGGACTTCGGGGTTGTCCCATTCTTGGACAAGCTCATTATACTCATCGTCCGTGGGGTCCAATCCGTAGACCTTGCGAATCATACTTGCGCGCAGTGTACAATTTTGCCCCACATATTGATGAAGTAAGGAGAGCCCCTAGATAGTTTGCACCGAATTTCGAATGAGGGGGATGACCACCTTGGCGGGGTGGAGGCAAAATCTCTCCCGGCCCGCGTTAGCGAACAATCCCTATAACACATTCAGGGTAAGCGCCTTGTTCAAATATCTCCGCATCAAACCCTCACTCGGGGGGTCAGGGTTTTGTCAGCCTTTAAGGATTGGAAGTAGGATTCTGCTTCTCGGGTGGTAAATGGCATAGAGTCTGGAGCTTCAACGGGTGCTTTTTGACAAGATCCCTTAGTTCGAGCCATCGAAGAAAGTTGGTAGTTTTGAGAAGAGCGAGGAATGAAATGGCGGTGAGTGTACTAGTCGATACTGGGACGAATATCTGTATCAAGGGAGTCCATTGGGTTTTATGATGGTTGACTTGAGTAATCGTGCGTGCAAAGTTCGGGTGTGTGGAGTGAAACCCGCTCGACAATCTCAGGGTAAAGCGTACTGCAGACGTTTGGTGCGGCTGATGTTGGTTTTCAATTTTTGAATGCACTTGAAATGTTGTTGGGCCCAACCCTTATGGCCCACCACCGATCCCGCCATTTTTATCGTGATTTGTCGAGGTAGGACACGGGTGCTATAGTATCACAATGGCGTCTACATGGATTCTTCGATTGCTTAGATTATGTTGTGAGTTGATATGCCTCGAGCGGTACGACTAATCTCCAAAAAGAGAAAATTAAAATGCGAATTTGGGCCGCCTCCCAATAATGCTTGTTTTAGAGTCTTCATCCCGACTTTGCTACGTCATATTAGTTTTGACGTAGTGCAAGGATCGCCCGCTTCCTTGATCTCGTGTTTGCCGTCCTGGGGGAGTAAGCATTCCCCAGCTGGGTCTATGAACTGCACTATCTTCAAAATTGAGAAGGTTACATGGTCATCGTTGACTGGTATAGTGAGTTCTCCTTTTTCCACATCAATCAGCATTCTCCCAATTGCCATGAAAGGTCTTCCCAAAATAATTGGAACTTCACTACCTGCTTTGAAGTCAAGAAAGATGAAATCCACCGGAAAGATGAATTTATCTACTTTTACCAGGACGTCCTCAATTTTTCCTTTAGGTAGGACGATGGAACGTCAGCTAACTGTAATGTTACTATTGTGGGTCTTACTTCTCCCACTGCCAGTCTTCTGAATAAGACATCGGTATTAGATTGATGCTGGCTTCGAGGTCACATAATGCTTTACCTGTGTATTGAGGTCTAATAGCATAGGGAATTGTGAAGCTACCATGGTCTTTTAATTTCGGAGGTATTCGATTTGCCAGTAGGGCGCTGCAGTTTTGGGTTAGTGCTAATATTTCAAATTCTTCCAGTTTCCTTTTCTTGGATAGGATCTCCTTCGTGAATTTTACATAGTTAGGCATTTGTTCTAATGCCTCCACTAGGGATGTTGATATGCGTTGCCTTAGCATGTTGAGGAACTTCTAAAATTGCTTTTCTTGGCTATGCTTTTGTAGTCTTTGTGGAAATGGAGGGGCTACTTTATCACCCGTAATGGTTCGGCTGTGATGACAATGTTGTAGCATCTCATTTTGAGTTCGGTACATGGTTATCTATCGTGACAAAGGAGGGATGTTGTGGCATCGATACTCTATTCTATTGGCAGTGACATTAGGTGCTGTTGTTCTTCTTCAAGGACTCGTTCGACACTTTCCTTTCCTTTCTTTGTTTGACCAAATTCTAGATCAGCATCTTCAATAGGCCTTTTGGTCACCCTCATAAGCTCTAGACTCTTGCCGCTTCTGAGTTCTATTAGCTTGACTTCCTCCTTTCCATGGATTTTGAGGACTTCAGTGTCACTCGGCAGAGATCTAGAAGGTCTGTTGTTGAGGGCAGCCGCTAGCTATTCGACTTGATTCTCAAGGTTCCAAAGGGTTACCTATTGACTTTGGATGATAGCGTCGTTCTTTCCCATATACTCATTCAACAAGTTCATCATTGAAGTGCGGGTTTGAATAAGCGCCCGTCGGCTTGCTTGCTTTGGGTAAACCCCGGTGGGTTTGATGGTGCAGTTGAGTACAATAGGCCGATGATTGCCCCGCTATTTGTTGACCTTAAGAGCTCCATGAAAAATTTGGGTCTCGCCTTCATCCCGGGTTATATGTATTAGAATAAGGGTTGTTTGTGTTCGCCCCTGTTGAAGTTGTTGACATAGTTGGATCGATTCGGGGTTGGCAAAGCACCGAGAATAAGGGTGCTCTCCGCACACGGTATACACAAGCTACTCGGGATGGATGCGTTGGTGTATTGCTTGGAGGAAGGGTTAGTCCTTTCACCATGTTAGCAAGAGATGACACCTGGGCTATGAGAGCAGTCATAGCATCTAATTCATGTTTGCCTACAACAGTTCTAGAGGGAGTTGCCCTGTTTGCCTGCCATTGGTGATTGTTCAAGGCCATTCATTCTAACAATTCATGTGCCTCGTCATAGGACTTCATCATAATAGAGCCGCCTGAGGAGGCGCTATGATTGAACGTGTTTTCCCGTCGAGTCCTCTGTAAAATGTTTCTAACTGAACCCACTCACACAATCCATGTTGTAGGCATCTCCTGAGAAGGTCTTTAAATTTGTCCCAAGCTTCATATGTTGATTCACCTGGCTTTTGTTGGAAACTGATGATATCTCCTCTGAGTTGAGCGTTCTTTGTTGGTGGAAGAATTTGAGCAAGAACTTACTCTCAGTTATTCTAGGAGGTAATTGAATTAGTAGGTAGGTTGCCGAGCCATGTCCAAGCTTTGTCCCGAAGAGAGAATGGGAATAATTTTTCCGAAAAGCATCGGGTGTGACTCCGGGAATGACAAATGAGTCGCGTACCTCCATAAAAGACTTAAGGTACGAGATGAGTGCCTTGTAAGGGAGTCCACCAAATTATCCAGTGCGTTCAAAGATCTGAATCATGACACCCTTAATCTCAAAGTGTCCTGCATTGAAGGTCAGGGGTGTGATAGCCGAATTTAGCTTGGTTAAATCAGGGATCCCAAACTCCATAATAGCCTTGTTCAGGTCCGGATTTGGTGGTAGTTGAACCTAAGCATCTCTCGTTTATTACTTGCTACTCCATTCGTTCCTCGGTCATGATTACCCATATCCGTCATGGCCGCGAAGTCAAATAAGTGACTTCTGAGCTTCTGTTTCTTGCGCCTTTGCTTGTAGGTGCATTCAATCTCAGGATCATAAGGCTCAAGTGTTGGCATCTGTACACGCTGCGGAAGGATTTCATCCATATAATAAATCTTACGAATCCCATTAAGAGAATATATCAACGGTGTTTAAATCGGGTTCGTTAGAAACCGTACCTATGTGAACTCGTGAACGTCGCGAACGTCATGCATCTCAAAATCATGAAATCTTGAACATCGTACGATCTTGTTTGATCAAACAGAGCCGACTTCGCAAGTCCACTCCTCTACCGATATCCACACGAACAACCTCCAACACCGATGGCGTGCTAGTGCCTTCGATATTTTCGCATCTCTTCTTTTCTCTAGGGTTTTTCACGGCTCGTCTAATTCATTCATTTTTGTTTAATACAACCAGATCAATATCTCTTATAGAGTTTCTAAAACCCTAAATGAGTCATATTGAAATATTCAAAATTAATCTTATTAATCTTGAAATTCTAATTTGAATTAAAATAATATATTAATTAAATTTGTCCAACAAATCTAATCTATTTATTTAATCCGAATTATAAGCCTCGCTAATTTAATTTATCTCTATAAATTAAATTTGAGATATGATATCTATTTAATTAAATCGAGATACTATATCTCAATTTAATTAAATCGACATACTATATCGTTTATTCGAAAATTAAATCGAGACTCAATATCTCTATTTGTTTTAATTATTTAATTTATCAAATAAATTAAATATAAAACAAATAATTCATAATAATATTATTATCTACATAAATAATATAATATTACTATTAATGTTTTCGAATTTAATAATATATATATATACACACACACACACACATATCCATCATAGATTAAATACAGTATTCATTAAATCTTAGACATATCTAAGATTCAATGAATCTGGACACTATTGCTCATGTTGAGCTATTCTTGTGTGCGACCTTAGGGCGCGCATACGAGATTGGCAACGGGCCCAACATCGTATCAAGCACACAAGTCGGAAGCGGCCTCTAGCAAGGCATTGTGACTACCCAATTCATATGGGGACCGATAATACGATACAACCTATCGTACAACCATGTCACGTCCCTTTTGTCATGCGATAATTTGGTCAAGGATGAGGCATGCATAATGTCAACTTCATGTTCTTGACCATTACTTTTTCGATTCTTGAGTAGTCTAATAATTGAAATGGAAACTCCTTTCCATCGTAGTATGACCATACATTTCTCAGACTCACTCATCGAGGGGCCTAGTATTATCTCTCTACGAATGTGAGAGACAAATTCCATCTTGACCATTCATATTCCTCTGCATGAAAACCACTGATCCTGATCCAAGCCTTTATCATCACCCGGTCAAAGGTGACTTTTGACTAGGTTAAAGATCAACGACTCTCATGTAGGAATCCATGATGATCTCAGGTCAAAGGGCGTTGTGACGCAGTTATACTTGAGAAAAGCTTATGACTTGATCCATGCAGCTTTCTCATAGTGGGTCGGTCCAGCATCTTGTACTCTTAATAGAAAAGGACTAAGCTACGCATACACTACAGAATGTACTTGGAAATCAAGAATAGAAAAGGACTAAGCTTTATTGTACAAAACATAACTATTCGGCGTTTAAATGTGGAATCATTAAAGGTATATGCAGTCCCCGGCAACGGCGCCAAAAACTTGTTGGTCGAATTCCTTATTGGCAAGTGAACTAGTCAAACAAGTAATAAAGAGTAAGTAGAGTATCGTCTCCTTAGCAGACCGAGATATCGATGATGACAACGATTCACGCAAATAGTTGTGTAAAGAAATTTAAATAAAATATGATTGGTTTGGAATTTTTGTGATTATAACTAATAAGTAAGAAAATAAAATAAGATCGAAGTCATACGAAGATATTAGTAAAAGATAGGCTAAGCATCAGACTTCAACCTAAGCATATCAATCCCCCAGTTTGCCTTAACGCATTGCTATAGCAATTATGCTACACACTCGCCGTAATGCTATAACATAACCACCTTTCACAATGTTATTCAGTTAACCCACCACTATTTTCTATGGAAGCTGCCGTGTCCTATATGTACAACCTGAACTATACTTCTCCCATATGCCTATGGCGATTTTCTAGTTCAGATTATCTTTTCAAATCAAGGTGTTAAGGTTATGAACGGTAGACCCATGTGTAAAGCCTACAATGATAGGGCAAGCCTTACACCAGCTTGCCCAATAAACACTGTCTATAAGATGTCTAACCCTGACTCCCTTCTAGTAAGCCGAAGCCACTAATCTAGCCCTTAGCTTCTGCTAACCGACAAGAATTAAGATCATTGATAAACAAACTGAATTTATTAAATTAAGTACTAGCAAACTAGGTTCATTCTACACTTAAGAATTCATCCTCGCTCGGCCAATGGAGGTTTAGTTCATGACCGACGAGGGAATCACTAAACGATTAGCAACATAATAACCCATGACAAAAGCTTAACTAAAATTAACAAAAGAAAAACATAAAGCTTGGCGAAGGTTTCGACGGCGTAGAAGAAGCCTGTCACTTGACAACTCCACGTCTTATCGTCTCCGTCTCACTGCAAGGAAGGATTGGGTTCTCCTGGAGCTCTCGTACTTCATACTTCTCTCCCTCTTCTTTCGAGCCCGGCCGAATAAAAGTACTCTTGAACTTTCTACAACTCGATGATCTTTATGGTTAGCCATCTTTTCCTTTTATAGTTAGGTTTACTTGTGGTGTAAGTTCAATGAGCCGGGCCTTTCCAAATATGTCGAGTCCAACTTTCCAAATTCGTCAACAATCTAACCATGAACTAACGTCATTCCGTCCATTAACCCGCACTTAGTTCCCGAAAAAGCCTCGAGGAAAAGTCAAAACATATAGCGCATAGCATCGCATCTTTTACACTTGCTATAGCATATGAGTTGCATTGTATTGCAGCTTATAAGGCTGACTCGATGCTATAGCATTGTATCGGCAGTGCTATGTGCATTCATAATAACCCTTAAGCTTGCCTTCTTTTTATGCACATGTACAGGATATTTGTGCATTTATCCTATTTTATGAGATGCATCCTGCATTTTCCTGTATGAGTGAATTATGACATATTCGCTCAAATAAAATACTTTTAAACTCATATTCAGCATAAAAACAGTCACACATTTATATGGAAAATATGGCATAAATAATACTCATAAATCGTATCTGGAGCTAGCAACGCATACATGGTCAAAAGCCGAGAAAAAAAGTTTGTGTGGGTGTTTGCATGGCATTAAGGTGCCACAAGGGTAATCATCTAATGTGAGAAGGCTAATCTCGATGGAAGATTTGAAGTTAGTAGGAATGAAGTCTCATGATTGCCACGTCTCGAGTCATCAACTATTTCCAAGAGCAATTAGAGGCATTATGAAAGACGATGTATGAAGCACGATAACAAGGTTGTGTCTTTTCTTTAATGCTATTTGTAGCAAAGTTGTTGTGGTTGAAAAGTTGGATAAATTGGAAAAGGAGGGTTATCTCATTCTATCCCAACTAGAGATGCATTTTGCTCCTGTATTTTTTGATATAATGGTACATTTGATGGTTCATTTGGTAAGGGAGATAAGACTATGTGGCCCAGTCCATCTAAGGTGGATGTACCCTTTTGAGCAATACATAAAGATCTTAAAAGGGTGTTCTAAAAATCCTTATCGACCTGAAGCCTCAATCGTTGAGAGATATGTGGTTGAAGAGGCTATGGACTTTTGCAAAGAATATATATCAACGTCGAAGACTACGGTCTCGTAATGAAAAGTGGTAGAAGTCGTGGAACACGAGGGCTCGAGTGAAGAGTATGAGACGTGAAGAGCATTGCAAGCATACTTGTATATCTTGACTAATATGGAAGAAGTTCATCCATACTTAGATGAACACAGAGAGAGTTTAAAGCAAATATATCCAAGGAAAAATGACAGGCAGGTAGCTAACAAGCTAAACAAGACATTCATAGAGTGGTCCAAGGAAAAGCTTTTACACGAGACCAGTGTGTCTGAGACAATCAAATGGTTAGCTTGGGGGCCTTCTTTTGAGGTCGTCACTTGGTGCGCATATGATATAAACTGGTATTCTTTCTACACAAAAGGCTAAGATGATAGAAGTACTATGCAAAATAGTGGGGTGACAATGGTAGTTGAATTGATGCACTTTTCTAGTTTGAAAGATAAAAACCCCATATTGGCATCCATGGCCTATTATGGAGTTATTAACAACATATTAGAGATCAACTACACCAAGTTGAGACTCCCTTTATTCAAATGTCACTGGGTGAACAATAATGTTGTGTAAATAGATAAATTTGGATTTACCTCGGTTGATCTTCATAGAGCTGGTTATAAAGATGAGCTCGTTATTCTAGCAAGGCAGGCGGAACAAGTATTTTATGTCACCGATCCGGCAAATAAAAAATTGTTCATTGTACTCCAAAATAAAAAAATAGAAGGATGGTGATCCATTTTAAAATATTGACGATACACCATCTTTCACTACAAATCCACCTATAGCAAGTGAAGTTTTGGAATTCGCAGATGATGAAGACTATGCAGCTAGAAATGATCATTTTGAAGGAATATGGGAAAACACATAAAGTAATTTTTTCTAACATTTTATCTTGGGGTGAAGGGTCAAAAATACACATCACCTTTTCCCCAGGATCGTCCGAAGACGACGACCTTTTTGGGGATCAAAAATACACACGACGTTACGTTTTGGGTGCAAAAATACCACTACCGTTAGTTAGTTGACGCGTGGATCCGACGTGGCGATGATTGATTTGAAAACGGCGACGTGGAATAAAAATGTTAAAAAAATTAAAAAAATTAGAAAAAAAAATTCAAAAAATTAGGGAAAAGAAAGAAATAATTAGAAAAAAATTCAAAAAATAGGGAAAAATTGAAATAATTATAAAAAAAATTAGGGAAAAATTCAAATAATTAGGAAAAAATTCAAATAATTAGAAAAAAAATCATAAAATTAGAAAAAAGTTCAAAAAATTAGGAAAAACTTCAAATAACTAGGGAAAAATTAAAATACCTCTGCCCGATTGGGCCCACTGCGTCGGATAACCAAAAATACTAGGTAAGCTGTTGAAGATGCACTAGGGTAAGCTATTAGAGGAGAAGTTGTATATACACAGGCCAGTACAGCTGTTGAAGATGCACTAGGGTAAGTTGTTCATTGAAAAAAATATTAATTAATTAAAATAAAGGCGGCGGCCGACGGTTTTACAGTGGTGGGGCCCATTTGGCGTAGGTATTTTTTTTTCCTAATTATTTGAATTTTTCCCTAATTATTTGAACTTTTTTCTAATTGTTTTGATTTTGTTTCTAATTATTTTAATTTTTCCCTAATTATTTGATTTGTTTTCCTAATATTTTGAACTTTTTTCTATTTTTTTATAATTATTTGAATTTTTTCCTAATTTTTTGAATTTTTTCCTAATTTTTTGAATTGTTTTCTAATTATTTCATTTTGTTTTCGAATTTTTTGAATTTTTAAAATATTTTTTTGAATTTTTTTATTTTTTTTTCGCTTTTTATTTTTATTTTTTAAAATTTTTTATTCCACGTCGCGTTTGATCAATCATTGCCACGTCAACGTCCACATCATCGTTACCGGTCAACTAACGGTCAACTCACGGTCAACTAACGGTCAACTAACGCCCGTGGTATTTTTGCACCCAAAACGTAACGTCGTGTGTATTTTTTATCCCTAAAAAAGGTCGTGGTAGTCTTTGGGTGATCCGGGGGCAAAGGTCATGTGTAAAATTGACCTTAGCCCTTTTATCTTGTTTATTTCTTTCATTTTAATATTAATGACAAAATAACTCGATTAAAATACAAGGGATTGCATGGTTAAAACTTTCGTAATTTAGGCTTCAAACACGTTAGAGACATTTTTGATGGCTCTCATGCTATATAAACCGATCTCGATAATAAATGGGATTTCCGAGACAGCTTACCTCAACGACTTGTATACAGGAACAAAGTATAGATATACACGTATATAAAATTTTGAGACGACACCTAGACATTTCTATACGTGTATACTTTGTTCATATAAGTGAATTGTTTGTTATTTGATTTGATTGAATGATTTATGTTAACTTGTTCATAAATTTCCCCATAGATTTTTGGTCAAGAGGAACCCTACTTGATGACATGAACGTGCTAAGAGACACACAACCCAAAGGCGGGACGTCCGAGGGGTTTTGTTTTTACATAGTGTAGTGGCGGTTTAGAAACACATGTGGAAATACTTACGAACTTGTGCACACCTTGAATGCAAGGTCTCATAATATGATGTCTCTCGCCTTTACGTTATTCCGTGTTGGGGGAATTGGATGATTATTATTACCCAGTTTTCATTATTCTCTGTTCTAGTTTTGTATCTAAAAAAGGATAAGGATACCGACGGGAAAAACAAATTTCATTTGTATTTTGTAATATGGCCGACGGATTTAAGAAACCAGTCATAGTAAATCGTCATTGTAACCGATAAATTACTACGACTATTAAAACAATTATAAAAGAAAACAGTCTTTATATTATGTCTTTGTAATAAATTACAGAATATTAGATGTCCGCATTTGTAAAATCGGTCGTTTAGAATATACAACATGACTTTAGTAAAATAGTTGTAGTTATTTTACACACTACAACTGTTGTGAATAAAAACTGTCTTTGTAATTCGTCCTTGTATGATACATTTTAAATCAATTACAAAATATTAGATGTCTTTATCTGTAAAACGGTCATTTAAAATATATGACAGCTTTAATTAAACGGTCGTAGTTATTATACTTACTACGATACGCTGAGTATTAAAACTATCTTTGTAATTCGTCTTTGTAAGCTACATTAAACAATAGATTAGGCAATATTAGAAGACCGTAAACTAAAATTGTCGTTATATGTTGGAAATTTTACAACTGGTTAGAATAACACAGTCTTGGAAAATTAGTCATGTTGGTTCTCGGAGTTCAAGATAACAAGACTTAATTAATTAAACCTTTTTGTTGAAAAGAATTTGTGTTTTTGAATCAAGTAAATGTTAATTGATAACTTAATGACTCGAAAGTAAGTTTTTTTGGTTACTCAAGTAATGAATATTTGTTCTGCAAGTTATTTAGCTAATTCAATATTACTTTCGAGACATTACTCAAGTAATGAGTATTTTCTCTACAAGTAATTTAGTTGCTTTTGGAGCTTACTCAAGAAACAAATATGTGCTTCGCAAGTAATGTCATTTTTACTCGTTTTCAAGGAACCCTTTTGATATTACTTTCAAAGCTTACTCAAGTAACAAATATGTGCTACGCAAGTAATGATATTACTTTCGAATATTACTCAAGTAACAAATACATTCTTTACGCAAGTAATTTTGACAATTTTGGCCTCCTGAGCGTTTTTCTTTCAAAGGGTCTCGACATTACTCGAGCAATGTATGCTCTACTCGAGTAATGTCTGGCGATATTGCACAATTATGTTTTTCCATTGAGAAATTATCAGAGTAGGGAACGTGCTACCCGAGTAATGGCGGATCATTCATTTAAAAATGGCAGTGCACGTCCTATTTTTTCTGCATCGGTTCTTCTCTTTTCTAATTTTGTATGCGTGGTGAAATTTCATCGTGGGTCGTGCGCCATTTCAATCAAGTGAATTGCGTTTCATTTACTCAATATTGTGAATTGCGTTAAAACCCTGATAATTATCTTCATTTAATGCAGATTTTTTTTTTTCAAAAAAAAAAGCTTCATTTCCATCATTATTTAAAAATTAAAAACGAGCTGCACATTTTTTTAAACAATTTAATGCTGCATCTTTTTTAAATGGCGTAATCTTACCCAAGAATCATTTCATTTGCTTTATCTTGAATTGATTAAATTGCGTTCAGACATATTTAAATGAAAAAGCATTGTTGATCCTTATCTTCATTTGTTGAAGTCTTTCAAAAGCTTCATTTGGAATCAATGAATAACGAGCTGCTTTGTTTTAAATGTTGGTGTGCAGCGTCAATTGAAGACTGGAATATCACCTAGAGGGGTGAATAGGTGATTAAAAAAAATTGTGAATTGAAGACAAATGCAAGTAAGATAAAGTTCGAGAAGAGAAAATGGACATAGATCAATTTATACTAGTTCGGTCTAATATTTCGACCTACATCCAGCCCCCAAGCACACCTTGGGATTTCCACTAATCTTCCAAAGACAATTACACACTCTGTAAACGAAGGATGATCATCTCACTCTTGGACTCACTCCCTCTTACAAGTTATAATTGATACACCCACACTTAAGGTTCCACAACCTCAAGATTTTGACAACTAAAAGAATTAAATGGTGTTTCAGAACTCCTCACTGAGTAGATAAATGTTAATCACTGAAGTACAGCAAAATATCCGAAGATATTAATGAAACAGTTGAAACAGCAAATTACAATAAATTCAAATTGAATGCACAGCGTTTCGGTAGTTGGCCAATTCAATGCTTAGACTATTTATAGGTGTTGTAATTAAAGACCGTTGAAGAAGCTTTGAAGAGTAGCCGTTGAGTGTCTTGAATGTGTCTGTTAGACAGATGAAACTTCACTGGATAGCTTTGATGTAAATGTTTTGTCCTTCGCAGACATTCTTTATTCCGTTTGTTGTCTCCGTTGAGAGATAGCATTAATGGCGCAGCCAGAATAGCAGTGAAAGCTTTACATTGATCAGAGTATTGGTTACGGAAATTATCACCGGGTTTGGCAATTGTATTTAATGCTCTTCTGACACAATTTGCTTTCTGCTAATCTGTTGTTTAATCCATGATAAAATCATCTGAAACTCATTAACAAACTGATTAAAAGCAATTAGGATTAGTAATGAGTAACGTTATGAAGTAATGAGATTAATCACAGTGATTTATAGTTTTCGCATACGGTGATTTGAAAACAGGGTGATCATGCTCGAGCAATCTTACATGGGTGCTCGGGCATTAGTATGAAAAATATATTGAGAAGCTCAGTGATCACCTAATGCTCGAGCAAGGATCTTGGCTTGCTCAGGCATGCTTCTTCTTACGCCTTTTTGAAAAACAATTTATATCGCTGTTGCTCGAGCAAGCTATAGGATCATGCTCGGGCAAACCTTACTACGAGGCGAGAAGATCATTTTAACAGCCGCTCGAGCTATGGATTTTCTTTCCGGTTCGAGCATGATAAATTCATGCTCGGCAAGCTTCTTCACAAGTATTTGAAAAATGGTTTGACACGCGATCCTCGGGCACTCTTTTCCTCCGCTCGAGCATGCCCTTTAGTCTCCGCTCGAGCGATTCTTCAATTTGCTCTTGACTCGATGTTGCTCGAGCACGTCAAATCCTTTGCTCGAGCAAGCTTTCCAATTTTCATTTCTTCACTTTGAACCCGATAATGGTCGAGCAACATAGTTTCGCTTTCGAGCATGGTTCTCCGAAATACTTGAACACGCTATTATATTGGATATGCTCAGGCATGAACTAACCCTTGCTCGAGCAAGCTATAATTCAAACATATGTTAATTCAATAACTTAGAACTTGTAATCATCAAAATACCGGAGCTAACATCAATTTCATCGTATTTAAAAAAATATATATATATATTCTTACCCAGGTAACATTTCAGCAACCCGAGTAATTGTCAATATCTTGTATCGAAAATATTGTGTGCATCAGATCTCTCTATGTGCGTCATTTTTTGCCGCCCGTGTGCGTCTTTCAATATTTCTTTTTGAACGAAGTTCCATAATTTTTTTTAAAAGGCGTCCTTCAATTCATTAATTTAACACCATTCATTGAATCAATTTCCCGATTCTTATCTTCATTCAATAAATAATTTGACGTCTTTGTTTTTAATGAAGATTTTGCAAAAAAAAAAAACATTTTTTTTCATCATTTTTAATGACGAGTTGCTTCATTTATTTAACGCCAAAGGTCCTTCATTTTTTTTAAAGGCATCATTTTACACAATTTCGAGCTGATCATTTTATGCCTTCCTCCTCCCTCCTCTTTTAGTGATGACAAAGGGGGAGAGATTTGAAACGATATTATTTTGCTTATATCTCTTTGATGCTCTTGATTATATAATTCTATTAGTACTAACGCTTACACTTATATTTTGATATATATTGTACTAACGAGATATTACTCTTTCATATTTCTTTGCATTATTGTACTATAATGGACTTACTGATTTCAAAAACTTTTCAAACGTGTTTCAAAATTATCAAGTGTTGTCATCATCAAAAAGGGGAGAATGTTGGTTCTTGGAGTTTTGATGATAACAAGACTTAATTAATTAAACCTTTTTGTTGAAAAGAATTTGTGTTTTTGAATCCGTAAATGTTAATTGATAACTTGATTACTCAAGTAAGTTTTTTTGGTTACTCAAGTAATGAGTATTTGTTCAAGTTATTTAGCTAATTCGATATTACTTTGGGCATTACTCAAGTAATAAGTATTTGTTCCGTAAGTAATTTAGTTACTTTTGAAGCTTACTCAAGTAACAAATATGTGCTTTGCAAGTAATGTCATTTTTACTCGTTTTCAAAGAACCATTTCGATATTACTTTCGAAGCTTACTCAAGTAACAAACATGTGCTTCGCAGAAGTAATGTCGTTTTTACTCGTTTTTAAGGAACCATTTCGATATTACTTTCAAGCTTACTCAAGTAACAAATATGTGCTATGCAAGTAATGATATTACTTTCGAACATTACTCAAGTAACAAATACATGCTACGCAAGTAATAGTTGTTATAGAGGCTATTGTTTTAAACCATTTCGATATTACTTTCGTCCTTTACTCAAGTAATATTTTCCTGCTCCACAAGTAATTTCGCAAACTCTCAGGAACTTCTATTTCGTTGAATATCTTCGATATTACTCAAGTAACAATTCTTGTTAATCAAGTAATATTTTTACAAAGGAGTTTTTATTTTGAAAATATGCGATATTACTCAAGTAATTTATTAAGCTACCCAAGTAAGTTTCCTTGAATCACGAAACCTTCGGTATGTTCTTAATCTCGTTCTAATCATAATGGGTCATTATCTATTTAATGTTTATCTAATTCAAACTCATTTATATCATGTCCGATCATCTTTTTGAGTGGATTTCAGTTGATTAACCATGTTTAATTTGAGATTAGCCGAAGAGCCATCGACGTGTCGAAGCATTTAATGCTCACCGTAAACAAAGCCTACAAATGGAATAAACGTCTCCGAGCGTACAAATACATTCCTTCGAGGCGTACTTATTCCAAAGAATTATTCCGAGTCAACACGCACAAGTACAATCGACGACTAACGCATTTAATGAAGCAACGGTCGATTATAGTCAACGGAATTCATCTGTGCCTAACGGAATTACGAAGAGACACAAATAACGGCTATATTCAAAGCGCTTCACAATAGCATTAATGGAAGACACTATAAAAGGCTTAAGCATTCAATGTCTCCAACAACCAACGACAAAACAATATACAGAAACTCTGCGAAATTAATTAGAGCTTATTTCTACTTTTAGTTTAATTTAATATCTTCAGATATTCTTATACTTTAGTGTTGATAATTTATCTACTCATAAAGGAGTATAAATAGTTAATTCTTTTCTTAATTGTTGTTTAAATCTTAAGGTTGTGGAACCTTAAGTGTGAGTGTACAATTACAACTTGTAAAGAGGAGTAAGTCCTAGTGAGATGATTACTCGAGAGTTACAAAGTGTGTAATCAAGTTCGAGATAGTGAAATCTTAGAGTGTCTGGGACCGAACGTAGGTTGAGGAGGTACACCGAACCAAAGATAAATCATCCGTGTCCATTCTCAGCGTCTTTGTCTCTGTTCTTTGTGTTCTTATTTTAATCGAAAAAGAATTTTGAAATCCCTTATTCACCCCTCTAGGTGATATTTTCTCTTCAAGTCATAGTAAGAGATAGATTAAAACGACTGAGATAGTAAAGAGGTCGTTGTTAATTATTGTTGTAAATTCATTTAAAACGACTGCATATAAAACAGTCGTATATGCGTAAATTTTCTACGACACTCCATTTTTACGACCCCTTGTTAATAGTCATCTAAGTATCATTAAAACAAGGGTTAAGGTGCGATTTGGTCAATAAACTATTGGCTCAAGAACGTCCAACACAATTAACTATTAAATGGATCAAAAATACCAACAAACTTTTAAAAAACGCGCCAAAGACAACGCCGTTAGATAAAAGTTAACGACTGCTATCTAAGGTGCAGATTGACCAATGAACTTTTACTCTAGGAGCGCCCCGACACAAAAATTCTAAATTTTGCTAAATTAAATAATTTTTTTTTCTCAATTGTCATTATTCAAAACTACTTGTATAGATATCTATGGACAAAAATTACTCATTTTTCAATTTTGTCAAAATTATAATTTGCTAAAATAAACAAAAATTTTAATTAAAAATATAATTATATGATTTAAATAAAACTCAAGGTGTTTTATAGTTTATTATATATCTTTAAAAAAATTATATGATTTATTTTTATTTTTGAAGAAATTTATGTGAGTTAAAACTCAAGGTGTTTTATAGTTTATTAACATTAAATGAATTTTTTAAATCACATAAATTTTTTCTAAAATAAAAATAAATCATATACTTTTATTTTGTTTAACATATATAATAAACTATAAAATTAAACACATTGAGTTTTATTTAAATCATATAATTATATTTTTAATCAAAACTTTTGTTTATTTTAGCAAATTATAATTTTGACAAAATTGAAGAATAAGTAATTTTTGTCCATAGATATCTATACAAGTAGTTTTGAATAAAGGTTAAATAATATTTTTGCCATGGAAGTATTGCTAAGGGGACACTTAGCACACGTAGTTTTTTTTGGTATCGTTTTTTCCTCGGAAGTTTTTTTTTTAGAGCAAATTCGCCCGGAAGTTTTTTTAAGGAGCAAATTTGCCCTGGAAGTTTACAAATGAGATCAACAATCCAACGGTCAAGATTAACCGATCGGCAAGATCATTATATTTGTAAACTTCCGGGGCAAAGATACAAAAAAAAAAAAACTTTCGGGTGCCGGAAAGTGCCCTCTTAGCAAAACTTCAATGGCAAAATTGGTATTTAACCCTTTGAATAATGACAATTGAGAAAAAAAAATTATTTAATTTAGTAAAATTTAGAATTTTGTGTTGGGCGCTCCCGGAGTAAAAGTTCGTTGGCCAATCCGCACTTTAGATAACATACGTTAACTTTTTTTCCGTTGTCTTGCTAGGCGCTACTTTTAAAAAAGTTTGTTGGTATTTTTGGTCCACTTAATAGTTAATTGTGTTGGACGCTCCTGAGCCAATAGTTTATTGGCCAAATCGCACCTTAACCCTTAAAACAATCATTAATAAGCCTTTTTGTAGTAGTGATGCATGCCTTCTATATGAATATATACATATAATATATATCCCAAAAATAACTTCATATCCATAAAAATACACCAGTTGAGTTTTTAAAAACAAAAGTAAAGTTTGAAATAAAAAAAATGAAAGAAAGTAAGACAAAAGGAGTGATTTTTTTTTTTTTAAAAATAATGTTTTGTTTTAAAAGATAAATAAATTTAAAAACATAAAAGATTTGAAGCCAACCTTAAGTTAAAAATAAGAAAGAGAAGGTAAGGAAATATATCAATTTGAAAATGGTTAAAGATATATATCTTTGGTCCTTTATGTTTGCATCGGTTTATTTTAATCCCTTAACTTTTAAAAAGGGTATTTTTGGTCCTTGAAACCTTAACACCGTTAGTCTTGTCTAATGGAAAATGTTGACTTATCAACCCAAATTTTTTTGTCCTAGATGGCTGCCACATCAACTCAAATTTCCGAACAAATTCATATTTTACTTAAAACAACAACAATAACTCTCAATTTTAATTAATTACTCCCTCGGGTCTTAATTATAAGAACACATTTTGAAGTTAGTTTTGGTCCTAATTATAAGAGCAAGTTTTAAATTTTGTCAATTTTTTCCTATAATACCCCTATTTATACTTTCTCAATAATAATTAAAGACAATAATAATTTAATAATACATTAATAATACACCTATATATTCTATAAAGTAAATAATGTTTGCAACTCATTCATGTCATATACACCTTAATTATACTTTTTTTTTTTGAGTAAATACCCTTTTGGGTCCCCGAAAAAAACACGGACCCTATTTTAGTCCCTAGGGACTAAAATGAGACTTTTTTATGGACTAAAATGGCTTTTTGGAAATTTGCGAGGGACCAAAATGTTCACCAATCGACCCTTATTCGTCTTTTACGGGGACTAAAAGGGCATTTCTCTATGTGAGGGACCAAAATGGGTCCGTGTTTTTCCAAAGACCCAAAAGGGTATTTACTCCTTTTTTATATATAAAATAATTTTGAGCAATTTTTGTCATATTTTTTCCATATTACCCTTACTAATACTTCCTCCACAATAATTAATTTAACAATATACTTATATTCTATCAAATAAGAGATTCTACTTTATTTTTTATTTTTAAATAAAATAATTTTAATATTCCTTTTTTTCCCAAAGTTTTAATATTCCTTTAAAAATAATTTTTTGTAACTATCCATCCAAAATGATTAATTTGTTTCCCTAAATTAAATTTGCCCACATTAATATCATCAGATCATGTATATATATGCATTATTGACAGATATTCAGATTGTTTAATTTTAATTATTACTCATATTGACGTAAAAAAGTTATGGTTGGAAAGAAAATACCTTATAAATTGATATTTTGAATAGTGTTATGAATTATCATGAACATATCTTTTTTATCATTATATTCGTGGACTGAAATTGGAATTGAAGAAGTGTGTGGGGTCCATACCTTGCTTAGTAGAAGAATATAAGCCTTGTCCGATGGATTTATGTTTGTGTCTTACTGACTCAGAATGTTAGGCCACACACACCATACCTATATGTTGTAACACGCTAATGTTGCCTTGATGTAATTTTCAATTTTAAGTAGGGTTTTTTGGAAAATAATTATAGTTAACTAATTTAACTTCTCTCCTTAATCTCTCCAAATTCTAGTAAATAGTTCCTATAATTAGGACTGGAAGGAGTATTTCATACGCTCTTCCTTCTCCATCCGAGACCCTTATGCCTTATTATAAGGCATTTCATATCCCCAGCATGGTTAAAGGGCATTCAATGTCCACACGGCCTAGTCAGGGGCGATGAACATTAAACTACGCTTGCCCACATTGATAATGCAAAGATAAAATCGCACTTAAAACAAAACGAAGTCTTCAAGCAAAGGCAATTAAATCAGTTAATTAGATTATGAAGTTGTTAATTTGAGTTGAAGTGGCAGCTATCTAAGATTAAGATAATATGACATTATGAGTCAGCATTTTTCTTTAGACAATACTAACAGTGTTATGGTTGAATGACAAAAAAATGTACTTTTTAAAATTAAGAAATTAAAATGAAATTTGATGCAAACATAAAAGACTAAACATACACTTTAGCATCAAAAAATAGTTTCAAAAGAAGGAAAGGAAAAGCCGGATACCAGAAAAATAAAGGTGATGGTTAAAAATACCGATACTGATACAATTACCACACAACTTAATTTTAAGAAGTAATAATTTGTTAAAATAAGCACAACATCAACAATAGTTAATCATAAAATGTTGACATAATTTCCCATAAATATCGCACAAGCTTAAATCTCAAGAATTCATAAATTGATTAAAAATAACTCAAACAAAAATAATAATTTTGACGCAATTATATTCACACCATCTAAAAGCATCAAAGATGGATACAACAATTTAAAATTTCCATCCCTAAAAATCACTGGGGCTAAAAACATAGCAAAGGTAAAACGAACCTTGCTCTCACCTTTTGAGACTACTTTAGGACTTAGGACTATAGCTGAAGAGTTCTCACGAACATACATCACCTATAGGTAATACTTTCACGTCAGCCTCATTGACAATTTACCGAAATCAAAATTTCCCCATTCTTTTCCTTTGCGTCCTATAATGCTCAGATACTAAGACTTAATCTAAAAGTTTATTTTTTTCAAGTCTAATTTTTTATAGTGTAAGAATGATGTTGCTTCCCATCAAGTTCTTGTGTATAAGAACCACCGCGCTATTTAGGATAATTTTACGGTGCAGTTAACTAGTTATGGAATCTGAATAAGGACAAGCACAAATGTGGCTAAAGAAGAAGGAAATTAGATATATTATATTGAAAAAATAGGAAAGGGTCTTTCAATGCAAATTAACGAAATAAATATTATAATTTTATTTTATTTTAAATCTTCCCTAAGCATTTGGGTTATTACAGTAAACGAGAGAAATACTCCATGTGCAATATCCAAATCAATCGTGAAAATATGTTAAGGTTGTCTTTTCTATCAAAACAACTTAATCTATGTAATAGGACTCTCTTTTTACAATATATATATATATATACACACACACCCACACACACACCTTTAATCTCTTATTTAATTAATTAACGTAGGACTCCTTTATATTCTAATATAAGTTGCATTGAGTTAAAGTTTTATGACTAAGTTTCAAGATAATAAAAAACTTTAGACACTGAGTTACACCAAAATAAACTTTAAGGCTTAAATTACAACTGAGTCAAATCTATAAGACTAGATTATAAAAGATTAATTTTTCCACTTACACATATATATAGACCCACACTTAAGCCAATTATTTATTTACTCCGTCACTGTAATTATATAGGGGTTGGATCTAATTGAGGTTAATCAAGTGCACGGTTCTTCTCCCTTACATTAAAGCGTGAATAGTGTGGGAGACACATTATTAGTGACTACACAAGCCCAAAAGACAGGATTGGGTAAGGACCAATCAAGGAGATGATGCTGAAGAAAGCAATATGACCTGGCTCAAGAGTGAAGAGTGTGTTAAAGAATAAATTAAAGTGAAATATAATACAAGGATAACAAGGATAATCATTTCAAAAATGCCCGCATGCATGAGACAATATTGCTTAAAAGTAAATTAAAGAGTTGTTGAAGATCGAATCACTACTACTACAAAATAAAAATAGATTTGTTGTGCTCTCCCCTCCCCCACCCAAAATAATTTTATTTTTAAAAAAAAAAAAAAAAAAAAAAAAAAAAAAAATTTGTGCCGTTTTCAAGGCGCTAGGTAAGCTACAACTAGAAAAAGAAGCTGTAGAGTTTTGAAAAGTGCTATGTAATGTGTTGTTGTTGTTGTTTAAAAAAAAAAAAAAAAAGAGTTGTTGTAGTGCTTGTAAGAACCGGCTAAACCCAATAGGGGAAATGAATTGGGTGTATGATTAAAAACTTGGTACTTGAAAATCTTTTCGCATCTTCTAAATCAACAATCAGATATTCAAATAAACATATATTGGAAATATAAAAGATAAGAGAAGAGAATATGCAAACTATGATTTATCTTGGTTTGGTCCAATCTTTGACCTATGTCCAGTCCCCAAGCTCCACTTGAGATTTTCAATCTTTTATCCTCTTGTTTAATCCAGTCACAAGAGAAGCTTCTACAATCCCACAAGTTCACACAGGCACTTGTGAAGCCAAATTTCTCACTGAGATACTCCCCCTTACACACTATAAGAATACAATCGATTTCCCACTCAAGATCAACCAATCTTGAGTAACTCTAAGATAAAATGATTAAAAATCAATCTTTTCTTTCAGAAGTGAATAGGATAAACATTCAAGTACATTACAAATAATCTCACTCTCTCGTGGTAAATTATATTATCAATGAGATAATCGAGAGAGTAAGTGATATAGACGATCGAGTATTGAAATTTTGACAATGAAACTCGTAATCTCGTGTCTCATTGCCTATCTTGAAAGCTCCTCCTTTTATAGTTGATGAAGAGCATTCGATTGTTGAATAATTCTTCCCATTTAGGATATGATTGTTGGATGTCTGTTGGAAGTAGCCGTTAGACTTGTTTAGGCTTTCTGTTAAGCAGATGAAGTAATTCAGTCATTTTTTGTTTCCTTCATACGACATACTTTTGGCATTGGTCGCTTTCGCTCATTCCCGGAATAGGTGTCTCAGGAGTAGATCATTTGTCTTCTCTAAACTTGTTTTCCGTTTGAGCTCTGCATTCTGCAACTATATTTAATGTCCCTGACACAAATTTTGCTTTATGATAATTTGAGCGTAATCCATAAATTAACTATCAGAAACTCATTAACAAACATGTTTAGAAGCATTGAGACCAGTAATGAGTAATAATCAGATGTTATGGAGTGATAACTGTTGGAAATTATGCCCTAGGGCAAGTCATTGTACTTTAGACATTTATGTTTATTAAAGTATTCTCTTTTAGTTATCATTTAATTTGCATGTTTATATTGATAACTGTATCCCTGGATATATCTTGTGGATTATCCTAAATGTCCCTGGTCGGTCATCTACGCGGGAGCGAAGATGAGTTAAGACCGATGTGACTTTGATGAGGTATGGAGATACAAATCAAAGTCATGGGCACTTGTAAGAGTACAAGATCTTTGGACCGACCCAGTATGAGAAAGCTGCATGGATCAAGTCATAAGCTTATCTCATGTATAACCACGTCATGACGCCTATGACCTGAAATCATCATGGATTCCTACATGATGAGTCAACGGATTTTGACCTAGTTAAAAGTCACCTTTGACCAGGTGATGATAAAAGCTTGGATCGGAATCAATGGTTTTCATGTAGAGGAATGTGAATGGTCAAGATGGAATTTGTCCTCACATTTGTAGAGAGATATCTGGGTCCTCGATGAGTGAGTCTATGAAATGTATGGTCGTCTTGTGACGGAAAGGGGTTTCCATTTCAATTATTAGACTACTCGAGAATCGAAAGTAATGGTCAAGAAAAGGAACCCGTGCGCTCGCTTGTGGATATTGTCCGCTTTGGCACACAAGGCCTCACGGTTTTGTTTTCGATCGGGCCTCGTTAGGGCCCATCAAAACGCGTCCACAAGGGAAGGTCTCCACACCCTTATAAGGCATGCTTCGTTCGCCTTTCCAGTCGATGTGGACTTCACACTCTACTCCCCTTGGGGCCGGCGTTCGGGCACAACGACTCAAGCCCTAGTTACGATACCAATTGTTGGAATCCGTACACGCAGCGGATTAAAATATTCTACGAATTCCATCCGAAGGATCGCTCAACCATCGTCAAAATCAAGGTTAGAGAACCGAATATTACCTATAGTGAACTCGTCCGCGTCTTGTTCTCTTTGAACTAGTGGGCTACCCTCTCGACGTGCCAGGTCAACTCCGCGAATCGGCTTCCTCACGGTATCCACACGAATAAACACCGAACACGGACGCGGCGTAAGCTAAGCGTCTCGAACTATGCGTCTCTCTCTATTTCGCTCTAGGGTTTTTTTTTTCTCGCGGCTTAGATATGCTCGACAAAAAGTCCGTAGGTTATTCTAAACTCGATCGACGTATTATATTCAAAATTAATCCTCATTTATTTTGAATTTCAAATTTCAAATATGGATTAAAAAATATATTAATTAAATCTATCTGTTAGATCTAATGTAACGATTTATTTAATCCATATTAAAAGGGTGATCTAAAATTCGAATTTTTGAATCGGATTAAAAAGAATATTAATTAAATCTATCTAATAGATCTAATCTAATCTATTTATTTAATTCAAATTAAAAGCCTTCTAATTAATTTATCTCTATAAATTAAATCCGAGAAATGATATTTATCTATTTCATTTAAATCGAGATACTATATCTCAATTTAAATTAAAGAGATATATGATATCTTTATTTGAAAAATTAAATGAGATACAATATCTTTATTTGTTTTAGATATTTAATTTATCAAATATATTAAATACAAAACAAATATTATATAATAATATTAATATATATTAATTTTGAATTTAATACACACACACACACACACACACATATATATATATTTATCCTAAATTAAATTTAGTATTCATTAAATCTTAGACGTATCTAAGATTCAATAAATCTGACACTTTTGCTCGTGTTGGGCTATTCTTGTGTGTGCGACCCCAGGCCCATATGAGATTGGCGGTGGGCCAATGCGTATCGCCCTCTGATAAGCGCCTCACAGCAAGACATTGAGACTACCCAATTCACATGGGGATCGATGACACAATACAACCTATCGTATAACCATGTCACATCCCTTTTGTAACGTGATAATTTGGTCAAGGATGAGGCATGGATAATGTCAACTTCCTTTTCTTGACCATTACTTTCTCGATTCTCGAGTAGTCTAATAATTCAAATGGAAACTCCTTTTCCATCACAAGACGCCATACATTTCTTAGACTCACTCCATCGAGGCCCAATTATTATCTCTACAAATGTGAGGGACAAATTCCATCTTGACCATTCACATTCCTTCGCATAAAAGCACTAATTCCGATCCAAGCTTTTATCATCACCTTGGGTAAAGGTGACTTTTGACTAGGTCAAAACTGACTCATCATGTAGGAATCCATGATGATCTGAAGTCATAGGGCGTCATGACGCGGTTATACATGAGATAAGCTTATGACTTGATCCATGCAGGCTTTCTCGGCTGGCCTAGGTCCAAGATCTTGTGCTCTTACAAGTGCCCATGATTTGATTCGTATCTCCATACCTCATCAAAGTCACATTGGTCTTAACTCGTCTTGACTCCCGCGTAGATGACCCCGTGTGACATTTAGGATAATTCACAAGATATATCTGGATACAAGTTATCAATATAAACATGCAAATTAAATGATAACTAAAAGAGAATACTATAATAAACATTAATGTCTAAAGTACAATGACTTGCCCTAGGGCATAATTTCCTACCGTACTCCCACTTGCACTAGGCACAATCATTAATTACTCTAATTCATTGCCACCCTAACATGACATCATGTTTTTCTTGTGCAAGTGGCTTAGTAAGAGGATTAGCATCATTGTCTTACTCCTAGTACTTTGCATATGGTAGTATCACCTCTCTCATTGATTTCTCACGATGAGATGAAATCGCTACTGAGTATGTGCTTGGTCCTTTGATGTGACCTAGGCTCCTTTTACGTGCAATAACGTCGTTATTGTCACAAAACAAGACTATTGGATATGAGATGGTGGGAACCACCTTTGATTCGAACATGAATTTTCCATCCAAACGGCTTCCTTAGTTGCATCCAATGCTATATACCGACAGATTATTGAGAATCAGCTACGGTGTCTCGGTTAGAGCCCTTCCAGCTTACCGCACTACCATTCAGCAGGAATACATATCCTGATTGCAATCTTGAATTATCTTGGTCAATTTGGAAACTTGCATCTATGTAAGGTCACACGTAGCTCATCCTCCAAGCTACCATATACCAAGAATAAGTCCTTAGTCCTTCTTAAGTACTTAAGGATATTCTTAATAACGTATCCCGATGACCTTCAGGATCTTGTTGATATCTGCTGGTCATACTCAAGGAAAATGACATCCGGTTGATATATAATATGGCATACATGATAGATCCAATGGCGGAGGCATATGGAATCTTACTCATGTGGTCTCTTTGATCTTGTGTCATAGGACACAGATCCTTACTGAGATGGATGCCATGAGACATGTGTATGTTACCCCTTTTAGAATCCCTATACCGAACCTATGCAGATCTTGTCTATGTGTACGTGCTCGACTTAGGCCTATCGGCCTCTTGGATCTATCTCTATAGATCCCGATCCCTAGGATATAAGAGGCTTTGCCCCTAAATCTTTCATTGAGAAAGACTTTCCTAACTAAGACTTGACACTCGCAAGGTAGGAATGTCATTCCCAATGAGTAGGATGTCATCAATATAAAGCACTAGAAATACAACTGTGCTCCCTCTAACCTTCTTGTAAACACAAGGTTCATCCATGTTTTGAATGAATCCAAACTCTTTGACTACTTCATCAAAATGATGATTCTAGCTCCGAGATGCCTGCTTCAATCCATAAATGGATCTTTAAAGCTTACATACTTTACCAAAGTCCTCTGAACGCACAAAACCCTATGGTTGTGTCATGTACACATCCTCAAGAAGGTTTCCGTTAAGGAAGGCTACATTTTTGACGTCCATCCGCCATATCTCATAGTCATAATATGATGCAATGGCAAGAAGGATTTTGATTGATTTGGCCATTTGGGGCAACCAGGGGGAAAAGGTTTCATCATAGTCCACACCATGAGTTTGAGTGAATCCTTTTGCAAAATGTGCCTTGAAGACATTTACTTTGCCATCCATGTCGTTTTCTCTTTGAAAACCCACTTGCACCCAATGGTTTTTACACCTTCGGGTGGATCGACTAAGGTCCATACCTTATTGTCGTACATGGATTGCATTTCGACTTCATGGCATCAAGCCATTTTCGAGTCACGGTCCCACCACGGCCTCTCGATAGGTAGTTGGCTCATTCTGTTCAATGAGCAAAACATCACGACTTCTAGTAATCAGAAATCCATATCTCTGAGGCTGTAGCCATGATCTATCGGACCTTCGTGGGCCCTGCGTTACTTGAGTAGGCTCAAAAACTTGTTGTGAGTCTTCTCCATTTTCCATCTGTGATTCCACATTGTCCTGTGACTCTTGAACTTCTTCGAGGTACACTTTACTCCTTTGGTTCTTTTAGAGATAAACTTTTTTTCCAAAAGATACCGTTTCCAATGACAAACACTTTGTGATCGGTGGGATTGTAGACATAGTATCCTTTCATTTCCTTAGGATACCTCGCAAAAGGCATTTTGAGGATCGGATGATAATTTATCAGAGGCTTGTTGTTTAACATGACCTCACATCCCCAAATTTTAACAAATGACAAACTGGGTTTCTTCCCAATCCATATCTCATATGGTGTCTTTTCAATTGCCTTTCGACGGAACATGATTTAGTGTGAGCAGTGTTTTTCTAGGGCATGGCCCCAAAAGGAAGGTGGAAGATCTATTTGACTCATCATAGATCAAACCATATCTAATAGAGTTCGATTCCTCATTTCGTAAAACACCATTCCATTGAGGTGTTCCTGGAGAAGTAAGTTGTGAGATTATCCCACAACTCTTAAGATGGTGTGAACTCTTGGCTCAAATATTCACCACCTCGATCAGATCGAAGCGCCTTAATTGTTTTGCCAAGTTGGTTTTACACTTCATTTTGGAATATTTTGAACATTTCAAAAGATTCAGACTTATGTTTTATTAGATAAATATACCATATCTACTGAAATCGTCTATGAATGTAATGAAGTACAAATGACCTACTCTGGCAGATGTATTCATTGGTCCACACACATCGGTATGTATGAGGCCCAATAAATCGGTGGCCTCTGTTTGTGTCAGTAAAAGGAGCCTTTTCTCATCTTTCCCGATAAACAAGACTCACATGTATCAAATGATTCAAAATCAAATGAATTGTAAATCCATCTTGATGGAGTTTCGAAATGCGTTCTCATTTATATGGCCTAGATGACAATGCCATAGGTAGGTCGGATTCAAATCATTTGACTTGAACCTCTTAGTAGTTATGTCATAGATTCGTCCATTATTAGGATGTTCTAAATTTAGTACATAATGACCAAAAAAAGATGCAAATCTCCATGAGCATAAAAAACATCATTATGATGAATAGAACATTTACGGTTCCTAGTAATGGAAGTATAACATTCCTTATCTAAATAAGAAAGTGAAATAATGTTACTACTCAAAGCATGAACATAAAAGCAATTGTTCAACAATAACAAAAGCCCACTGGGCAGAACTAGTTCATAAGTGCCTACGGTAAAGCAAAAGAACTCTTGCTCGGTTTTCAACTCGTAGGTCAACTTCGCCCTTCTTCAATCTTCTACTTTCCTTGAAACCCTCGCACACATTTGTACAAATGTGAGATCCACATGTTATCTAATACCCATGTAGAGGAAGTAGAAAAATGAACATCTATGACATAGATACTGAAGCGATAGCCCCGCTTATCCTTCTTGTTCTTTTCACACCTTTCTTGATAGAGTTAGCAATTCCTCTTCCAATGACCCGGTTCATTGCGAAATAGCAAACCCCATCCTTTGGAGAGGCTTTGCCTTCTTGTTTGCGAGCTTATATTTGGGCACATTCGACTCATTGGTCTTACCAGATGAGCCTTTACCCCATCTCTTGCCCTTGCCTTTCTTTTTCATACCCTTTCCTTTCTGAACCATCAAAACAGTGCTGGGCCTTTTCTTAATGCTATGCTCAGCTATTTTGAGCATCCCATGCAGTTCAGAAATTGATTTCTCCATGTTGTTCATATTATAGTTCATGACAAACTGGTCATAACTATTCGAGAGTGAGTTCAAGATCATATCGTAGCTAACTCCGGACTCAAGGGAAATCCGGTCTCAAGGTGATAAATGTAGCCTTTCATCTTCAAAACATGAGGGCTAACTAATGCACCTTCAAAGCCCATCTTACAGAAACGTAAGGCCCAAGCGGTCTCATACCTCTCTTGCCTTGCTTGTTGCTGGAACATTTCCTTGAGATGAACAATCATCTCGAGAGCCTCCATATGTTCCAGATCCTTTTGGAGTTTTGGAACCATGGTGGCAAGCATCAGGCATCCTTGTTGAACTAACCGTCAACTTTCGAAGGTCATATATCCCTGGTTTGAACTCCGTTTGGGTTCTTTCAACTCTTGATGGAAAGCTCTGCGAGTCTACTTTCATATGCCACTGATTGCAGCTCAATCATATTTTTAGTTTGTGAGTTATACTCAAAACATTGAAGCTTGGTTTGCTGTGTAGTGTGGATTTATCTGTCAACTTCCACAATTCATATCTCTCTTATATGAACTCCTTTGGGCTTGAATTTTATGTCCAAATGACGTATTGGGAGTCTAGTTTTCATATGCCACTAATTTCACTTCAATCCGATTTCTCGGTTTAGGAGATATCATCCAATTACCAGACGTCGCCCATGCCGAACGTGAAATAGAGCTGATCATCAACAAGACATACTCGATTATTGACTTGGATACTCGAGTATTCATAGTCCGCAGACACCAGAGATGCTGCATACTCGAGCATTGACTGGATGCTCGAGTATTGACTTGGATACTCGAGTATTCCTAGTCCAGAGACGCCAGAGATGTTGAAGACACTACAATACTCGAGTATTGATAAACATACTCGAGTTTTGACTCCTAAACTCGAGTATTGAGTTCTTTACTCGAGTTTTCTCATCCCGAAGCTGATTTTTTACTAACTTTAGCTCCGAATTTAGTGATTCCAACTTCCATATGATCTTGGAGGCTTCTAGCATCAATATAAGAACTTGACTAATGATATCTTCATTTCATTCAACAAGTTCTTCCTTTTCCATCTCCCAACTTGATCATTCTTCATTATTTAATCTTCACATCTTCTTTGATTTAATCTCTTTCTCTAATTAGGTACTTCTTTATTGATCTTTTTGTTGAACATTCTCCATCATTCATCTTTGACTCATCATTTTTTGCAAGTTCTACCTTCTTCAACATTTCCTCTTCTTCTGATTATTCCCAAAGTCCTTTGATAACTTTTTGCTCCCTTGACATTCTGATATTCCATTATATTGTGCAAGAACTTCTTTCTTCAATCTACTTTCTTGATCATTCTTACATCTTCTTCAATATCCATAAAGCCGAGCCTATGCTGAACTTGTTCCGAGAATTTAATGTATCGACTTTCCGTACGTAACTATTCATGTATACTCCATTGTAGCTCAAATATGATGAAGCTTCATTCCAACTTCGGTTTGATCATGGAGATTTCAAGATCCCATATAAGAACATATAGTGCAAGTTCTTATTTCTTTAGCCTCCTTTCTTGGTCAATCTCTATAGTTCAACTTGGAATAATCTTCTTCAATATCTCCTTCTTGATTAATCTCTATAATTCAACTTGGATTAATCTACATTAAATACATCAATTAGTCAATGTAGGAGATAATAGCTATATATTACTCAATCTTTTGCTTTTAATAATGGCATCTATAAAAGGCATCATCAAAACTAATCATAACCAACATTTATTTCTTACAGCTCATTTAACAATCGATTGGGTCCTACTTTGTTGGTTATGATTAGTTTTGATGATGTCTTATAAAGATGCCATTATTAAAAGCAAAAAGATGAAAGTAATATAGTTATCTCCTACATTGACTAACTGCTATATCTAATGAGATTATTCCAAGTTAAATTAAGAAGAATAATCAAGAAGGAGATAAAGGGATTAATGGAAAGAAAGACTTGCGAGGGTTGTCAAGGAAGCAAGATGTTATCAATAGATTTTGGAGTATAACCAAGAAGAAGAGAGAGAGCGGAGAAATATGTTATCAAAAGAACTTGCACAATAAAATAGGAATATCAACATTCAAGTTCTTGTGATACTAGAAGTCTCTATGATAAGCAGAAGTTGGAATGAAGCTTCATCACTTTATGGATATTAAAGAAGGTAGAAGCTGCAGAGACTAATGAGCCCAAGTTAAATGATGAAGAATGATCAAGATGAGAGATGGAATAAGGAAGAACTTGATGAATGTAATGAGAATATCATTATACAAGTTCCAAGATTGATTCTAGAAGTCTACACGATCAAATAGAAGTTGAATGGCTCAATTAGAGTTAAAATAAGCAAAATGGAGCTTCGGGATGATCCAACTCGAGTCATGAGGTTGCAACTGAGTTAACCACTTTGTTACAACGTTTCCGGGTTTCGGATCGATATAACTCGAGTTATCACTAAGTAACTCGAGTTATACTAAGTAACTCGAGTTATCACTAGTAACTCGAGTTACAAAGTGTATTTCAAAGCAACTCTCGTTCACCTCGATTTCGCGTTTAGCCGGCGAGGTCCGGGTATTTCGATGATATCTCACAAACCATAAATCAGATTGAGGTGAAACCAAGTGGCATATGAAACTAGACTCCCTAATACGTCATTTTGATATAAAATGCAAGCCAAAAGGAGTTCCGATCAAGGAGATATGAATTGTGTAAGTTGACACTACAATTCACGCCACAGTGCAGACATTGCTTGGATGTTTTGAGTGTATCTTACAAAATACAAATAGGATTGAGCTGAAATTGGTGGCATATGAAAGAAGACTCAAAAGCATTTCCATCAAGATTTGAACCAAGCAAAACGAAGTTTAGACCATGGAGATATGGCTTTCAAAAGTTACAAAAAATTCAAGATGGTTCAAAAACACTCAACATACAATGAGCTTTGAATGAGTTGTTAACTAGGCTTGGATAACTCAAGTTTAGGACTGGAAACTTGAGTCAATGTCAATCGAGAGGCGTAAAGAGAAGAATGAATATTGGGAAGAGATTTTAACTCGAACGAACAAAGTAGCGAGATAATCGTCTACAATGTCTCGAGAATTCCAAATTAATGTTATCAATTGATTATTACTTACTATGCTTCTCAATGTTATTAATAATCTTCATGAGCAAGTTTCGCTTGATCAAAAGCTCAGATTGAGGATCAATGACAATGCTAACAAGCATAAGTAAATGAACCGGTTAACTCGAGTTAGACAAGATAACTCGAGTCTTCGCACATAAAAGCAATTAGAACGTTGGCGCTCAAACATAACTCAAGTTACGAAGGGTAACTGAAAGCCACGCAACTCGAGTCACATGGAATAACTCAAGTCAACCTCTCGCTTCAGAAAATCACCGTTGTCCGAAATCTCAAAATCATTGTTTGTGATTTCATTAATCCTTACCATTACTCATTACTATTCCTAATCATCTTTAATCGTTTTTGTTAATGAGTTTGAGATGATTATGTGAAGGATTAACATCATATTACAAAAAGCCGACGATTTAAGGTCCAAGCTTCAATGGCTATATTTGTTTATGCCAACCATCATATTCAAAACTGAAGGAATTGCTCAATGGTTATAAATTGCAACTAACTATAAAAGGAGAAGCATTCAAGATAGAAGAGGTTGGAGATGAGACACTTGCAATCGGTCAAAATGCTGATATAATCCAACATTTAACTCACACGCTCTCCGATTTCTCAATGCTCATATAGCTCATCTTAGAGAGTGAGATTATTTGTAATATACTCGTGTGTTTATTCATTTACTCTTTTAGAGAGAACATTTTTGATTACTAAATCATTGTAAGAATCTCAAGTCGTGGGACTTGGAGATGGGTTATCGGTTACAACTTGTGGCGGGGAGTGTATCCTAGCGAGAGGATAACTTCGAGTACAGAGTGTGTAACTGATTGAAAAAAAGTATCTCGAGAGTTTTGGCTTCACAAGTGCCTAGGTGAACTTGTGGGATTGGGTATAGGCTTCTTGATGAGGGGTAACTAAGTGCAAGTATACACTATCAATGTAATACTAGCAAGCAAGTATCCGGAGGTAATAAAATGTCGTTCCCACGGACCCAAAGTTCCAACTACCAACCCAATTTAAATGAATTTAAAGTTGATGCAACCATATGATTTTTTGATGAAAATATTAAATTACAAAGAATTTGAATTAAACTTCTGAGAAAGCAATTAACAAAAGCCTAGGGTCATGTATATCATCAATAATCCATTTAATTGCTCTTCCTTTACCAAAAGCTAGATTAAGACCTAATCTTCTTTTAAGGTATAATTTAATTACTTAACCCATGAATTGGAGTATGTCGATCGAATTTGATTTTAATCTAATTGCTTATTCCTAAGTCAATTAGCCTAATCCTTAATCCTAAAGTCATGTTCCCATGCTCATTAGAATTAATTCTTGCATTAAGTCCAGAATTCTTTATGATTGCATAAAGCCTATCTCAAGTTCCTTTTAGTACCTTGTTCTTTAGTCAATTGAACCTAGAATTAACTAGCCTTTCCCAAGGTCTAATTAATCTTTCAATTCCTTAATTAGCTGATCAAACTAACTAAGGCATTAAGCATGGATTAAAGAAACACATCAAAACAAGTATTATGTAATTAAAAACAAATTTCAATTAAACTTCATAAAGAATCCACATGACCTAGAAAGATACTTAGTTCATGCTATTCATGACCAAGCATAAAAAGGTAAAAGATGAAAGAACATAAATCAAACTGAAATATTCAAAAGGAAATATTACAACTAATCGTCCACCGTAGGAGGTAGAAACATCACATGTAGGACTCAAATAAACAAAAGGAAAAAATAATGCATAAAAACAAGATATAAGAACCATCCATATAGGCGGAAGGTTATGAACAAAAAGGAAAAACAATACATGAAACTAATAAAGCAAAACTAAGCCATTCCATGTAGGAGGCAAGAAATACAAGAAGGAAGATAGAAAGGAGAGATCTTGGTCATCTCCAAGGTGTGTTTTGCTCTTGAAAACATCCATGTATTTATAGGAAAATTGGAAGAACTATTGAGCCACAATTCTTGACTTTTGTGCTCCAAAACGTGTCAAATGTCCAGCCTGTGTTACACCATTAAATCGGTGGATTTGGACCAAGCTTGTCTTCATACAAATGTATCCCATGGCCATTATCTTTCCGGTCGCTCAAAAACCGAACCGAATTTGGAGTTCTTTATCAGCAGTTATGGATCAAACACCGAGCGTTGTTCCGCAGTCCAGTGCCAATGCCTTGTCCTGATTCAAAGCCCATTGTGGATATCTAAACATCTGATTTAGCTTTTGGGCTCTCATAAGAGTTGTAGGTATATCTTTCAGCTTTCCTAAAATATAAAGTACAGATTTATGTGAGGTCTAGAACTCAAGATATTATCAAAATATGAAACAGTGTTCTTTACTCAATTGTAAAAGAGATAAGATTTAAGCCTAATTTTTATCCAAACTACAAATATGACCAAAAATTAATGCAAATGAAGTCTAAAAAACTCATTATGAAGATGAAATCACATATTTAACTAATTGTCCCATTAAAGCATGACAATGACAGAGTTTTTAGCTTTTTTGCATTAAAAATAATATGAATTTAAAGATTATCAAACTCCCCACACTTATCCTTTTGCACTCGGGCAAAAATAAAGTTAAAGGAAAGATTCTCTTTTCCAACAATTGCTGAAATTTCAAAACTTAACTCGTTGGAAAATATGCTCTTTAGTCACTTAAGCCCAATTGGGATTAAGTGAGACTAACCAAGAGCCCTAATGGCCCTTAGGTTTAGGGTTAGGTCTTGGTGTAGTAGTATATAAACCTACTTTCACCCGTTGAGACTCGCAATTCACAAGGAGGCTCATCGAAATAAATCCCTAGAGGCGTACGTTCATCATCCGAACGGTTGCCCACACAACCATCCTATCCCCTCGAGAGATAGTAGGAAGATCGATCATAGAGTGGACTTGGACCGTTCGGGTGACTTGGACTGCCCCGAAAAGAGGCTTTTAGATCGCTAATCTTTCCAGGTAATCAAAACGATGAAGGTTCATCTTTTTCTACATCGTCTCGGTTCGATACGCTTCGCGCTCGGTGAGATTCCTACAATTGGCATCAGAGCCGGTTCTCGATGAGAAAGAACCAGTTTTGATTTAGTTTATGCGATCAAATTTCAAATTTTTCAAAATATTATTTTTTGAAAAATATGGCATCTATTTCTATATATTTTTATTTATTTCATGAGTATTATTCGTTTATAATTCGGTTTTGATATTAGTTCTAATTTTAATCGGTTAATCGCTTTAATCCATGGTTAGATTTTTCGTGTATTTCTTGATTTGTAACAAGGAGGCTAATTCCATATGATTAGGTTTCCTCCTTGTTGCTTGATCTTATGTTTTTTTCAAAATCTCTATGTAATTTTTCAAATTTCAGAAAAGTTGAAGACTTAGAACAAAGAAAAAGAAGAAAAAATTGCCCATCGATGCTTAAGATGACTTCGGCCGACGAAGCGGTGGACATCGACGGCTAGGGTTCCTATTTTGCATCTTAGGGTTTTCGCCAAGGAGTGGGTCTTGGGTTTTGGGCCCGTGAATACCCTAAAGGGGCTTGGACGAGATACTAAGGGATGGACGAAAGAGGAATTCCAAAGTTGTAATTTTTATTTTTAAATAGGAAAGCCAAGGATTAAAGTTATTTGTTTAATCATTGATGCTTTTATTGAATTGAATGAATTATATGTGAGATTTACATGATTTTGAAATAACATGCCATATAGAATAGGAAGATGTCATATTGTTGCATAATCACATGTCATAACAAAGATAGTAGCTATTATGTCTTGAATAGACTAGTATGATAGTTATTATGCGAGATTATTTAGGTTATCCACTAAACTAATTATATATTATTATGATTTTAAATTAAAATCTAGAATAATAATTGGATTAATTAATTGTGGAATTAAAATCTAGACAAATAATCTAGGATATTTCCTAAGAGAATTGTATATTTAAGAGTGATTTAAAAATACTCTAAATTGAACAATTTTTGGAAATTAAAAATTCTAAATTTAAAAATTATTGAATGAGTGAAGGTTTTAAATTAAGCAATTAATTTTAAAACCTACGCTCCCACTCTGTGGGTTTATTAGTGAAATGGTTATCGCATAAGCCCCATCGGATAAGGATAATCGGATTTCGCTAGATTAAACCCTAATATTTTCAAAATTTTAGTAAAGTTTTGTACCCCGGCCCATCGTCGGCAACACTTAGACACTAAAGATAATTTTGAAAGTAAACAATGGTTAAATACATTCAACTTTGGTAAAATTGTTAACCCTCCCATCGAGGTTACGCAATGGAACTGGAAGGCCCAAAAATAACAATATTAGTTTTACAAGTATCTTGCCCATCGTAAGCCTTGTAGAGATAACTAATGGATTGTTAAACAATAAACGAATAGTAGTTACTAGAATCTACTAGCGCAATATCGTTTGTTGTTAATTATAGTTTGTAATTAGTGCGTTTTTTCTTTTTTTTTTTCCTTATTTTCCAGAAAATGTCTTTCAATCCTTTAGCTACAATCCTGAGCCAAAACCTATGGATGGTACAAACTACAAACAATGGAAAACAAATTTGGATATTTTTCTTCAATATGAAAAGCTCAACTTTGTTCTAACTACCCCTATGCTAGCGCAGCCTGCTCAAGATGCGTCTGTGGCAATCCAGACAAAATTTCAGCAAGAGAAGGAAAATGGGAGAAGGCGAATGTGGGTCCACGCTACATTTTAGCCAGTCTCGCCGGCCACCTTCGTGGAGCAAGTGAGCATGATTGAGAGTGGAGCAACAATGCTCCGACTCTTGATGGCATGTTTGCTACGTCAGTGGGGGCTCGCTAGGAAAAATGCACTGAATTCAATCACCAAGACAGTGATGTCTGGAGGCAGTGTGCGAGATCATTGTCTAACAATGATAGCAAACTTCAAGAAGGTTGAAGATCATGGTGTCAAATTTGAACAAGAAATAAAAGTTGACCTTCTATTGCAATCATTTTCGATTACTTCAATCATTTCAAGATGAATTATAATATGAATAAGATGAATCTTGATCTCACTCAACCGATGCATGAGCTTGAGAGTCTTGAACAATCTCCTAGTCAAACGGGCGGTGCATTATTTGCTAGTGAAAGTTCTCAGAAACCTAAGGGAAACCCGAAGGAAAGAACAAGAACAAGAACAAGAACAAGAAGAAATCAGTATTCCAGTTGCCAAAATAGTTGCAATGAACGATACCAAAGGAAAGTGATTCAAGTGCGGACAAAGGGGCATTGGAAGAAAAATTGCCCACGTATGAATCAACCGGTATAGGTAATTTACATATGATTGAGGCTTGTTTAGTGGAGAATCACGATGAAAAAATGGATCGTTGATTCGGAGCCACTAACCATGTTTGTTACTCTTTGCGCCGGGTTCAAACATAGCTCGGCCTGTAAGTGAAGGACAAAGAGTTTTAAAGCTAGGAACCGGGGAGCTTGTATCCGTACTAGCGAGTGGGACAAGTTATTTTATCTTTTGATAATTGCGAACTTTGGTTTTAGAAGACTTGTTTATTTATTCGAATTTAAGAGGAATTTAATTTACGTTAGTTGTTTGGAAAACATGGTTTGACAAGTTCGGTTTAATTCTCGGTTTTCAATAAGAAGTAAATCTTCTTTATTTGTTCCGGGGTAATGATTAATGGTCTTTTATTTCCTTAATCGTGTTCCCGTGAAGTTAATCATGTTGAATTAAGAGATGTTGAGCATATAAATTCATCAAAAGAAAAGAAAAGTTTCCAATGAAACTTATCTTTGGCATTTGAGATTAGGTCATATTAACTATAACGGGATACAAGGTTTGGTCAAAAGTGGGATTTTAAAATCCACGAAAGTTGAACCAATACAGGTATGTGAATCTTGTTTAGAGGGTAAAATGACCGAGAGATCCTACAAGGCCAAGGAAAACATGCCGCACTGTTGGAATTAGTACATCGATGTATGTGGACCAATAAATGTCCAAGCTTGAGAGGAGGGGTATCAGTATTTCATCACATTTACTAATGATTACTCTAGATTTGGACACACGGTACTTGATCGTCACAAGTCCGAAGCTTTTGGAAAATTCCAAGAGTTCAAGGCTGATAATCTTTAAATTCATATTATTTTTAATGCAAAAGGGAGCTAAAAACTCGTCATTGTCATGCTTTAATGGAACAATTAGTTAAATATGTGATTTCATCTTCATAATGAGTTTTAGACTTCATTTGCATTAATCTTGGTCATATTTGTAGTTTGGATAAAAAATTGGGTTGAAATCTCATCTCTTTTACAATTGAGTAAAGAACAATTTTCGGTATTTTGATCATAACATGAGTTCTAGACCTCAAATAAATCTGTACTTTATATTTTAGGAAATCTGAAAGGCATCCCTACAAATCCTATGAAGAGCCCAAAAAGCTAACTCGGATGTTTAGAGGGCCAAAATGGGCTTAAAAACCGAAACAGCCGTCCTTTGGACTATGGAACGACATTATTTATTTAACCCATAACTGGAGCTACAGACCTTCAAATGAGGACCGGTTTGTGCGGTTGGAAAGCTGACACCAGGAAAACATTTGATATGAAGAACACGTGGTCTAGATCCGCCGTTTTCGTGGTGTAATCCGGCTTGTAAAAAGAACACATCCACGTGAAGTTCACGGATTGAATGAAGGAGAATGGAAGCACTGGACTTAATGGAAATTTGGTTCTACATTATCCACGTTCAACGGCATGTAAATTGGCTTCGGGTCCCGCGTAATTGAAGAAGATGAATGATAGGAATGAACTCGTACATGTTGGTGGGAGAGACATTACAATCATCTTCCATTAACTAAACAATAAAAAATTTAAAAGAAAGACCAAGCACATGGACAGATTGAATAAATTTGAGTAATGGAAGTTGGGTCCCGCGTATGAAGTTAGTGGAGAATATTGTGTAGGAACATGCCGTGAGGGCATGTCTTCCACCAAATATAAACAAGAACAAAAAAAATAAAAGGAGACACAAAGAAAAGAAAGCTCGTGCGGCGACGTGTTTAGCGGGAGAATTGTCTACCATCATTCTTCAAAAGTTTGGAACAGCGTTATAAAAAGGATCAGACACGACGGAAAAGAGGAGAGAGGTGAGGTTACACAGCCGCAGGTTTCGTTTTCTTCGTGGAGACATTGATTTGGACGCAGAGGGAACTTCAACTTTTTTGGACAAAGTAACTTCATTCACTGCTCCTTGTCTTCTCGATGAATTCCCATTTTAGGTTCTATCTTTCTTTGTTCTTTGACTCCTACATGGAAGGTTCTACCTCCTACATGGAAGTCTAGTTTTAATCTTTAATTTTTATGTGAATGTTTTAGTTTGATTTTATGTTCTTCATCTTTTATTATTTTTGTGCTTGGTCATGAATAGCATGAACTAAGTATCTTTCTAAGGTCATGTATGGATTCTTTATGAAGTTTAATTGAAACTCTGTTTTTAATTAGATAATACTTGTTTTGGATGTGTTTCTTTAATCCATGCTTAATGCCTTAGTTAGTTTGATCATCTAATTAAGGAATTGAAATATTAATTAGACCTTGGGAAAGGCTAGTTAATTCTAGGTTCAATTGATTAAAGAACATAAGGTACTAGTAAGGGAACTTGACATAGGCTTTATGCAATCATAAAGAATTCTGGACTTAATGCAAGAATTAATTCTAATGAGCATGGGAACATGACTTTAGGATTAAGGATTAGGCTAATTGACTTAGGAATAAGCAATTAGATAAAAATCTGAAATTCGATTGACATACTCCAATTCATGGGTTAAGTAATTAAATTCTACTTTAAAATAAGATTAGGTCTTAATCTAGCTTTTGGTATAGGAAGAGCAATTAAATGGATTATTGATGATATACATGACCTAGGCTTTTTGTTAATTGCAGTCTATAAAGTTTCACTTAATTCCTTTGTCATTTTATTTTCTTTCAATATTTTCATCCAAAACTCATACACGGTTGCATCAACTTTAAATTCAAGTAAATTGGGTTGGTAGTTGGAACTTTGGTCCCTATTGGGAACGATATTTTATTACTCCGGGATACTGCCGACATTACATTGATAGTGTATACTTGCACTTGTTACCCCACTCATCAAGTTTTTGGCGCCGTTGCCGGGGACCAAAATTGTCCCAGTATCAACTATCTTTGCTTGTTTTCTAGATTGGTGCTTGTTTTATTTTAATTGAAATTTTTAATTTAATTTTTTTTTGAGTTATTCCTTGTTCATTTCTATTGTGTTATTTTAATCCTTGTTTTTGTTTTGTTTACCAAAGAATTTTTTTTTGATTTGTTGTTCTTTATTTTCTATTTGCAATTTCTTTATCTTGTAATTCACTGGGAATTAATTGCATTGAACTTTCATGGCTTGGTTTTATGATAATCACGATCTACCTTTCAATTCTCACTCTTTTGAAGGCAATCAAGAATGTGATGGCCCATTCCACCACCAATACCAAGAACCATACCAACAACTTCCATTCCAACAATATCATCAACCCTCTCATTTACCATACCATCCTTCATTCCATCCCACTTCCATATCATGCCATCCATCTCATGGATTTCTATACCATTCGAAAGCCACCATATGGACCTCATTCTCAACCATGTGTGCCCAACCAAGATCCTTCATTTTGTGGAGTCATTGGAGATTTCAAAATCAAGCCTTGGGTAAATGAGGAGTGGTCCCATAAGGACGACCTTCATCAACAAATGGACTCTATTCTTAGAAGTATGGAACAACAAGTGAAAATATCACGAGAGATTAGAAAAAGAAGTTGATCAACAAACACAAATGTTGAAAATGAATTTTCAAGGAAATCATTCTCTCATGGTCACACATGCACAAGAAGTAAAGCAAGTACAGAAGTACATTGAAGAGTCTTCTCTCCCATTTGGTAATGATCCTATCCTTATAGAAGTAGACTATCCTACTACTTTGGCTAACGAAGCAATTCATGATTTGAGTGATAATGAGGTGGATAGGAAATCATTATTGAATCCCCTCGATTTTTTGAAAACGCAATTGCTCAAAACCAATTTGCTCTAGTAGTAGTGATTCGACATTGTACTTGTTGATGAGTATGTTCCTATTTCTTCATGTGATGCTTTGAATCGGGTGAAAATGCTTATAACCTCTTCACAATACTATGGATAAATGCGATACATTGAATGACATATTTTCATGCTCTTAGTGAGGAATATCAAATGTGTGTGGATTGTTATCATGAAAAATGTCATTTACTTGTTGAGCTTCAGTAAAGCATTTGGTGAAGTGGTTGATTCTACCATTGATCATAATGCACCTTCTTGTACTATTGATGATAGTAAGCATGTCAATTTGGAAAAGATTGAATCAAACATGAATGCCAATGTTGTTAATGATGTTTATCCGATTATCCTGAATTTGCATCTATGAATGACTCGTTAATTGTGCATGTTCGATAATGAATTGTGTCTATTTGCACCGAGGTTAATGATCATTATATGGTGATTTTGAATCGATTAGTGATTCCGCATTGATTATGGATTCTATTGTTCATGTGAGTGAAAGATCATAACCTAGAATGCCAAATGCATAAAAATCCCAATGGATTACCTCCTTCTAGTCTTGTTGGTGATAAAAATTCTGAAATTTTGATTGACAAAATCCGCATATTGATGAACTTTTCCAACAAGTACTTTCTTGTGATTTGCCATTTCGATTTAGAAAAACAAGATAATTATTTTGAATATTTACACATTCCGGTGGTGATGATTTGAAAAATTCTCTTCTTCTTCCACTTTTTTCCTTTTCCGTCTCTTTGCGATTGCAAAGATGATGTGGTGTTCTCCAACAATAAGTTGGACTCCACACCTTCCATTTTGCAAAGCGCAAGAAAATGTTTGCAATATGACTAGTTGCTTGACGCCTACTATTGGGAATGTCATTGATTTCCTTGGATGTGATAGTTACTTGGAGAGTTTAGTTCCAAATGCATTTCGTCGCTTGAAATCTCTCCATGCCTCTATTTTTGGATGGGATCTTGCTATTTGCTTGTTTTATTTGCAGGCACATTCTTGGAAAAGTTGTCGATGGAACCAACAACCACCGTACATTCTTGGACCTCTTCCAATAGATCATAAGCCACTTACCAAGGAAACTCAACGTGGGAGAAGATGTTCAAGTGGGAAAATTCATGATTCACATCGAGAGATGAGAACTTTTCCTTCAATCGACTCAAGATACTCTAATAAAGGTTGTCTCTTTCCTCACTTATTTTCTTCCTAGTTCATATGATTACATGGTCTTAATTGTTGTATGAGGAAGATAAGTGGGGGAGGACACATTCCGATAGACAAAAGTAGAAATAATGTAGTTTAGTAAGTAGAATAAGAACTCCCTATGTATGGAGGAAAATATATTTTGAATCCTTTTGATTATTGTTTTATTTTTAAATGAAAAAAAAATTGCAAAATACATTCTCTCCTTCTATGATTGCTCCATATTATGAACTTGGACATTTTGGTTTTGATGGATCATTCCTATTTAGATTGAAATTTTGGACTCTTGGATTATAATATCTTGGTTGTTAGTGTGATGCTAATTGCATGATTTGGTATTTTCCTTTGTGAGATTTTGGGCCTACATGAATGGAACTCATCTTTTACCATTCTTTCTTTCTTGTGTGCATCTCGCATTTCATGATTTATGTTCTCTAGAACTTGCTCTCATTCTTTTCAAAACTAGATTTTTCATTTGCATGCATAAAAATGATGGAGGCTTGTTTTTCTTTCTTATATTTCTCACTCGACCAAATAGCCTTTCTCTTGCATTATATCTTCTTTGTTAGCCCCTTTGTGCCTTTTGACTCATTCTTTCAAGCCACATTACTAGCCTTAATGTCACACCATTTTATTCCGCACCTTGGAAATTAATTGCGCTTTGGTTTTGTGGTTAAGTATGGGGTTGCCTGTGGAGTGCAACATTTTAAGTGTGGTGGAAGTATTTGATTATATGTCATTCATCATTTGGCATTTATTGTAAAAAAAAAAAAAAAAAAAAAGAGGCATTTATTGTTTACAAGAAAACAAAAAGAGGAAAAAAAGTTATTTGAGTGGTTTTATATTGTTACTCTTTTAAAGTTCTTGGGTATTTAACCTTTCATTTCCATACTATTACCTACCTTACCTAGCCCCATTACAACCTTAATAATAAGTCCTCTTGATTTTTGTAAGCATGTGTTACAAGTAGTGGAGAAGTAGAACTTGAGCAAGCTTATGGTAGAACAATTTCTTGAGTAGAATTTGAGCGATACACTTATTAACCATATACACTTGAGAGATTGATTGAGGGCATCCTCGAGAGACTATCTTGTGTGATTAGCATCATTGAATGATATTGCCATGATTAGTAATTTGAGATGAAGAGATTTTTGTCTTGATTGGTTGATCTTTTGAAGCTTTTTGTGATCCTTGTTAAGTTTTGAAATTTCAGCAATTGTTAGAAAAGAGAATCTTTCCTTGATCTTTATTTTTGCCTTGGAGTGCAAAATGATAAGTGTGGGGGAGTTTGATAATCTTTAAATTCAAATTATTTTTTAATGCAAAAAGGAGCTAAAAACTCGTCATTATCATGCTTTAATGGAACAATTAGTTAAATATGTGATTTCATCTTCATAATGAGTTTTTAGACTTCATTTGCATTAATCTTGGCCATATTTGTAGTTTGGATAAAAATTGGGCTTAAATCTCATCTCTTTTACAATTGAGTAAAAAACAATGTTCGGTATTTTGATCATAACTGGAGTTCTAGACCTCACATAAATCTGTACTTTATATTGTAGGAAAGCTGAAAGGCATCCCTACAAATCCTATGAAGAGCCCAAAAGCTAACTCGGATGTTTAGAGGGCCAAAATGGGCTTGAAAACCGAAACTCTTTGTCAACTGGACTATGGAACAACATTATTTATTTAACCCATAACTGGAGCTACAGACCTCCAAATGAGGACCGGTTTGTGGTTGGAAAGCTGACAGCCAGGAAAACATTTGATATGAAGACCACGTGGTCTAGATCCGCCCGTGTTCGTGGGGTAATCCAGCTTGTAAAAGAAACATCCACGTGAAGTTCACTATTGAAAGAAGAAGAATATATGGAAGCACCTGGACTTAATGGAAATTTTGGTTCTACATTATCCACGTTCAACAGCATGTAAATTGGCTTAGGGTCAGCGTAATTGAAGAAGATGAATGATAGGAATGAACTGTACATGTTGGTGGAGAGACATTACAATCATCTTCCATTAACTAAACAATAAAAAATTTAAAAGAAAGACCAAGCACATGGGATGATTGAATAAATTTGAGTAATGGAAGTTGGGTCCCGCGTATGAAGTTAGTGGAGAATATTGTGTAGGAACATGCCGTGAGGGTGCATGTCTTCCACCAAATATAAACAATAAAAAAAAGGAGACACAAAGAAAAGAAAGCTCACGCGACGTGTTTAGTGGGAGAATTTTCGCCATCATTCTTCAAAAAAGGGGAAACCGGAAGCGGCCGTTATAAAAAAGGATTTGGGCACGACGGAAAAAGAGGGAGAGAGCGAGGTTACACAGCGGTAGTTTCGTTTCTTCGTGGAGACATTATTCGGACGCTTTGAAGAGGGGAACTTTAACTTCTTGGCCCAACGTCATTCACTATTCTGATTGTCTTCTCCTGTGAATTCCCATTTTAGGTTCTATCTTTCTTTGTTCTTTGACTCCTACATGGAAGGTTCTACCTCCTATATGGAAGTCTAGTTTTAATCTTTAATTTTTATGTGAATGTTTTAGTTTGATTTTATGTTCTTCATCTTTTATTATTTTTGTGCTTGGTCATGAATAGCATGAACTAAGTATCTTTCTAAGGTCATGTATGGATTCTTTATGAAGTTTAATCGAAAACTCTTTTTTAATTAGATAATACTTGTTTTGGATGTGTTTCTTTAATCCATGCTTAATGCCTTAGTTAGTTTGATCATCTAATTAAGGAATTGAAATATTAATTAGACCTTGGGAAAAGGCTTAGTTAATTCTAGGTTAATTGATTAAAGAACATAAGGTACTAGTAAGGGAACTTGACATAGGCTTTGCAATCATAAAGTTCGGACTTAATGCAAGAATTAATTCTAATGAGCATGGGAACATGACTTTAGGATTAAGGATTAGGCTAATTGACTTAGGAAATAAGCAATTAGTTATTGATTGACATACTCCAATTCATGGGTTAAGTTTACATTCATATTAAGATAAGCTTCCGAATAGAGCAGCTGCGATTGCATTGATTCTCCTCCTGGCTTCTTCGATTCTTTGTGACCTTAGCTTCCCAATCTTTAGTTAAGACATTGAGGATTTTCGACTTGAGAATTTTGCTTGTATGTTTTACCCAGAAGCCGATAATTGATTTATCAAATGAGTAAAACGAAGTTGAAATTCTCCTTTGGATTCTTTGGTCTTCATACGTAGGAGATCATATCGGTTGTTAGTGTGTTGATACGACTCTCCTTTATATTAGAAGTTCCTTCGTATGCAATCTCCAATGCTTTCCACATATCTTTTGCACTTGTTAGATTGCAATTGAAAATACTCTTGTTGACTAAGAGCACTTTGAAGCATTAGGATAGCTTTGCTATTGAGAGTAACAAGTCTTCTGTCATTTTCATCGTACTCTTCTTCGCGCTTGACTATTGTAACTCCATCTTTAGTGACTGATGGTTTATAATCACCTTTCTCGAACACATTCTATAGACCAAATTCGGTCGCCATAACGAAGACTCTAAATTTGGCTTTCCAAAAGGAATAATGTTCTCGTTGAAACCAGGAGGACGATTGATAGAGGCACCATCGTGCAATATTCCTTCCATGATCTTTCTGGGATGTTAACTGAGAAACCGTGCTCCGATACCAAATGAAGGTGGAATGTCACCTAGAGGGTGAATAGGTGATCTCAAATAATTCTTTCGCGGTATGATGGATCAATAATGAAAGAAGTAAAGAGCTAAAGAGAAACGACACAGAGGAATTATACTGGTTCGGTCCAACTCCTTGACCTACGTCCAGTACCTAGACACTCTAGGATTTTTCACTAACTAACAAATACAATTACACACTTTGTAACTCAGGATGATCCTCTCTCCCTAGGACTCACTCCCCCTTACAAGTCGTAATCGTACACCCACACTCAAGATACCATTATCTTGAGATTTGAACGAATGTAAATCAACACCGAAGCTCAATAGTATCCGAAGATATAAACGGAATAGAAATTGATCGCTTGGAGTGCTTTGTCTCATTGTATGCGTTGGTTCGTGTTTGATGAATTCAATCCCTTGCGTATTTATAGTAGTTAAAGGTTGAAGACTGATTTGCAGGATTTTTGATTTTGTCCTTTTTCTTGTTTGATTATGTCCGTTGAGAGCATTTAACCATCCGCGCCTATTTCGTGAGAATGAGCTAGCCTTAAGTGGATTCGTAGCGTTGTCTGTTTTACGAAACTCATTTTGCGTTTGATGGCTCATCAAACTTCAAACATGGGTTAAACATCTGAGAACACTCAAGAAGATGATTAATGATATCACATATAATATTGAATGATGTGTAGGCAGATATAAGTAAGTAATCAAATTATTCGAATGAAGTTACAGACAATTTGCGTTTGCTGATATATCATACTCAAGTACCCATACTTATATACTCGAGTAGCTCTGTGGTTCGAATATACGTAGGCTTTGATCTTAACCATACTCGAGTATCAATGTACTTCTCCGAAAGAATTGAACTAAATGAAACACATTAGCGGTCAAACTTGGGAATTCAATTCATCATGCACATACTCGAGTATCACATGTTCCATACTCGAGTATTAGATATCCCAAGAGCAAGTATCATATTGGAACTTAAGCATACTCGAGTATCACTTTACCTCATACTTAGTATTGCTCGATATGTGAAGGTTACTGTCAGCGATGAAGTCACATACTCGAGTATTCCATAGCTCATACTCGAGTATCATATCAGAAGCAATCTGCAATGGTTGATCTGTCTAGCTAATACTCGAGTATCTACAAACCATAGTCGAGTATCATATCAGAATCAGTATGCGATACTTCTTATGTCAAACCAATACTCGAGTATATCTTACCAATATTCAAGTATTGATCCCTGAAACACTTAGGCACATATATTAGACCAACCATACTAAAGTATTCAAATATCATTTTCGAGTATTCATGAATGCATATGATTAAACATGATTCAAAACCTTAAATGATCTTAAGTCTTGTTATCATCAAAACCTTGAGAACTAACCAATCTTATCTATGGATTACATGAGATTCATATTAATGACTTATTTTTCTATGTAAAGTGTATTTACAAATTGTCATTGAGAAATATCATTCTTGGTACCATTTATTTGTTACCCTTAATGATTCATTGGATTGAATTTATTTAATTGGGTAAAATTATATTTTGGTCTTTGATTGGCTTATTATACTCTTTGCTCAAATATCATATGAATTAATTGTACAAGAGCATAAGAGTTGTTATGTTTAATCTTGTGAGGACCCAAGAAAAATTCAGGTACCAAAGAACATCTACTTATACTTTTGCAGAATTCTTAAACAACTCAAGTTTTTGTGGTAAAAACTTGAGTGGTAGCTCGCCAGATACCATGATAAAGGCAAGAACTCACACTAAAAATGCACAAGAAGCAAACTTGAGTTCAACACTTGAGTTTTTGCCAAGCAATATTATGCACTCTTATTTAATCTATGCATAATACTCACAACGTCATTTCACACTTTTCGATCCTTAATTTCTTCCTCCCCACCTTCTCTCGATTTTTCTCACCCGTCAACGTTCTCTAGAGAGGTTAATTGCTAAGAAAGTTTATCAAATATGGAAAATATTTTTAAAAAAATCTTTGTTTTTTTCGTTCTTATAATTACGTAATACTAGTTTTTTTTTTTAATCCGTTAGGAACATTCCCTCAACATTTATTTCATAGTCAAATATCATCTAGTGGACAACATTATACCTTTATATTATCTACACATTCTCGTATTATACCTATATAATATCCATAATCAAATACCATATACTAGTATTAGTAATTTAAAATATTAAATTTTATTATATAAATTGTCACTTAAATAATAAAATAATCAAAACACAACTCAAATTACGGATATTTTTTTTTTAAATGTAATATATTTGTAGTGGCTTTATAACCGCTACAAATTTTTGTAAATTTTTTGGCACAATTCTTAAAATTTCAACTAAACTTTGTAGTGGTTGTAACCCCGCTACAAAATTTATTTCAATTTTTTGGTGTCATTCTTAAAATTTCATCCAATAGTGTACCCGAGTTTTAAAACCACTACAAATTTTGCCGCCAATTTTTAAAATTTGGTGCCGCCATTTAAACTTTTGCCACCAAATTTGAACAATTCATGGATGTAGTTAGTAGCCGGTTTAGAAACCGCTATAACATTGTCCAATTTCAACTTGTAGCGGTTTTTTAACCGCTACAAAATGTTAACACAATATGGCATCTCAATGTCATCCTATAGCAGCCGATGATATGAACCATTGCGGTGTGAGTAGCAATTTAGTTATATTAGTAGCAATTTAACCGCTACTAATGTCATTTGTAGAGGTTAAGGCGCTAAAAATGAGCAATTTTAACCGCTATAAAAGGTCATTTTTTGTTGTGAACTTTGTTTACTAGTTATGGATAAGTCATGGATCAAGTTGCCACACAATTCTCCAACACATTTGGCCGGATAAAAAAATTTCTTGGATTTTGCATACTCTCATGCGGTTGTAATTGTAAGATCGTGTGCCCGTGTTGTAGGCGAAAGTTTAAAAAGTGGCATACACGAGAAGTTCTTAAGGAACATTTGCTTGTGAAGCCTTTTCGGAAGACTATATGTTTTAGAGAGTTCTTGGTGAGAAATCGGTATAAGATATGATGAACTAGAAGAACTAGAGAAACCTTGCATTCAGGACTAATGATTATGAATGGTATGATCCATACAAAAGGTGTGTGGTATAACCCTATATTCCCCAAGAAAATAAAATTACACCTTATATAAAATAATACTTTATGAGCATTTTTGCGCCTAACCCACTTATATGTGGCACAACATGTAATTAAATAATAATGTTTTGAATGTTATAAAAGTGTATTTTCTTTACATTAAAAGTTTACAAACAATAAGAAAATAATTAAATAACTTGGTGTCTCCTAATAGGAAGAGAGACAATAATTTCTAAGAATCGTATCTGTAGGCATTTCACCTTACTTGTTTGTCTTAGGAATGAAAAATTGTCATATATGGATAGTATGGAGATGGGTGGATGGTCTCCTTTGAAGATGGGAAGAAGGGATGTTGTTATATCACACCTACTTTTTGATCTGTTGCTTTTTTGTGCAGCTAATATATGGATCAAGCATGTGAAGGTGCTCAAGATCCATGAAGATTTTGGTGAAGTTTCATGGAAGAAAATTAATGCCCAAAAAACAAGTATTTTCTTCTCTAAAAATATGTATAGAAGAATCAGGAATGACATATGTAATGTAACAGATTTTAGGAGTATGGAGCATTTGGGATGATATTTGGGCCTTATATAAGAAGGGAAATAGTACAAAAGAGAAGTACCAGTTTCTAATTGATAAGATGCAGGAGAAACTAAGTGGATGGAAGAAACAAACATTGTCTTTAGCATACATTAGTGCAGTCATTTTTGAATCAAATGGCAATATTTCATATATAGCATTCTCACATTCCGGTAAGAGTACGGAAACAGTCAGAGAAAATCCAGAGGGATTTCATTTGGAATAAGGAAGATGGGAGGAGAGGAATACATGCAATAAGTTGGGAGGCTTTATGTACCTCAAGGAGGAAAGGAGGGTATGATCTAAAAGATATGGGGCAAATGAATGATGCTTTGTTGGGAAGAGTAGGTTGGAATGTTATTGCCAAACCTGATTCTCTGTGTTCACAAGTTCTAAGAGGTAAATACGGTACGGCAATGAATTTAGAAGAGGATAGTGTTGCAAAAAGTTCTGATTCTGAAGTTTGGAAGAACCTTGTTCATCTTTGGCCAAAACTACAAAAGAGTGTGAAGTGGGAAATAGGTAATGGGGAAAGCGTGAAATTCTGGAAGGATTGCAGGGTTGATGGTGATAGAAAGTTAGTGGAATTTAGCTCTGATCTGTTCAATTAAATGAGGTTGAGCTAGAAGGTACGGTGAGAGATATGGTTACATTGAATGGTTAAAGGGATTTTCAGTAGTTAGAAGGAATATTATCGGAGGAGGAAAGAAGGTCTATTCTTGCTGTACCACCTCCGAAGGTTGAGCATGGTGAGGAAAAAATTAAGTGGGGCTCAAATTTAAAAGATAAATACGTTGTTGCTGAAATGTATCAAATGATGAAAAACGAGCAAGGTGAAGAAGAATTAGTTTGGAGGAGGATATGGGAGTGGGAAGGTCCAAGGGGAATTCAAATATTTTTATGTATAGCAGCACATGGCCGCCTATTGACACTGCTGAAAGGAGAAGAAGAATGTTTGGAGGTGATTCAGCATGTCATCAATGTGCTGGGGTGAATGAAAATACGTAAGCATGTTTTAAGAGATTGTAGAGTGGCGAGGGAGTTATGGGAGCAGTTGGGATAACACTTAATTGTTGAATGTGATTCTATGTCTGTTGTAAATATGTTAGAAAATGCTAGGAGTGGATCTGTAATATTGCCTAGTATATTCTGAAACTTGTAAAGACTGAATTGGATAGATTTGTACAGGGGTTAGGGATAAAGCATGTTTATAGGGAAGACAATTTTTGTGCTGATTACCTTGCAAAGTTTAGTGCAGACATGGAGGAGGTTGTTAGATTTTTTGAGGAACGACCTGAGAAAGTAAGAGAATTTTTGTATGATGACTGTGTGGAAGTTGCTGTCCCACGGTTGATTCTGGAATAATTGAGATGGGCTGATTGCCGCGTATCTTTCACCAAAAAACAAGAGAAAAGTATAAATTAGTCTCTAGAAAACTTGAACTGCAATTCGAAAAAACTCGCTGCATGATATGTAAAGTAGCGCAATTGGTGCAGCGGGAACATCGACCCGAAGATAGCCACCGGAAGAAAACTTGAGCACAAAGTTGGACCTTAAAATTGTCATAGGTAGTAGATATGTTTTGAAACAGTTGGGAAAAAGAGGTCGATCCGAGACATGTTTTTTATATTTTAATTATAACTTTTCCTTTTTGAAGAAATTATTTTTCTAAAAATATCTAATTATTTTTCTGAAAGAAATCATATTTATTAAGGCGATTGGATAGTTCAGACGTGCATATATTGATGCGAAAACGAATGTAAAAATAATTATTCAGGTTAAAAAAATTGAAATTGCAAAATATATATATATTAGATAAATTTATTTAAGTTTGATTTTTTTTTTCATGCTTCTATAATTTGATGGACAAAACACGCAAAGGAGATTCAAAACCAAATATATTTTCATAAAAAAATATTTTTCAGAATTTCAATACAAATCATGAATTTTAAAAGTAGATATCTTCTTATTGTTTTTTTAAAAGATCTCTTCTGATTGTTGATCCGCCTGTATTTTTTTTATTAAAAAAAAAAGAGAGAGAGAGATAGAAAAGGAAAATTATAATAGTACAAAAGTGGTTAGCTATCAAAATCAAATGTCAACCGTTTAAATTTATTTTTATTTCTGTTACGGACCTACATTAGGCCCAACAACTGGACAGCCCAACAATGAATATATCACATATTAGGATCTACCTATAATAAAGGGAAATCATATCTCATATATAATCAAGGGAGATCTATCTTATCCAAAGATAGATTCAACGGTTATGATACTAGGGCCGTGGATTACGAGGCCCATACTATCTCACCTGAGGTACACTCTATAAATACTGAGCAGGTCAAACCCTAAGTGCGAGATAGACTACTCTCACGGAGCATACACACCACCCCTTTGGCTAAACGTCTATGTGTGTCTCGAACTACGTGGATTTTGATCCCTCTACAGGGTACGTAGGCCCTAGGCATCGTTCCTAGGTCAAGTTCGCTCCAACCAACATCAAACAGGCTAGCCGCTCCAACCAACATCAAAGCGGCTAGTCCATTAGGGGCTAGCCACATGCGGGTTCTACACGAGAACATTGGCGCGTTCGTGGGGAACCATAAATTTCGATTCCGCAACCAAAGATGATCAATACTAGAAGCAAACGGTCGGATGCCTTTGCATGGGCAATTCTTGAAAATCCATGACGGCCTCCGAGCCCATCGTACAACAATAGCTTTGGATGGAGGATGATTCAAAGAAACAATGGTTGTCGAGCAACGACTTTGGTTTTGAATTTGCTTTACATGGGTTTCCTTTTAACTCTTCATGTGCCCATGATGAAAAGATAGTTAGAAGGATCACCGGGAAGAACTCGGAGAAGTCTTTGATGGCCTTAATAAAAAGCTAGCGGACCCTAGAGGATCTTGTTCGGCAAGAACTTCGGATCCTCCTATCATCGTGCCGCAGCCTCCGGAGGAAGCTGCTTTACATGAAGTTTCCTTTTAACTCTCCATGTGCCCACATGACGAGAAGATAGTCGGAAGGATCGCAGGTTCTCTCTTTGGGTCCTCTCCCATGGTTTAAAGATTTTATGTTTTCCTATTTAGTTCTTCCATTGTTCGTAAATGGCGGCCCGACAACCATGGTTAATTCAACGACTTTGGTTTTAAGCTGCTTTACATGAGTTTTCTTTTAACTCTCCATGTGTCCACATGAAGAGAAGATAGTTGGAAGGATCACCAGGTTCTCTCTTTGGAATTCTTTTAAGAGAGGGTGTATCAGGAAGCACATAAACCATACGCTTAGTCCTTAAACGAGCGACACTTTTCACCTCTAGCATAAATTTAGATGCCATGCTTGGATTATAAGCAACCATAACATTTGAGCTCTTCATGTCATTTAGTTCAAAGTAATTGCCACTTTCTTTCAAATGTTCTTTATCAAGCTCTAATATTGAAAACTCCTCAAGATTCTTCTAGATCAATAATAGGTTCACTTGCATTGTGGTTGAATTTTTTGCAACATCCAAACATTTAGTCTCTCATTGGACAAGCTTGGCTAATTGGGTTATGTCCACATGACGAGAAGGTAGTATGAAGGATCATTATCCTCTCTCCTTGGGAACCTAGACTTTTCAATTCTGGCATAAATTTAGATGCCCTATTTGGATCACAACAACCACAACATTTGAATTCTCCATATCATTTAGTTCAAAGGAGTTATTTTCACGACTCGATGATGCAGGGAGGACAATAATAGGACCACATTGCTTTATGTCTGCCTTGGCTATATCTACTTTGTGTAATGCATTTTTCTATATAATTCACATTAGAAAGAGTTAGCGGATTACTAAAACCCTCCAAACATATAGCAATAGCGCCTAATCTCATTGAACTATTATTTCTTCTATCAAAATTGTTTTGAGCGGGGCAAACGAGCAAATGAATGATAGTTGAGGTGAGATGATGAAAAGCCGAGGCGAGAAGATTTGGGAGAGATGTTTATCTTTTCTTCTATGCAAGTTAAGGGTTGATGAAGGCGATTTATTATACTCGAAACTGTAAATCCTATCATCTACCCCGTTCAACATTAATGAATGACGATTTTGTCTTGGAGAGCCGCAAGAAATTCGATGATGCTCGAACAAACCTCCGAAGGATCTCGCAATATTTTGATTACATGAGATGCCGAGACACATCGTTGTAGTCTCCGTCGGATCGTGGCTCGTTGCGATGTTCTAGAAATTGATTTGCGATTTTCGGAAATCGATCAAAATGAAACATAGATGTGCGACTCGCGACAGAGATTGTCTCGATGAAGTCTTATAGTTCTTCTCGCGTGTGGGTATGCGGCGCCTTTTGAAAGGCTGACGGAGAATAGGGTCAATGAAGGAGACCAACGCCGCCGCCAGCGCAGCTCGTGTCATCGAGGTAGAACGAGATGCTCCTTACTATCGAGGTCGGAATGCCTCAAGGAAAGCTAAGACGTTGGGAAGCGAGATGTGAAGTGGCGGGATCCTCTTCATAAAATGGCCGAGGTAGGAGTTGTTGGGATCGAGATGGGTTACCTACCGTGTATACCGAGATGGTTAGACGTCGAGATTCGAGAGAAGGTTGAGGTGTACATTTGATATGGCCTTGAGAAGTTCGAGATTCTCGAGATACCGAGAGACGGCGAGGCACCGAGGTTTGGGTTTCGCAGAAACGTGTATGACGAGCTCCTTGATGATGTCGAGATGCGAGATGTCGGAGACTCTGCGATGTCCGAGTTGGCCGATATTGGGCTTTCTTCCCAAGAAAGGGAAGTCCTTCTTCTTCGAGCTAGAGCCACATACTTTATGCATCTTTCTGCAAGCACGGCTTTATGTAGCCCAGCTGAGACGCATCATCTCATCTGCTTGCATTAACTATTTTAACCTCACTGTCTTCACTTATCGGCAAGTTTTCGCCAACCATCTTATTCCAGTCCTTCGTCGGTGTATGTGAATACTACCGTGATCAAACCCAGTTGAAAAGGTCCCTGTTTGAGTTTTATACTATAGATAACAATCGAGAAGATGGGAAGATTCTAGTTCATCGGGATCAAGGAAAGCCCGCTCGGCCGAGAAGATTTTCAAACATAGGAATGAGGTACACCTTTTCCGCAAATCATGTCGGAGCTAAACATGTAAGAATCCGAGGTATATAAACACGTTTGTGAAGATCATGTCGGAGCTAAATATGTAGGAATCGAGGTACATAAACCCGTTTCGAAAATCATGTCCGAGTTAAACATGTAGGAATCGAAGTACACAAACTCGTTTTCATGAATCATGTTGCGACGGTTATGCCGCCAAGACTATTTAAGATTCCAATGAGAATCATACGCTGCGGCAAGGCCGCCAAGTCTATCTTAAATTTAGAGGAAAAGAAGGCGGACCGGTTTTAACTGAATCTAGTTGAAATCCGGGATCCGTGTAAAGTTTTGAAGGCGGACTCGGTTATACCAAATCTGGTTAAAATCCCTCCGTGTGCATTTTTCAAGTCGGGCCGGTTAAGCGAATCTAGTTAACGTACGGGATCCGCATAAAGTTTTGAAGTCGGGCCGGTTAGCGAATCTAGTTAACGTACGGGATCCGCATAAAGTTTTGAAGTCGGACCGTTAAGCCGAATCTAGTTAACGTTCGGGATCATACGATCTTGAAGGCGGCCGGTAACACCGATCTAGTTAAAACCGGGTTACGTGGAGATAGTGGTTAACCCCGTGCTCCTTAATCGGACCCCGATACGCTGAAAATAATACGATTAACTCGCGTGCTCTTAAATGAGACCCAGGATAAAGAATTCCTCAAGGGAAATGCAAAAACTATTGATAGTCAAAAATAAAATACACCGAGGTATTACACCCGATTAGATTACACAGGGTCATTACGCCCGGTCGAGATTACACCGAGGTCATTACACCTGGTCATAAATAGAACACAATTTAAAGGGGTTACACAAGGCTAACAAGCCCAAGTCCTGGAATGTTCGAAATTGCTCCTAGATAAAAAGATGAATTGTCATGCAGGCCTTGATCAGGTCAAAATGTTTAAATGTGCGTTTCCACACCACGGCTGAACATGTGACGATTTGCCCTTATCCTAGTAAACATCCCGGACAACGGATCCAGAACTCAATAGTACGGTTATTTACGTATCTCCTTCCTTTATTTACACCTGCTATCATGACCGATATCGAAAGAATAACATTAGCAGATCCTGCATAACCAAGACCTTGGCCCGGTCACTTGAAAGAACTTGGAACATATTTTCGAGTTCATATAATCAACTTATTGTTGAAATAAAGACTAAACCCGGACATCAGATCCAGGTTAAAAAGTAAATGCATCGTCGACCCGAAAGCATTTGACCCGGTGGCGGGTGACAACACAAGCATGGCATTGTAAAATTGTCAGCGATATACGCAAATGCAGTCCATTCCTCTTCAGGACAAGTCGGGTTGGGGGGGAACTCGATGTTGCAGCAAACAAACCTGGAAACCCGATGATTCATTCAGATCCAGGTTAAAAAGTCAATGCATCCGCGGCCAGAGCATTTGATGCCAGTCGGGTGACAACACAAGCATGGCATTGTAAAATTGTCAGCGATATACGCAAATGCAGTCCGTTCCTCTTCAGGACAAGTCGGGTTGGGGGGAACTCGATGTTGCAGCAAACAAACCTGGAAACCCGATGATTGAAGAAGAAGAGATCCCCGCGATCATGAAAAGAAACAGACAAAGTTTCAAAGGAATTAACCCGGACTACATGTCGGGGGAAATTCAATCGGGAATACAAGTAAATCCCGGGGTTAGTGAAGCTCGGATTGAAATTTTTCAAAATCAAACAAGTGGTAGAAACTTGGATACGATATCCGGGTTCAATAACGAGATCCACCCAGCGGCCTAGAGCCTTGACTTGCCCAGGCTAGGGAAACAACTATTATACGATCGTCAATGATGTAAGAAGAATTAACGGAAGGCCTCACGGGGTTATTTGAATTTTCAAAGGCTATCTCGGTTGCTTGAACGTTGCTAGTGAAAAAGCATGTTCACCATTAACCGAGGTCGAGGTAAGCAAAAACAAAAAACGAGGGAAAGGTAAATAGATCCCACCTTGGAAAAAAAATCTATCGCCTAAACAAGCAAATCGGTAGCAAAATACGAATGAATCCGAATTAGTCAAGACTCGGACAAAAGAAAATCAAGCTGGAACAACTTGGGTACGAAAGATCCCAACCTCGAAGTTAGGCAAACCGCCTCGACATTACCCCGGATCTTTGAGACATTACCTCGGATCTTTGTAGTAGAAAACTTCGATAGCGGGATCAACATCGGATTCAAATGCAAGCGAACCATCTCGCAGACTACTCGGGATCTTTGAGACAAGACCTCAGATCTTTGAAGCAAGCCACCTTGATAGCCAGGATCAGCGTAATTCAACTCAACGACATAAGGCTAACAGCAACACAGCTCGGCCAGTGAATGAAGTCCGACAAAATACATCCCGGCAGTTCAAAAGCTTGAACTACCGTCAGGGCATACATTACGGACCTACATTAGTCCCAACAACCGGGCGGCCCAACAATGAATATATCACATATTAGGATCTACCTATAATAAAGGGACATCCTATCTCATCTATAATCAAGGGAGATCTATCTTATCCAAAGATAGATTCGACGGTTATGATACTAGGCCGTGGATTACGAGGCCCATACTATCCCACATGAGGTACACTCTATAAATATGAGGTCAAACCCTAAGGTGCAGATAGACTACTCTCACTGGAGCATACACACCACCCCTTTGGCTAAACGCCTATGTGTGTCTCGAACTACGTGGACTTTGATCCCTCTACAGGGTACGTAGGCCCTAGGCATCGTTCCTAGGTCAAGTCCGCTCCAACCAACATCAAACAGGCTAGTCCATTAGGGCTAGCCACATCTGGTTCTACACCAGAACAATTTCATATTATCATAATGGGTTAAGGTGCGTCCAACACAACAAACTATTGGTTCAGGAGCGTCCAACACAATTAACTATTAAGTAGACCAACCAGCACAACAAACTTTTAAAAAGGAGCGCCCAGCACAACAAAATTTTAAAAAGGAGCGCCCAGCGCAACGCCATTAGCAAAAAGTTAACGTCCGTTATCTAAGGTGCGTCCAACACAACAAACTATTACTCCAAGAGCGCCCAGCACAAAATTTTAAATTTTACTAAATTAAATAATTTTTTTCTCAATTGTCATTATTCAAAACTACTTGTATAAATATCTATAGACAAAAATTACTCATTCTTCAATTTTGTCAAAATTATAATTTGCTAAAATAAACAAAAGTTTTCATTAAAAATATAATTATATGATTTAAATAAAACTCAAGGTGTTTTATAGTTTATTATATAAGTTAAACAAAAAAAATATGATTTATTTTTATTTTAGAAGAAATTTATGTGAGTTAAAAAATTCATTTAATGTTAATAAAATTTAAAAAATCTATTATATCTTTAAAGAAATGAAATGAAATGATTTTTATTTTTATTTTTATTTTTATAAACGAGTTTAATGGATATCAACTTTGATACTTAATAATATAAAGCGGCAAGTTGATGATATATTTGTTAATTAAATGATCTACCGATTATATGAATATGAGACTTGTTGAAAAAAAAGGTTAAATACCAAATTTGAGTGGAAGTATTGGTAAGGGGCGCTCTAAAGACCCGTAAGTTTTTTGGTATCATTTTTGCCCTAAGTTTACAAACATAGTAATCTTCTTGATCGGTTGATCTTGACCATTGGATCATTGCTCTGTTTGTAAACTTCCGGGCAATTTTGCTCTAAAAAAACTTTCGCGCACATTAGCTCCTAAAAACACTTACTTGGGCATATTTGTTCCTTTTTGTAAACTTCTAGGGCAAAAATGATACCAAAAAAACTTTAGGATGCTGAGGGCCCTCTTACCAATACTTCCGTGGCAAAAATGGTATTTAACCCCAAAAAAAAGATAACTTAAGAGGCTTGAGCAAGGACAATTTAATAATAGGTTAAAAAATAATTATAATGGGTTAAGGAGCAATTTGGCCTACAAAAGTCTCATATCCATATAAGCAATACATCATTTAATTAACAAGTATATCATCAAGTTTGCGGATTTATATTATTAAGTATCAAATTTGATATCCATTAAATTCTTTTTATAAAAATAAAAATTAAACTCATTTAATTTCTTTAAGGATATAATAGGTTTTTTTAGATTTTTTAAAATTTATTGACATTAAATGAATTTTTTAACTCACATAAATTTCTTCTAAAATAAAAATAAATCATATTTTTTTTTGTTTAACATATATAATAAACTATAAAACACCTTAAGTTTTATTTAAATCATATAATTATATTTTTAATGAAAAATTTTGTTTATTTTAGCAAATTATAATTTTGACAAAATTGAAGAATAAGTAATTTTTGTCCATAGATATTTATACAAGTAGTTTTGAATAATGACAATTGAGAAAAAAATTATTTAATTTAGTAAAATTTAGAATTTTGTCTTGGCGCTCTTAGAGTAATAGTTTGTTGTATTGGACACACCTTAGATAATTGACGTTAACTTTTTGCTACTTGGCGTTGTCTTTGGGCGCTCCTTTTTAAAAGTTTGTTGTCTTGGTTGATCCACTTAATAGTTAATTGTGTTGGGACTCCTGAGCCAATAGTTTGTTGTATTGGACGCACCTTAACTCTATAATAATTCATTATAAAATATTAAATTCGAGCCTATCATTTCTGAATTTAAAGGTGAAAATGATGGGAAAATCCAACAAAAAGAACTTAAGAAAATGACAAAATTGTGTTTCAAACATGTTAGTACCTAATTTGTTCTTTCAGAAATTAAAAGAAAATGACCAAATATCATCAAAGATATTTTTATTATAATTTTTATAAAAAAAGGAGCACCCCCACCGCCACTAGTGACATACCTCTACGGTGATCACTACTAGAAAATGTCACAAATTTTCACAATTTTGCGAGGGAACCATATTTCCTCGCAAAATTGGCTATTTTTTGAGGGAAAGTATCAATAATAGATCGGTGACTCTTGAAAAAAGAAATGGGAAAAATTTCAATATTCTTTGATTTCCAAATTCTCAATTATATAAAAAATCAAAACAAATAGAGAAAAGCCGGCTATCGGAATCGAGCAGATGACCATCGCATTACAAATGCGACGCTCTAACCTACGAGCTAAGCGGGCTCACATAACGAAATTGTGCATGCATAGGAATTTAATAAACTGCGAGATCTTAGTTATTAACTCTTTATTCTTAGCTATTGATAACATAATTCCTATGAATATAGAAAAGAATATAATAATCTAAGGACACACAACAAATGAAATGATTAAGTAACTTATTTAGCTTCCTTAATCTCTCCAAAAAAGAGTCAACTAGATTTTATAATTAGTGATAGGAGGTAGTATCAATTTTTTTTCATACTATAAACAGCCACCCATTAGTGAAATAATAATTTATTTTTTACTAAATTCATAAAATGTAAAGTATATGATGCATTGAAAAGAGACAGCAAAAATTGAAAACATAACATGAATGTCATTAATTTTTGCAATTTAATTTCTCACTTTGTCAAAATTTGTTTAATTAATACAAATTTTTGTTATTGCTTTGTAAACTTTATGATTGTTACAACTTGTTTTTATTATATACAAGTTTTTTTATTTTCTAATTTTTAATATTTTTTTTGTAATTATTTTCTTTTATCTAATTTTATATTATTTTTTTATAATTAATACGGTATTTGCGAGGAAAAGTTCTTCCCTCGCAAATTCATAATTTTGCGAGGGATAAATATGTCCTCGCAAATACCTTATTTTGCGAGGGAAACTATTACCCTCGCAAAATTATGAATTTGCGAGGGAAGACGTTCCCTCGCAAACGTTTGAATTTGCGAGGGAAACCGTTCTCGCAAAAGTTTTTAATTTGCGAGGAAGACGTTCCCTCGCAAAAGTTGTCAATTTGCGAGGAAGAGACATTACCTCGCAAATTTCATATTTTGCGGCGAAATTCTTCCTCGCAAATTTATAAATTTGCGAGGGAAAATAGCACTTTTGTGACGAAAAATTGTTTTGCGAGGGCGATTTTGTGGACGGCAACAATTCCCTCGCAAAGTCCGCCGCAAATCATTTTGCGAGAAAATGTACATTTTTGCGAGGGAATTTTTCCGCGCAAAAAGCTGTTTTTTTGTAGTGGATGGAAATCAAGTGGCCAACCAGCTAGTCATCAATGCTGGAGCTTTAGAGGGAATAATTATTGGAAAAATAACAAGATTTGTTAAGGAATTCATAATATTTTATTATGTTTTAATAATTTTCGTTTACCAAGTAGTAAATCTAAACTATCAAGATTTTCACAAGTTTTGCTACGGAATTCAAGACATTTGAGTAGTTTTTAACAACTTTTATTAACTAAATAACCAATATACACTATTAAGTTTTTCCTAAGTTTTGTTAAAGAATTCATGACATTTCATTAGATTTTGACAACTTTCGTTTTCATTTATTACTTAGTAAATAAAAGTTGTTAAAACCTAATGAAATATTGTAAATTCCTTAATAAAACTTGTAAGAAACTGATAGTGTAGATTTTTTACTTGGTAACAAAAGTTGTTAAAACATAATGAAATGTCATGAATTTTTTAACAAAACTTGTAAAAAGCACGATAGTTTAATTTGTTTCTTGATAAATGAAAATTGTTAAAACCTAATGAAATACTATGAATTCCTTAACAAAACTTGTGAAAAACTTGATAATTTGGATTTGTTACTTGGTAAACGAAAGTTATTAAAATCAAATAAAATGTCATGAATTCATTAACATGTTACTTTGAGGGCATTTAATTTGTATTATTTCATTTTTATTTCAAAAAGGACAAATCAAGTACAAACACCATTTTAGTATTATGAATATTAAAAATACCATTTTGTCCTTTTCTATTTTGAAAGTTCTTATTGTGGGATTTTCCCCAAATGATATTGAGAGGAAAAGGAGAGAGAGGGATTGAGAGAATCTGGATGCAAAATTTTGATACTATCATTAATAATCTATCAAAAAGTGGATAACCACTACTAGAAAAAACTGAAATGACGACAAAATTTGCGAGGGAAAATAATTCATCATAGTTTGGGATAGAATTAAAATCTGTCACAATTTGCAACGGTATGCTAGACCGTTGCAATTTGTGACGGAAAAAACTATTTGTCATAAGAATGGATCATTTTCAACCGATTTTTTAGTTGTGACAAAAATTTTATTCCATCACAAATGTGTGTTTTTTTATATCAATTTAACAAAAACTGATCATTTGCGATGGAAATCTTATTTCCGTCACAAATTTGCGATGGAATTTTTATCAAATCTATCTAATAATCCTTAATATATAAAAATCTATTTAAAATCAATTCATAACAAAGACAAGGTCACCGGAGTGGTAATCTTTTTGACTCAAGGTGTCAATAATTTATACGAAGTATATAGTAACATTATTTATCTTTGAAGCTATCTTAGAGAGTTTATCATTAATTAATCATGACTTTCATGTTATGGTGCAAAGATGCATATTGTAACAACCCCGTGAAACGAGAAGATGAACTTGTTAAAGCTTTCGTAGACCACTTGAGACTATTAGTGTATTTAATATTTCTTAAAAATATATATATATATATATATATATATTGGTATGAAATGTACAATAAATTGTGTAGTTCGTGAACCATACATAATGCAACTAAATGTGTTCTTAGATTCTCACATCGTCCAAACCACGTGTAATCAATGTTGCTATAACATTAAAAGACCTTACTATAAGAGATAGTATTATTCATGAGTCGGTAACAATATATAATACATCTTATCACATGTATACACAGATAATACATAAGTAAATTAATGTTTCTATTTTACCTTAAACAGCACCGTTGGCTCTCAAGTGATGAGAAATTAATTAGTAAAAGTAAACTTTGTAGGGATGATTTGTAAGTAGCTTAAGAATGGCTTTTTTTTTTCAAAAGCTAGATTGGTTCATTTATTGACTGTGATAGCTTTTACAATTAAGTGTTTTTGCACTAAATGTCATCAAAAACCACAATTGAATATAAGCCACTTTTTATTGTTTTTGGATTTTGGTTTTTGGCTAAAGTGCTTTTGTTATCTTTCAGCTTCCTTCTTGTACTCACTGGTAAGCATTAATACCTAAATTCTTTCTGTAATTCATAATATACCTATCTAGTTATGCGATATATGATGAAATACTCTAATTCAAATAATCAAATCATTAATCATATTCAAAATCATATGAGCTAATTATTGCGCTAGATTAGATTTCTATAATTAGGCATAATCATTTGAGCTAAATCATAATCACATTTAATTATAAAATGTAAATTTAATTATATTATTTAGTATGTGAGAAACAATGATGCTTTTTTTCCCACTAGAAATCATTATTTTTTCAAAAGATTCACATATTCTCTCCAATAAAGTTAAAGTTTCCCCCAAAAATTTCGCAGCTTCCCGCCGTTTAACTTAATTGCCAAAAACAGAAAGAGTCACATTTGCCTTTTTGTTGGTTCGATAGGCTGTCTGAACTGCTTCAAACCCTACTTCAAATCGGTGCCTTCTTCTATCACTTTTCTTCTCCGCTTCTTCGAGCTCGTTTGCTGTCGCGTCTTCTGCCCTCGTTTGCCGTGAATCACTTGCTTAAAGCTCCATTCTGTGTACACCCGAAAACAGGTTTGTGACTCCAAGTCTGGTGTTTCTGTTTATTTCTTTTCCCTCGTTTGTGAAGTTACCAGAGAGGTAGAAGGCAGAGGCCAATAATGAAGCAACTTCTCTTCAATTTTGTCTGAAGCATAACTTCCTATATGTTCATGATTATAGTTTATTATCCCATTATCTCATGCAAAGATGGATGCTGTATCATGTTGGCCTGTGTTGTTTAGTGTAATGATAGCATTTGCAATGCAATTGTGTGTTCTATTTACAACAAATTTACTTTCTTTCTCCTATTCTTTTTCTGCACCATTTTTGTTTACAAGTTTATTAAGTTCTTCACGCTTTCCAAAAGGGATCTGTGCTAATGCGGATAATTTTCCATTAGGTCTGGACCGGGTGAGCCTACTGTTTTTGAATCTATTTGCTAACTGTTTTCTGTCTTTACTAGCTGGTCTCTGTTATGTTTTCTGATTGGTTAAAATACACATTAGTTTCAGGTAGAAAAAATTAACGTTATCTTCTAAGTTCTTGGTGTGTGTGTGTGTATACATATATCCTTGTTGCAAATTTTCATATCTTCATTTTCCAAGTTGATTGATTCCTTATACAATTTTCTGAGAGCCCTGAAAATTTAAACAGCAATAATCAATTCTCTCGCATTTACTAAAAAAATTATTCTGACAAACAAAGTTAACACTATCAGTTAATATATGGCTTATGAAACAATCGTAACTTCAAGTACAATTAGGAGTGTTCCCACACATTTTATTCACAGAGAGAGAGAGAGAGAGAGATAGCGAGACTTTATTCACCGTCATAGTCTATTAAAATGGACCAATGAATGCCTATGGCTCTAACAGGACCAGAGATTGATTGTGCGTGTGTGTGACTCAGAGAGAGAGAGAGTCAGATTTGTTCACCATAGTTTATCACAATTGACCAATGAACGCATGGGGTTATGTTAGCAGGATCAGAGTTTCAGAGAGAGAGGTCATTCACCATCATAGTCTATTACAAATTGACCAATGAATGCCTATGATTTTAGCAGGATCAGAGATTGTGTGTGTGAGAGAGAGAGAGAGGGGGGGGGGGGGATCATAGTTAAATTCAATGTTTAAAGGAGAGGCACTGATAATCACCTATTAGTATAATTAACTACTGCTAATGATGTGTTCAAGAATTTATCATTCTAAGCATATAGTTTATCTTTTTATGTCAAGATCTTTAGATCTTAATGTTGAAGTTTCACTGACATGCTATACAGCTATACAAAGATTCAACCATGGGAGCATGCGGAAACTAAATTCATGGGCAATTCCAAAGAACTATATGAATTGTTTCCTTTTAGTTTCTGAACTCAATCCTAATCCCCAGGGGCACACAATAAAACATGAAAATTTTATAATGCGAAGTGAGGCTTTTGAAGGAATAAGAACAAATTCCTATACATTCCCCCTTCCACAGCGTTCCCCCAAATTAATTTATCATCCTTCTTACATTCACATAAGACTGCATAATATCACAATTATTGCGCAGATGATATCACTTTTTGGTTATTGCCCAAGAATTTTAAAAGCACTAGTCTGGGAACAAGTATGGGATCATTTTATGACTTACGACGTACCTATGCCTTTGCAAATATGTTCCATCTTTTCTCTTTCTTCTATGTAGTGATTGCTTGAAGTATTCAACACACCTGAACAACAGTAGTTCCTGATTACTGGATGCTGCATTAGGATAATGTTACTGGTTAGCCAGAGCTAATGATCCTAATATATGTTCATGTATGTCTAGTGCAGCAGATCCACTACAATTAGACTGTCTGCCTGAGCTTCTAATGGTCAACTACTTTTAGATGCTTCGAACTAAACAAATGGTTTTACATTCTTGAATGAGCTTATTGATAACATTACGAATGTTATGTTTCCAAACAATTGTTAATATCTTGCAGCTATTTATGTTTTTACCACATTTTTAATCTCTTGTATGCTGAACCTTTTCTGGTGGCTTTATGATTAATGAATGAGGTTTCTATTGGCCAAATAATATTATTCACATGAAAAAGAAAGGAGTGTGCAGTTGTTAGAAAATAATTCTGATATTCACCAGTTTTGGAAGGTCTAAGCTTGTATATTTTGCACTCCGTTGCTCAAATTGTCTGTATTCTTATCTAGCATTAGTCTATTTTCTTCTTCTCTTTGACGATGCAAACTATTAGGGACAGTTGAGTTTCAATAATGGAAACATTGTAGACACAAGACATTTGAAGCTGTCTTTGTGAAATAGTGGACAATGGAGACTTATTTTAGAAAGGTTTATCTTCTGCTCTACCCAGACCCATTAGCCAAACATGGTCGGGCATTCCACAACAATTTCTATGCTTGCCATGAAATTTATATTGAATAGTTGATTAGGCATGGGTCATACTTAAGGTCACTCAGGTTTTATCTGTGAAATGGCATTACTTTTTTAAAAATTAAAAACCAAGGGCCTAAGAATTCAACTACTAACCTGCTTTGACAGAGGAAGCACATTTCATTAGGTAGCCAATCATCATACTGTTGGCTTGTAATTTTGAAGATGCATGTTATTTCAGTCATAATTTTGGATAACAGCGTATCAAGCGCCTCTGTAGTAATGGAAATAACTGTCTTCTTTTATTCTTTTAATCACCACGTATAAGCACCGCCACTCATGCCTGTCTATTGCTTTTAGAACAGAACGGTTAAGTTCTGCTCCCAGAAATATCCATGAAAAGAGGTATCGTCCTATTTTATTGAAAACAGAATGTTAGAAATTGGAGCATTGATTGTATGTGAGATAAAACTAGGGAAAACGATATCTTCTGAGCATGAACTTTGGTGGACATTTAGTACACATATTAAGCTTTGAAATAAGTCCAAGAACACATTAATTGGATGTGTAGATTGGCAGTTATGAACCTAAACTCTTTTTTTTTTTTTGTTAAATGACATAAGAAATTGGAGCCCTTTTGAGTGCTATGTTATTGATATTAATGGCCAGTTATTTTGCAAATAGTGGAACCTTAGGTTTTAACTCTTTTTAATGGATACCTGCCGCCTTCAAATATTCATTAGACAAGGATATTTCCTCAGACTAATTGATTATAGTGCTAATTGGATTCATCCTGAGACCATAACATAATTATTGGCAAAATGGGCCGTTGATGAGAAATGACAGCAGAAATCTTTGCAAAATAAGTTAAATAGGTCTTGAATGGATAGACCCTTATATAGTGGGGGTTCCATTCCAATAAGTCAGTATCGGAGAAACGTTGTAAGTGTATATTGTTTTCTATTTCGTTATTCAATATTTTGTACTTTGCAGTGATTAATTAATGGTCCTCATTTGTATTTGTAGGAAGCTTCTGGGGACGTACCTCCAAAAATAGTTGAATGGATTACCTTTGAGCAGGCCCATTCCCAGGAGTTTACAGTTAGTGAGAAGCGCTGGATAACACCAAGTCATTGAAATTAGCAGTGAGACATTTGTTATACTTATTATTTGTTTCAACAAGCAATATGTTTATTTCATTTTACATGCCACATAGGTGATGTATTTTTGAGTTTGTAGGAAAACTGGGTGAAGCTTTCACGGGGAGAGGGCCATGTAGATTGCGACAGACCCACATCCCCGCTCCCCGGTCGGATAACGAGAGCCTTTTCATTCGGGTTGCACAGGAGGATTTGACAAGAAAGGTGGAGTGTTCGGGTTGGGTACCTCGCTAGCCGAGTGAAGGCTAGCAAGCGCTCATCTAGCCATGTTGGAGGTGTTTCTTCATGTAGACGTAATACTTTTGATATTAATTGTTTTACATTTTCATTCTCTAGTCCATTTAAATGAAGTACAAAAAATAAACTTACTTCCTAATATTGTATTTGCAGATAAGCTTAAAAGGATGAAGGCGTTAGAACAGCAACTCACTGCTACCACACAGCATTTGGAGAGTACGACACAACTAGTGAATCAGCAAGCGGAGATCATTAATGAGCAAGTAAAGATCATTAATGAGCAAGCGAAGACGATGAAGCAGCAAGTGGAGATGATGAAGCAGCAAGCGGAGATAAGTAATAACCAAGCAGAGACGATAAAGCAGCAAGCTGAGTTCAGTAATAAGCAAGCAGAGATGATGAAGCAAAAGAGATGATGAAGCGAGATCTTTGGAACAGCTCAGTCCCTATTGAAGTACAAGCGGGGAAAACAAGAAGGATAAGGGGGTCGGCTCTGGTGATGATGATGAGCATGACCATGCTGCCATTATATAGACATTATTTATGATTTTTGTGCTTTTTAGTCCATTTTGTTGGCAACATTGTTGTTTATATTTCATCGGTAACGTTGTTTATATTTCTTCGGTAACATTGTTGTTTATATTTCGTCGTAACATAGTTGTTTATATTTCGTCTTTTTTATGTATAATTTTTAGGATTGCCACTTTATATATTTCTTCATATACACTTTTTTTAATACATTATTCAATATTGTTTATTTCGTAATATTTTTTTTTCTTTATTTGAGTTGTTGAGGAAGAGACATACTAATTATAATATAATTTTTTATAATTCCACAATTTGTGATGAAATTATTTCCATAAAATTGTCACATTATTTGCGGCGAAATATTATTTACCGTCGCAATTTGTGACGGATTTACCATAATAATTATAATTCCTTTTTTCTAATTCTTGAATTTGTGAGATATTTTTTTTCAATATTCTGTTGCAGATTGGCGACAACATATTATATCCCGTCACAATTTGTGACCGATTTTTTCCAAATTCTGCCGCAAATTACGACGAATTATTTTCTATATTCTGTTGCAAATTTGCAATGACATATTTTATAACGGATTTTTTTTCTAAATTCGGTCATAAATTTCCTAATTTGTGACAGATTATTTTAGATATTCCATCGCAAATTTGCGATAGATTGTTTTAAAAATTTCATTTGCAATGAGGGTTTTTACGGCGGATTTTTAATCGCAAATTCCGCTGTTTGCAACGGATTTTCTTGTTTTAGTGACAGATTTTGTCCGTCGCTAAACTATATATATATTTTGTTGTGAACTCTCTAATTTTATTGTATTTAAAGTATATTTTGAAGAAATTTGGAGAGTTATCTAAGCAATTTTAGAATATTTTTGTAATAATATATTATTATAAGATCCAACAAATTGGTGCATTATTTCGAAATTTTAGCGTAGATATCATAGTTTTTAAGATTAAATGAAAGTAATTAAATTTAAGATAGATAAAATATATTAATAATTTACCGTTCCTGAAAAGGGATAATTAATCTATAGGCCATGTCCTTATAATTTCAACACATTTTCAATCAGATTCATACAGTTTTTTTTTTTTTTTAATCAAGTCCTTATTCTTTTATTTATTTTTAATCAGGTCATCATTTTTTTTATCACGTCTTTATAGTTTCATATGATTTTTAAATTAGGTACATTATTATTTATTAAAAAAATTCTAATAATAGTCTTACTAATATTTTATAAACAATATTTTGTAGTGATAATGTTATTTTAACATTCTTTTTCATGAACTATTTTGATATTCTTCGTAATTTTTTATTTAAACATATATTTATCTAATTTTTTTTAGGGAGAATCCCATTTAAATCCATCTGAAATACCAAAATCTAAATGTAGGCCTATACTTTTAACAAATTCTTAATCGGCCAAGATATCTCATTAAGAATTTACGAATGTTGTTAAAAGATCGAATACCGCTTTATAGTTAAAAAAGAAAATTGAAGGTGGGTGTAATGATTATTTTAATTAGATTTTGTTACTGTTCAAGAATGAGATCGACTAGCCACAATGGGACTAGCATGTTTGATATTGATTGAGTTAGACTTGACCTAGGAACAAATTGAAGCAGACCCATCCAAGCTGTCGAACTTCATACTGGGCAAGAAAGCAAGCCATCTGGAAACTAGATGCTTTTTGCTAATGAATTTTGCCTTTGATGTTTCTACCCGGTGAACTACGATACTCATTAATGTAGCGCTCAACTTGAGATAAAAACAAAAGAATGAAAAGTTTGCCAAGCATCATATTGTTCAAAACACCTTAATTGGATATATCGGCCTTTATTCTCTCGCGCACATCATCATCATGAGAAACACCCAACAATGACCCACATTCACCCCAACTGTGGTTTTCTGGGCATAAAGTTTTGAATATAATAAATGGCCTTCATCAACCCTCAGCTTGTGTAGAAGAAAGGATAAACATCTCTCCCAAATCTTCTTAGCCTCGGCTTTTCCAGAGTATTAGCTATCTCTAAACCGATCAAATGCTCTGTTGCGCATACTCTGAGGTCTGCTAGAAGGAATTATTTAACAAAGGGAAGGTAATAAGTAAAACAAATAAAAGGGATCCTTCTAACTCGCCACCCAAAAGGGTGAGGCCGGAGGGGTGTAACAGCGACCACCGTCTGACCAACTTCATTCTTCTTCTCTGCATCATCGTTGATTTCTCGCTCTTTAGACTTCAGGTATTTTCCCCCCTGAATATTGTGACAGAGCCTTGAAATCTGAATATTGTTTTTTCTTCAATAGTGAGCACCTCAATTTTATTCTCAAATTAGAGGAAGTAGAAGGGGAAAGTATAGTAAATAATGATTTTTTTCCTTGGTTACTGAATGGCCTTGTGGTGGAGGAGGATGTTAGTTCTCAATGTGTTTTGATGATTAATAACAATTGTAAACATGAAAGAATGATTTTTGTTAAGAATTGGTAAAACATGTTGTTTGCAATACAAAAACATTTACATCGGCTCAAACTCGAGCTTGGGTCTCCAAACTCGAGCTTGCCCTACTACGAAAGCAAACCAAGCTATTTTGCATTTTCTAAACTTGAGCTTGGTCCATAAACTTGAGCTTGAAGGTTTTCAAAAGTTTACTCATATTCCGAGTAAGCTCGAGCTTGCACTGTAAGCTTGAGCTTACGAAGGTTTGAGGATTTTATCAAGTTACTCAAATTGCAAACTCAAGCTTATTAGTTTTAAGCTCAAGCTTGCCTCTTCCAGAGACTATTCTCACTAAGTTTACAAATATGTAAACTCGAGCTTGGAGTTACAAGCTCGAGCTTGCCTCTAGCGAGAATCCTTTAAACTTGAGCTTATCATTTTTTGTAGAGTTTGTGAGTTTACAAAAGTTGTAAACTCGAGCTTGGCATACCAAGCTCGAGCTTGCACCAGCGAGAAAGTTTTCAAGTTTTTCCTTCAAAGAGTAAACTCAAGTTTAAGGTTGTAAACTCAAGCTTGCGTACGACAAAAATCTTTCAAAGTTTTTAAAACCATTGCCAAACTCGAGCTTGCCCTTGCAAGCTCAAGCTTGGGTCGACAGAGAGCAATGTCATATTTTGAGCTTAGCAAACTCAAGCTTACTCCTCTAAGCTCAAGCTTGCATTTTGTGAACTAAAATTATTTTTGACATGAATAGTGCCAAACTCGAGCTTACTCACTAATAAGCTCGAGCTTGCGTTTTTCCATTTTGGCTCTCAAAATGATTTCAAACATCTTTCCCCGACAAATGCTAAACTCGAGCTTACACATTTACAAGCTCGAGCTTGAGACTTCCAGAGGCAAAACTCAAGGTTTAAATGAAGAGCAAACTCGAGCTTACATAGGTAAACTCGAGCTTGGAACTTGAGAAACAGATGAACGCATCTGGGTGTATTTTGTTCGGTTTGATTTATGCTTTAACTTGATTCGCGAATTGGTTGTATATGTTTTATATGATTCATATCAATATTTCCTAACCAGATTTAACCGGTTGCTTATGAGATTACGAGAAGATCTAGGTTTGTTTTAAAGAAGACTTTAAGACAAACAACTTGACAACTTGCAATATTATATTATTCTCCAAAAGCAATGGGTTACAACCTGGATAGCAACACAACCATTCTCCAAGAAAGAAAGCTAGCCTCCAAACAATTTGGACAATATTATACAACTGCCTCCACTAAACATATGACATGGGAACACATTCATGAGGAGCCAAATTTCAAATATTCAAATCTGCAACAACCATATTCAAACAGATTTGTTCACAACAGCTAGATTCATGGAGACACACTCACAATGACTATATTTTCGAATTAGATCAAGTCTCAACGGATCTACAACGTTCACAAGCTTCAATCCAGTATAAATGCATGAAGATTTGAAGTCGAAAGTAGAGAAGACATACACGTAAAACGCACACAAGAACATCGGTCTTTTCTTTGCTTATATTTCTCATTTGTATCTTTGATACATTGTGCTTCAGTGCTTATATTCATTCACTCTTTGAGAGAGTTTATTTCTGTAAATCATTCTTTGTAAGAATCTCAAAGTTGTGGGACTTTGAGGTTGGGTTATCGATTACAACTTGTAAGGGGAGTGTATCCTAGAGAGAGGATAACTTTCGAGTACGAGTGTGTATCGATTTGAGTGATAGTAGAAAAACCCGGAGAGTCAGGGGATTTGGACGTAGGTCAAGAGTTAAGACCGAACCAGTATAAATCTTCGTGTCAAGCTCTTCCTCTCTAACTCCATTTACCTTGGTTAAGCATCGTTGTGTGGGTGATGCGAAAAGAATTTTTAAAATCCCCAATTCACCCCCCTCTTGGTGATTTCCTTCACTTTCATTTGGTATCAAAGCATAGGTTATCTACATTAAGGATTAACATCCTAGATCAAAGATCCAATGGAAGGAATTCTACCCGATGGAGCTTGATCAACGGACCTCCAGGTTTCAATGGAGAACATTACTCATACGGAAGGCCAAGTTGAGTCTATGTAATGGCTTCGAGTATGGCCTATGGAGGGTGTTCGAGAGAGGAAATTATGAACCAGCAACAACAGAAGATGGTGTCAGAACTCCTAAGCTAGAAGAAGAGTATGATGAGAATGACAGAAAGCAAGTCACTCTCAACATGAAAGCAATTCACATGCTGCAAAGTGCTCTAAGCCAAAAAGAGTATTTTCGAATTTGCACTTTGTCATCTGCTAAAGCTATGTGGGATGCTCTTGAGATAGCCCATGAAGGGACAAATTTGGAATCAAGGAAAATCGAGTAAACACTCTCATGACTGAATATGATTTATTTCGTATGAAGTCCGGAGAATCCATTAGTGAATTCAGCTCAGATTCACTCATCGATCAATCAACTTGCTGCATTGGGAAAAGTCTATGACCAACTTTGTCCAAGTGAGGAAAATACTAAATATCCTCGGCAAGGAATGGGAAGCTAAGGTCACTGCAATCGAAGAAGCTCACGGTGAATCAATGGCTTCGTGAGCGCACTATTTGGCGTCTTTACGAATATGAAGGAAAAATCAAATTCGAGAAAAGGGCTTGATGAGATTGATGGCAAGAATAAAGGAATTGCTCTCAAGGCTGTCAAAGAGGTAAAATCGAGATGATGAAGATGAAGATGAAGATCTTGAGCTAGGCATGATGGTCCGAAAGTTCAAGAAATTCTACAAAAAGGACCAAGCCTACGAAAGTTTCACAAGAGTAGCTCTAGCACGAAACAAAGAAACCCATCATATGCTATGAATGTGAGAAGCCTGGTCACATCAAGTCCGAATGTCCCACGGTGAAGAACAAAGATAAGAAATTCAATAAGTTCAAAAGAAGAGCTTATGTTTCAGCTATATGGGGCGATAGCTCATCCGATGAAGATGAAGGTGAAGAAGAAGACAGAGCCAATATTTGTCTTGTAGCTCAAGAAGAGGATTCAGATAGTGAAGAGGTAAATAATTCTGACTCATCTTATGATGAACTTTCAACCGAATATAATTCTCTTTTCATTGAATTTCAAAAAATTGCAAAAGAGCTTCTGTCTTCAAAGAAGAAAATTAAATTGTTGGAAGAACAAGCTCAAACTGTTTCTTCTTGTTTCTCCTTGTGAAAACATTTACGAAAAAGAATTGCGAAAACATTTGAGAAAAAGCTTGTGACAATTGCTGTATTTTAGAGAAAAGAAATTTGCATCTTACAAAAACTCTTGAGAAATTCACTAGAGGTAGTGAAATGCTCAATGTTATTTTAAAACAAAGCAAAGGTTCACAAATGATAAGTCGGGGAATTGGTTATAGACCTGATTCGATAAACGAAAAGGGAAGAAGAAGGTTGGACAAAGATCTTATTTGAACTATTTTCGAAAAACAGTCCACTCCTCTAATCCTTTTGCTCATTGCAACTATTGCAATCGTAAAGGTCATGCAACTTCTTCTTGTTTTCATAAAAAGGAAAGAAGAAACAAGCCTATAGGTAATTATCAATGGGTGCCTAAGGGATCCTATAAGATTCCTAAGACACAAACTAACCCAAAAGGACCCAAGAAAAAATGGGTACCTAAGACTTGATATTCTATATCATGCGGGTTTGTCTTAGAGCATCAAAATCCAACAAGTGGTTCATTGACGGTGGATGCTCAAGACATATGACGGGAGACGAATCTAAATTTGCTACAATTAAACCTAAGGATGGTGGCAAGGTAACATTTGGTGGAAATCAATCCGGAAGGATTCTTTGGAATTGGAGAAGTTGGAAACAACGAAGGACCACAAATCAAGGATGTTTACCTTGTAGAAGGCTTATGTCACAACCTCCTTAGTGTGAGTCAAAGCACGAGATAAAGGTAACTTAGTTATCTTTGATTCGAGGAATGTTTAATTGTGAGCAAAGATGTTCTCTCTTTAGACAACATTAGAGCTAAAGCTTTATTTAGAGCTCCTAGAGAAGGTAAGCTGTTATACTCTCAATCTCTCTAATAACTCTATTTCGAAAATTGCTTTGTTGGTAACTTGGATGAAAGTTGGCTTTGGCATAAACGATTAGCTCATGTTAATATGTTTCAACTTGACAAGTTACGGAAAAAGGATCTGGTTATTGGTTTACCAAAATTACGGTTTAAAACGACATGATCTGTGATGCATGTCAAAAGGGTAAACAAACCAAGACTTCCTTCAAATCTAAAAATGAAATTTCAACTAATAGACCTCTTCAACTACTTCATATGGATTTAGTTGGACCGGCTAGAGTAAAGAGCCTTGGTGGCAATCTTTATACTTTGGTCATAGTTGATGATTTCTCTAGATTTGCATGGACCATATTTTTATCTTCAAAAGATGAAACATTTGATCAATTTCTTGTATTTGCCAAGAAGGTCCAAAGCGAGAAAGGATTCTCTATTGCGGGAATTCGTACGAGATCATGGTGGAGAATTTGAAAATCATGCTTTTGGAGAATTACGTGATAATATGGGCATTGATCACAATTTCTCGAGCCCCAAGAACTCCTCAACAAAATGGAGTTGTGGAAAGAAAGAATAGAGTCCTCTTTGAGATGGCAAGGGCCATGTTAAATGAAAATCAGACTTCTCAAGTGTTACGGGCTGATGCTATGAGCACTGCGCATGCTATATTTCAAATCGAGCATATCTCAGGAAGAAAGCTGAACAAAACTCCATATGAAATTTGTACAAAGGAAGAAAACCCAATATAGCTCATTTGCATATCTTTGGATGCAAATGTTTCATCCATGACAATGGTAAGGACAACTTGGGTAAGTTTGATTCCAAGTCGGATGAAGGTATATTTTTGGGTTATTCAAACGAAGTAAAGCTTATAGAGTCTTTAACACTAGAACACGTATTGTTGAAGAATCTATGCATGTTGTATTCTGTGAAACCAATCTAGACAAATCCTTGGATGATGATGATGATGTTTCTCCTATTTCAAATCAATGCGGTTTACGAAACACTTCGTACTTTAACAAATTCTGAAAAACCTTTGGAAAAGGAACCTGATTTTGAAAATAATTGTGAAAATGTTTGTGAAAACACTGATCAACACCAACCTAAATCATGGAGATACAGTAGGAGTCATCCTCGGATCAAGTGATAGGTGATGTTAATCAAGGAGTTAGAACTAGAAAAAGCACCTTGAATGAAGTCACATTTTACGCATTCATTTGAAAATTGAACCCTCTAAGATTGATGAAGCCCTTTCGGACAATGATTGGGTTATAGCAATGCAAGAGGAGTTACATCGTTTGAAAGAAATCAAGTTTGGGATTTGGTACCTAGGCCTAAAGACCATCCGGTCATTGGCACTAAATGGGTATTCAAGAACAAACGTGATGAATCTGCAATAATTGTTCGAAACAAAGCAAGGCTAGTTGCAAAAGGATATAATCAAGAAGAAGGAATTGATTATGAAGAAACTTATGCTCCGGTAGCAAGATTGGAAGCTATAAGAGTTCTTCTAGCTTTTGCTTGTATTAAAGGATTCAAACTTTATCAAATGGATGTAAAATCTGCATTTTTAAATGGTTTTATTCAAGAGGAAGTTTATGTTGAACAACCTCCTGGTTTTCAAAATGATCATCATCGAGATCATGTTTATCGCCTCAAGAAAGCATTATATGGTCTTAAGCAAGCTCCTAGAGCTTGGTATGGCGATTAAGCAAATTCCTTCTTGATCAAGGATTTGTTAGAGGTAAAGAAGATACAACTCTCTTCATAAAGAACAATAAACTTAATGAAATTTTAATTGTTCAAATATATGTTGATGATATTATATTTGGTGCTTCTAACAATGCTTTGTGTGAAGAGTTTGCTAAGAACATGCGGGGAGAATTTGAGATGTCCATGATGGGAGAACTCAACTATTTCCTTGGTCTGCAAATTAAACAAAGGAAAGATGGAATTTTCATTTCCCGGACCAAGTATCTCAATGATCTCTTAAAGAAGTTTGGGATGAATGAATGCAATGGAGCCGATACTCCAATGAGTTCAACCACTTTGCCTTGGATCTTGATGAAGAAGGCAAGGACTTAACATCACAAAGTATAGAGGAATGATTGGATCATTACTCTATCTCTGACAAAGCTTAATCCCGACATCAATTCGGTGTGGGGATGTGTGCAAGATTTCAATCTGCTCCCAAGGAGTCACATCGAGAATGTGAAAAGAATATTGAGATATCTTGGCGACACAAAGACTCTTGGTCTATGGTTTCCCAAAGGTCAACACGAACAATTGGTGGCATATTGATTCAGATCATGCTTGGATATAAGACCGATAGAAAAAGCACAAGTGGCCAATGTGAATTTCTTGGTGGTTCACTTGTTTCATGGTTGACAAGAAGCAAACAAGTGTTCTTTGTATCCTCTCTCGAAGCTGAATATGTGGCTGCATCTAGTTCTTTGTGCTCAAGTCCTTTGGCTTAAGCAACAAGTTTCGACTTGGGAATCAATTTAAAGGAGATCCCAATTCTATGTGACAACACAAGCACAATAAGCTTGGCAAAGAATCGAGTTCAACATACTCGAACCAAGCATATTGATGTGAGACATCATTTCATAAGGGATCATGTTCAAAAGAAAGATGTCAAGGTCATATTCATCCCAACACATCTCAACTTGCGACATCTTCACAAAGCCATTAGCAAAGGAACAATTTGTGTTCATAAGAAGAGAATTGGGAATGGTAAATCCCAATGAGTTGTAAGTAGCTCTACTTAAATGTTAGTTATGTGTTTTATGATTATATTTTACTAACTTAAGCATCGGAGTATCTAGATGTGTTTTATGCGGGGCATTTATAATGTTAAAAATTTCGACATGTTCTTTGAAGTTTTTCTTTGTCAAGAGAAGCAAACTCGAGCTTAGCAATGTAAGCTCGAGCTCGAGGAGTCGAGAGAAAATAAAATTGTGGAGAAACCCAAACTCGAGCTTATAAGTGAGTGAACTCGAGCTTGCGAGAGGAATTTCAAGAGTTTTCACATACACTCTTGAAGTCGGGTTAGTACAAGTTTATGCAAACTCGAGCTTAGCTTCCTAAACTCGAGCTTGCCGCGCACTTTATATATGTAAAACTTTTGTTCCTCTTCACTTCACTCAACTCTCGAGCTTGCTCCTATTCACTCTCAAAATTCTCTCATCTTCTTCGTCAAAACCCGGTGAAAATGGCCCAGAACACTGCTTCCGTCAATGTCTCGATTCTCAATCCACTCAAAACTGAACGAACGCCTAGTAGATCAAAAATGCTGCCTAAAAGATTTAATGTTGGGATAGATACCCACATTCACGGAGTAATGACAACCCATTCGACTCCTCCATCAAGACCAAAAGGAATCGAAATTAGAGACAAACCCGAGGCTCCCAAGAAACGACCAAATCCGGAAGAAGCAACCGGCAAAGGGAAAGGCAAAATTCGAGAGGTGGCTGCAACCTACAAGTCCAAACGAAGCAAGAGGACGCCTCTAGGACTGATCAAGGAAGTTCTCAAGTTCCTTCGAGTCTCGGCAACAAGAGGATCCTACTCCTCGGGTATCAAGGAAACTCTGCACTATATGATATTTACAATCACTCTACTATACACGAAGGATTCTCTAGTGATCCTATTCGTTTGGAAGGAGACAATGCTATTAATTTTAAAGAAAAATTTGGTTCCAAAGTTTTACGTCCCATCGTCTCTGTAGACCTTGCTGCACTTAAGAGAGAATGCAATTTGGATCTCTTTCCATGGCTCAAAACAATTTGAAAATCTGATTTCCATAAGTGCTTCTTCTTTGACCCGCTCTTGTCAAGGTATTCTACCATGGCATGTCCTACAATAACTTGCTAGACGGTGATGGAAATTTAGTTGAGGAAAGGGTTACCACAACCATTAGAAACAAACAAATAACCATTACCCCTTCCTATCTAAATTCAAGTGCAAATCTCAATCCTCCATCGTAGCTTCATTGAACTATCTTGATAGGCAAATCTATGTTTGCTAAGACCCAATGAGCCTATTCGAGGAGGGTTAAATATTCTCAATTTTGAACCTGGATCAATGAACCCTACATTCGAGCCATCTAGTACATCTACACCGAAATCTTGTGCAAAAAGGAGGAAGTTTCACCCGTTTTGCAAAGAAGGATTATCTGTCTTTGCTTCTATCATTAACCAAGTACCTCACAATATTGGGTACTGGATTTTTCAAGAAATGGTCAGATTTCGTTTTGCTTCCAGAAAAACCTCCCGAATTCCTTTTGCAAGCTTTATCTATCGTCATCCTTTTTCATGAGAAAATTTGGTATATCCCTACCAAAGAAAAACTAGAAAAACCTCAAGTGTTTGGAAGGCACATTTGAATCTCATGAGAATTAATATGGATGAAGGCTACGGCCAATCAAGGGCCCCTCCTCTGTCTAGACCAACCAGATCAAGAGCCACTCACTCCAGTACAAGAAGCACGAGTGCTCCTCCTCCTCCTCCTCCTCCTCGGCCCTACTATGCCTTCGATTTGGATGCAAGGATCAAAGAAATAGTTGACAAAGCTATTTCTGATTTATCAGAAGGAATCGAAGCAGAAATGGGAAAATTGGTTTCTGAAGTTAATCAGGGTCATAGTAATTTGGTGGATACTCAGGAAGGTTTCAATATAGGCCAGGAAGAGCTGAAAGAAGGTCGCGGAATTAAAGAAGGAAGTTAAAGACCTTAGTGGTCGGCTTGGAGATCACTCGGCAAGTATTTCCACTCTTTGGTAACCATGATGAGTCGAGTGACAAAATGGACCAAATTCTGAAAAATCAGTCCATGCATTTGCTTCAAGTTCTGGTTTGGGTGCATCTACTTCAGCTGAACCAAGTTCTACTTTGCCCAAAACAGCCTCTGAACCTGCCTCACCCACTGAACCAGCAACCTCCATTGAACCTGAGGCAAACACTCTCACCAATCAGCCTGAGCCTCCCTCTCAACCAGACAACCCTTCTACCCCAGTAGCTCCACCCTTGTTTTGCGATGACAAAGGGGAGAAGAAAAGAAGTGAAGAGAAGCGACAAAGCACTTTCATGTTTCTTTTTGTTTTGCTCATGTTTCTTTTTGTTTTTGATCATTTCATTGTAGTTTTTACTTTGATTTTGTATATTTGCTTTTGAAACTCTACTTTAATGGATTGATCATTTCGGTTATATCATTGTTTGCTATTTCTTTCTTTGAAACCGATATGATGTTTATATGTTTAAGAATTAAATTGTAATTTCATTTGCTAAACTCGATATCTACTTGATCTGAATTGTTTAACTTTGTTAAATCTGAGTTTATCAAATTGAAATTTCAAAACCTCAAGTTTGAAAACATTTTACCAAAATCTCTTTCTCAATGCTCAAATGCTCAAATCTGTTTTTGAAAAGAAACAAATGTTTACAAGTGTTGTCATCATCAAAAAAGGGGAGAATGTTAGTTCTCAATGTGTTTTGATGATTAATAACAATTGTAAACATGAAAGAATGATTTTTTGTTAAGAATTGGTAAAACATGTTGTTTGCAATACAAAAACATTTATCGGCTCAAACTCGAGCTTGGGTCTCCAAACTCGAGCTTGCCCCTACGAGAAAGCAAACCAAGCTATTTTGCATTTTCTAAACTTGAGCTTGGTCCATAAACTTGAGCTTGAAGGTTTTCAAAAGTTTACTCATATTCGAGTAAGCTCGAGCTTGCACTGTAAGCTTGAGCTTACGAAGGTTTGAGGATTTTATCAAGTTACTCAAATTGCAAACTCAAGCTTATTAGTTTTAAGCTCAAGCTTGCCTCTTCCGGAGACTATTCTCACTAAGTTTACAAATATGTAAACTCGAGCTTGGAGTTACAAGCTCGAGCTTGCCTCTGGCGAGAATCCTTTAAACTTGAGCTTATCATTTTTGTAGAGTTTGTGAGTTTACAAAAGTTGTAAACTCGAGCTTGGCATACCAAGCTCGAGCTTGCACCCGAGCGAGAAAGTTTTCAAGTTTTTCCTTCAAAGAGTAAACTCAAGTTTAAGGTTGTAAACTCAAGCTTGCGTCGACAAAAATCTTTCAAAGTTTTTAAAACCATTGCCAAACTCGAGCTTGCCCTTGCAAGCTCAAGCTTGGAGTCGGGAGAGAGCAATGTCATATTTTGAGCTTAGCAAACTCAAGCTTACTCCTCTAAGCTCAAGCTTGCATTTTGTGAACTAAAATTATTTTTGACATGAATAGTGCCAAACTCGAGCTTACTCACTAATAAGCTCGAGCTTGCGTTTTTCCATTTGGCTCTCAAAATGATTTCAAACATCTTTCCCCGACAAATGCTAAACTCGAGCTTACTCATTTACAAGCTCGAGCTTGAGACTTCCGAGAGGCAAAACTCAAGGTTTAAATGAAGAGCAAACTCGAGCTTACATAGTAAACTCGAGCTTGGAACTTCGAGAAACAGAGATGAACGCATCGGGTGTATTTTGTTCGATTTGATTTATGCTTTAACTTGATTCTGCGAATTGGTTGTATATGTTTTATATGATTCATATCAATATTTCCTAACCAGATTTAACCGGTTGCTTATGAGATTACGAGAAGATCTAGGTTTGTTTTAAAGAAGACTTTAAGACAAACAACTTGACAACTTGCAATATTATATTATTCTCCAAAAGCAATGGGTTACAACCTGGATAGCAACACAACCATTCTCCAAGAAAGAAAGCTAGCCTCCAAACAATTTGGACAATATTATACAAGCGCCTCCACTAAACATAACAGCATGGGAACACATTCATGAGGAGCCAAATTTCAAATATTCAAATCTGCAACAACCATATTCAAACAGATTTGTTCACAACGGCTAGATTCATGGAGACACACTCACAATGACTATATTTTCGAATTAGATCAAGTCTCAACGGATCTACAACGTTCACAAGCTTCAATCCGGTATAAATGCATGAAGATTTGAAGTACGAAAGTAGAGAAGACATACACGAGAAAACGCACACAAGAACATCGGTCTTTTCTTTGCTTATATTTCTCATTTGTATCTTTGATACATTGTGCTTCGGTGCTTATATTCATTCACTCTTTGAGAGAGTTTATTTACGTAAATCATTCTTTGTAAGAATCTCAAAGTTGTGGGACTTTGAGGTTGGGTTATCGGATTACAACTTGTAAGGGGAGTGTATCCTAGAGAGAGGATAACTTTCGAGTACGAGTGTGTATCGATTTGAGTGATAGTAGAAAAACCCGGAGAGTGCGGGGATTTGGACGTAGGTCAAGAGTTAAGACCGAACCAGTATAAATCTTACGTGTCAAGCTCTTCCTCTCTAACTCCATTTACCTTGGTTAAGCATACGTTGTGTGGGTGATCGAAAAGAATTTTTAAAATCCCCAATTCACCCCCCTCTTGGTGATTTCCTTCACTTTCATTTGGTATCAAAGCATAGGTTATCTACATTAAGGATTAACATCCTAGATCAAAGATCCAATGGAAGGAATTCTACCCGATGGAGCTTGATCAACGGACCTCCGAGGTTTCAATGGAGAACATTACTCATACGGAAGGCCAAGTTCGAGTCTATGTAATGGCAAGCATTGAGTATGGCCTATGGAGGGTGTTCGAGAGAAATTATGAACCAGCAACAACGAGAAGATGGTGTCGAGAACTCCTAAGCTAGAAGAAGAGTATGATGAGAATGACGAGAAAGCAAGTCACTCTCAACATGAAAGCAATTCACATCTTTGCAAAGTGCTCTAAGCCAAAAAGAGTATTTTCGAATTTGCACTTTGTCATCTGCTAAAGCTATGTGGGATGCTCTTGAGATAGCCCATGAAGGGACAAGTTTGGAATCAAGGAAAATCGAGTAAACACTCTCATATTTGAATATGATTTATTTCGTATGAAGTGCGGAGAATCCATTAGTGAATTCATTTCAGATTCACTCATCGATCAATCAACTTGCTGCATTGGGAAAAGTCTATGACCAACTTTGTCCAAGTGAGGAAAATACTAAATATCCTCGGCAAGGAATGGGAAGCTAAGGTCACTTTGCAATCGAAGAAGCTCACGGTGAATCAATGGCTTCGATGAAGCACTATTTGGCGGTCTTTACGAATATGAAGGAAAAATCAAATTCGAGAAAAGGGCTTGATGAGATTGATGGCAAGAATAAAGGAATTGCTCTCAAGGACTGTCAAAGAGGTAAAATCGAGATGATGAAGATGAAGATGAAGATCTTGAGCTAGGCATGATGGTCCGAAAGTTCAAGAAATTCTACAAAAAGGACCAAGCCTACGAAAAGTTTCACAAGAGTAGCTCTAGCACGAAACAAAGAAACCCGTCATATGCTATGAATGTGAGAAGCCTGGTCACATCAAGTGCGAATGTCCACAGCTGAAGAACAAAGATAAGAAATTCAATAAGTTCAAAAGAAGAGCTTATGTTTCAGCTATATGGGGCGATAGCTCATCCGATGAAGATGAAGCTGAAGAAGAAGACAGAGCCAATATCTGTCTTGTAGCTCAAGAAGAGGATTCAGATAGTGAAGAGGTAAATAATTCTGACTCATCTTATGATGAACTTTCAACCGAATATAATTCTCTTTTCATTGAATTTCGAAAAATTGCAAAAGAGCTTTGTCTTCAAAGAAGAAAATTAAATTGTTGGAAGAACAAGCTCAAAGCTATTTCTTCTACGTTTCTCCTTGTGAAAACATTTACGAAAAGAATTGCGAAAACATTTGAGAAAAAGCTTGTGACAATTCTTTGTATTTTAGAGAAAAGAAATTTGCATCTTACAAAAACTCTTGAGAAATTCACTAGAGGTAGTGAAATGCTCAATGTTATTTTAAAACGACAAAGGTTCACAAATGATAAGTCGGGAATTGGTTATAGACTGATTCGATAAACGAAAAGGGAAGAAGAAGGTTGGACAAAGATCTTATTTGAACTATTTTCGAAAAAAGCAGTCACTCCTCTAATCCTTTTGCTCATTGCAACTATTGCAATCGTAAAGGTCATGCAACTTCTTCTTGTTTTCATAAAAAGGAAAGAAGAAACAAGCCTATAGGTAATTATCAATGGGTGCCTAAGGGATCCTATAAGATTCCTAAGACACAAACTAACCCAAAAGGACCCAAGAAAAAATGGGTACCTAAGACTTGATATTCTATATCATGCGGGTTTGTCTTAGAGCATCAAAATCCAACAAGTGGTTCATTGACGGTGGATGCTCAAGACATATGACGGAGACGAATCTAAATTTGCTACAATTAAACCTAAGGATGGTGGCAAGGTAACATTTGGTGGAAATCAATCCGGAAGGATTCTTTGGAATTGGAGAAGTTGGAAACAACGAAGGACCACAAATCAAGGATGTTTACCTTGTAGAAGGCTTATGTCACAACCTCCTTAGTGTGAGTCAAAGCACGAGATAAAGGTAACTTAGTTATCTTTGATTCGAGGAATGTTTAATTGTGAGCAAAGATGTTCTCTCTTTAGACAACATTAGAGCTAAAGCTTTATTTAGAGCTCCTAGAGAAGGTAAGCTGTTATACTCTCAATCTCTCTAATAACTCTATTTACGAAAATTGCTTTGTTGGTAACTTGGATGAAAGTTGGCTTTGGCATAAACGATTAGCTCATGTTAATATGTTTCAACTTGACAAGTTCTGAGAAAAAGGATCTGGTTATTGGTTTACCAAAATTACGGTTTAAAAGCGACATGATTTGTGATGCATGTCAAAAGGGTAAACAAACCAAGACTTCCTTCAAATCTAAAAATGAAATTTCAACTAATAGACCTCTTCAACTACTTCATATGGATTTAGTTGGACCGGCTAGAGTAAAGAGCCTTGGTGGCAATCTTTATACTTTGGTCATAGTTGATGATTTCTCTAGATTTGCATGGACCATATTTTTATCTTCAAAAGATGAAACATTTGATCAATTTCTTGTATTTGCCAAGAAGGTCCAAAAGCGAGAAAGGATTCTCTATTGCGGGAATTCGTACGGATCATGGTGGAGAATTTGAAAATCATGCTTTTGGAGAATTACGTGATAATATGGGCATTGATCACAATTTCTCGGCCCAAGAACTCCTCAACAAAATGGAGTTGTGGAAAGAAAGAATAGAGTCCTCATTTGAGATGGCAAGGGCCATGTTAAATGAAAATCGAGACTTCTCAAGTGTTTTGGTGATGCTATGAGCCTTTGCATGCTATATTTCAAATCGAGCATATCTCAGGAAGAAGCTGAACAAAACTCCATATGAAATTTGTACAAAGGAAGAAAACCCAATATAGCTCATTTGCATATCTTTGGATGCAAATGTTTCATCCACAACAATGGTAAGGACAACTTGGGTAAGTTTGATTCCAAGTCGGATGAAGGTATATTTTTGGGTTATTCAAACGAAGTAAAGCTTATAGAGTCTTTAACACTAGAACACGTATTGTTGAAGAATCTATGCATGTTGTATTCTGTGAAACCAATCTAGACAAATCCTTGGATGATGATGATGATGTTTCTCCTATTTCAAATCAATGCGGTTACGAAACACTTCGTACTTTAACAAATTCGAAAAACCTTTGGAAAAGGAACCTGATTTTGAAAATAATTGTGAAAATGTTTGTGAAAACACTGATCAACACCAACCTAAATCATGGAGATACGGTAGGAGTCATCCTGCGGATCAAGTGATAGGTGATGTTAATCAAGGAGTTAGAACTAGAAAAAGCACCTTGAATGAAGTCACATTTTACGCATTCATTTCGAAAATTGAACCCTCTAAGATTGATGAAGCCCTTTCGGACAATGATTGGGTTATAGCAATGCAAGAGGAGTTACATCATTTGAAAGAAATCAAGTTTGGGATTTGGTACCTAGGCCTAAAGACCATCCAGTCATTGGCACTAAATGGGTATTCAAGAACAAAGCGTGATGAATCTGCAATAATTGTTCGAAACAAAGCAAGGCTAGTTGCAAAAGGATATAATCAAGAAGAAGGAATTGATTATGAAGAAACTTATGCTCCAAGTAGCAAGATTGGAAGCTATAAGAGTTCTTCTAGCTTTTGCTTGTATTAAAGGATTCAAACTTTATCAAATGGATGTAAAATCTGTATTTTTAAATGGTTTTATTCAAGAGGAAGTTTATGTTGAACAACCTCCTGGTTTTCAAAATGATCATCATCCAGATCATGTTTATCGCCTCAAGAAAGCATTATATGGTCTTAAGCAAGCTCCTAGAGCTTGGTATGGCGATTAAGCAAATTCCTTCTTGATCAAGGATTTGTTAGAGGTAAAGAAGATACAACTCTCTTCATAAAGAACAATAAACTTAATGAAATTTTAATTGTTCAAATATATGTTGATGATATTATATTTGGTGCTTCTAACAATGCTTTGTGTGAAGAGTTTGCTAAGAACATGCGGGGAGAATTTGAGATGTCCATGATGGGAGAACTCAACTATTTCCTTGGTACGCAAATTAAACAAAGGAAAGATGGAATTTTCATTTCCCGGACCAAGTATCTCAATGATCTCTTAAAGAAGTTTGGGATGAATGAATGCAATGGGCGATACTCCAATGAGTTCAACTTGCCTTGGATCTTGATGAAGAAGGCAAGGACTTTAACATCACAAAGTATAGAGGAATGATTGGATCATTACTCTATCTCACGACAAGAAATCGACATCCAATTCGGTGTGGGGATGTGTGCAAGATTTCAATCTGCTCCCAAGGAGTCACATGCGAGAATGTGAAAAGAATATTCGAGATATCTTTCGACACAAAGACTCTTGGTCTATGGTTTCCCAAAGGTCAACTGAACAATTGGTGGCATATTGATTCAGATCATCTTTGGATATAAGACCGATAGAAAAAGCACAAGTGGCCAATGTGAATTTCTTGGTGGTTCACTTGTTTCATGGTTACACAGAAGCAAACAAGTGTTCTTGTATCCTCTGCGAAGCTGAATATGTGGCTGCATCTAGTTCTTTGTGCTCAAGTCCTTTGGCTTAAGCAACAAGTTTCGACTTGGGAATCAATTTAAAGGAGATCCCAATTCTATGTGACAACACAAGCACAATAAGCTTGGCAAAGAATCCAGTTCAACATACTCGAACCAAGCATATTGATGTGAGACATCATTTCATAAGGGATCATGTTCAAAAGAAAGATGTCAAGGTCATATTCATCCCAACACATCTCCAACTTGCGACATCTTCACAAAGCCATTAGCAAAGGAACAATTTGTGTTCATAAGAAGAGAATTGGGAATGGTAAATCCCAATGAGTTGTAAGTAGCTCCTACTTAAATGTTAGTTATGTGTTTTATGATTATATTTTACTAACTTAAGCATCGGAGTATCTAGATGTGTTTTATGCGGGGCATTTATAATGTTAAAAATTTCGACATGTTGCTGAAGTTTTCTTTGTCAAGAGAAGCAAACTCGAGCTTAGCAATGTAAGCTCGAGCTCGAGGAGTCGGAGAGAAAATAAAATTGTGGAGAAACCCAAACTCGAGCTTATAAGTGAGTGAACTCGAGCTTGCGAGAGGAATTTCAAGAGTTTTCACATACACTCTTGAAGTCGGGTTAGTACAAGTTTATGCAAACTCGAGCTTAGCTTCCTAAACTCGAGCTTGCCGCGCACTTTATATATGTAAAACTGTTGTTCCTCTTCACTTCACTCAACTCTCGAGCTTGCTCCTATTCACTCTCAAAATTCTCTCATCTTCTTCGTCAAAACCCGGTGAAAATGGCCCAGAACACTCGCTTCCGTCAATGTCTCGATTCTCAATCCACTCAAAACCCCGAACGCCCTAGTAGATCAAAAATGCTGCCTAAAAGATTTAATGTTGGGATAGATACCCACATTCTGGAGTAATGACAACCCATTCGACTCCTCCATCAAGACCAAAAGGAATCGAAATTAGAGACAAACCGAGGCTCCCAAGAAACGACCAAATCCGGAAGAAGCAACCGAGCAAAGGGAAAGGCAAAATTCGGAGGTGGCGCAACCTACAAGTCCAAACGAAGCAAGAGGACGCCTCTAGGACTGATCAAGGAAGTTCTCAAGTTCCTTCGAGTCTCGGCAACAAGAGGATCCTACTCCTCGGGTATCCAAGGAAACTCTGCACTATATGATATTTACAATCACTCTACTATACCCGAAGGATTCTCTAGTGATCCTATTCGTTTGGAAGGAGACAATGCTATTAATTTTAAAGAAAAATTTGGTTCCAAAGTTTTACGTCCCATCGTCTCTGTAGACCTTGCTGCACTTAAGAGAGAATGCAATTTGGATCTCTTTCCATGCCATTTTGAAACAATTTGAAAATCTGATTTCCATAAGTGCTTCTTACTGCCCCACTCTTGTCAAGGTATTCTACCATGGCATGTCCTACAATAACTTGCTAGACGGTGATGGAAATTTAGTTGAGGAAAGGGTTACCACAACCATTAGAAACAAACAAATAACCATTACCCCTTCCTATCTAAATTCAATTACGCAAATCTCCAATCCTCCATACGTAGCTTCATTGAACTATCTTGATAGGCAAATCTATGAAGCTGCTAAGACCCAATGAGCCTATTCCGGAGGGGTTAAATATTCTCAATTTTGAACCTGGATCAATGAACCCTACATTGAGCCATCTAGTACATCTACACGAAATCTTGTGCAAAAAGGAGGAAGTTTCACCCATTTTGCAAAGAAGGATTATCTGTCTTTGCTTCTATCATTAACCAAGTACCTCACAATATTGGGTATTGGATTTTTCAAGAAATGGTCAGATTTCGTTTTGCTTCCCGAGAAAAACCTCCGAATTCCTTTTGCAAGCTTTATCTCTGTCATCCTTTTTCATGAGAAAATTTGGTATATCCTACCAAAGAAAAACTAGAAAAACCTCAAGTGTTTGGAAGGCACATTTTGAATCTCATGAGAATTAATATGGATGAAGGCTCTGGCCAATCAAGGGCCCCTCCTCTGTCTAGACCAACCAGATCAAGAGCCACTCACTCCAGAGTACAAGAAGCACAGAGTGCTCCTCCTCCTCTCCTCCTCCTCGGCCCTACTATGCCTTCGATTTGGATGCAAGGATCAAAGAAATAGTTGACAAAGCTATTTCGATTTATCGAAGGAATCGAAGCGAAATGGGAAAATTGGTTTACGAAGTTAATCGGGGTCATAGTAATTTGGTGGATACTCGGGAAGGTTTCAATATAGGCCGGGGAAGAGCTAAAGAAGGTCGGGCGAGAATTAAAGAAGGAAGTTAAAGACCTTAGTGGTCAGCTTGGAGATCACTCGGCAAGTATTTCCACTCTTCTTGGTAACCATGATGAGTCACGAGTGACAAAATGGACCAAATTCTGAAAAATCGGTCCATGCCGCTTCAAGTTCTGGTTTGGGTGCATCTACTTGGTGAACCAAGTTCTACTTTGCCCCAAAAGCCTGACCGAACACTGCCTCACCCACCTTTGAACCGGCCAACCTCCATTGAACCTGAGGCAAACACTCTCTCACCAATCGGCTGAGCCTCCTCTCAACCGAGACAACCCTTCTACCCCGGTAGCTCCACCCTTGTTTTGCGATGACAAAGGGGGAGAAGAAAAGAAGTGAAGAGAGCGACAAAGCACTTTCATGTTTCTTTTTGTTTTGCTCATGTTTCTTTTTGTTTTTGATCATTTCATTGTAGTTTTTACTTTGATTTTGTATATTTGCTTTTGAAACTCTACTTTAATGGATTGATCATTTCGGTTATATCATTGTTTGCTATTTCTTTTTGAAGACTGATATGATGTTTATATGTTTAAGAATTAAATTGTAATTTCATTTTGCTAAACTCGATATCTACTTGATCTGAATTGTTTAACTTTGTTAAATCTGAGTTTATCAAATTGAAATTTCAAAACCTCAAGTTTGAAAACATTTTACCAAAATCTCTTTCTCAATGCTCAAATGCTCAAAATCTGTTTTTGAAAAGAAACAAATGTTTACAAGTGTTGTCATCATCAAAAAGGGGAGAATGTTAGTTCTCAATGTGTTTTGATGATTAATAACAATTGTAAACATGAAAGAATGATTTTGTTAAGAATTGGTAAAACATGTTGTTTGCAATACAAAAACATTTAATCGGCTCAAACTCGAGCTTGGGTCTCCAAACTCGAGCTTGCCCCTACGAGAAAGCAAACCAAGCTATTTTGCATTTTCTAAACTTGAGCTTGGTCCATAAACTTGAGCTTGAAGGTTTTCAAAAGTTTACTCATATTCGAGTAAGCTCGAGCTTGCACTGTAAGCTTGAGCTTACGAAGGTTTGAGGATTTTATCAAGTTACTCAAATTGCAAACTCAAGCTTATTAGTTTTAAGCTCAAGCTTGCCTCTTCCAGAGACTATTCTCACTAAGTTTACAAATATGTAAACTCGAGCTTGGAGTTACAAGCTCGAGCTTGCCTCTGGCGAGAATCCTTTAAACTTGAGCTTATCATTTCTTGTAGAGTTTGTGAGTTTACAAAAGTTGTAAACTCGAGCTTGGCATACCAAGCTCGAGCTTGCACCAGGCGAGAAAGTTTTCAAGTTTTTCCTTCAAAGAGTAAACTCAAGTTTAAGGTTGTAAACTCAAGCTTGCGTCGACAAAAATCTTTCAAAGTTTTTAAAACCATTGCCAAACTCGAGCTTGCCCTTGCAAGCTCAAGCTTGGGTCGACAGAGAGCAATGTCATATTTTGAGCTTAGCAAACTCAAGCTTACTCCTCTAAGCTCAAGCTTGCATTTTGTGAACTAAAATTATTTTTGACATGAATAGTGCCAAACTCGAGCTTACTCACTAATAAGCTCGAGCTTGCGTTTTTCCATTTTGGCTCTCAAAATGATTTCAAACATCTTTCCCCGACAAATGCTAAACTCGAGCTTACACATTTACAAGCTCGAGCTTGAGACTTCCAGAGGCAAAACTCAAGGTTTAAATGAAGAGCAAACTCGAGCTTACATAGGTAAACTCGAGCTTGGAACTTCGAACGAGATGAACGCATCTGGGTGTATTTTGTTCAGTTTGATTTATGCTTTAACTTGATTACGCGAATTGGTTGTATATGTTTTATATGATTCATATCAATATTTCCTAACCCAGATTTAACCAAGTTTGCTTATGAGATTCGGAAGATCTAGGTTTGTTTTAAAGAAGACTTTAAGACAAACAACTTGACAACTTGCAATATTATATTATTCTCCAAAAGCAATGGGTTACAACCTGGATAGCAACACAACCATTCTCCAAGAAAGAAAGCTAGCCTCCAAACAATTTGGACAATATTATACAACGCCTCCACTAAACATAACAAAGCATGGGAACACATTCATGAGGAGCCAAATTTCAAATATTCAAATCTGCAACAACCATATTCAAGCAGATTTGTTCACGACTAGATTCATGGAGACACACTCACAACAGCTATATTTTCGAATTAGATCAAGTCTCAACGGATCTACAACGTTCACAAGCTTCAATCCGGTATAAATGCATGAAGATTTGAAGTCTCGAAAGAAAGTAGAGAAGACATACACGAAAACGCACACAAGAACATCGGTCTTTCCTTTGCTTATATTTCTCATTTGTATCTTTGATACATTGTGCTTGAGTGCTTATATTCATTCACTCTTTGAGAGAGTTTATTTACGTAAATCATTCTTTGTAAGAATCTCAAAGTTGTGGGACTTTGAGGTTGGGTTATCAGATTACAACTTGTAAGGGGAGTGTATCCTAGAGAGAGGATAACTTTCGAGTACGAGTGTGTATCGATTTGAGTGATAGTAGAAAAACCCGGAGAGTGCGGGGATTTGGACGTAGGTCAAGAGTTAAGACCGAACCAGTATAAATCTTATGTGTCAAGCTCTTCCTCTCTAACTCCATTTACCTTGGTTAAGCATCTGTTGTGTGGGTGATCTGAAAAGAATTTTTAAAATCCCCAATTCACCCCCCTCTTGGTGATTTCCTTCACTTTCAGAGGAGAGGACACTTGCTAGGGAGTATTTTTTTTTCCCTCCTGTTTGGATAAGGAGTTATTATTTTAGCATTAACTAAAATGAATATCTAGTCAGCTTCTGCTGAGAAATTGTCTGGAAACTTCAAGTTTGTTTTCCTCAATTAGATTTTCAAAGGAAAACCAAAAACCTCATCTGTTATGTAATAGTTTGACAAAAACTCATGTGCTAAACATATGATAAGTTGTGTAGGAGATCTTTCGGTATGAATCTTGAATGAAATAATTATCGGCGATGTTTTCCATCATCATCATTTGGATTTCATTCTAAAATCCTAGTTGCAGCATTGGCTTGCGTTTGATAAGCATAAATGATAGAGACTATATACTTGATAAACACTATAATTATGACTTCCACTTGTTCTCTTATTACTTAATGAAACAAGGTATTCGTTGGGACCTAATTGTAATTTCATTTTTTTTTTGTTACAAGGTGTTCTCTTTTGTTTGTAACAATTTTAGATTGGTATTTTTGCCTTTCGGGATAATTTTGTGGTTATGTGCTTTTTTCTGTTGGTGTTTGTTCCGGTGTGGAACCAGATGTCCAGCCCAGGCGGCTGGTGGTTTGATTTTGGATTGGGTTGCCTCTGCCGGAGTATCTATGAGTGGAGATATCCCAGTGAGCAAGGAATCACCAAACACAAGGCCTTTCGCCAAAGGGGGAGGGGGTATGTGTTTAGTGGGGGTTGTGATGTGCGATCTTGAATGTAAAGAGTGAGTTAGAACGTGTGCGCCTTGGTGTTACCCCACGGTATTTATAGGATGTGGCGTGGTATCTTAACTGCCTATCTATCTTATCTCTGGATTATGGATATGATAGATTACCCCCCGATTGCGGGGAAACCGGGATACTCGGGATCCTACTCTTTGGACCGTCAACCTGGTGGGCCGAGGTCCGGTAAGCCCTGGCTTGGATCGTGCCCTTATTGGGCCGTGAGTCGAATCCGTAACAGTTGCCCCCGGCTCGGTAGTTCAAGGTTTTGAGCTGCCGGGGTGTTCTGCAGTTCTCCGGCCGGGACGCGCCCTTGCCCCCGGTCCCAGGTACCTTAGCGGACTCGTCCGACGCGTGGGTCCGAGGTGGGTGCCCTGCCGGGATGTTCCGGACCCGAGATTGTTTCTCGAGGGTCGGCGTCGCTGTTGGTGACCCTAGGAGCCCGAGGTGATCTGCCAGGCTTCGGGGTTGAAAAGCCCTTCTGACTTCGCCATCATGGCGCCCTGCCACTTGGCGGCTTTGGAGTGGAGAGGTTTTGCAACCGTCATTCTCTGCCGCCTTTGGTTTCCGTGCGCCATTAATGCGCGTTCTTCCCGGGGTGCGTCTCCTCGTTTTTGCCAGTGAACTTACGGGTTTGCCCTTAATTCTGCTGGCGCCTTTTCGTATCCCCTGGCGTTTCACAGGTTTTTAAACCTGTTTCTCTTCTCTTTCTTCCACTTTCGAACATTTTTTGAAGTTTTTCTCTGAAGTTTTTCCCTGAAGTTTTTCTCTGAAGTCATTCTGTGACTTCGACAAGTTTTATCACTTGGGTCTTTTGATTCCGGCGGCTCTCCAAGTGCGAGCTTCCTTCCGGCGGTTTCGGGCTTTTTTTCCTCGGTGACGCCTCTTCCTCCTTATCTTGGTAAGCCACTTCTCCTGTTCTTTGGGTTTTTTTGTTTCTTTTCTTCGTTTGCTCGGTCTGTCGTGAAACCCGATCGCCCGTGGTTTTGTAGAGATTTCGGGTAGGTTTTAGGTTGCTAATTTGGGTTTTGCTTCCTCGCCTACAAACCTTACGCCTCCATTGCCGGAGGAGTTATCGTCTTTTCCTTATTGCCATTTCCTGTCTCTTTAGGTTTGCGTCCTTGGGTGACAATGAGTGGGAGTAATCGACCTTCGACTTCGGGTCACTTGACTCGAAGAGGTGGAAGCCCTTAGTGCCCGCTTCCCTCGAACTAGCCACTTGGTTATTGGGTACTCCTCTGTCCAGGAGCAAAGGCTGGCTTCCTTCCCCGGGCGGCGGCTCGGGTGGCACGCGTAGGGGGGCCGTTAGAGGGTCTCGCCCCCTGTTAGATCTTTTCCGAGGGTCGGAGAGGTCGCGGTCTGTCGGCCTTACCCGTTAATCCTTATAACCCTTCGTTCGCCCTAGGTCCACTCATATGCCGGAGGGGTATGCCGGCCCTTGATGGGATTGCGTAGAGTCAAGTTCTTACTTTGTCGCTAGAGGCGAAGATTTTAGGGCCGACGCAATTTTAGGCTCTTGTCGTCATGCTCGCCCATATCTTCTTTTCGGAATGTTGTTTCTTACGTGACGGGTATCCTCGCATCTACGATTCTAGCACTTTTGTTTTTTGCTTTTATAGGTAAATGGAAAGGTTGCTTTCGCCAAGTGATGCCCCCTCGGGCGCCCGGGAGGTCGGATTCCCCGCCTCTCCTCAAACTCTTGCGGGACCACTTCATTGGGTGACCCGGGACATGTGGACGACCCATTCGGCGATCACCGTTCGGGCCCTCCGCCGAGATGAAGCTCTCGGCTATGCAAGGCTGTTACTTTTGCCCCCGGGGAGGATGAGCCGTACGTAGCCGAGGGTTGGAGATTTCACCAACTTCTTTTTCTTTTATAAGGCCTATATGACCGGCTCGGTGTTCGCTTTCCGTTCACCGAGTTTCAAATGTCTTGCCTCAGCCATCTCCATCTGGCCCCTTCTCAACTCCACCCCAACGAGTGGGCTTACATAGTTGCTTTCGAGCGGCTATGTCAGTCCTTCTCGGTACCTATTCCTTGTACCGCCACCTTATTCTTTTTCTTCTTCGGCCTTTCACTCCTCGCTGCGGTAAGGAGGACGAAATTAAAGGGCTCCTCTCTCCGGGGGTGACCCCGACCAAAAACCGCTTACCGCCTTTTCGGACTCCTTCAAATACTTTAAGAATGGTTTCTTTAAAGTGGTGGCGAAACCCGGCCAGCGGCCTTGGTTCTTGAAGGGGCCGAGGCCGTGATGTGGAGTGGAGGTTTCCCCTCTACTGGACTTTTGATCATCATAGGCTCGCTTCCGCCTCGTACCAAGTGATGTCCGACGACCTTCCTGCTGGCGAGGTCGTATTCGTTGACCGCCTGGTTTCGTATGTGAAAACATATGGTGCCAGGAGCGCGGCCTTCTTCATCACCGGTCCGGATCGGAGCCGGGATACGTAATTTGTATGCGGCTTGTAGTTATTGTTCTTGCGTTTGTTTTCGTTGATTTTGTTGCCTCACTAACTTCCTTACTTTCCTTTGTGTTTTGTAGGCGAGGCGATGAGGGAGCTTCCGCGGTACTTGTCGGTCGTGACTCGATCCGGAGGCTCCTCCAAAGAGGAATCCTCGGAAGCGTCCTTCTTAGAGCCCGGAGGGTGCGGCCCCGGTGTCGCACAAGACCGGGTTGCTAAGAAGGCCAAAGTCGCGTCTCTGTCCGGCGCCTTCGTCACCGAAGGTGAGGGCTGTCCGGACGTCACCGCTTCTCCTTCCAAGGGTAAGGAGGTTTCCGAGGGGCCCTCATCTCCTGTCGCCTCTCCGTCTGCTCCCAAGATCGTCCGGGGTCTCGCTTGGGAGAAAGGCCCTTTGGCTGAGGAGCTCGAAGTTGCCTTCATGCCGCCTCGCCAATTTACAAACGCCACCTTGGCCGACATTGATGAGGCCGTGGTTCACGATATCCGGGCTCGCCTCTGCCCGGGGTGTTGGTTTGACCCGGGCGTATCTGCACCTTAAGGGCAAGTATGTGAAAAAGTTCGCGAGGCTCGCTAGGCGAAGAAGGAAAAAGATGCGGTGGAGGCGTCCAAGGCTAAAGCCGAAGAAGACGCCGAGGTCGCGAGGGCGAGCGCCGGGAAGGCGTCGAGGAGCTTACTCTTTGCAAGGAAGGCTGTAGAAGGCTACTTCGGACATGGCCGGCTCTTCGGAAAGCACATTCGGCGGGGTGGATGCCTCAAGACCGTTCGAGCCGGCGGGCGGACCTATGTTACGAACTTGAAGATGTCAACGCGGCACTTGCGGAAGAGAAGCGAGCCGGATCGAATGCGGGACATATGCAAGGGGCCGCTTCGGCGCCCTTCGACATGGCCTTGGCCCGGATCCGTCACCTTAACCTGGGGTAGAGCTTAGGATGGGACGGCTATCATTACCAGGCCTATGTGAAGGATGGCGTCTTCTACCCTGCCCTACGTTGCCGAGGATGACTCGACTCCTTTGCGGGAGGAAGCTGGATGGGGAAGGGGAAGTTAAGGTGCCGACGGGGTGATGGTGGAGGGAGCTCAAATGTGTTCGGTCGTCGGCGGCTATTCGGAGGCCGTGGCTTCGAGAGGATGACCCCCCCGCATAATTTATTTTAGCATTGTATTTTGAACCGGACATTTGTGCCGGGTTCCTTTTTGTAACTTTGTAGGTTTGAACGGTGGCTTGTGCGGGTTCCTTTGTGTAACCTTGTAATAGTTATAAAACTTGATTTCAACCAATCGGTTGTCTTGTCAATTTGTTAGTTAACATTCTTTATTTTTTATGGCGGGCCGGGGCCTTTATATGCGCGGATTCTGCTAAGTGTTTCTCCGATAGGTTGACTTCGGGAAAAGGGGTAGGGGAGTAACCCGAGCTACCGAGATCCGGATATGGCTGTCCAGGGGTTGTTTTATCGAGAATAGGGGCAAAATGTCGGATGCACAATCGCGGTGTTACGAACGCGCGGTTTGTACATGTCGGCTACGATCGGGGCTGCGTGACAATTCACCTCCCTATTTAGGAGCATTTTTCGATGCATCTTTTTTTAAAAAAAGAGATGGTGTTTTTACCGTCTCGCGAACCGGGGCGTGGTAGCCCGGGTGTAGTACCGCGAATTGGGCTGTCAGTAATGCCACAGATCGGGCTATACGCAACCTGGGTGTGGTAACCCTGGTGTAATCCCTTCTTTTGGTATTTTTGCTTGACCGGGGCTGCTTGTGCCTCGGCGATACCTTATTTAACCAATCCGTAATGGATAATTGGTGTCTCCACTGGGGAGTCTTTCAATAAGAACGAATGAAAGAAACAATGAGTGCTGTCTTTCAGCGAAATATAAAAACTGGAATTGAAAATACTAAATTAATTGAAAAATTGCAACATAAATACGCCGTCGGTTCTATCTTGGTAGGCGAGACCGAGGTCTAGGCGTAGTAGATTCTCGGTTGTCGGCGTTCAGTCTTTTGGACGGCTTTACGCTCGGGGTCTCCCGGGATGTAGGCGCCTTTTCGGTTTTCCTTTACGCGGTAGGGGCCCTCCCGGTTGCCGCTAGCTTGCCATCTTTGGCGTTCTTATTTCCGATGTCGGCGCGTCGGAGCACGAGGTTGCCCCGGTTGAAGGACGAGGGTTCACCTTTCGGTTGTACTTCGCTGCGATCAGTTGCTTTGCAGTGAGGTCTCGGCAGTGCGCCAGGATCTGTGCCTCTCAATAAGGTCTAATTCGTCATCAAGGCGTCGGCTGTTTGGCTCTTCTCCTTCCCTGTTAGCTTTCATTTTCCTCCGCGTCGGTTGGCCTATCTCGACCGGGATCATCGCCTCGCATCCATATGTCAAACGGAATGGGGTTTCTGCGTGGAGGTTTGGGACGCTCGTCCTATACCCCCACGGGATCTTTGTAGAGTTGCTCGACCCAGGAAGAGTCGGCGTCCTCCATGCGTCTTCTTAACCCGTCGACGATGACCTTGTTGGCGGCCTCGACCGCCCATTGGATTGGGGGTGTTCGGCCGATGCAAAGTGATGCATGATGTCGAGGTCCGACATCATGCTCGAAATCCTTTGTCAATGGCGCGTTCCATTGTCGTAATTATCTCGACCGGTATTCCAAACCGAGAGAGGATGCTTTCTTTGAAAGAATCGTTGAATGCGGCCGAGGTGATTGTGGTTAATGGCTCGACTTCTATCCATTTGGTGAAGTAGTCGACCGCGACTATGAGGTACCTTAGCTGTCCTGGGGCTGTTTTGAATGGCCCGAGAAGGTCCATCCCCATTTGTAGAACGGCCGGGGCCGTAATGCTTTTAGTTAGGGGAGCGCGAAGGATGTTGGCGTGTTTCGACAACCTGTCGCACCTTCGTACGGTTTCCATGGAGTCTGCCGCCATCGTTGGCCGAAGTATCCGCTACGAGTGATTTCCGAGCTAGGGATTTTCCTCCCATATCGGCCGTTAATGCCTTCATGTATTTCAGCGAGAACGTATTCGGCCTCGGTTGTATTCAAGCATCTCATCATGGGGGAGTGTAATCCTTTCTGGCCTGGTGGTCGTCCACCATCGTGTACATGGCGGCCTGCCGGATCAACTTTCGAGCTTTCGTTGTGTCGGTGGGTATGATTCCTCTTTCTAGGTAGTCCTCGATCGGTTTTCTCCAGTCCGAGGCTAATGATATGGACATGACACGGCTTGGTTCGTCCGGGTTTTGTTGGACGACGGTCCGGTAATTTCCGGACCTTTGGTGCTAGCTTGATTTGACAATATGTCGGCCCTGGTGTTTTCCTCCGCGGGATATGAGTGGTTATCACCTCTTGAACTCGGCCATCATGTCTCGGCTTTGTTCAAGTATTTTGCCAACAACGGGCCTTTGGTTTGATAGGAGCCTTGTATCCCGAGCCGCTACGAGCCGGGAGTCGGTCGGGATTTTGACTCTGCGCCCCTTGCTCCTTTGCTTGTTCGAGACCGCCGCGATCTTGCCTCGTATCTCGCTGGTTGTTGGATGTCGGAAATTTGAGGTGGAGGGAGTGTTCGACGGCGACTCCGTCCGGATTTTCAACTATTATTCCAGCCCCGCTCCCTTTTGTATTTGAGGATCCATCGCGTATACCGTCCATTCTTTAAGACCGACGTCCTTCCCTCGTGGGTTGGGGTAAGCTCCCTTACGAAGTCGGCCAAGGCTTGCGACTTTATCGCGTGCGGGCCGTAGGAAATGTCGGGTCGATAATTCAATGGCCCGGAAATTTGGTCATTCGCCGGCCAGTGCGGTTTGTGTAGAACCTACCGGATTGGGTTTGGTTCGTACCACCACTTTGTGCCCTGGAAGTATGGGCGTAGGCGTCTTGCCGGCATTGTTAGCGGGCGAATGGCACCTTCTCCAACCGATATCGAGTTCCGAGGTCCGAAGTGCCTTGCTAACAAAGTAAATCGGTATACGCCGGATTGGGTTTCTTGAACCGGGCGGCGCTTATGGCTTCTTGGCGAGACGGATAAATACGGGAAAACCGTCTCGCCCGAGTCGGGCTGGATAGGACCGGCGGGGTAGCCGGGCATTGTTTGATTTTTGCAAATGCGGACTCACGTTCGGAGTTCCATCCGCCTCTCGTCTCCTTCTTTAGCGGTTTAAAGAAGGGAAGGGCATTCGGCCGACACAGGTAGGAATCTTGTCATAGCCGCCAACCTCCCGGTCCCCTTTGTACCTCCTTTTTGTTGGTTGGTGCTCTCATATCCAGCACCGCCTTACACTTATCGGGGTTTGCTTCAATTCCTCGGTGTGTGAGCATAAACCCAGAGGAACTTTCTGTCGGGACTCAAATGCACATTTTGCCAATTCGGCTTTATTCGGTGCTTTCGTAACTTTTCGAACGTACGTCCGAGGTCTTGGATGTGGTCTCCGGCTTCACTGACTTGACGATCATGTCATCAATGTATACTTCTACATTTCGGCCGTTTGGTCTTCGAAGACTTTGTTCATCATTCGTTGATAGGTGGCCCGGCATTTTTCAACCCGACGGCATGACATTATAGCGGTAATTGGCCTTGTCGGTTATGAAGGCCGTCCGTTCACGATCTTCCGGGTGCATCGCTATTTGATTGTATCCGGAGTAAGCATCCATAAATGATAATATTTGAAATCCGGATGAGTTGTCGACCAATTGGTCGATGCTCGGCATCGGGTACGAGTCTTTAGGGCAGGCTCTGTTTAAGTTGGTGTAATCTATACACACCCTCCAACTCCCGTTGGGCTTTAGGACCATGACCGTATTGGATAACCATGTGGTGTATTGTATTTCCGGATGAATCGGCCTCTAGTAGTTCCTTCACATGCTTTTCTAAGGCGATACGCACTGTCGGTCCCTGTTTCGTCTCTTACGCGATACGGGGTAGATCCGGTTTGATTGCCAACTTTGTGGCGGCGAGAAGTTGGGGTCGATTCGGGTACCTCCGAGGCCCTCCATGCAAAAAGATCTCGGTTTGCTTTTAGGAATTTGCTTAATTCCTTTTTGAGCTCTAGGGTCATTGCGCCTCCTATCTTCGTTACAGGTCGGATCTTCCCCGGGACTAAATCTTCAATTCTCCCTCCGGCTCGGGTCTTGGGTTCTCGGGCTCCTCATCTCTTAAGTCCAATTCCACCACACCGACGGGTCGGCTCTGCTTTGCTTGCATTTTTCGCCGGCCGAGCTTCCGTGGCGTTTTGATCCTGGGGTGATGGCCTTCCCGGTCCCGTTCTCTCGCATGGTTTCATAATAACATTGTCGAGCTTCCACGGTCCCCGGTTATGGTGATAACCGTATTTTGGAGCTGACCATTTTTAACTTCGGTGCTTGGTGGATACAACCATATCCCGGTTGTGGATGGTTGGTCTGCCCAAAATCATATTATACGGGGAGGAAGTCGGCCACGATGAATCTTACCCTCTCGGCTTTGAAGGCTTTTTAGTTCCCAAGGTCGGCTTGAGGTCGATGTACCCCTTCGGCTTGGATTGTTCGCCGTTAAAGCCTACGAGTGTTGTCTTGCATGGACGCGAGTCTTCTTTATCCAAGTTCATCCTCTTAAAGGTGTCCCCTTTGTGATGATATCTGGCGAGCTCGGGATCAACGAAAATCCTTTCCACAAGGCGTTTACCGGGATCCGTAATTACCAATCCGTCTTGGTGCCCGGTACGACGTCTTTTAGGTCTTCGGTGGTGGCGTAATCTTTGGAGGCGTCGGTCGGTCATGGTTGTCTTTGAACTTGGGGGGCTCTTGCGACGGTACCTCCTCAAGTATTTTCTTCTTTGACTTGAGGTGTCTCCTCCTCCGCCCATGCCTCCACCGATTACGTTACACCTTTTGTGGTTCATGTCTATCTCGGAAATTGCTCGTCGTCGGATGATGATTGTCGTCCTATTCCATCGACTTTCCGATCGAGTGGGGCGGACTCGGGCTTCGGCCTTGTTTCCTTTTGTTGTTCTTCCGGCCCTGTGTTTTTATCGATGCGGCGCAATTTACCCTCTCGGATGTATCTTTCAATTGCGTCCACGAGTTGAAGCATTGGTCCGTGGTGTGCCCCGTGCAGTCGTGGAAATCACGGAACTTTGGCGATCCGTGGTGGGTCGGAAACGTGGGGGCTGGGTCGGTCTACCTTTCATCTCTGTGGAGCCACTTCTTTCCATAAGCGGCCCGCGAAACATTGAGCGGGGTGTACCTCCCATACCTCGGCCTCTCTCGACTTGTCGGGTTTTGTCTTGCTCTCGATTCGACCCACGGGGTCCTCTTTACGACCGCTCGGTTGATTCTTGACCCGGGGTGGTGTGCTTCGCTTTTCATCGCCATTAGTATTGGCGATCTCCATCTGTTCTACTTCCAGATATTGCTTCGCGCGGGTGTTGAACTCGGTGAGTGTATGCCGGTTCTTGAAGATGGAGTTTGCCGGTAGGGAAGAGGGTTCCAAGCCGTCCACGAGACAATGCACATGAACGCTTTACGGGAGGGACCTTACGGAGGCTAGCACCTTAAATCTGTCCGAGGTATTTTTGTAGCGTTTCCCCCTCCGTTGCTTTATCTTACTTAGGGTATCTTGAGATTTGGGTTGTTTCCGGCTAGTTGCGAAATTCGGTTCAATTTGCGCCGAGGTCTTGAAAGTCGTGGATGGATCTTTTCGGCGGTGTGTGTAACCAAATTTGAGCCGGACCGATCAAAGTGGCCGCGAAGAGCCGACTAATGGAGGGCCTTTGATTTGCCTTACGAACATGAGTAGCTCGAAGGCGTCGAGATGGGCCCTCGGGTCGGACACGCCATCATACTTCGGGAAAGAGGCCGGCTCTCAAATTTGCTAGGGTATGGAGCATTCTCGATTTCTTCCGAGAAAGGGCTCTTTGTTGTGGCCCGCTATATATTTCACATGATATTCCGGGGTGAGCCCTTTGGGTGGGCGGCCTCTCTCTGTCTCGGTCTTCGTCATCCGAGGTCTTCCCTAGAAAACGTTTCTTCCGAGGCCGGCGGGGTCTCGGGTCTCCTCATGCTCGGAGTCCGTTTCGAAGAGGTCGTTTTCTTTGCATGCGGTCATGCCTTGAGCTTCGGCCGTAGAGGCCTCCGTGTTTCCGGGATATCCTTACTTTCTTTCTGTGTATCCGGTCTTGCTCGTGTTCGACGCTTTAGCTTACCGGCGGTGGTCTTCCATGATCTGTTGCATTACTCGAAGTCTTCTTGGATTTGGAGGTCATGTCGCTTCTCCATGTTCTCTATCCTCCTCGGAATTGATTCTTGTGTATTCTAGAGGAGGATGAGGTCTGGGTTTGGTATGTCGTTACACTTAGCTCAAGCGGGGAGACGAGGCGTGTCGACACCTTTGTTCCCATCCTTGCTATCATTGTTATTGGGGATATCCTCGGGCCGGGAGGTCCTTGAGTTTGTTCTTCTGCGACTGTCTCGGCTGCGCACACGCGATGGACTCTCCGGTGAGGGTTCCAGTCTTTCTTCTAGTAGTAGCCATTGTTAGTCACGGGGATCGAAATTTACGGTCCCCGCGGTCGCGCCAATGTTCCGGTGTGGAACCAGATGTCCAGCCCAGGCGGCTGGTGGTTTGATTTTGGATTGGGTTGCCTCTGCCGGAGTATCTATGAGTGGAGATATCCGGTGAGCAAGGAATCACCAAACACAAGGCCTTTCGCCAAAGGGGGAGGGTATGTGTTTAGTGGGGGTTGTGTTGTGCGATCTTGCGAATGTAAAGAGGCGAGTTAGAACGTGTGCACCTTGGTGTTACCCCTGGTATTTATAGGATGTGGCGTGGTATCTTAGCGCCTATCTATCTTATCCCTGGATTATGGATATGATAGATTACCCCACGGTGCGGGGAAACCCTAGGATACTCGGGATCCTCTTGGACCGTCAACTGGCTGGGCCGAGGCCCGGGTAAGCCCTTGCTAGGTCGTGCCCTTATTGGGCCGTGAGTCAGATCCGTAACAGTGTTTTTGTTAGAAAATAAGTTTTTGTATATAAAAAAGTTTCTATTAATCCTTTGGCGATCCCATGGTTTTAAATTTTTTAAAAAATTACTAATTCCGCCACTACTCGTACCCCTATTCCTTTATGGAGGTAAACCTATTAAACCTCCTTACATCTTAATTAAGCCATAAATATTACACACCAAAGGTGGGAAGGGGAGAAGCGTACGAGATAAATGGAACAACAAGTGTGGGCTCGGCCACATGAAACCATCAATAGCACTTTGCTTATGCCGGAAGCTGTGTACAAGTCGTATTTGGAAAATTAAGATGTTTCAAAAAGAAGGTTTCAACATTCTAGAGTTTAAAAAGAAATGTATTATTACTTGTAGGAACGAGATATATCATTGATCTTTGTCTAGTATAAGGACTTACGGAGCATAAAGAAAAATAGCGAGAAAAAAACACAAGAATGCGACGGCGCATGAACCAATTACTAACCACTAAAATGAAGATTGAATTACAGGGACTATGCTTCTGGAGAAGCAAAATATCGAATTGAGCTTTCAAAGATTTATTTATGGGAACTTCCAAAAACAAGCTTAATTACAAAAGTCGAAACCAATAACAAGCTGCTTTTCATTTATTTTGGTTGGAACCTAAAAAGACACAACCTTGCAAATTTCTATCCAGATTCATGATTGTGCCGTGTGTGAGCTCTTGGTCGATTCATTTTGGAGAAATTCCTCAATTGCACAACAAACTCACACAATAACAACGATTCTCATGTCTTTTCTACAACAATGCGGTTCGACTAGTTTATTTCTTTCCCCTACTTCTCTCGGCAACCAAACAAATCTAAAGAAGAATGGAGGTTTAATAGGTTTACCTCATTGGGTTCGACGAAAAGTGAAGACGGTGGGAGAAGGAGGGTGTACGGAGGTCCGACGATCGAGTGAGAGAGGAGGGAAGACGCGGGACGGGGAGGGACGAATAGTGACGGTGGGAGACGGAGCGGTGCGAGGACCAGCGGGCTGCGAGAGGAGGACAATGGGAACATGGAGGGAGGAACGAGCACAACGACGGTGGATTTCGTGAATCAAGGCGGAGGTTCGACGGTGGGAGAGGGAAGGAAGGAGGGGCGGAATTGCACTTATCGGGGAAATATGCTTGATGTTGAAGTTTGAGAAATGCTAGGGAATTGTGTTATTAGGACGTGTTTGGCATCCTAAAATCCATTTTCAAAAGCCAAATGTTCAACTTAGGCATCTAAAAACCATTTTTAGGACGCCTAAAGTTATAAGTGTCCCTAAATCAATTTAGGACGCCGAAAAACATCCCCTCTGGTGCTAAAAAGTTGCCAAAATCCGCCAAATTTTGGTGTCTCCCTAATAATTTGGACGCCCTAAATTCATTTTAGGCGTCCTAAAATAATTTTGGGATGCCGAAGTCTACTTTTCTGCGTCCTAAAACAAAAAATGACGTCAATATGTTAAAGTTCAAGCAAATAATTACAAAATGCCACCACCTTCACTTTACGTGGTTAATGTTATGGTTGGCCGAAGGCCACGGCAAGAGGTCTGCTCCACCTACTCTATCCCTATCATACCTTACTGTGTTCTCTTATTTCGTTTATCATTTGTTGTTATGCCGACCCAAAATTTATTGTAAAGGGTCGGGGTGAGGTCTTCATTCCCTCATTATTATTCGATTTACCATTCGTTACATTACACGAATCTAGCCATCTTGGTTCTATAAAGAAGATTTTAAAGTTGTTAATAATTCTTGCAATCTTGTTCTTGCATTTACGGGTAGATGGCATGCACTATTGAAACAAAATCATTAATCATAAATTAACTTTTTAATTTACATTTATTTTCTTGCAAGTCATAGTATTACATTCAAAATTATTTTCCACTATTCGGTATGCTTGCGTACACTTCACAAACATTTGTGATTACATGTCTACTCGAACGTCCTTTTAATGAATGCACACGAGATCTATTGCAAGGCCCTTATTTCTTGCTTGTCCATAATCATGTAATCTAATTCCTTCTGGATTCCATATTATATTCCATTGTTTGAAAGGTAATACTAGAGGATTTGAAGCATATATTCCGAGTTCATCTCTCTCGCCTTATGCCATAAATTGGCGGTATATTGTTCTTCTACCATCCCTAGCAATTGTTCATAGAAGGGAACTTGTCGTCCAACCATAGCACTACATTCGGTTATGAAGCTCTAATAACTTTAGACAACCCTTGTATGTGGCCTCAATGGAAATCAGTCTCATCACCCGATTATCCGATATCTCGGTCACTACTCGAAGCTACGCTTGATCCCGTTATGGTGCACCTAATTTATTTGAACCTTATAATCCTCTTCTTCACCATCGGGCACAAGGTTAAGTCTAGTAAATCTTGGTCTCTGTGAGCTCTCACCCTAAAAGGCAATTTTTGGACCTGAACTTGAGCCTTCAACTGAATTAATGTGTCTGGACTCGAGGCTAAAAACCAGAATATTCAGTCACTACGACTAGTTGACCAAATACTCATTATTCATAAACATTTATATATTAGATCAAGGGCAAAATATAATTTCTATCAACTGAATTAGAGCCGGGGGCTAAATTATTTTCTCATTTGAAGCGAGCATTCTAAAGCAACAACTAAAATTTTTCTCAAACACCAAAAGTTCTAACACCTATTGTTGGAATAAGATTTTACGAAAAACTTTAAAATAATTCTAGAATTCTGACCCAACAGATAAAAATTCAGTTGATAATAATTCTTCTAGAAATAAGATTTTTGAGCTGTTTGGGACGGTGGCGAAGTGACTTATTTGCAATTTGACTTTTGCAAATATAAGACAGGAAAAAAGTTAAATTGTAAATGTGATTTATGTTTGGAATAACGGTGGGAGAAATAGTGTTTTTTTTTTTCAAACGGGCTCTTTGTTTGAATGATTATTTAAAAAGTCAATTAAGATGGAAAATGACATGAATCTTATTGAATACTACACACACACACACACACACACACATATATATATATATTAGTTTTATATATTGTGATAATTGAAGATAAAAAATAAAATTTGATAAAAAAAAGTTCAATTATTATTAATTTTTTTTAAGAAAACATTAAAGTGCTTAATTAAATATATTTAATGGATAAAATCGTATATAAATTAGAATACGTACAAATGTATATTTGATAATATATTACATATTGGATCACCCATCCTTAACATTTTTCTTTAGAAGTTGAAGCTGAAAAAAGTGGCTCATATCATAAGGCACTTTTTAACCATAGGCTCATCACAAATAGAAGCCATATTTTTCTCCCCGTTGGGATTTTTTTCATAGCCAATGCACTTTTTAAAAACAAAAATGTATCACGTGAGAATTAATATGTCAATCATTATATTGCTTATGAGAACCCGTAACTCTTTATAGTACTTATGAGTTATATCGTGATTTTATGATCCTCATGAGTTATCTTGTAACTCTTTACGGTTCTCAAGAGTTATACCGTAACTCTTTTCGATCCGATTGAAAATTAAGATGTGAATTTGAAATTCACAATACTTATGAGTTATACCATAACACCTTATGGTACTCATGAGTTATAACTCATAATTCTTTACGATAATCATGAGAACCTGCAAAAGATTACCCCGTAACTCTTTCCAGTGCTCATGAGAACTGATAACTAAATGACAGAAAATTAGGATGTGAAGAATTAGAAATCTTTGTTAATCATTGTAGAACCTATAACTCTTTATGGTCCTCATAAGTAATGCCTAGGATCTACTCGTTAAAACAGGTATTGGGTTTAGGATTACCTTTGATCAGTTAAAGACGTCAAAGTATATGATATTCTCTAACGTTGATCCACACGATTGTCTCTTGATTGCAACGAGAACTCTTTCTCTTTGAATCCTCCTTCTCCTTGGATGCTTGATAGGCTATGGCAAGGTGGAGGCTTCAAGTCTTTAGGTTTATTTTCTAAAGACGATGATGGTGTCTTGATGTTGGGTGAGGCGCAAGAATGGAGGATGAGATGAACAAGATTGGGGAACTTACCTTTCTAGAATTGGCTCCTTTCTTCTTCTTGGAAAAACGCACGCACAGTTGGTTTTTGCGGCACCTTTGATTAGCACAAGATTCATCCACTTAATTAGGGTTAAACCCTAATTCAAGTGCTTACAACCAAAAAGAAAGGCCCAACTTTATCCAGTCTATGTCCAATCTTTATCCAATTTTTATTGGATCTTTATCTAATCTTTATTGGATCTTGCTTTAGATAATTCAAAATTATCCTTTATCACCTAACCTCTTATGGCCCAAGACCCTATTAGGCCCTAACACATTTGGGCCTATTAGTGAAGAAACTAATTTCTCCTAAAAATCCAAGTGTGACGCCATACTTGATTAGGCTTGGAGTCTCACTCTAACTCAATTACACCTATAATCTTGACAAAGCCCAATAACAATTATTGACCCAAAGCTGTTAAAACAAGAAATTAAGAATAATCTTTGTGTGTGACCTATTAAGCCCAATTAGTCACTGACATAAATGATTTTTGACCAATTAAACTCCTTTAACGGGTCCAATTTATCTAATGACCACATAAGATACTAGCAATGCTTTGCGGCCCAGAGCTAATCGAGTTGATCAAGTGATCTACCTTTCTAATCTGGATACCGTGCCAGCATCAACCCTCACATCATCATTCACATTCAGTTAAGAACAATGGTAAAGTATCATCTCTCTTGGCTAACTAAATGTAGCTTTTCATGAAACTATGAATCTTCTTCCATTGATTGTAAGACGGATCATGGCTCTTCATGATCGCTTACTATGCATAGATTCTCAAGGCAATTAGAAGTCATCCAAGCCTTGCCAGTTTTGTGAATGACTAATCCCTTGTAGGGGTTGTGAGTCCTTTCGACATGTTCATCTATACTCATGTATTCGAGTTATACCCAAGAGTACATTGTTCTCCCTATTTTCAAGCGGATAGAGTTGTACGGTCAAATTATTACCCTAAGACATAGTGTTCGATGACACTCTCAAGACTAAGATGATTCGCACTACCAAACGATGAGAGGCATTACAAATCCAATGATAATCTCTATAATAAATCCTTGTGGAGTCTCTTGATGGGTTAGTTCAATGCTATATGTTCTCAAACAGATCCACCCATAACAGCTGCTAAGGTATCACCATGCCTGCATTCCATGAGGTTCCTACATTGTATGTCTATACAAGTAGATGATGCCGTACTAGTCTTATTGAGATTACCAATGCCCTTTCTTGGTGATTCAAGACTAGGAACAGGTTTCATGCAATAGACATGTAGTGTCATCGAGTCCTCATGATCATGATCTCTATCATAGATTCTTTAGTGAACACCTGTTATATTCCTAAGGCCTTTATTTTTAAATTTGCATATTAACCATAAAATATAGACGAGACACAAATATGATAAAGATAAAGTGTGGTCAAATATATAAATAATGAAATACCCAAAAAATAAAAGGTGTTTATATGATAAAACATATTGTCTCTAGGACACCTATATACTAACACAGCTAATGGTAGTTCATCTTGCATGAGTAATGCTAGATTAAGAACAAGTATATACAATGGAATTTTAAATATGCTGCCTACATGGATATTTCCGCAACTTTGAATTTTTTTAAATAGAAAGTAATATCTCCTAAAACTATTGGTGTCAACACTGTACACTATACACATTATTGGCAGCAACATCTATAGAAACACAATAAAAATATATTTCGAGTCATGCCTAAAACCTTGTCTTTAGGAGATATTTTGCAACCCCTTAGTAAATTAGGAAGTGGCACTCGCCAGGATAAAGCAAACACTTCTTGTAGAAAGCAGGGTAACAGAACAATAGAAAGATGACAGTGTGACTCAGAAGAAAAAAGAGGAGGGAGCTCGACCATAGATCTCGATATCACTCAACCTTGGTCATTTGACCTTAGAGTGTACTAATCTTAGATTGTGCATTTCCTTTTATAGGTAGGAAACATGAGACCTGTAACACCCCTAATTCAATACTACTCATTATGTATATTAATAAGTAGTGTATATGAATATCATCAGAGTGGAGCGATTGAGCGTAATAGTTGGCATGGGCATATGAGTAACTAATACGTGGCTATAATAACTTAAAACGTTTGCGGTGTATCCGTTTGAGGAAATATTAATGCATTTATCCAAATATACAGATATACAAGGTATCTAATAGTATAAATACAGCCCAAAATATCAAAACTCTAACTAAGTCCCTACGTGTGCTACTTATGTTGCTTACCCTTTTCACCGGCTCCCGATCCTCCAGATCCTGAAGCTAGGGTCAATTCTGAGATTCAATACCCATTGAATCTCAGGTAACAGTTAACCTCATGCTCAAGTAATAACAGTATATATGAAAGATATTCATTACATTTCAACATCAACCATACATAGCACATAGCAAATGTAAGGTTACAACAATACATAGCATACAACAAATGTAATGTTAACAACACAACAATACATTGCACGCAGCACATGTAATGTTATCCATGTTTGCACTAACCAGTGCCACGACATCTCCTCGTGTCCTCAGCACTAGGAAAAGCTGAATGTATATAAACAGTGACCTAAGACTGAGTCTTTGCCACAATGTATGACCCAAGACCTAGTCTTGTCCATGACCTTATGAATCCTCCTATCATATATAAGCATACAAGACAGATTAGAGTTAAAGTTATAGTATGCGTTCGTACCTTAGTTAGCGTAGCTGACGGTATGTTCTCCTTTCGGTACCGATCCCTGATTCTTTGGATATCCTATAATTTTATCACCGCAATATTTCCTTCATAAATAATATCCTAAGAGATACCTTAGCCACTATTGAACTTTTTACTGTTGGTGGATTTACTATTACAATTTTGCCCCTTCATTTCTTTAAAAATGCAAATTTCAGCATTTTTGCCTAGATTTTTCGGTAACTTTGAAAAATCATAACTAATTCCAAAAAAATCAAAATGAGGTGCTTCCAAAGCCAAAATGAGCCTTGATAAGTCTATTTTACATATCAATACCAGTTTAATATTTTCCAATCACTGTTCAGATTATCTTCCAAAAACGTGACCCAACTTCAAGAATTGTTTCCTCCTTGTACAGAACTCAAAACACTACAAATTTTGTATATTTAGAAAGTTCTGGATGTCTACTTTATTCATGAAAAATTTCATGAGTTTAGGACTTCATTTGTCACATAAAATAATGCCCTTAATCTGACTGACTCCAGAAAAACTGAAATCGGGGAATTTTCCCAATTTTCACAATCTTGCTCCTTTGATTCCAAAAATTATTTCCTACTATGTTTTTACCTCATTTAGAATTTTGCACTGAAATGGAGGCCTAAAAACATGTAAAGGAATTTACTTCTTAATTTTATGAATTAAACCACAATTTTACTAAGAATTAGTTCAAGAACTCACCTTAAGTTCTTGAACTCCTTCTCCTCGCTTCCTATAAACTTTGCCCAGCACTAATCCCACGCCTCACTCCCTCTCAAATAAAGATCAAAGGAGTTTATGGTGTGAAGAATTTGTGAAGGGTGGATGGCTATTTATAGGAAAAACTCTATGGCAACGCAGTGGTAATTTATATGTGTCCAAATTTTCACCCTATCCATTAGATTAAAAAGAGCTTTATGAAACTTCATCCTTGCCTTCCATTTTGGTGCCGACATGCCTCCCACAATCATCCATTTCATTGTGCTTTTTAATTGTCAAATACATTGTTTATTTAATGATAAATCTCATCAAACTCCTTCCATGTGATATGCCCCCCTTTTGTTGACTTTATGGACTGTTTGTTTAAACCTTGATTAACATCCTAATGATGTGTTTATATGCCTTTAATTATAATTGTCATTGTAGGATTGATTCATTAATTAATCATGGTCATTAGTGTTTTAATAGACAAGGTTTAATCCCTCATTTTGGCCACTTAATTTTCAAAATTAATAGCCCTCTTTTGATGTTTTTCTTTTGTCTCAAATTAATTTAAGTAATTATGCAATTGATCTTAATTAATTCAAGCTAATTTACTCATTAACTTTTGCTAATTCACTTTAACTTACTTAAGTGTTTTCATAATATTTTCTTACCTTATTTGGTCATAAAATAACCATCATTTTATGTACTAATTATATCTCATTTTATGATCCCTAATCTTAGTCTTATATTTTACCTTTTGTTTATTTAATTCCAAGGGAAATTTGCCTAAAATTGTAATCAATAAATTATAATAATTTGAGACACATATTTACCTTCATTTTTGCTAATTATTCATCAAAATATAATACTCATATTAAATAGGAATTTCCAGGTATTACAAGACTGTTGAGTAGCAATTATAGCTATTAAAGACGATTTAATGACAATTAAAATGACATTTACAAAATAAGTGTTAATGATGATTTAATATAAATAGAACCTTTTAAATGTCATTAAAACCGATCAATTAAAACTCCAACGGTCAGTTTGATGACTCCTTTTATTAGCATTTTTTTTAAATCAAGCTCATATTTAATTGTATATTAGGGCATTCCCAATCTTGAGTTATATGAAACTTCTCCCTTTGACACTTACACACAATATTTACAACAACAATGACCATTTTGTTCTTCAGCTAATTTTTATTTACAGTTTCGTCCTTTATTAATGTACTACCTTTGCTACTTAATATAAAATCCACCTTACAATGTGTGTTGACAAGTGTTCTCTCTAAGTTCAAAGCCTTTGCATGTTAGAGACGTGGAGAGTAAGTATTTTAGCAGACAAGAAGTGTCAAATATATATATAGGGAGCATTTATTAGTTTTCATTGATAAGCCTATAATTGTCTATTTGTGTTGAACAATAGTATCATGTTAATTTATTAGTTTTTTTATACTGTAATTAAAATTGGATGTTTTCTTTTACTGATGATTAGATGAATTTTTATTTTTATTTTTTTTAGGAATGCCATGGAATTGTTTCTAATTTCATAAATAGAGTTAATTTGTCAAGTTGTTTTGAAAGTTTTTGCCCGGAGCAAGTTACCCTAGAAGTTTATTTTAGATTCAATGTCGATCTGGAAGTTTTAAAATGTTGTAATATTGCCCATTAAAAAAATAATGTTGACTATAAAAATTGACATTAATTGTCAACATTTTTAATGATAATGGATAACATTGTTCCATTTTAACACTTAAGAGGCAATCTTGAGCCCCAAGAGAAATTTTTTGAGAAACATTGCTCTTGAGTGAAATTTTTCAATGTAAATTTGCATCTTAACCCTTCTTAGATACAATTACATTGAAAAGATTTTTATATAATGATAAAAATATAGGGGCATTTTTTTTTTTTTTAAATTGGAGGTTATTTAAGAACTCACCTCTTTTTTGGTCTCGATTTTGTGTCCCAAAGGAAACACTTGAGGTGAGAGGAGCAGCCATAAACCCCGAACCGAATACTATATGATAATAATAATAATAATAATAATAATAAACCTCTAATCCAAAATTACTACTTTTTCTTTTACAAAAAAAGAAGCTATTTATGTCCCCCAGTATTGGTGTAAAAAGCTCACAAACAAGCTTGAAAAGTCTTTGACGTAGAAGTGAGAGTTTAGATGATTATTGAGTGTTGGATATATCTGACAATAATAATTAAAAAAAATTGAAGAAAGGGTATTTTGATCTTTTACTGTTAAAACATAATTTCGTTTTTTCCCTAGCTTTTTTACCAACATTTCAGAATTTGTTTTGGGGTAATTTGAAGTTAAATTGCTACCATAATCCTCAAATAAATTTTTTTTACGTTTCACTTAATTTATATTTTATGATGGACTCAATGCATTTTCATTTTTTTGATGTCTCACTTATTTTTAAAGCCGAATCATTATTTATAATAGTAGTGGCTGAGGTTTAATTTGAGCTAACCCACAGTTTCTTCCATATTTTCCCTTTTTTAAGGATTTCAAAACCTTCTTCACAAAGTAAACTAGACGAACGTATCAAGTCATTACAAACAAAATTAACTATAGGTTCTTCAATTCAATCATATGTTCAAACTAAAAGCGAGCGTATGATATCACCTTTGAAGCTAAATAGTTCCAGTAATTCCACATATTCTTAATTTTTTGTGGCATGTTTATGCCAATAGGATGGTAAAAGGTTTGCATTATTCATAAAGTGTCAACATAATATAATGACCTTACAACTTCACAAGACTATGTCCTCTGTAACCACTGGACCATGCACTCTATCTTTAGCTTTCATTGCCTACAAAGAAAAAGGTGAATTTAGAGGGTAAGAAAGTAATTGACCATATGGTCAAGAAATGAAAAATGATGAAACATATATAATCAAGATCAAAAGTTCACCTCTTGATCCCAATCAGTCCGAATAGTTATTATTAATAAGGATAACACTTGAACGAAGAGAGCCAATATGATCCCCAACCAAAGTCCCTACACCATGTTTTAGTTGAAGCAAAATATAAAACAAGGAAATCAGACTACTGCATTTTTCACCAGCAAAACAAAAATTAAATAAATAAATAAGAAAGAAAAATTAGGATGAATTTGCAACCACTGAAATAGCAACAAACTTGTGACGAATTTAATATTAAGGTATTAAAAACTGGAATGATCGAGGAAGTAGTTCAAAAGTAAGTGGTTCACATGAGTAAAATTGAATATTCATGAAAAAATCACATATGATACAACTTACAAGAAAATGAAGTTATTAAAATACAAATATGACATACTGCTATTTTTTTTTTTACTCATAATGACAATGTTTTAGACTCAATAAGATGGGGAACAAATATAAATTTTAATTATTCAGTCGACCCATCCAAAACGTAATCAAATTGTCCAAAAGACTGGTTTAGGAGTTCACTAGGTTAACTGGTTGAACTGGGTTGAGTTTTAATACCATGCTTAATATAAGACCGGTCCGTTAAAAAGTTTGTCCGTCGCAAATATTTTATTTTCTTGTAGGGTACTTAATTTGATAACATCGTACGAAAGAAGGGACTACTTCACCTTGCCACCAATGTGCAAGTAAAAAGCAAGAAAGATAGCTGATGGAATCCCAACTAGGTAATATGACCCAAGATTGACAAAAGCTCCAATTTTCTGCCAACCACATCCTCTCGCCGTGCCTATAAACAATGCACATAAAAATTAAACTTCATCAAATTTTAGACTAATTCTCACTAATTAAGCACATAAAAAAATTGAGGAAGAAGAACCTGAAAGAACACATTGGAGTCCATCCAGAAAGTTGGAAACTGCCAGAATTGGCATCATGGTTGCTACATACTTAACCACTACCACTTCATTACTATAAGAATTTCCCCAAATATTGCGTATTAGTATCAGCACTGTTCCAACTATGATGCTTTCAATAATGGCCATTATCACCACAACCCGCACTGCTAATTTAGCAGCAAGTGGATGACCAGCTCCTAGTTCATTTGAGACACGAGTGCTGCAAATAATAACATAAAATCTTTAACACTTGTGTGTGTTACTTTCCCCAATAATTTCTAAAACATCATAAGCATGTACTATCAACCATGTACTACCTCCGTTCCTTAATATAATAGTACTATCTACTTTGTAATACTCACCTTATAGCTCCACTGAGACCAAAGGGAATCATCCATACAAGTGATGCCGTGTTAAGGCTGTTGATTCAAACAATAACAAAGTCAAGTATGCATAAAAATGGTGATCATCAAGTGCCCGAATTCGAGATGAAACATACCAGATAGAGAGTACTGATGTTTCCAACTTTGGATTTGGAAGTAAACCAGACAATAGAACCATCATTTCAAATGACCACATTTCCAAGCTGTGCATGATGCAATGTGTTAATAAAGATAAGAGTAGTTTAAAGAAATGCGTATCTAATATATATAGAAATATTATCAAAATATTTCCGCTATCGTATCATATAAGATTGCTGACAATAAAATCATAACTAGAGAATATCTTAACTGAAATACGAGTATTAGATATTCCGTTGCTAACACAATGTTAATCAAACAAAAATATACTGAATTATTGATTGACAGTACTAAATCATAAGAAAAATGAAATTACCAAACCATAACAGCTGAAGGAATGGCAAGTCTCAAAAAAGTGGGGATGTTATGGAAAGCCTCCTTTGAAAAGCCAGACCAAGCTTTAGCACAAGAAGGAGAAAACTTCACATACAATGCTAGGATAAAAACATTAACCCAATAAGATATAGCAATTGCCAAGGCAGCTCCTCTTGTCCCTAGTCCAGATTTGAATACCAAAATGTAACATAAAAGAATATGAAGTAATGTGGTAACTCCAGAACTAAACATCATTGGGAACACAATGCTTTGTGTTTGTAAGAATTTAATGAGGCATTGTAGAAGAGCATAGGCAAAAAGGCATGGAATCAAGAATTGAGCATATTGTCCTGCTTCTGCAGATATTTCTGGATCTTGTCCTAAGGCAATTAGAATGGACTTTGTGTTGGCCCAAATAAGGGCCAGTGGGATGCTAACAATCATGAGAACTAGCATGGCTCTTTGCATGTGTATCCCCAACTTGTGTTGCTGCTTTGCTCCATATGATTGGCCACATAAGGTATCCAATGCACATGCCATTCCTTGCTATTTGAAGCACAAAACAAAAACATATTAGAGACAAGCATATGAAGCCTTATATTTTGAACCAAAACAAACTCATCAAATAGTTCCTACATGCATATAGGAGCGAAGGGCGTATTTTTTAGTAGTTGTATTAACCGAACAAAAAGGTTTTGGTTAGTTCTTGTTAAAAACAATAAACAAGTTAAAAAAACGTAACTGTTTTCTAATAGAGAGAGTGAACAATTTACTATTTACTAGAAAAAGATGCATGTGGAAGAGAGAGAATAATTCATTAATATGAGAAATTAAAAAAAATGGAGACAACCTCTGGACTTCTTTGGTATAAGGGATTTGAGGGGGATGGGAAGGGAGGGAAAATTTGTATGAGTTGATTTTTCTTTTTTGAGAAAAAATAGAGAAGCGGGGTTACAAAATTTTAATAAAAAGAAGAAGTAAGAACAAAAATAGTAAGAAAAATTAATTAAAAACTTTTAACCCCACTTTTCTAATTTTTTAAATCCAACTCAAATTTTTTTCCCTCCCCTCATACTAAACAAGCCCTTGTCTTTTATAAATAAAAAAAGATCATATTAAAAAATTGTCTATTATATGTTACCAAAAAACTGTCTATTTTAAAAAGTAACGGAGAGAGTAGATCTCAGCTTGGATTTGTAATCATTACTGCTATTTTTTTCATTAATGAAAGTTTTTCGAGTTTATATGGCTATATAGTACACATACTAGTAGACCAAAAAAGGCTTAGCTATACTTGTGATAACCGATGCATAAAGCTAAGAATCTCATTTATCAGGAAGCGTTGAATAAAATTATGTAAGAAAATATGAAAAAAATAAAATAAATTGAAGCAAGCTAGGAGTGATATGATTCAACTCACCATTAAGCTAAAACCAGTAACCGATGCAAAAGATGTAGCCATAGAAGAACCAGAGAGAGCAAGTTCGCCTAGATGCCCAACGAACATAACAGATATAAGTTGTAAGCAGAAATTTAGCAAATTCACAGATATCAATGGCCCTGCAAGCCATAATTGCTTCTTCACTTCTTCAAAAACTTCACTTGTTGTTTCTGCTCTGTTTTGCTTGTTTAGCTCAGTGTCAACTTTGAAGAATCCATTTTCTTCACCAGAGGTTTGAATCAAAGGAGAACTTAGAGATGTCGTTTGGTTCTCTCTCTCCATATTGCTTTGATCGGAGAGAGGGAGAAGAGTTAGACCATATATTAATTACCAAGTACGCAGGCCCATCGAGTTCTTATAAAAGCAATTATAAATTCAGAAAAGTGAAGCCCCAAGTTGCCGATAAAGAATGACGGAACAAGAATTCTTTTTTAACTCTCTATCTTGCAAAGTTGTCCCACTTTCAGGTATGAAGAATTAATTGTGGTCAAAGGAATTGGAATGAAATCGAAAAATTGGAGGCACAGACATATTGGTATGCACTTGAATGAAAAATGATTTGATGGGAAAATTTACTTTTGGTAGGTTGAAAATGATGGTAAGATAAGTAAGAAAATCATGCAAATGGCCATATTTCCCTTAATGGGTATTTATTAGTTAAATTTACCCATTTTGAAAAATAAAATATTTAAAAATTCAATAATCCATGAACAAACAAATAATAAATTAAAAAGATATAATTTGAATAAAAATAATGAATATTCAATATAAATATAAAAATCACTATAGATATTAAATTATTAAAAAATAATTAAATAAACATATGAATAAAAGAAGGTACAATCGAGTCGCAACTATTTACAACCTCGAATCAAAATTTATACTTTGCTCCAACTTGGACCCAACTCAAAGGTCATGAGTATTTTTTTTCACTCTAGGGTGTGTTTAGTTTGAGGGGAGAAGTTGGAAGAAAGGGAGGTGACATTTTAGTATTACCGTTGTTTAGTTTGGTTAAAGAAGAGGCGATGGAAGTATTTTTAATGATCCCTTGGTTCAAAAGAGGGAGGGGAGGTATGATAATAAGTAATTTACCATTCTATCCTTATATCTTAGGTTATATAAATTAATTTACCCCTTAATTCAAATTATATAATTAATAAAATTTTAGTCTAATCATGTTAATATGAGTATATAAACTGGTATACGGATTTTTTTTTTAAATTTCTAATTAATGTAAGAACATATTTTAAAAAAATTATTAAAAAATTTTATTAGAAAAAAAAATATCTTTGTTCCCTTACAGCGATTTCTTCTTCTTCAGCTTTAATACATATTTAAACTTAAAGTAATAAAATAATATATTTGAAAGAATCAGATTGCAAAGATCCAATGACAAATGATAATGATAACATGCGGCCACCATTCGGCCATTCCTTTTCCATTGCTTTTTAGAACTCAAGTCATAGTTCTCAACCATACCATATGCTTCCAACCACAAGTTCCACCCGAGTCGGACAAAATATTTTCATATAACCGACATACAACTCGAGTTAACGTCAAGTCACTCACCAAAAATATTTCGTAACTTCCAAGTTTCACGCGGGTCATTCTGATCTAAAAACTCAGCCAACTTGCTACCAACTCTAGTTATGTTTTTCCAATTGCTAGTAACTAAGCTTATGACTCTCAGTTCATATTGTATATCTTCTAGTGACTTTGAGGCAACCTTACCCAATTCGAGTTTGATTATCCTAGTTTTAAAATTCACCGGCCATCTTGATTTTTTTAAATGATCTTCAAATCATAACAAACGTTGTTGAAAATTCTCCTAAGAAGTGAACTATTTGGATTGAATCAGGCTCTCAATTCTTAGTCGAAATTTTGTTGAATCGTTAAATTTGTCAAGGAAGAAAGTAAACCTCCTGTTCCCTCCTGTGTGTAGGAGAGGTCAAAACTGGTATCAGCACCAAGTGAAAAAATGTTTCACTTGGGATCGAAAACATCAAATCCCATGAACAACTCAACAGAGCCCTGTAAGAACGAAAAGTATTGTGACTCGTGTCTAATTCTTGTTTTTACTTTTTTTTTTTTTTTTTTTGCTAGTTTTTCTATTTTAGCGTCATGTATATTGAATTTTTTCTGTTTATGTAACATTTTATCGTAGAATTAATAATGAAAATAAATCAGTTTAATCAAAGAAAATGACAATTAATGCTTCTTGTATAGTAGGATATATTTTGTTGGGAAAAAAAATCTGATTTAAAAGATATATATCATCTCAAATAAATATAAAAATTCAAAATGTTAAAAATTATGGCAGTGCGCTGCCAGTGCATATAAAGTTTCAAATGAAGATATAAAAGAAATGATGTATAATTGTAAAGTACTCCTCTTGTCCTATTTACAAGATAGAGAGATAAACTTTTTCTCGGTCTTATTTATCGTGTGTCTCATTAAAGTTTTGGGGAAAATTTATAATTTAACATTTTACTTATTATTATGTTAACTTTACTTTCATTTGGTATTATGGGTAGAGTTGGGAAGTTGGTGAATTTTATAGTAGATTTAAGGAGGTTTAAAGTTTTTCTTGGTCTACATAAAAAATGTTGGATGGAAATGCTGGACCACATGAGTAATGAAGAGAGAAATACTTACATGCTAAGTACCACGTCATTTGAACTTTTTCGAATAAAAAATATAGTAACTCATCGTTTTAATTCTAGTATATTGATGACCCATATAAAATAATTCACATTTTATTGTTTTTAACAAAAATATTGGCTAATCATTTTGTTTAAGTTTTAATTTTTTTCCAAATTAAGATGTTTACTTTTCTTAAAAGCAAAATAAAATGTGAATTATTTTAGATGAGTCATCGTAAAATTTAGGATTAAAACGATATGAGTTCTGTATTTTTAATTTATTTGATAAAGTCCAAATGATATGGTACTTCTTGGAGTATCAAGTATTTATAAGAAAAGATATTGTACTTACCAACTAATTACAAAACACTGTTTTAAAACTTAGATTTTCTAATTTAACTATTCTAAGTAAAATATCTTCTTTTTTTCTTTTTCAATTCATCTCTGACGCTTTCACATAAAGGAATATTTAAGAGCAATGTATAGCGATAAAACTTTGACCAACTTCAATAATGGAAGGCATATTTTGAAAAGAGTGGCCATTCCAAGAAGAAGATGACAAGAAATACTATCTTTTAATGGTGCAATATTGATGACAGCAAAAGTTTTCAAGGGTTCATAGATGATGGGGTGTTTAGTGAGACGATAGTTGCATTTTCCAAACAACCACATATATATAATATCTTATTCTTAACGGAAGACTTATTATATTAAGGAAGTTAAATAAATTATTAAATTATATATATGTGACATGACCTATTTAAAATACTTATGTGTAATATTAAATTGTACATCATCATTTTCTAAGTCAAACAAATTAATTTAAAAAATGATACATATAAGTGAAAAAATGAAAAAAATAAAATAAAATAAATTTGCATTTAAAACCAAAGTTGATTTTTAAAGTAGGCCCGACATTTTGGGGGAAGAATACAATTGCGTGTCTGATTTAAAGACAAATGAAGTAACTACGCCGGCGTGTAAATGCCAAACCAGACACAGACATTCTTGTACTAAAATATCTTGAAATTTTGATTCTTTCACTAAAATATTTTGATATTTTGACTAGCTTGGAGAGTTTCTTGTCCCTTTAAAGGTTAGTGGGAGCCTTCCTTAAAAAATAATAATAAAGAGAACAATCTCAATTTTACTTCTTCCATCTTGGTCTAAATTCCAAGGATCCAGATTTGTTTATAAACGTCTCAGAATATAAGTAAGGAGAGATGAAATTTTAATAAATTTGACTTTTAAAAAAATATAGAAGTGTAGTTTACAGTTATATATAAATTTTCCTACTATTATTTCTTACATCTTCATTCTATTAAAATTTTATAACATTATTTAGTCTATTTTTAATAAATTAAAGAGCTAATACTGTAAGCATTTAGGGAGTTTATATCAAGTTTTAGTTCAGTTTCTATACTTTATAAAAAATATTTTCAATCCCTTAATATACATATTTTTAATCTCATTAAAAAAAATTTGGCTCGATAAATTAAATGATAACTTTACATAATTAAATGCTATCAAAGAAAATTTAAGATTTAATATTACATTTTTATTTTCTTAAGATAAGTTGTCAATTTCGAAAGTTTATATCAGCCCACATCTTCATTATTATCTCTAGTCCTTAATATAAGAGTTAGTTAACTAATTTGGGTAGATTACAAAAATTAATTTTGCTAGTTATTTGTAACAAATATAGGTTGGTTTTCCTAACAATTCTTGTATAGAAACTGTGTGCCATCAATAGGGATATTTTAATTTTTTGTTGTTGCTCATAAATATTTTAAAACTTTTGGAGACAAGTGGATTGATGACTTATATTTAAGACCAAATCCAACCTCCAACTAACTCTTATATTAAAGACAGGAGGTAGTAGATTCCGTTTTAAATGTTTTTCAAGATACGAATTTTAAATTAAGGATTAATATGTTAATATTTAATTGTAGATTTATAATTTAAAATCCTTGACCCAGCATTTTGCAGTAATAATACTAATTGTGATAACATTAAGTGATTGAATAATATATCTTATAAATCTAAAGAACTAAACTGTTGATGTAATTTAGAGGACCAAACATATAATTTAGTCTAAATTAAAGCCATTATGATTTCTTAGGGTTAATATGAATCTAGCACCTTGAAAAAAATTTCCAGGCGTACCTAATACCCTAAAGTATTTTGTGATTCATTAAGCACACTAAAGTATTTTGTAGTTGATATAATACCCAGAATCATTGTTTTTAATGCGTCATGGACCCTAAAATTTTCCATGATGTAATTGGTGGTATTAGACACAGCTTAAAAAACACTTGAGGATGTTGGCTGAACTACAAAATGTTTTAGGGTGTAGGATGCACCTGGGGAAAAAAAAAATCAGATTGCTAGATAAACCAAGACATAATTTAGGGTATTGGCCCGGACACATGTAAAAAAAAACAAACAAACAAACAAAAACGCTTTAAGGGTATCTATTTGATCAGTGGGGAGACAAATGCATCTGCTACTGGTAAACGAATTATTCTACCTTCTTCGTTTACAGGTGGAGCACGGTACATGATCCAGGCTTACCAGGATGCCATGACATATGTAGATTTGCTGGGTACCCAGATCTATTCATTACATTTACTTGCAACCCATCGTGGCCTGAAATATCAAGATACTGTGAAAGTTGCTCTCTTTCTGCTGCAAATAGGCCTGACATCTTATCTAGGATTTTCAAACTAAAATTGAGGGCTATGATGAATGTTATTAAGAAGAAGAAGTTATTTGGAAACGTCTGTGCGGTACTTATATTTGGGGTTATTTTTTTAAAGGAAAAAATTGTTCACATACGATCGATGTTTGTTTTTTATAGCATGTAATCGATGGGATCGTACACGCACGGATTAAAATTTCTACGAATCCCGTCCGAGGATCACTCAATAGCGTTTAAATCAAGGCTAAGGATTCCGAATATTACCTACATTTAAAAACGGTCTGCTTTCTCGTTCTCTTTAAATCTGGTGGGCTACCTTCTCGATCGCCAGGTCGACTCCTCGAATCGGCTTCCTCTACTGGTATCCACACGAATAATCCCCGAACACGATTTGCGGCGTGCTAGCGCCTATTGAGTTTTGTGTCTCTCTCGTTTTACTCTAGGGTTTCTCGCGGTTTTACGTAGTACGCTCGACAAAAAGTCCGTAGGTTTTTTCTAAACCCGATCATCGTATTATATAAAATTAATCCTCATTAATTTTGAAATTGAATTTTAAATCTGGATTAAAAATATATTAATTAAATCTATCTAATAGATCTAATGTAATCTATTTATTTAATCCGAATTAAAAGCAGATCTGAAATTCGAATTTTGAATCTTTGATTAATATATATATATATTAATTAAATCTATCTAATAGATCTAATCTAATATATTTATTTAATCCGAATCAAAAGCCTTCGATTTAATTTATCTCTATAAATTAAATCCAATAAATGATATTCATCTATTTAATTAAATCTGAGATACTATATCTCAATTTAAATTAAATAGATATATGATATCTTTATTGAAAATTAAATGAGATACAATATCTCCATTTGTTTTAGATATTTAATTTATCAAATAAATTAAATACTAAACAAATATTATATAATAATATTATAATCATTATTTAATATTATTATATTATTTAATTTCGAATTAATATAATATATATAATATTATATAATATTCACCCCAGATAAATACAGTATTCATTAAATCTTAGACATATCTAAGATTCAATGAATCTGGACACTTTTGCTAGATTCAATGAAGCTAGACACTTTTCCTAGATTCAATGAATCGGACACTTTTTTCGTGTTGCTATTCTTGTGTGCGGCCTGCGCAGCCCACATGAGATTGGCGGTGGATCAATCTTGTACTAGCCCACAAGTCGCAAGCGGCCTCTAGCAAGACATTGCGACTACCCAATTCATATGGGGATCGATGATACGATACTACCTATCGTACAACCATGTCACGTCCCTTTTGTCACGCGATAATTTGGTCAAGGATGAGGCATGGATAATGTCAACTTCCTTTTCTTGACCATTACTTTCTCGATTCTCGAGTAGTCTAATAAGTGAAATGGAAACTCCTTTCCATCACAAAGACGGCCGTACATTTCTTAGACTCACTCATCGGGGCCGGAAGATATCTCTCTACAAATGTGAGGGACAAATTCCATCTTGACCATTCACATTCCTCTCCATGAGAACCACTGATCCCGATCCTAGCCTTTATCATCACCCGGTCAAAGGTGACTTTTGACTAGGTCAAAGACCAACGACTCATCATGTAGGAATCCATGATGATCTCAGGTCATAGGGCGCTGTGACGCGGTTATACATGAGATAAGCTTTTGACAAAATCCATGCGGCTTTTCATAGTGGGTCGGTCCAAGACCTTGTACTCCTACAGTGCCCATGACTTTGACTCGTATCTCCATACTCATCAAAGTCATCTTTGGTCTTATTTCATCTTCGCTCCCGTGTAGATGACCGACTGAGGACATTTAGGATAATCTATAAGATATATTCGGGGATCGCCTATCACTATAAACATGCAAATGAAGTGATAACTAAATGGAGAATGACTTGCCCCTAGGGCATAATTTCCAACAGTAACTAACCCTTTCCTTTCAACCATACTTCTCGATTACAGAAGTTTACACTATAGAATTCCAGAAAAGAGGCCTGCCCCATGCACACATCCTTATATGGCTTGCAGATAGGGACAGGAACAAACACCCTGATGATGTTGATAAAATTATATCTGCTGAGATCCCAGATACAAAATCTGAACCAGAATTGTATGAGCTGGTACAGAAATTCATGATGCATTCGCCATGTGGGCATTTAAATCCAAAAGCGCAGTGTATGGTGGATAAGAAATGTAAGAAGTACTTCCCTAAGCAATTTAATCAATCAACAACTGTTGACCATGAAGGATTTCCTACATATAGAAGAAGAGATAATGGCATGACTATTGACATAAAAGGCATCCCATTGGATAACAGGTATGTTGTTCCATATAATCATACTTTATTGTCTATGTTCCATGCACACATCAACATTGAAAAAAATGCAATCAGTCAACTGCCATCAAGTACCTGTTCAAGTATATCAGCAAAGGAAATGACCGTGTGGTAGCCTCAATTTATGATACTGTCGAAAATGTGAATCAAAAAAAGTCATTAGATGAGATTCAACAATACTATAATTTCCGGTACATTTCTGCATGTGAGGCTGCTTGGCGTATATTTGGTTTTGAAATCCATCATAGGGTCCCAGCAGTTGAAAGGTTAAGTTTTCATTTACCTGACCAACAATGTGTCATCTATTCTAACACAGATGATGTGGCTAACGTTCTAGACAAGCCAAGAGTGTATGACGAGTCTATGTTTATTGCTTGGATGAAACAAAACAAACATGATGATTTGGCAAAAACACTTTATTATTATGAATTCCCACAAAATTATGTATATCATCGGAGTAAGCGAATCTGGAAAAAAAGGAAAAGAGGATTTGCAATCGGTCGACTGACTCATGCTTCACCTTCATCAGGAGAATTGTACTACCTTAGGATTTTGTTAACTAAAGTAAAAGACCCTTCATCCTACGAAGCTATTAGGACAGTAGACGGTGTTGTACATCCTACATATCGTGATGCATGTATTGCATTGGGACTGTTAGACGATGACAAGGAATTTATTGAAGCATTGAAGGAAGCTGCAGTGTGGGCAACCGGGCGGTCATTGCGAAGTATGTTTGTGAGTATGCTATTGTGTTGTTGCCTAAGTCGTCCTGAGGTTGTTTGGAAGGAGTCGTCACAACTCCTATAAGAAGACTTACTATATATTCCACATAATGACCCCATGTCATCAAGTATGTTCAGATTCCTTTGGGTTATTTCTTCGTGCAATTTTTTAACATGTTTAAAAAATGCTATTTGTTCAATTTTGTAGGTTTACTTATATCATCTACAGACAAAGAGCAAGCGCTTCATCGAGATAAAAAACTTCTTGTCGCTACGAGAATGGGAAAAGTATCTCTGAATTTCCTTCACTTCCATTACCTTCAACAAATATTCATGTTGATGTTGCTAATCATGTGATTCGTCAGGAACTAAACTATAACAAAGTTCAATTAGGGAAGCAATTAGTTGACATAGTCAGTTCATTGAATGAAGATCATAAGTTTATTTATAATGTAGTGACGGCATCAATAAAGTCTGGAGTAGGTGGGTTTTTCTTTGTGTATGGTTCTGGAGGGACTGGGAAAACTTTCTTGGGGAGTGCGTTTACCTCATTGCTTCGGTCCCAAGGTGAAATTGTGCTTACAGTTGCATCTAGCGGTATTTCAGCTACATTGCTACAGTCTAGTCGGACAGCTCATTCGAGGTTTGCAATACCAATTGCAGTTAATGAAGATTCTATGTGCAACATTAAACAAAATTCTATGTTGGCTGATTTGATTAAGGCCACCAAATTGATTATATGGGATGAAGCACCAATGGTTCAACGATTTTACATTGAAGCATTAGATAGGACGTTGAAAGATATTATGCATTGCAGCAATCCATTCGGTGGCAAGGTAGTATTAATGGGAGGTGATTTCCGTAAGCCATTTGTTACCTGTTATTCCTAGGGCATCTCGAGCTACTATAGTCAATGCTTGCATTACTTCCTCACACTTATGGAATTCATGTCGAGTCTTCCATTTAACAAAAAACATGAGACTATCCACTCATTTGGATCAAGATAATCATAAAATAGAAGCGTTTTCAAAATGGCTTCTAGATATAGGTGATGGTAAATTAGGTTTACCTCATGACGGAATTACAGAGATTGAGATCCTGGACGAATTCCTCATTCAAAACTCCGATAATCCTATGAAGGCAATTGTATCAAGCACATACCAAGGCTTTTGGAAAATTTAAGTGACTCAAATTACTTCACTAACGAGCAATTCTATGCCCTACGATTGAAAGTGTGAACCATGTAAATGAATACATGTGCACTTTATTACCAGTGAACGATGCGTATTCTAGTTGTGATGCTATCGCAAGTCGTCCCGGGAGGTTGATGGATTTGACGATCTATACAACACGGAGTTCTTGAATACTATTATTTGTTCAGTGCGCCTTTGCATATTCTTACTCTCAAGATTGGAGTCCCTATAATACTGTTAAGGAATATAGATCAAGCTGCTGGATTATGCAATGGAACCAGATTACGTGTCACAAATCTTGGAAAGAATGTTATTGAAGCATTAACACTAAATGGGTCAAACCCAAATCAAAAAGTTTTAATTCACAGAATGGACATGAATCCTTCAGACACTAGTCTTCCTTTTCGGATGAAGAGAAGGCAATTTCCTATTGCATTGGCTTTCGCAATGACAATTAACAAGAGTCAGGGTCAATCATTACAAAATGTTGGCTTATATTTATCGAAGTCAGTGTTCACACATGGGCAATTATATGTTGCTTTATCAAAAGTTACTAATATCGCTGGATTGAAGATTCTTATAGAAGACAAGAGTAATCATCGAAAGAGTACAACTACAAATGTGGTGTACGGGGAGATATTCAGAAATGTTTAGTTACACATGTGACATATTGTCAGTTCCTATTACATGTATGAATGTTTATGAAGTATGGATCTTTTAAAAATGTGGTCATGGTCCATGTGGTAGTATTGCGTAGCTATACAACTTATATTCTGTGTTTCAATATAACAAATAAAAATATTTTGTTAACTTATCATCATTTTTTTAGACGATTATTTATCACCAAGTTGTTGCTGTGAGCGCGTAGATCGCGACGGAATTTTTGGCTTGTTAGATAAATCACAAGATAAAAAATACTTCAAAAAACTAGGTTAACCTTAAACCAATTTTTGGCCTCCAATTATTTTCCTCGAAATGCAATTAATGATTGGAATGTGTAATTAATATGTTACGGCAACCAAACCTTTTCATTGGGGCTACTCCAAATCGTGTACCCTCAAGTGGTCCAAGAACAATGACTTGATAAGGAGTCGTTTGGATATTGCTGTCTCATTTATTTTGCCCCCTACGTTGGGGGACCAGGTTACTGCAATGTTATACAATTGCAGTTCTTGAATGGAGACATGATATGCCTACATCTCAGGTTTGTTTTACGGCCCTCTATGTCTGGATTCAATTTTATGGTTTACCTTTGGATTATTATATTGCTGAAGTTGCAAAATCTCCATGGGGTCGTTTATAGCTTTCGATGAAGTCAATTCTTTTAAGCCTGATAGAATGGATTCAGGTTGCGTGATCCAATTGAACTAACCTCAATCAGCTTTGTCCCCCTTAAGTTAAGATCAGGCGTCAAGCTTCAAGTTTCCATTTTGTGAATATGTACCACTTTAGTCCCTATTATTATAAGTTCAGATTGACCAACTCACACATTCACAATATAGAGCGCTTTTAGAAGAATAGTTTAGTCCAAAATATAAGTCAATTATCAAATAATTATTGCTCATTTTCTAGTTTTGCCCCTTTAATTAATGCTCATTTCCAATTTTGTCCACTCTTTAAATTTCCAAACACATTTTCCAATAAAGGAAAAATTGGAAACAAAAAAATCAATTTATGACATACTTAATGAGTTAAAGGTCATTTGTTTCTTGTGAATTCATTAAAGTACCCTATATTATCGACATGAGGGAGTATATATATATAATGATTTTTTTCAATATTTCCATCATTTATATGGAACAAAGAGAATATGTTATATTGAATGATTTACTCAAATATCAGCATTAAATATAATAGAGGCATGGGTAATTCTTATAATTAAGTAAGGGTAAAAAGGGGAGTTTACAAAAAACATTTCAGACATTCTTAATCCTATCTTATAAAAAGAAACAATATACATTTTCTCTCTCTCCTATTTCCTTCATTTAATAAGGATTATTGGGGGGAAAAATCATTAATAACCCACTAGGTGGTTTTATGGTTAGAACCAAAATGAGAGTGGTAGTTAGGCTATACATTATAGGAGCATTGGTCATTCACACAGGGCATCGGCAAAACCGGTGGCTAACCTTAGAGATCTTACCTGTAATTATGTTGGGCCTAATCCGGCCTGAATTGTGTATCAAAAAAACAAATTCGGCCCAAATTAGTGGAGACAATTTTTTATTTATTTATATTTATTTTGATTTAAGTGGAGACAATTTTAGATATACTGCCTAGAGAGGATGAAGGAGTTTAGTCAAGACTAGGCCCACACACTCTAGTTCAGGATGCGCACCTCCAAGTCATGTTTTGGGTTCTGTTTACATACATAATTGTTGCAAGTTGCTAACAATGTAACAAATCAAAGTTTGAATTCCCGCTAAAAAAAGAAGTGTCAACATTTAATGTATGTTAGTGCATCCAACATGATTGCTTAATAAATAAAAAATTCCTCCGGAGTGTTAAACTTTCACTCTGGCATAAAGAAAATGAAATCTAATGCAGAAGAGATGTTTTTGTTTTTGTTTTTATTTCGTCTACATCCTTCTTCTTATCACGGAATTTACTTGTTGTGAGATCGAGGTGTCTGAATATTATTATTTACTTTTTAGCACTTGCTTACTGTTATAAATATTAATTATGTGGATATAAGTTTATTGGGGTAAAGCACCAATGTAGCAACTTTTACTAAAAATTGTATCCAATTAAAGTAGATGGAAAACATTTTAACGAAATAAGGCAGTTAGTGACGTCGCGTCAGGCAACGCCACTAGTGGCGTGGAGATCCTTGACGCCACTAATGAGTGGTGTCAAGGAAAGTGATGCCACTCATTTAAGTGGCGTCACAATTAGAGACGCCACTCAAATGAGTGGCGTCTACAATTAAATAATAAAAAAATCAATATTAAATATAATAATAATATATAATAATAATAAATTATAAAAAATGAATAATTTAAAGCTCTACTTTATTTAATTTGGAGTCAAAAGAAAGAAAGCATGGAGCTGAAATAACTTACTAAGAACGCCCTTTAAAAGATTACGCGGTACAATTTGGTTATAACAACAGATCCCAAAACGGGGCGATCTATATATTTGTTATACACCAAATATTTGTATAACAATATTGATTTTGGGATCCGTATAAAAAAGTGTCTTGCGTAAAAGCGTTTGTATACACCAAATATATGTATAACAACAATATTTGTATAAAAAAGTGTTATATCTTTGGGGAACAACAATAACACTTTTTTATACAAATATTGTTGTTATACAAATATTTGGTGTATACAAACACTTTTACGCGGTACACTTTTTTATACGTATATTTGGTGTATAACAACATATCCTTTAATATTGATTTTTTTAAAAAAAAAAATTAATTGTAGACACCACTCATTTGAGTGGTGCCACAAATAGTGGCGTCTCTAATTGTGACACCACTCAAATGAGTGGCGTCAAGGATCTCCACACCACTAGTGGCGTCACCTGACGCGACGCCACTAACTGCCTTATTTCGGTAAAATATTTTTCATCTCGCTTTAATTGGGTACAATTTTAGTAAAAGTTACTACATTGGTGCTTTTCCCATGTTTATTGACTCATATCCTAGTTAGCATTCATAAATACATTTTTGAGAAACTAAAAGGTTATTGAATGTTTGGGGACAACATTTATTCATCCCAAAAGTGGCTTTTTTTGACTTTTTGGCGTTTTACGTGTGTTTGGAATTGCAGTTCAATGTAAGTGCTTCACTCATGAAAAGCCGATTGAGCTTAAGCAACTTTTTGTTGCTTTTCCAACACGAAGAGAGAGAAGAAATATTGTGGGCCCGTGAAGGTTGGGAGCCGGAGTGAAATGTGACACTATTTGAATTAAGTAAACCAAAGATTTTTAGTGCATATTAATTGCAAATCAGCTAAAGATGTTTTGTAAAAAGATGTTAAAAATCTTGCATCAAAACAAATTTTTGCCACATGACAAGCAAATTTATGTGTTTTTTATTTGAATTTATCAAAGACACTTCAAACTCTCTCCCAGATTTCCTCACCCATGAGGTTTTACAGGGTAGATAGTAGACGAGCAAAACTCCAGAAAAACCACCTCAAAACTTCTTCAAATGCCAAAAAAGAAGGAAATAAATGAAAAATAGAAGAGCATCTCACGGGATGCTCAAAGCCAACTTAACTCTATGCTCAAATTGGTTCAATAAGAAGAACAAACAAAGGTTCAGGCCAACTCTTCAACAACCTCAAAAGCTTAAGAAGAAGATGATTTTCTTTACAGTAATGAAGAAGATCTCACAGTTGACCTAGACGAAGATTAAACTCACAGTTTTACCATGAGCATTGTTGTATTCCCAAACACTGTACCTTTCACGGTAAAAAACTATCCAAATGGTAAATCACTGTAGTGTCGGTAAACACTATACATTTGTACACTGTAGTGCATTGTAGTAAACACCGTAGTGTCGGCACACAATGTAGAAAACTTTTGACCGAAATTGTGCAAATAGTGCCACTCATTAGCTGGTTACAGGTCAAACACTGTTCAAACAGTAATGTCGAATGCCTATTTAAGGACGAGTCTCACTTCAAAGTGGGAGACATTCATGAATAGCCATACAAAAGTTCTATATCCATGTCATCCCTCTTCTATCCTATTTCCTTCTTCCATTTCCTTTCGTTGTAAGTGCTTTTAGATTTCAAAAAAATAAATAAATTTTATTTATCTCATGCATTATCACTCTCTTTCTTTTGATAAGCTGAATCTTGTGTGGACTACCACCGCTTTCAATTCATTTCTTTTATTACCTTTTGCACGTTTAATTTCTATATTTTAATTATGTCTTAAGAAGTCCATCTTCTCCTCGACTTCTCTCCTCTCCTCTCCATTCTCCCCCAGTTTCCTTCGCTCCTTCAGGGCACCTCCCTCAATTGGTATCGAGCCAAAAGGGGAAGTAGAGATGTATTAATTAAATATAGATTGGGAGTTTGCCCTCTCAGAATTTTTTGTTGACAATACAGTGTTATTCTTACATGTATGTTGATAACACGCAAAAAAAAAGTCTAGTTTTACCTAAAACAGTTTATATATGGCTGTAAGTCCCGTATGTTGTGGTTGGAGATTTACCCCTAAATATAGGGTATCATATGTCTGAGATCATATATGTTTCATATGCCGGGGCTAGAGTAAGAATGTGATGAATTATACCAATACGTTAACAAAATATTTTGATTAGTAAAATTCAAGTAAACCTTTAATCAATATAGCCTTGTGAAACTTGATGGTGATGATGATGATCAAGGGAGATTTAAATCATTTTTTTAAAGCTCTTTTATTTCTGCCCTTTTAATTCTCGCTCTTTATTCCTATTGCTCTTTATTCTTGTACTTTATTTAAGCTTTTAATTATGTCTTCTAGTTTTCGCTCTTTATCGCTTTCCTGTCATTCTTCTTCTTCTTCTCCAAACTCTTCCATAAACAATGAAGGATCATTTTCTTTAACAAACAATATCTTTAACAAAGAAATTTAGTTTAAAGATATAAACCAAAACATTGACGATTGGACTCTTCCTCCAGTTGGTTTTCAAAGTCTGATTATGTTATCAAGATTGAGGAAGAATCAATCTCTGTCCAACCAGAAAAGGAAGCATTTTTCCTTTTATCTCCAAAATCTATTGCCAAGCACAAACAAACTTACAATTATATGTACATGTTGTGTGCAAATTGCTCTTAAACCTCTTGTTCACACCGAACTCAATGTCTCTCGCTTAATTTTGCCGATTCTCTCTTAGCAACCGGCGAAGTAGGACTTGACGATAGACCTGTTTATTTCAAATGCTATCCAAATAGGATGGTAGATCTAAAAGATAAACATATCCATGACTCTCTTAAACTCAATGGTTTTAATATGAAACAAGAATCTATACCTTTTACCCTAATATATAGGATACAATATAGGGTCTCAAATTCTTCAAATTCCATGGTCCAAATATACCTCCGAGACAATGGACAAACTATTGTCTTCCATCGACCATGCAAATGCAAACATTACAATTCCTCAAACCATCATATGGAAAAATGTTGTCTTACCAGATGATTAGGTTATGAAAAAGGTTGTCCAAGACATACTAAGACCCATGCCACAAATCAGCAGAGTTTCATAAATGCAAACTGGGACTGTTAAATTAACTTTTGATAGACCCATAAATTCTTGTCACACATCCAGATCGGGAGCTTCATTTATGAGGACTTTAGATCTATAAACTCTGAATTGCCAAGACACTCTTGAAGATGGAATATCACCTAAGAGGGGGGGTGAATTAGGTGATTTCAAAAACTTTTGCGATTAGACATGAGAACTAAAATGACAGAGCAAAGGATAGGATAATAATGGACACAGAGGATTTATAATGGTTCGGTCCAATCTCTTGACCTACGTCCAGTCCCCAGACACTCTGAGATTTTCACTATCTCTTTCACGATTACACACTCTGTTTCTCGAAGCAATCCTCTCGCTAGGATTCACTCCCCCTTACAAGTTGTAATCGATACACCCACACTCAAGGTCCTTTTACCTTGAGATTTAATAGATAATCAATAAAAAAGGGATAACTCTCTCACAGAGTAAATTTATAATAACTAAAGTATAGAATATTCGAAGATATTACAGTGTATTGAATGAAACTCTAAATATCAATAAATTTGATTGAATATTGGTAGTTTCTATAGTTGCTCTCATTCAATGTTTTTCGTATTTATACTCGTCGCCATTAATGACCATTGATGAAGCTCGAATATAGCTGTTAGGAGACTTCATCATTCTGTTAGACACAAAAGGCTTCCGTTAAACATAGACCATCATCGTTTGAAGATTCGAGGGTAAGTCGGTTTTGGATTGTCGTTGACAGTCTTCATACGACATGCTTTTGGTCAATGATTGACTTAGGAGATGTCACTATTGCTTTCGTCGAAATGGGTGTCTGCGGCAATGATTATTTGACCTGCTTTGAATTCTATTCCTTGTGCGTGCTTTGTTCTCTCGCAACTCATTTAATGTTCGACACATTTTTGCTTTTCGATGATTTGCACAAAAACCATTTGTTAATGATCGAAACTCACTCAATATGATGATTAATAGCTATGTAAGAGATATTAAGTAGTATTTAAACATAATCGAAAGATAATAATAAATATTTGAATGCACGAAAACCATTTTCTCTTTCTGCTGATTTGTTTAAGTGTTCTCAGGTCCATACTCGAGTATGGGTTTAGTGTTACTCGAGCATCATTTCAGGAATAGTTCACTGCATTGATACCTGAGGAAGTATACTTGAGTATGCAATGTCTTTTACTCGAGTATAAGTTCAGAATCTGCAAAGTTCAGAGATTATACTCGAGCAAGCCTCTTTGCCTACTCGAGTAAAGTACTCGAGTATAGAAGTATGCCTACTTGAGTACAAGCTGCTTTTGTTAAAGAAATGCCAATATCATAGATCATACTCAAGCTTGAGGTAAGAGTTACTCGAGTATAGTACTCGAGCACAAGTAACGTCTTACTCGAGTATGAATGCTCCACTTCTTATATTCACCCTCTGACTATGTCTACTTGAGCACAATTTTACTTATACTCGAGTATGGTACTTGAGCATGAGTAAAGTTATACTCGAGCATAGTGAATCTAACATTCGCCTAGTGTGAAATTCAGCTAAGTTTAGAGGATACTCGAGTACAACGAGACAATGTACTCAAGTATGGTACTCGAGCCTTGAGTTCTCAGATACTCGAGTATATGGGTTCTAAGCTTTAGTTATATGTTTTATGAAGATTATAATCGGGCACCATCTGTGGCTTACTCGAGTATGGTTCTCGAGTAAGACAAACATTATACTCTAGTATAGTATAACATTGGGCATCTATGAAGAAAATTTTAAATGTTTACTCGAGTACTTAAGGAAACCTACTCGAGTATTGTTCATCAGCTACCTGACTACCTTCGTTGTAACAGTAATCGTAAATTCAAATATCTTGACTTATCATTTGTTTCTAATTAAATTCTACTCAATCTTATTTACACTATTACTAATAATCTCTTTGAGTGCATTTCAGATCATTAACGAATGATTTAGCACTAATTAGCCGAAAAGTAACGTGTGTCAAAGCATTTAATGCTTGCAAAAAATAGAGCACGCACACAGAATGGAAATTATAAAGCAAACCAAATCATTCCTACGAGACATACCCAACCACCGAAACATCGAACGTTCAATCAAATTTATTGTGATTTTTGTTTCATTCATTTCACTTAATATCTTCGGATATTTGTACTTGATGATTATTTATATATACTCTGTGAGATAGTTTAAACATTTGATTGATTATCAGTTTAATCTCTAGGTAGAGGGACCTTGAGTGTGGGTGTATGATTACAACTTGTAAGGGAAAGTGAATCCTAGTGTGAGAGGAGTACTTCGAGTGCGGAGTATGTAATCGTGTTTGAGAGATAGTGAAAAACCCAAAGAGTCTGGGGATTGGACGTTGGTCAAGTGTTTGGACCAAACTAGTATAAATCTTCTGTGTCTATATTCTCTTTACATTCTCCTCTGTCTCTGTTTGTCTTGTGTTCTTCGGTTTATTCGGAAAAAGAATTTGAAATCACCCTATTTACCCCTTATAGGTGATATTCCACTTTCATACGAATACCGAGAAGACGAAGTGATTGAAGCTTCTGTAAGAACTGTGCTCGAGTAACGTTTCTGCCTGCTCAAGCAACATTCAAAAATACCTCATAGAGAAGGCTTAACGTTAGGCTTACTCGAGTACAAGTTTGATCTTGCTCGAGTACCATGCTCGAGTAAGTCTCTGAAGGTACTCGAGTAACTCTTGAAGATAGCAGTAGATAACAAGTCAAAATGAGTATGCTCGAGTACCATGCTCGAGTAAGGCTTAAAATATACTCGAGTAAATATTTGTAGGGAAGAGTTATTAGACAAAAGGAGACATTTGCTCGAGTAACAGTGATCCCTTGCTCGACCAACATGCTTGAGTAGGCTCTACAAAATAGTTCATTAGTTAAACAATACAACCATGCTCGAGTATAAAAACAATGTGCTCAAGTAACTTGCTCAAGCAAGACTTTGAGCTTGATCGAGTAACTTCGTTCAAGACAAGGGCACAACTATCAGCAATGACATGCTCGAGTAAGTCTTTAGTTGTGCTTGAGCAACATGCTCGAGTAAAGCCACTAGACTTACTTGAGTAGAGGTCTTGCTCGAGTAGATCACTTTCCGTGCTCGAGCAACATGCTCGAGTAAGGACCTAAAATGACATAACAAAGGAATTAGCTATGCAACTTGCTTGAGTGCACTATGGACATGCTCAAGTAAGAAGCTTGCTCAAGCAATAACGTATGTGCTTGAGTAAGCTCTTGCTCGAGTATGTTTATCACTTGCTTGAGTAAACTTTTGACTTTGGCACTTTTCACTGATTCAAAACCTTATATATGTGAAAGACAAAATATCACCAAGAGGGGGTTAATTGGGTGATTTAAAAACTTTTCGATTTCCTTTGGAATTCACACCCAAAAACAGAGACTAACATAGAGAGTAGGCGAAAGATGAACACATGAGATTTATACTAGTTCGGTCTTAGCTCTTGACCTACGTCCAGTCCCCAGACACTCTAGGATTTTCACTATCACTTCAATCGATTACACATTCTGTACTCGAAAGTAATCCTCTCACTAGAATTCACTCCTCTTTACAAGTTGTAATCAGATAACCCAATCTTAAAGTCCCACAACTTTGAGATTCTTACAATGATTTATAATCGAAATGAACTCTCTAAAAGAGCAAATAGATAAACACTGAAGATTATAAATATTTGAAGATATCACACAAGTAGTTGAAACAGTAAATGTGTATTGACCGTTTTAGCGTTTTTGTTTCTGGTAGTTGGAAAGAATTGAATGCTTCAGCTTATATATGGTGAAGGCAATTTATGACTGTTGGAATCCTTCAATGCATCGTTGGAAATAATGAATATAGCCATTGAGGATTGAAGCGTGTTCATTACTCTCGTCACTTGATTCATTTCGTAATTGCCGCCATTCTTCGTTGACATTCTTTGTGTTTATTCGTTGGATGATCTGGCATTTAAATAAGGAAAGAACCCATAAATGCCTTTTGAATGTGCAAAGAATGATCGACCAAATCCATGCTTCATTTTTTGAATCAACATTTAATGCACCTTATGTAATCACTTGCTTTTTTATTAATCTTCAGTTAATCCATCATCTAATTATCTGAAACTCACTAACAAACCGATTTAACATAGTTAGGAACAATAGTGAGTGATGATGTGAAGTATATAAATCACACTTAAAGATTTAACCTTTACGAAGATAGTGATTGTAAAAGCAGGAGATACGTTACACTCGAGTTTAATTCAACCAAAGTGGAGCGGGTGACTCAAGTTTAGCATTCTAGGCTCGAGTCACTAGTTCTTCTTCTTTGAAAATAAGTTGAAGTTTAAAATGAAGATGTCTACGAATGACTTATGCTTGAGATTGAAACAATTAGCTCAAGTGCATGACTCGAGTCAATCAAGGTTAGCTCGAGTCAAGTTCTTCTTTGAGAAAAGAACTTTGAAATACCTTTATGGAAAAGGTTTGAAATCGTGTCGCTCGAGTCATTAAATGATGACTCGAGTCAACTCTATTTATATGAAAATTAATTCCAAAAAGGAAGCTCGAGTTAAGAGACATAGGCTCGAGTCAGGGACTTTGAATTTGAAAGTGAGTTTAAGTCCATAAAGAATGACTGGAGTCAATTCTCATAGACTTGAGGCAATATCATTTCACATAATATTTCATAAGAGCTCTTGACTCGAGTTTTGTGTGACTGGTTCAAGTCGCTTTATGTTCAAATATTTTTGAGAGCTCTGTCTTATCTTAACTCGAGTTTTACAACCTAAAACTCGAGTCAAGTTGAGATCAAATATTTTGATAACTCTCTGTCTTGAGTTAACTCAAGTTTTGTAACCTAAAACTCGAGTCAATTTGACAGTTCTTTGACAGTAAGTTTCTGGTTTAAGTTTGATCAAGTTAAAAGCATTTTGACTTAAACCGTTAACTTCATTTTGTTTACAATTGTCAGTTATCATTAAAACACCTAGAGAACTAACAATATATTTACAAGTCTTGTTATCATCAAAACATATAAAGCGAGAACTAACAACTCTTGCTCTTCAGAACAAACTCTTCCTTCGGTAATCCACATGCCACCTCCATATGCAACAACAAACTCTCTACCCACAAACATCTCAGTTCAAGGAATTGACAATTCTTCAAATGTTCCTCATGCAAACTACCAAAAAGAGGATGACCTAAGATCAATAGAGTCTCTGACCTATTCATCTCTTGGATAACCTCATTTTGTAAATGTTTTTGAAAACCGATTTGAAATTGATAAACAAAGTTTGCAAAAGGAATTTTATTATGACAAATGTACCCTTCAATGAAATTGGTTTCTTGACCGATTCAAAGGATCTATAAGAAAACAAATTGAACAAAGGTTTTACAAATTTCTTGAGCATTTTGAAACAAATATTCCATTTTTTTTGATTGGTTTAAGGCTCACCCTCAAGAACAAAAGTTGGAATATCAAATTTTTCAAACAATAAACATGACAAAGAAGGATTAAGAATCCCAACGATCGCGACAAAATGACTAGCATCCTATCTTTGAAAAACTCCCAAAGCAAACATGGGGAGAAATATTTATACAAAAGGATGAAAAAACTCTTTCTCTTGAGTTAATTCCCAAACATACAATGACAAAACAAGAGTATGATTTGATCAATCTTAGATCAAATCTTCAAATCCTTCAAACTCAACCAACTTAGGCTCCACACCAACTAATAACTACACCAGTTATTAGTCCACTTGATACTCCTTACTTTCATAAAGAAAACCAAGCAAGGAATGTTATTCAAATTAAGCCCGAATTATTTTATAAAACCCCTAACCAAGTAGCCTTAAATGTTTTCCCTCCGGATTTCATTTTAAGCCTACGATTTGAGAAAAACAAGAGAGTAATATGAGCTTATATTAGTTCATTCTAAATCCGTCGAGTTATCTCAAAAAAAGGATAAACTTGATGAAACTTTAGTAACACATTCTACTTTCAAAATTTTAAATGTTCTCACACCATCCTAGTGGGGACAAAATTTAAACAAACAAAAATTATAGTGATAATCCAAAAGAATAACATCAAAGGGAAATGGTAATTTCTATTTTTAAGAAAAAGTTGATATTTGTAGCGGTTTGTAGTCTATGAACTTTTACAAAGTGAATATTTTTTAAATTATAAATGCCGGCCAACTTTATGAGTTTTATAGTGGTTTTGGTCTCTGAACCGCTACATAGTGGATATTTTGGAAATGTTAAAATTTGAATGCTAGATAATGAAGAGAATATCACCTAGAGGGGGTGAATAGGGGATTTCAAAAAACTTTTTCGAATAATAAATACACACACAAAGAACAGATATAGAGACAGAGAGAAAACGACACAGACAATTTATACTGGTTCGGTCTAACTCCTCGACCTACGTCCAGTCCCCAAAAACTTTGGGTATTCCACTAAACACAGACGGTTACAATTACACACTATGTACTCGAAATGATCCTAACTAGGACTCACTCCCCCTTACAAGTTGTAATCGTACACTCACACTTAAGGTTCCTCAACCTTAAGATTTACAAATAAACAAATAATCAAATAGTGTTTAAACTCCTCACGAGTAAATAAATGTTAATCATTGAAGTACAAAAAATATCCGAAGATATTAAATGAAGCTAATGAAACAGTTGATCGTAATAATGCATAATTGAATGCACAGAGTTTCAGAAGTTGGCGGAATTGAATGTGGTGAGCTTTTATATTGTCTTCCATTAATGCCGTTGTGAAGCTTTGTAAACTAGCCGTTGAGTCTCTTCGTAATTCCGTTAGGCACCGTTGATTTTCGTTGAGCATATTCGACCGTTGCTTCATTAAATGCATCTACTGTTGATAGTTCTTGTGCGAGAGGGTGACTCACAATAATAGCCGGAATAAGTATGCCTCGAAGGAATGTTTTATACGTCACGAGCTTTAATTTCGATTGTTGGCTCTGTTACTGAGACGCATTTAATGCAACTGACACGTAGGTTTTCTTTTCGGCAAATCTCAATTTAAACAAGGTTAATCAACTGAAACTCAATCAAAAAGGTTATTAGATATGATATAGATAAGTTTAGGTATGATTAAAAGAGATTAGTTAATAACCCAGACATTTTAAGAGAGCGATTAGTGATACTGAGAAAATGATAAAAATGATAAGAGTATATACTCGAGTATTACTAAAATCATTCTCGAGTAAGCCCTAGTAAGAAGGCTTTACGATTGTCATCCTTCGTCAATACTCGAGAATCAAGTTTGCTAGTACTCAGGAATGCCAAGTTCAGAAAGCTTTTTAACATGTGGAATTAAACATACTCGAGAATTAACTTATCTATTCTCAAGTACCATACTCGAGTATCAAAATAATAATACTCGAGAATTCCACGACCCGAGAGCATTTACCATATCAAACTCAACATACTCGAGAATCATCTTACCTGTTCTCGAGTACCATACTCGAGAACTATTTTCTTAATACTCAAGAATTGCTCTGATAGAAGAACAATAATGTCAGTGATCAAACCATATACTCGAGAATCAAGGACCCATATTCGAGAATCATATCAGAAGATGCTCTGCGATAGCAAATCTGTCAAAGCATACTCGAGAATACTTTACCCATTCTCGTGTAATATTCCCTGAAACACTTAAGCAGAAAGATTATAACAAACATTCTCAAGTACCACTTCATAATACTTGAGTACTCATCAATGCACTTATTTAATCCTGATTTAAAAACCTTAAAATCTTTCAAGTCTTGTTATCATCAAAACACTGGGAGCTAACAGATAAGAGTCTTGAACTTTGTAGCGGTTTTGGTCTTTGAACCACTACAAAATGTAGCCAATGTCATGAAGTTTGTAGTGGTTGTGGTCTCATTACCGCTACAAAGTTAATATTTCTTAAATTTTGGTCTCTGAACCGCTAAAATGTGTGCACTTTGTAGCAATTTCCATAGCGGTTTTCAATTGCTACAAAATGTTGAACGTTGGAAAAGTTTGAATTTAATCTTCCATCCATGTGTCATTCATAAAACTCAAAATTCTCTCTTTACTCATCTTCTTTTCTAAGTTTTTATGTTTTCTAATGTATACTAGCTGTGAACAAGTCATGGATAAAGTTGGCACACAATTCTCTAGCATATTTGGCAGGATTAAACACTTTCTTAGATTTCGCAACCTCTCACGTTAGTTGTAATGGTAAGATTGTGTGTTTGTGTACCAAATGCAAGTTTAATTAGAGGCATACATGAGAAGTTTTCTAGGAACATTTACTTTTGAAGCCTTTCCCAGAAGATTATACATTTTAGGGAGTTTATGGTAAGAAACCCGATATGAGATATGATGCTTTTCTTCGAAGTTCACAAGTAGGAGTTCAAGTAGACCATGATGATCTTGTTAATGATGTTGTTCGTGATGCCTTTGGTGTTCATGATGAAAACTTCAACAAACAAGTGCATGGTTCAAACCCTGTGTTCTTGAGGAATGAAAAATCTTAGAATTTTTCCGCCTAATAGATGAAGCAGATAGTCCTTTGTATCATGGTTGTGGAAAATACTCGAAATTTCTTTTTTGATCTAATTGTATAATATCAAGTGCTTGTGTAAAACCACTAATAAGAGAATGTCGATGTTGCTAGAATTATTACAAGATGCATTCCCTAATGATCATAACCAGATTGTGATTGAATTACCAAAAAAGATTGCTTGAACTACCAAAAAAATTGATGCATGCCCGAACGATTATATGTCGTATTGGGGAGATGATGCTAACAGGGAAACTTGTAAGCAATGTCACACATCGAGGTACAAGACAATTCGGAAGGGGAAAAAGCATAAGAAGAAACCTACAAAGATTCTCTAGTTATTTCCTTTGAAGCCCCGGTTGCAAATATTGTTTATGTCATCTAAAACACTAGTCACTTTAGGTGGCACGAAGTTGACAAGAATCAAGATGGTAAGTTAAGACATCCATGGCATGTAGAAGCTTGGAGAGCGTTTGACTTAGCCTTTCTAGCTTTCGCAGATTACCCTAGAAATGTTTGGCTTGCTTTGGCGACCGGTAGTTTTAATCCATTTGGGAATCTTAGCACAAGTTACAATATTTGATAGGTAGTATTAGTTACATACAACTTGCCCCTTGGATGTGTATGAAATAGAGCTCCTTCATTTTGTCCATGATCATTCTAGGGAAAAAGGCACCGGGTAATGATATAGATGTGTACCTCTAACCACTTATTCAAGAATTGCTCGACTTCTGGAATTTTGGCATCGAGACATTTGACACGTACGAGAAGACACTGTTCAACTTGTGTGCAACCTTGATGTGGATGATAAGTGACTTTCTTGGATTGGGAATATTATCCTAGTGGAATGTGCATACTAGGAAGGCGTGTCCAACATGCAATTTTAACTCTGACTTAGTGTGCCTTGCTCACAATCAAAAGTAGTGCTTTATGGGTCATCATAGATTTCTTGATGGTAAACACAAATTTAGATTGCCACAAATTTTTTTCAATGGGAAACTGGAAAACGAGGTCCTCCTCAGACTTTATTCGGTATAGATATCTTACAATAGCTTCAAGATGTTGAATTCGAGTTTGGAAAAAAAACGACGATATAGCACAAGCAAGAAGAAAGACTAATAGGACTTCTGCTTATGAGCCTCAACAATGGTAGAAGAAAAGCATCTTTTTCACTCTTTCATATTGAAAATCTAATTTTCTTTGCCACAGCCTTGATGTCATGCACATTGAAAATAATGTGTGTAATAATGTGCTATACACGCTGCTGAATGAACCCAGAGATTCAAAAGATCATCTTCAAGCGAGGAAAGATTTACAGGCTGTGGGAGTTCATGAAGACACATGGCCAGATGCATTACAAATTTCAACCGTCAAAATTCACCCTTACAAACCGAATAAGAAAATATTCCTCGCAACTTTGAAGAAAATAAAAGTTCCTGATAGGTATTCAAGCAACACTTTACGATCTATTGACATGTAGGCTCGAAAGGTTGCTGGGCTAAAGAGTCATGACTCACATGTTCTTAGTAATAGTTACTTTCATTGGCAATAAAAAATACACTGTCGCTCGATGTATCCATCGTTTTGGTGGAGCTGTGTTCTTTCTTTCGGAATTATGTTCTAAGTTTTTTATCATTAAGGAGCTCGATCAATTGTGACACAAAATCATTCTTACGCTTTGGCATTTGGAGATGATATTTCCTTGATCATTTTTCTTTGTGATGGTTCACTTGACAGTTTACCTTGTTCATGAAACAAAGCCAGATAGCCCAATTCAATATTGATGGATGTATCATACGTTGAGATACTCATTTTACATATGTTCATCAACATTAAATTCTAAATTTTCTAGCCGCACATTTCAACATTTTGCAACATTTTTTGGTTATTGAGGGTGTGTTTGGTTTGAGGGGAGGGAGTGGGAGTGGGAAGTAGGGAATTGACCAAATTGCCATTAATGAAGGGAATATTCTTTTTGTTGAGACTATATTTTTGGAATATTGAAAAGTTTCTATGGGCTTTTTGGTAAAGAGGAGCTAAAAGATTAGTCCCTCCCCCTCTCCCTCCCTCCCTCCCCATCCCTCACACCAAACTAGCCCTAAATATATGTGTTTCTTAGGAAATTGAAATCTTACATAAGGAATAAGGCATGGTCGAGGAAGATTCTATACATCTGAAGGTTATATAGGGAATGAAGTCCGTAGTTATGTTCAAGATACTTTGATGCCATTGAGACGTCTTTCAATCAAACGCCACTTGCATGTAGTCAAGTTGATCCCTTCCTTCGCATGAATTGTACACTCATATATATGTTATTCAATTTATTTCCTTACCTTTTACTTACAATTCATGATCACCTCTTATTATTAATTGCAGGGAATTCAGAAATCATGTGAAGCGTCAACTTAGTTTCCGTATACAAACATCTTCCAAAATTGATAAAAATGTCCATGGAGAATTCCCAAGTTGGTTTGCGTGCCAAATACTAAATGACCATAACTCACACTCACCAGATTTTGAAGCTCACGTAATCGGCCTGCTTAATAATGCAACAAGGTGAAAGTGAAGGAAATCACCAAGAGGGGGGTGAATTGGGGATTTTAAAAATTCTTTTCAGATCACCCACACAACAGATGCTTAACCAAGGTAAATGGAGTTAAAGAGGAAGAGCTTGACACGAAGATTTATACTGGTTCGGTCTTAACTCTTGACCTACGTCAAAGTCCCGACTCTCCGGGTTTTTCTACTATCACTCAAATCGATACACACTCGTACTCGAAAGTTATCCTCTCTCTAGGATACACTCCCCTTACAAGTTGTAATCTGATAACCCAACCTCAAAGTCCCACAACTTTGAGATTCTTACAAAGAATGATTTACGTAAATAAACTCTCTCAAAGAGTGAATGAATATAAGCACGAAGCACAATGTATCAAAGATACAAATGAGAAATATAAGCAGTGAAAGACTGATGTTCTTGTGTGCGTTTTCTGTGTATGTCTTCTCTTACTTTCAGACTTCAAATCCTCATGTATTTATACAGGTTTGAAGCTTGTGAACGTTGTAGATCCGTTGAGACTTGATCTAATTCGAAAATATAGCTGTTGTGAGTGTGTCTCCATGAATCTAGCTGTTGTGAACAAATCTGTTTGAATATGGTTGTTGCAGATTTGAATATTTGAAATTTGGCTCCTCAAGAATGTGTTCCCATGCTGTTATGTTTAGTGGAGGCAGTTGTATAATGTTGTCCAACTGTTTGGAGGCTAGCTTTCTTTCTTGGAGAATGGTTGTGTTGCTATCCAGGTTGTAACCCATTGCTTTTGGAGAAGAAGATATAATATAATATTGCAAGTTGTCAAGTTGTTTGTCTTAAAGTCTTCTTTAAAACAAACCTAGATCTTCTGTAATCTCATAAGCAAACTGGTTAAATCTGGTTAGGAAATATTGATATGAATCATATAAATCATATACAACCAATTCGCAGAATCAAGCTAAAGCATAAATCAAACTGAACAAAATACACTCAGATGCGTTCTTCTGTACTGAAGTTCCAAGCTCGAGTTTACTATACCAAGCTCGAGTTTGGTCTTCATTTAAAACTTGAGTTTTGCCTCTGGAAGTCTCAAGCTCGAGCTTGTAAGTGAGTAAGCTCGAGTTTAGCATTTGTCGGGAAACATGTTTGAATTCACTTTGAGAGCCAAAGTGGAAAAACGCAAGCTTGAGTTTATTAGTGAGTAAGCTCGAGTTTGGCACTATTCATGTCAAAAATAATTTTAGTTCACAAAATGCAAGCTTGAGCTTAGAGGAGTAAGCTTGAGTTTGCTAAGCTCAAAATATGACAATGCTCTCTGTCGACTCCAAGCTTGAGCTTGCAAGGGCAAGCTCGAGTTTGGCAATGGTTTTAAAAACTTTGAAAGATTTTTGTCGACGCAAGCTTGAGTTTACAACCTTAAACTTGAGTTTACTCTTTGAAGGAAAAACTTGAAAACTTTCTTGGTGCAAGCTCGAGCTTGGTATGCCAAGCTCGAGTTTACAACTTTTGTAAACTCACAAACTCTACAAAAATGATAAGCTCAAGTTTAGAGGATTCGCGCAGAGGTAAGCTCGAGCTTGTAATTGCAAGCTCGAGTTTACATATTTGTAAACTCATTGAGAAAAGTCTCTCGGAAGAGGCAAGCTTGAGCTTAAAACTAATAAGCTTGAGTTTGCAATTTGAGTAACTTGATAAAAACCTCAAACCTTCGTAAGCTCAAGCTTACGGTGCAAGCTCGAGCTTACTCAGAATATGAGTAAACTTTTGAAAACCTTCAAGCTCAAGTATATGGACCAAGCTCAAGTTTAGAAAATGCAAAATAGCTTGGTTTGCTTTTCGTAAGGGGCAAGCTCGAGTTTGGAGACCCAAGCTCGAGTTTGGAGCCGACGTAAATGTTTTTGAATTGCAAACAACATGTTTTACCAATTTCTAATAAAAATCATTCTTTCATGTTTACAATTGTTATTAATCATCAAAACACATTGAGAACTAACATTCTCCCCTTTTTGATGATGACAACACTTGTAAACATTTGTTTCTTTTCAAAAACATATTTGATCATTTGAGAATCATTGAAAGAGATTTTGACAAAAATATTTGCAAACTTGAAATTTCGAAGCGCAATTTGATTAACTCAGTTTTAGTATAGAAATGACAGATAAGCAAACATGAAACATTCATGTTAATCAACTAATTGCAGATTAATCAGATATAAGCTTTTGAAAGATTCAGATTAAGCAAATATCAGAGTTTAACAGCTGATTTCAAAATGCAGAACTTAGTCATTTGTCAGATTCATCAGAATATATTGCATGATAACCATTAAAGTATGACTAATCAAAAAGAAATGATCATGACAAAATAGAGTTTCAAAAGCAAATATACAATACAAATAATAAAACTATAATGAAATGAACAAAGACAAAAGAAACATAAGACTTCTTCTTTCTCTCTTCACTTCTTTTTTTCTCCCCCTTTGTCATCAAGCAAAGGGGGTGCGTAGTAACCGGGGTTGAAGGATGTTCTCGGTTGAGAGGGAGGTTCAGCCGATTGGTGAGAGTGGTTGCCTCAAGTTCAATGGAGATGGCTGTTTAGTGGATCGGGCGTGTTCGTAGTCTCGTGTTGGGCATAGTAGAACTAGGTTCGGTGAAGTAGATGCATCCAAACCGTAACTAGAAGCAAACCTATAGACCGATTTTTCAGAATTTGGTCCATTTTGTCGTTCGGACTCATCATGGTCACCGAAGAGTGGAAATACTTGCCGAGTGATCTCCAAGCCGACCACTAAGGTCTTTAACTTCCTTCTTCAATTCTGCCTGACCTTCTTTCAGCTCTTCCTGGCCTATATTGAAACCTTCCTGAGTATCCACCAGATTGTTATGACCCTGATTTACTTCAGAGACCAATTTTTCCATTTCTGTTTCGATTCCCTCTGATAAAGTAGAAATAGCTTTGTCAACTATTTCTTTGATCCTTGTATCCAAATCAAGGCATAGATCGTGATGGAGGAGGAGGTACACTCGAGCTTCTTGAACTCGGAATGAGTGGCTCTTGATCCGGTTGGTCTAGATCGAGGAAGGGCCCTTGATTGGCCAGAACCTTCATCCACATTTATTCTCATCAGATTTAGGATGTGTCTACCAAAAACTTGAGGTTTTTCTAGTTTTTCTTTGGTAGGAACATACCAAATTTTCTCATGGAAAAGGATGACGAGATAAGTTTTGCAAAAGGAATTCGGGAGGTTTTTTGGAAGCAAAACGAAATCTTACCATTTCTTGAAAAATCCAAGACCCAACATTATGAGGTACCTTGGCAATAATGGAAGCAAAGATAGGATAATCCTTCTTTGCGAAATGGGTGAAACTTCCTCCTTTTTGCACAAGATTTCGGTGTAGATGTACCGAGATGGCTCGAATGTAGGGTTCATTGATCCAGGTTCAAAATTGAGAATGTTTAACCCTCCGGAATAGGCTCATTGGGTCTTAGCAGTTCATAGATTTGCCTATCAAGATAGTTCAATGAAGCTACGAGATGGAGGATTAGAGATTTGCGAATTGAATTTAGATAGGAAGGGGTAATGGTTATTTGTTTGTTTCTAATGGTTGTGGTAACCCTTTCCTCAACTAAATTTCCATCACTTTGTCTAGCAAGTTATTGTAGGACATGCCATGGTAGAATACCTTGACAAGAGTAAGAAGAAGCACTTATGGAAATCAGATTTTCAAATTGTTTCACCATGGAAAGAGATCCAAATTGCATTCTCTCTTAAGTGCAGCAAGGTCCACAAAGACGATGGGACGTAAAACTTTGGGACCAAATTTTTCTTTAAAAATAACAGCATTGTCTCCTTCCAAACGAATAGGAGCACTTGAAAATCCTTCTGGTATAGTAGAGTGATTGTAAATATCATACAAAGCAGGAGTTTCCTTGGATACCTGAGGAGTAGGATCCTCTTGTCGAGACGCGAAGGAACTTGAGAACTTCCTTGATCAGTCCTAGAGGCGTCCTCTTGCTTCGTTTGGACTTGTAGGTTGCGATCACCTCCGGAATTTTGCCTTTCCCTTTGCTTTGGTTGCTTCTTTCGGATTTGGTCGTTTCTTGGGAGCCTCGGTTTGTCTCTAATTTCGATTCCTTTTGTTCCGGGAGGTAGGAGTCGAATGAGTTGTTGTAACTCCGGGATTTGGGTGTCTATCCCGTATTGAATCGTTTAGGGAGCATTTTCGTTCGTGTAGGACGTTCGGGGTTAGGAGTTTGAGTGGATTGGGCTTCGAATCGCCGACATTGGTAGAAGCGAGTGTTCGGGGTCATTTTCTGGGCTTTGTCGAAGAAGATGAGAGGATTTTGAGAGGGAATAGGAGCAAGCTCGAGAGTTGAGTGAAGTGAAGAGGAACAGTCAGGTTTTACATATATAAAATGCGCGGCAAGCTCGAGTTTAGGAAGCTAAGCTCGAGTTTTCATAAACTTGTACTAACCTGGACTTCAAGAGTGTATGTGAAAACTCTTGAAATTCCTCTCGCAAGCTCGAGTTCACTCACTTATAAGCTCGAGTTTGGGTTTCTCCACAATTTTATTTTCTCTCTCGACTCCCTCGAGCTCGAGCTTACATCGCTAAGCTCGAGTTTGCCTCTCTTGACAAAGACAAACTTCAAGCAACATGTTAGAGTTGTTTAACATTATAAATGCCCCGCATAAAACACATCTAGATACTCCGATGCTTAAGTTAGTAAAACGTAATCATAAAACACATAACTAACATTTAAGTAGAGCTACTTACAACTCATTGGGATTTACCATTCCCAATTCTCTTCTTATGAACACAAATTGTTCCTTTGCTAATGGCTTTGTGAAGATGTCAGCAAGTTGAGATGTGTTGGGATGAATATGACCTTGACATCTTTCTTCCGAACATGATCCCTTATGAAATGATGTCTCACATCAATATGCTTGGTTCGAGTATGTTGAACTGGATTCTTGGCCAAGCTTATTGTGCTTGTGTTGTCACATAGAATTGGGATCTCCTTTAAATTGATTCCCAAGTCATAAACTTGTTGCTTGAGCCAAAGGACTTGAGCACAAAGAACTGGATGCAACCACATATTCAGCTTCGCAGAGAGGATACAAAGAACACTTGTTTGCTTCTTGCTAAACCATGAAACAAGTGAACCACCAAGAAATTCACATTGACCACTTGTGCTCTTTCTATCCGTCTTATATCCAAGCATGATCTGAATCTGAATATGCCACCAAATGTTCAGGTTGACCTTTGGGAAACCATAGACCAAGAGTCTTTGTGTCGCAAGATATCTCGAAAATCCTTTTCACATTCTCGAATGTGACTCCTTAGGAGCGATTGAAATCTTGCACACATCCCCACACCGAATTGGATGTCGACGGCTTGTTGTGAGATAAAGTAATGATCCAATCATTCCTCTATACTTTGTAATGTTGAAGTCCTTTCCTTCTTCATCAAAGCATCCAAGGCAAGTGGTTGAACTCATTGGAGTATCGGCTCCATTGCATTCATCCATCCCAAACTTCTTTAATAGATCATTGAGATACTTGGTGCGGGAAATGAAGATTCCTTCTTTTCTTTGCTTAATTTGCAGACCAAGGAAATAGTTGAGTTCTCCCATCATGGACATCTCAAATTCTCCCCGCATGTTCTTAGCAAAATCTTCACACAAAGCATTGTTAGAAGCACCAAATATTATATCATCAACATATATTTGAACAATTAAAATTTCATTAAGTTTATTGTTCTTTATGAAGAGAGTTGTATCTACTTTACCTCTAACAAATCCTTGATCAAGAAGGAATTTGCTTAATCGCTCATACCAAGCTCTAGGAGCTTGCTTAAGACCATATAATGCTTTCTTGAGGCGATAAACATGATCTGGATGATGATCATTTTGAAAACCAGGAGGTTGTTCAACATAAACTTCCTCTTGAATAAAACCATTTAAAAATGTAGATTTTACATCCATTTGATAAAGTTTGAATCCTTTAATACAAGCAAAAGCTAGAAGAACTCTTATAGCTTCCAATCTTGCTCTTCGGAGCATAAGTTTCTTCATAATCAATTCCTTCTTCTTGATTATATCCTTTTGCAACTAGCCTTGCTTTGTTTCGAACAATTATTGCAGATTCATCACGTTTGTTCTTGAATACCCATTTAGTGCCAATGATCGGATGATCTTTAGGCCTAGGTACCAAATCTCAAACTTGATTTCTTTCAAACCGATGTAACTCCTCTTGCATTGCTATAACCCAATCATTGTCTGAAAGGGCTTCATCAATCTTAGAGGGTTCAATTTTCGAAATGAATGTATAAAATGTGACTTCATTCAAGGTGCTTTTTCTGGTTCTAACTCCTTGATTAACATCACCTATCACTTGATCCAGAGGATGACTCCTCGTATCTCCATGATTTAGGTTGGTGTTGATCGTGTTTTCACAAACATTTTCACAATGATTTTCAAATTCAGGTTCCTTTTCCAAAGATTTTTTCAGAATTTGTTAAAGTACGAAGTGTTTGTAGAACCGATTGATTTGAAATAGGAGAAACATCATCATCATCATCCAAGGATTTGTCTAGATTGGTTTCACGAGAATACAACATGCATAAATTCTTCAACAATACGTGTTCTAGTGTTAAAGACTCTATAAGCTTTACTTGTTTGAATAACCCAAAAATATACCTTCATCCGACTTGGAATCAAACTTACCCAAGTTGTCCTTACCATTGTTGTGGATGAAACATTTGCATCCAAAGATGTGCAAATGAGCTATATTGGGTTTTCTTCCTTTGTACAAAGCCTCATATGGAGTTTTGTTCAGCTTCTTCCGGAGATATGCTCGATTTGAAATATAGCATGCAAGTGCTCATAGCATCGCCCGTAACACTTGAGAAGTCTCGATTTTCATTTAACATGGCCCTTGCCATCTCAAATGAGGACTCTATTCTTTCTTTCAACAACTCCATTTTGTTAAGGAGTTCTTGGGGTCGAGAAATTGTGATCAATGCCCATATTATCACAGAATTCTCCAAAAGCATGATTTTCAAATTCTCCACCATGATCCGTACGAATTCCCGCAATAGAGAATCCTTTCTCGTTTTGGACCTTCTTGGCAAATACTGCAAATTGATCAAATGTTTCATCTTTTGAAGATAAAAATATGGTCCATGCAAATCTAGAGAAATCATCAACTATGACCAAAGTATAAAGATTGCCACCAAGGCTCTTTACTCTATTTGGTCCAACTAAATCCATATGAAGTAGTTGAAGAGGTCTATTAGTTGAAATTTCATTTTTAGATTTGAAGGAAGTCTTGGTTTGTTTACCCTTTTGACATGCATCACAGATCATGTCGTTTTTAAACTGTAATTTTGGTAAACCAATAACCAGATCCTTTTTCGTAACTTGTCAAGTTGAAACATATTAACATGAGCTAATCGTTTATGCCAAAGCCAACTTTCATCCAAGTTACCAACAAAGCGGTTTTAAATAGAGTTACTAGAGAGATTGAGAGTATAATAGTTACCTTCTCTAGGAGCTCTAAATAAAGCTTTAGCTCTAATGTTGTCTAAAGAAAGAACATCTTTGCTCACAATTAAACATTCCTCGAATCAAAGATAACTAAGTTACCTTTATCTCGTGCTTTGACTCACACTAAGGAGGTTGTGACATAAGCCTTCTACAAGGTAAACATCCTTGATTTGTGGTCCTTCGTTGTTTCCAACTTCTCCAATTCCAAAGAATCCTTCCGGATTGATTTCCACCAAATGTTACCTTGCCACCATCCTTAGGTTTAATTGTAGCAAATTTAGATTCGTCTCCGTCATATGTCTTGAGCATCCACGTCAATGAACCACTTGTTGGATTTTGATGCTCTAAGACAAACCTACATGATATAGAATATCAAGTCTTAGGTACCCATTTTTTCTTGGGTCCTTTTGGGTTAGTTTGTGTCTTAGGAATCTTATAGGATCCCTTAGGCACCCATTGATAATTACCTATAGGCTTGTTTCTTCTTTCCTTTTTATGAAAACAAGAAGAAGTTGCATGACCTTTACGATTGCAATAGTTGCAATGAGCAAAAGGATTAGAGGAGTGGACTGTTTTTCGAAAATAGTTCGAGATAAGATCTTTGTCCAACCTTCTTCTTCCCTTTTCGTTTATCAGAATCAGGTCTATAACCAATTCCTGACTTATCATTTGTGAACCTTTGCTGTTTTAAAATAACATTGAGCATTTCACTACCTCTAGTGAATTTCTCAAGAGTTTTTGTAAGATGCAAATTTCTTTTCTCTAGAATACAAAAATTGTCACAAACTTTTTCGAAATGTTTTCGCAATTCTTTTTTTAAATGTTTTCACAAGGAGAAAAAGAAGAAGAAACAGTTTGAGCTTGTTCTTCCAACAATTTAATTTTCTTCTTTGAAGACAAAAGCTCTTTTGCAATTTTTCAAAATTCAATGAAAAGAGAATTATATTCGTCGAAAGTTCATCATAAGATGAGTCGAATTATTTACCTCTTCACTATCCGAATCCTCTTCTTGAGCTACAAGACAGATATTGGCTCTGTCTTCTTCTTCGCCTTCATCTTCATCGGATGAGCTATCGCCCCATATTTGAAACATAAGCTCTTCTTTTGAACTTATTGAATTTCTTATCTTTGTTCTTGTTTGTGGACATTCGGACTTGATGTGACTGGCTTCTCACATTCATAGCATATGATGGGTTTCTTTGTTTCGTGCTAGAGCTACTCTTGTGAAACTTTCGTAGGCTTGGTCCTTTTTGTAGAATTTCTTGAACTTTCGACCATCATGCCTAGCTCAAGATCTTCATCTTCATCTTCATCATCCGATTTTACCTCTTTGAGTCTTGAGAGCAATTCCTTTATTCTTGCCATCAATCTCATCAAGCCCTTTTCTCGAATTTGATTTTTCCTTCATATTCGAAAAGATCGCAAATAGTGCGCATCGAAGCCATTGATTCACCGCGAGCTTCTTCGATTAGGTGACCTTAGCTTCCCATTCCTTGCCGAGGATATTTAGTATTTTCCTCACTTGGACAAAGTTGGTCATAGACTTTTCCCAATGCAGCAAGTTGATTGATCGATGAGTGAATCGAAATGGAATTCACTAATGGATTCTCCCGACTTCATGCGAAATAAATCATATTCAGTCATGAGAGTGTTTACTCGATTTTCCTTGATTCCAATTTGTCCCTTCATGGGCTATCTCAAGAGCATCCCACATAGCTTTAGGAGATGACAAAGTGCAAATTCGAAAATACTCTTTTTGGCTTAGAGCACTTTGCAAAGCATGTGAATTGCTTTCATATTGAGAGTGACTTGCTTTCGTCATTCTCATCATACTCTTCTTCTAGCTTAGGAGTTCGACACCATCTTCTCGTTGTTGCCGGTTCATAATTTCCTCTCTCGAACACCCTCCATAGGCCATACTCGTTGCCATTACATAGACTCGAACTTGGCCTTCCGTAAGGAGTAATGTTCTCCATTGAAACCCGGAGGTCTGTTGATTGAAGCTCCATCGGGTAGAATTCCTTCCATTGGATCTTTGATCTAGGATGTTAATCCTTAATGTAGATAACCGGCTTTGATACCAAATGAAAGTGAAGGAAATCACCAAGAGAGGGGTGAATTGGGGATTTTAAAAATTCTTTTCGATCACCCACACAATGATGCTTAACCAAGGTAAATGGAGTTAAAGAGGAAAAGCTTGACACGTAAGATTTATACCGGTTCGGTCTTAACTCTTGACCTACGTCCGATCCCCGGACTCTCTCGGGTTTTTCTACTATCACTCAAATCGATACACACTCGTACTCGAAAGTTATCCTCTCTCTAGGATACACTCCCCTTACAAGTTGTAATCGATAACCCAACCTCAAAGTCCCACAACTTTGAGATTCTTACAAAGAATGATTTACGAAATAAACTCTCTCAAAGAGTGAATGAATATAGGCATTGAAGCACAATGTATCAAAGATACAAATGAGAAATATAAGCGTGAAAGACCGATGTTCTTGTGTGCGTTTTCGTGTATGTCTTCTCTTACTTTCGACTTCAAATCCTCATGTATTTATACGGGTTTGAAGCTTGTGAACGTTGTAGATCCGTTGAGACTTGATCTAATTCGAAAATATAGCTGTTGTGAGTGTGTCTCCATGAATCTAGCTGTTGTGAACAAATCTGTTTGAATATGGTTGTTGCAGATTTGAATATTTGAAATTTGGCTCCTCAAGAATGTGTTCCCATTCTGTTATGTTTAGTGGAGGTAGTTGTATAATGTTGTCCATTTGTTTGGAGGCTAGCTTTCTTTCTTGGAGAATGGTTGTGTTGCTATCCAGGTTGTAACCCATTGCTTTTGGAGAAGAAGATATAATATAATATTGCAAGTTGTCAAGTTGTTTGTCTTAAAGTCTTCTTTAAAACAAACCTAGATCTTCTGTAATCTCATAAGCAAACTGGTTAAATCTGGTTAGGAAATATTGATATGAATCATATAAATCATATACAACCAATTCGCAGAATCAAGCTAAAGCATAAATCAAACCGAACAAAATACACCTGAGATGCGTTCATCTCGTTTCGAAGTTCCAAGCTCGAGTTTACTATACCAAGCTCGAGTTTGGTCTTCATTTAAAACTTGAGTTTTGCCTCTCGGAAGTCTCAAGCTCGAGCTTGTAAGTGAGTAAGCTCGAGTTTAGCATTTGTCGGGAAACATGTTTGAATTCACTTTGAGAGCCAAAGTGGAAAAACGCAAGCTTGAGCTTATTAGTGAGTAAGCTCGAGTTTGGCACTATTCATGTCAAAAATAATTTTAGTTCACAAAATGCAAGCTTGAGCTTAGAGGAGTAAGCTTGAGTTTGCTAAGCTCAAAATATGACAATGCTCTCGTCGACCCAAGCTTGAGCTTGCAAGGGCAAGCTCGAGTTTGGCAATGGTTTTAAAAACTTTGAAAGATTTTTGTCGACGCAAGCTTGAGTTTACAACCTTAAACTTGAGTTTACTCTTTGAAGGAAAAACTTGAAAACTTTCTCGTCGGTGCAAGCTCGAGCTTGGTATGCCAAGCTCGAGTTTACAACTTTTGTAAACTCACAAACTCTACAAAGTAAAATGATAAGCTCAAGTTTAGAGGATTCTTCAGAGGTAAGCTCGAGCTTGTAATTGCAAGCTCGAGTTTACATATTTGTAAACTCATTGAGAAAAGTCTCCGGAAGAGGCAAGCTTGAGCTTAAAACTAATAAGCTTGAGTTTGCAATTTGAGTAACTTGATAAAAACCTCAAACCTTCGTAAGCTCAAGCTTACAGTGCAAGCTCGAGCTTACTCGAATATGAGTAAACTTTTGAAAACCTTCAAGCTCAAGTTTATGGACCAAGCTCAAGTTTAGAAAATGCAAAATAGCTTGGTTTGCTTTTTCGTAAGGGGCAAGCTCGAGTTTGGAGACCCAAGCTCGAGTTTGAGCCGATTTAAATGTTTTTGAATTGCAAACAACATGTTTTACCAATTTCTAATAAAAATCATTCTTTCATGTTTACAATTGTTATTAATCATCAAAACACATTGAGAACTAACACAAGGTTTACAGCATACAAGTCATTGGTTTCAAATTTTGCACGATTTCATGAGATCAAGGATTACTAACCCAAAATTCGGATGTTTATGGCACCTTTGGAACAATGAGTTATGTGAGCAGCAATGATAACAACAAGCAGTTTAGAGGTGTCACTTATTATGAAAAGCTTGTTGATGTCATCAAACTAAATTACCAAGGCATTTCATTGTGACGATCCTTAAGTGTTTGTGGGCAAATACGACAACTTTATGGGGACTCACAACTGACAAATTAGATATCACATTTGTAAATTTATCCCGTCTAATTCACATTGGTCAATCTGTAGATGATGAGTCATATATTATTACCTCAAAGGCACACCATGTTTACTATGTCAAGGATAAGAGGCACATGGATTAGAATATAGTGGTTCACTTGAAGCCTCAAGACCTTTATGACATGGGTGATGGTGATAACATCACCTACAAGAGTGAGCCATTCCAGCCCTCCAATTTTGAAAACTTATTCCATGTGGTGATGGCAATTTACCTATAATTAAGTACGTTTTTATAAGTTATATTTTATTTAAATATCTTTTTTTTGGTACAAATCATGCACTCAACACTAAGATTTTCTCCACACGTTTTTTTTGGGATGGCAATGAAGAATGATTAAAAAATATAGCTTTCATTCTTGTAAAGCAATCAAATTATTTTTTTAAACAAAAATTCAATTAATATTTGTAGTAGTTCAAAACCGCTAAGAACTAACCAATAATCGCTACAAACATGAACCACTACAAAACCGTTACCTTAACCGCTACAAATGTCTTGTTGATCCCTATAAATACCCTTACCACACCTCATTTTTTACCTTCTTCCATTTCTTCCCACCCCTCTCCTCTCTCGTTTTTTCTCTCACTTGTTAATAAAGAGATTAGCTTATATGGTAGATTTTTTCCCTCAAATCTTTGATTTCGTCATTTCATTTTATTTTGCTTCCTCATATAATTGTTGTTCTAATTTTTTTCCTTCTACAGAATTTGAAGGTTCCTTCCACTACATTTTCAACATTCCTTTCATTAGAAAATATATCTTTCCATCTTCAAAAGTGAAGAGCCTAAATCATTATTACCTAGACATTCTCAATATAAAACATACATCATATTCATACTTATCTAACTTAATTTAATCATTCTTCTCAAATAATAATTAGTATAATTTAAATTGTTACTTAAATGATAAACCATTCAAAATAATATTGGAAAAATAGATTGAAAAAAAAAATCATGCAGTTTTTTAATTTATGCAACATTTAGTAGCGATTGCTCAACCGCTACAAAGTCAAATTCAAATCTAACTTAACCACTACAAAAACCGTTACCTTAACCGCTACAAATGTCTTCTTGATCCCTATAAATACCCTTACCACACCTCATTTTTTACCTTCTTCCATTTCTTCCCACCCCTCTCCTCTCTCGTTTTTCTCTCACTTGTTAATAAAGAGATTAGCTTATATGGTAGATTTTTTCCCTCAAATCTTTGATTTCGTCGTTTCATTTTATTTTGCTTCCTCATATAATTGTTGTTCTAATTTTTTCCATCTACAGAATTTGAAGGTTCCTTCCACTACATTTTCAACATTCCTTCCATTAGAAAATATATCTTTCCATCTTCAAAAGTGAAGAGCCTAAATCATTATTACCTAGACATTCTCAATATAAAACATACATAATATTCATACTTATCTAACTTAATTTAATCATTCTTCTCAAATAATAATTAGTATAATTTAAATTGTTACTTAAATGATAAACCATTCAAAATAATATTGGAAAAATATATTGAAAAAAAAAATTCATGCAATTTTTTAATTCATGCAACATTTAGTAGCGATTGCTCAACCGCTACAAAGTTAAATTCAAATTTAGATTTTTGGTGCAACAATTTGAAATTTCATTAAATATTAGTAGCAGTTATCCAACCGCTACTAATGTTTGTCGCCATATTTTAAAATTTCTGAAATTAATCTATAAATATTGGCACCAAATTTTGAAATTTTATTTTCCGCCACACCCAAATTTTAGGAAAAAATTGACACCTCATTTGTAGTGTTTAGCTAACTGCTACAAGAAACACATTTTATAAATATATAAGCCTCGAAATTTAGATTACAGTTGTAGCGGTTTGCTAACCGCTACAAGATACTCCTACAATGTGTGATCTACAAACGCATATTGTAGCGGTTTGTCAAATATAGTAGTGGTTATGCTGGCATGCGTAGCGGTTCCATAAAACCCTACAAAATTATTTGCAACAGTGTGTTTTCTGGCGGTTCCCCTAACCAATACTATTATTATTTGTATGTCATTTTAACTGCTACAAATGAACGAATTTTTTGTAATGTCTAATAGTAAACCCATAACAAAATCAATAAAATATTATGTTTGAATAAAATCCACTTCCACTATATATAAGAGCAAATAGGGAGTTTGTTTAGTCCTAAATATAAGATTTCAATACATTTTGTCTCATATTGAAGTGGTTGTTCATCAAGGAAGTAAATATTCAATGGACAAACTATTAAAATGGGTACTATAGGGAAACCAACACATTACTTTTTCCCCCCCACAAATAACTTCTTAATGTCTTTAAAACATTTAGAACTGAATGAATGAAGTGCTAAATACGACTATTGTTTTTCAATACCAAAAAATCATGTTGCTAAAAAAATGAAGTGGATATACAATTACAGACAATATGGCCCCAGCTGGTTTTACTTGACTTGTATACATATTGAAGCAAAGTCCATCTCATTCTAGCTGTCCCTCCATAGTGCCCAGCTACTTTCCAGTAAATTACGCTTATACTTGGTCTCATTGCTTGCTGTCCAATGAACTCAAAAGATACATTCAGATACTTACCTGTTAGATTCTAAATCTATGAATAATCTAAGTCAAATTTGGATATTCTCTAGTTAAAACATGACAAGTGTCTATATTTTCAATAATATATGGAGCACAACTGGTGTATATGACTGATTTTGCACACAATTGTAGCTAGTTTAAAAATTACATCACATATTTGTTAAAAATGTTATTATTAAGTTACTATCATTCGGTTCATATTTTAATTCTAATTTGTGAGATTGATAAGATGTAAATAATTTGTTTTTGTTTTTTTTGTTTTTTTACATGTTCCAATTCTGTTATTTAAATTGAGGAATTGATTTGTGTCACTTGAACCCCTAAATTCTCAATTATTATAAATAACATACTTTTCTTTTTTATTCCTTTTAAAATGATTCAGGTAAAATTCAAATGCTTAATATTTTTAAGTTATAAAAATATTATTAAAATATTAAATTTTAACATTAAATTTGAACCGTTAATATTAAATATTTAATAGTCCCAAATAAAAAAGACAGAAGGGAAAAAAGTCCCTGATAGCATATATAAGGATGTGATGTTTACTAACTGCTCCATAATTTTTTAATTATATTATATCCATATGACATTATTATCATTAAAAAAAAAAAAGGTTTACCTGCTTATCACCAAAAAAAAAAAAAGGCTTTCCTGCTATGGTCGATAAGTTTCCCTATTTTTTTTTTTATCACAAAAAAGGTTTTCCAGCTATGATCGACAAGTAGATGAACCTTTCATGGTAAAATAATGTGATCTTATTAATGTTTGTGTACTTATTTATTAGTCTGGAATAAAATATAATTCTTTATTAGATCCTATTCTTATTATGTTATCATAATTTTTTTTTTTCTAATTCACTTTAATGATCTTTTCTATTAAACCCATGAATAGATTTGGATCACATGAATCGATCTTTAACCCAAATGGTCTATAGATTTGTTTTGTGGGTAGGAATTAGGGAAATAGGAACAAGAACAGCATTTAGCAATACCTAATTAGGATTAGCGAATCTGTGTTAAGGCTTATAATTTTTCACAATATATATTGATTTCTGCCCTTGTTGTGTGGCCCTAACCACGTCAAGTAACATAGAAAGATTAGACCAATGGATGTCAAAGTACTAAAGCCGGATACTTTAAAGGTCAATGGTAAAATTGTAGTTGAACCGGATCAACCCAATCATAATTAAAACAACTTAATTTAATTTAAACATTTTTTTTTTATATTTAACCCAAAAAGAGTAATACTTAAATAACAAAGATACAATGAGAAAATGAAACATTAAAATATAAACCACACATTATTCAATAAATAAAAAATTACTAAAGTACAAGTCTAAGGGTATTTTCTTCTTAACCTAAAACGAAATAACTTTAGACTCATCAAAGGAAAAAATAAATATAAAATCTAACACTGATCAATCTATCCAAAACTCTTGACCAAACCAGTAGTAGATTGGTTAACCGATTCAACTAGTCTAGTTAATCGACACATGTTGAGTTTTAATATCATAATAGATACGATGAACACCCTAGATCTACCCATTCACATGCCCCTCACCTCTCATTCATAACGACTACTTCCTCCAGGCCTATATACTATTAGTCATCATTTAGAATAAATGAATGCCCTTTATATTAGTCACTTTACAGTTTACATAAAAAAGTGGAGGCACTATTTTTTTTATCAAAATACTTTTATGTACATCTTTTTTAGATTTTTTTTATTATGTTTTTTTTTTTTTGGAATTACAAGGCGGCAGGCACTAATGGCCTGAATTACAACGAGCAGGATCGAACCCGCTACCTCCCACTAGTCAGGGAGTACCCATACCACTAGGCTACAAGGCCTTTGGTTAAATATGGGCAAACATGAAAAATTATTGTTTTTGAATCATATAATAACTTGACTACACTTTCTTAGTTCTAATAAGATAGTTAGAAATGCTCAGTATTTAATTTGGCCAGTACGCCTGCCCAAACCCGGCAAAAAGTTGCCCAACCCAGCCCTAAAAAAGTGGCTCGAAAAAAATTTGGCCCTGGGAAGGCCAGGCATCGGGCAGGGGTCATGCCTTGCCCATTTGACCGCCGCTGGAAAATTAAATATATTTAAATAAATATTATTCTATATTTATTATTTTATTTAAAATATATTTTATTATTATGTCCAAATATATTGTAAATAATTATATTATACTTTATGTATCTCCAAAGCTTTGAGATTTATGAAGTGTAAACTAGAATTTTAAATGGAGCGGGTAGTAGGGCGTCGGCTCATTTTGGCGGCGGTTCGCCCTTGTCAAAGCCCAAAAATGATTAGGCTTTTATCGGGCAGAGTTAGGCGTCAAAAATGCAAAATGCAGTTTCATTTTTTCTGGTCTCTCGGCCAAAGTCTGCCCTACCCATGCTCACTCCTAATTTAAAGCATATGGAATCTAATTTTCCAATTAAAGTATATCCTTATTAAAAAAGTATACATATTTGTAGAGATAAAATTAAAATCAGGCTATTATTCAAATCCCAAAATGGATTTGGGTCACCTGAAAAGATCTCAAATTCAAATGGCCTATATATTTGTTTTTTGGGTTATGCAAGGAAATAGGAACAAAGAAGAGCACGCATTTAGTTAACGCCTTGGACCAACGTAGCAAATCCATGTTATGTCACCCCTAAATATATGCTGCGAAGAATCAAAACACATGCCACGTTGGACCCACTGGCTTAGCGAGTCACAAATTTTCTCACATGTATTCACATGATCGATGCGTATGGATTGGCCATCGCCGTTTTCACTAATTAATCTCCTGAAAACTACATGTCGTTTATGCGAATCTCCGCTTTATTCTTTCTTTAACACACCTCGATCCCTCCCTCTCTCCACACCTCTTTTCCATGTCATGGGCTCCGATACTTTGAAAGCCGGATCAGATCGGACTAGATGGATGGAACGGTTCAACCCGAATAAGGGCAACGACCCATTCATTTCAAGAAAAGTATATCCTCTTAGAATTTTTTTTCGTCTCATTTTTATCAAAATCTCATCCCAACCTTCAGATAAAAATAAATAAATTATTGAGATTTAATATTTTATAAAGTATTTTCTTATTTTCTTATATAACAAATTAAAGTTATAAACTGTCCAAATCAAATGTTGACAGGTTAAATTTATTTTTGTGTAATATTATAATATTATGTTTTAAAACGTTTTTTTGAAATAATGGTGGAGATGAGATTTTAAAAGAAAAATTAGAGAGATGGTTTTGAGAAATCTTAAATTATTCAGAACCAATATTTGGACCAAGAGAATTGGAATTCTATATAATTTACTATTCTCTTCTGCTCTCCTCCTCTTTCTCTTCACTACTCATCTAAATCTTTGGATTGAAGATTGAAGTTTGAGCAATTCAGATTTAAATTACTATAAAAATATTAATAAACTATCATATTATTAAAAATGATAAATAAATAAATTAAAAACTGTTGAATTTATGTTATGATAATTTAAAAATGCAAAAAATATTTAAAAAAATTATAAAATATTAAATCTGAACTACTCCAATTTTAATTTAAAGGTTGAGATAATGACGACGGTAAAAGGAGAGGAGCATAGCCAAGTCTTGCATTATTGTTATGGGAGTCTTTTAACTGAAAAAATAACTTTATATTTATTTAGTTATTAAATTATTAAATAAATTATACACACACACACACTTTTTTTTTAATTTTTACTTCAACTATTTGACTGTTGATCTAACCGGTAAAAAAAAAAAAAAAAAAAAAAAAAACCAGTTCAACTGAAATTCATGTTCTACTAGCTTTTTCAATTGAATATCCAGTCCGAATTTTGAAGCATTGATTGGGTCCTCAACATGAAAGAGTATGCTTGTTTTGAAAAATTATAATTATATTTTTATTAATTTGATATTCAAATTTTAAAAAAATTGTGGTTGAGCGTGCGCATTATATATTTAATTTATTAAAATTTTGTGTGTATTTATCATGTGTTGTTGATGTATGTAATTATACACTGTCTTAATACTTTGAATATATGTACAATTAATATATATAAAAAAAAACACTAGTAAAACAATAGTTAATGTGGTACATAATTGACTAAAATATATTAAAAAAAATACTGACAAATGTATGGTACTCCCTCCGGTCCTAATTATAAGACATATTTAACCGATTTTGGAAAGATTAATGAGAGGAGTTAAATTAGTTAATTTTACTCATTTTCCTAAAATATCCTTATATCAATTTAAAATGACATGTAAGTAAAAGTGAATCAACAACCCCGTCACATATCTCTCCGACCAATTTTCCTTTCCACACGCTTTCTCATTGAAATAATGGTCTTACTATATATACATATATGTGTGTATATATATGTATACATATAAATCTATCTACATACATACATACATACATACATACATACATACATACATACATACATACATACATACATACATACATACATACATACATACATACATACATACATACATACATACATACATACATACATACATACATACATACATACATACATACATACATACATACATACATACATACATACATACATACATACATACATACATACATACATACATACATACATACATACATACATACATACATACATACATACATACATACATACATACATACATACATACATACATACATACATACATACATACATACATATATAGACACACACACACACCCATATATCTACACACACTCAAAGAGAGATATATTTATATATGTGTGTGTGTGTTTGTGTATGCGCGCGCGCATACACACACACACAGATATATATATATATATATATATATCTACACACATATATTGACACACACAAACACAGATATACATATATATGTACACACACATATATGCATACATACATATATACACCGACACATATATATAGACATACACATATTCATACATACATATTGTTCTATTGTAGAACACAGATGTCCAGCTCTAGTGAGCTGGGAATGGTTTATCTTGGATCAAAGGGTCTTCCACTGATTGAGTCTCAGTGAAAGGTGCCAACTCGATAGTATCTATGGTTGAGATACCGTCGAGAGAGCTCAGATCACGATGCAACACAGGTCGGGCGTTTCGCCCAGAGGGTGGTGTGTGTGCCGTGTGACGGAATGATAAGTAATGGAAAATAGAGAGAGTCCGGAGTGCACCTGGTGGGTAATCTCCTATTTATAGGGATTACCTAGGGTTTCACTCCCATGCAAATGCTCCCATCCTTCAGCCGTTATGCACGTCCCACGTTCTCCAGGTCTCTGCTCCACTAACTGTACGGTCCTGCACATATCAGGCACGATGGAGTAGTGGGGGACCATTTACTCAGTTCCCTATTTACCCGGGTAAATAAAGGGGTTTTCCGTGGACTCCCCACCGGGCCGGGAATCTTCCCGGCCCAATATATTGGTCCATAACGGTTGCCCCCAAGCTCGGTATGGCGGGCTTCCGACGTCGCCGAGATTAGCGCGTTGACTAGTCCGGCCATCATTCATCCGAGTTCGAGCTCGGACTTTCCTCCTTTTTCTAGGAGCCTCCTTTTGCTCCTTGTGCCTTTCCGCTCTCTATCACAGATGACGGCCTTTCTCCTTTAGAACACTTTCTTGACCTTGATATCGACCGGGGTTCGTGTCGACAAGTGATCTTTTGGTCAACACCGTTATTATGATCTCGGTCATAACCGGCTATGAGCTTTTGTCACTTTGCCAACTTTCTCCGACTTCCCCTTCGTTCTAATACCACGGCCGTCAAAGTCGTCAATTCTATAACTACCACCTTATGGCAACCGAGATTGACGTCCTTGGCTATTATGCCTGCCTGGTTCCATAACCGCTGTATTAGGTGTCTCCCACATATTGCCCCCAATTTGGGTTGTCATAAAAGATATTGGTAGTCATGATTTATTTTGACTTTATCTACATAGGGATACGATTTTCGCTCTTTATGATCATAATCCCCTTCGAAATTTGTGTACGGTTAATGCACACATTAACCGTCGATCCGCACGCCTTCCTATTAGGAGGCATTTATTACCGCCGGGCTTGCGCTTCCCCATAAAGCAGAATTTATTGCTTTCGACGGTTGTGCCCCTCGTATAAGAAAACGTCGGCGAGCTCTTGCGATTCTCTATGTTACGAGAATGAAAATTGTTCAGGCAATAAATGTCCACAATGCCCATATAAGGGCATGATTTCTTTATTCCGCATCTTGAAAGTTTGAAAACTTTTCCTCCTCATCCGATCTTGCAGATGAAAATCCATTCTATACAAATGGGGATTTCCTTTGAATCAGGCCATAGACCTACGTTTTTCTCTTTAAAGATTTTTCCGGCGAGAAAGCAGAAAACCAAGAAGAAGAAACATAGGTTCATTGAGATGCCGCCGATGGTCCTTTCCATTGGTGACTTTCAACTGTATTTTCCAGTCTTCATCCACATCCCCGACGGGCTTCGGGAGTCCAACCGTATTTGCCCGGTCTTCACATGCCTGGTAGAATATTTCCACTTGGATCCCAGCTAAGGTCCGTCGGGTACAGGCAGTTCCCTTTCCGTGGATTGGCCGGTACCCGGAAACATCGCCCCCTGGGAGTACCACGATTGGGGTTGCACAGGCTGCCTACGGGTCAATAGGTCCCCGTATCCAAACATTCCAAAAGGATGCCGCCGATGCACTTCGGAGAGCTCCTTCCGCCGGAGAGGGTTCTTCATCCCTTCGCATATGACGGCGAGCTTTTATTTCAAGATTCCGTAATCCCGCTTATGAATACCAATTTTGTCTATTTTCCGTATGAATGTTATGTAAAACCGTTCACTTATTAATGGAAAATCTTGTTTTATGCTAGCTTCTCTTTTGCGCTTCTTCATTCCAACCATTCCTTCTTAAAAGTAAACCGCCCTTTCAGATGAGGTGGAATAAGCTGAAACTAATCGACCTTCAGAACGGATTGTCTTGAAAATCGACGCCCTCCAATCCGGGCTGAGCTGAAACTAACCGCCCTCAAGAACGGATTAATTTTCTCGAGCAAACCGCCCTCCAATCCGGGCTAAGTTAAAACTAACCGCCTCCGAACGGAATGGCTTGAAAACCAACGCCCTCCAATCCGGCCGAGTTAAAACTAACCGCCTCCGAACGGATTAATTTTTTGAGCAAACCGCCCTCCAATCCGGGCTAAGTTAAAACTAACCGCCCTCAAGAACGGATTAATTTTTTGAGCAAACCGCCCTCCAATCCGAGCTAAGTTAAAACTAACCGCCCTCAAGAACTTCTATCAGGGTCAAATCCACGTGCTCTCTTTTATGGTGTTTTTGAGTACTCAACCGTCATTTTTGCGGATTGGCTGTTATTGCAGCATTTGGTTTTCGTGCGCTTTTAATGCTCTCGCCAAGTTTCGAAACGCTCTCGTTGGACAGATGCTTGGCGTAGGGAGACGTAGGGTTTCCAATTCCGTTAGAAGGAGCTAACGGCATCGCGACTCTTGGCCTTTCAAATTCTCAAACGTCTATATATATTTCTCTTTTCGAAAACTGTCAACCCTTCTTGACATTATCGACTATTCTCTCGGCTTCGGGAGTTTACCTTGCATCCAAGTTTGTTGCCTTTCGCCGTCAATCTTGCGCATTTCCTCTTTTTCACCAGGTATTATCGCTTGCCCGGTGATTTCTTGCTTCCGACTTCGCTCTTAGGCTTACTATAATACATGTGGTTTTTCCGAGTATACTCCGTTGCGCTTCTGGGTTTCTATCGCTTTCGACTTTACCGCATTTTCGGGTTCCGTCGGGTGGGTTCTTAGTTTCGTTGCCCCTTTCTAGGTGTTCTTAATGGCTCGAGCCTTTTCGTACGCCCGTGAAATCGGAAGCTCTTTGCCAAAAAATCTTCCTTTAGGTTCCGACATCGATCCTTCTTTACAAAAACTTTCCAGAAAACCCAGCAACCATCCCAGCCCAAGAAGGTGCTTGCTCGGGAATTATCCTTTGAGCGAGACGAAACGCTTATTTCGTCATCCCGTCTCATTGTAGTTCTAACTCCCTTATTTGGGACAATACTTTTCACCGACCCCACTCTAATGCTCTTTGATTTTTTATATCTAGGTGTTCATGGCTTCATCCCAGCCCAGCCAGTCTTCGAATGAAGGGTCCAGCACTTCCACCCCTTCCCCAATTTCTACATAGCTAACCCCGGCCGTAAGCCACAAGGTTACTGAGGTGAAAAACTCCCTGACCGCGAAGGATCTTTTGCAACTGGGGGTTGGGGACGGGGTAGGTTACGTCCTGCGGTTACCCGCAAAAACCGAATCTGTAGCCGTCAGTCGTTCAAAGGAGAAAGGTCCTCACTTCTTTTTCATCTACCGGGATGTCATCACTCTTTTGGGGGTGAGTTTCCCTTCACTGATTTCCAGATCGAGTTGCTGACTCACTTGCACCTTGCCCCCTCCCAACTTCATCCCAACGGCTGGGCGTTCACCGTTGCCTTTGAGAACTTGTGCGCGGAGAAGGACTTTATTTGTAGCGTGCCGGTCTTCATGTCCTTCTTTTCCCCAATGGAGACCGGTATCCAGACGACCGAATTAACGAAGTGGTTTGGGTGGACCACTCTCCGAAGCATCCGCGATCAGAGACTCTTCAGGCCTTTCCGCGAGTCCTGGAAGAACTTCAAATCTGCCTTTGTCAAGGTCGAGGCCCTCAAGGGCCGGGCCCCCGGTTTGTGAGGAGGGCCGACTGGGAACTCGAGGAGGGTTTCCCCTTTTACCGGTCAACGGACCATCATACCTTGAGGCCCGACGACTTCCTTCCACAAGCGTTTTTCGGACGAGGAGGATGATACCCTCCCGAGACTTCGAAATACGTGGGGTCTCGGGGATCCCTTAGATCCGGCTAAGTACATCACCACGCCTTTGGTTAGGCGGAAAGCTACCGCGAGTATGACTTTATTGATACTCGCCTAAATTGCATTTTTGTTCCTTTTTTATTGTTCGATATCCTTTTTCTTTTGCAGCCGAGCTATGGGTAGGACCGAAACAACTTGCCATCTTTAAGAATCGCTCACGGGTCTCGTAAGAAAGCCTTGCTATCCCGGTTAGTGACACACCGGCTCCGACCACGGCTCTCAAAAGCGGCTAGCCCCGTCGATCCCGAAGGAGATGCGCCGCGAGAAAGAAGGCCAAGGGAAAGACGTTGTGGCGGGACCACCAAATCCGCCGAGACGCCGGTTTCTCGGGGTTCGCCGGCTCTTCTATGCCTCCCGCCGCACATACATTCTTTCGAAACCGCGGTGCCGGGGAACCTTCATGTGGATCGACCTTCCGAGAGGGTGCCCCGTGGGGGCCTGGGTTGAGCGGGAAGTGCTAGACGTGATGAGACCTCCCCGCTTTTTTCTTCACTACGCATCCGGCCCCGACCGAGCCAATCAAGAGGATCTTGAATAATATGCGGTTGGAGGGTTACCGTGGTCTTTCCCACGCTTCGCTCTTACGCACTTGTCAAGGTAAAATACGGGCCGGCGTACGCTCGTTGGTTGCGGCGAAGAGAGAGAATGCGCCCGAGGCAAACCTCCGAGGTGGCTAAAATTGCCGAGGACATGAATAGAGCCGTTGCCAACCCGTGGTCCCCATGCTCGAGAGCACGCCCGGCTACAACAGGATTTCTCCTCTCTGAAGGCCGCCAAGGACAAGCAGGAAGAGGAACTCAAGTCTTCCATTTCTAAGGAGAGGACCTTGGAAAAGGAACTGGAAACTTCCAGGTCCGACCTCCGGAAGATGGAGGAGAAGCTGTCGGCGGTTGAGCTGGATGTCCGTCCCTTGGAAGATCTTCGCGCGGATGGTCTCGTGGCCGTAGATAAGGCTCAATCTGAGGCCGAACATCATAAAGCCCTGCTCGCAGCCAAGGAAAATGAGCTTTCGGCTAAGGAGGTCGAACTAGATCAAGCCAAGGTGGAGTTGACCGAATATGCCGATGCAGCGGTTTTCTCATTTGACAACGCCGTTGCGCAAATTCGCGCCCTCAATCCCGACCTCAACCTTAACCTGGATGGCCTTAACTATGAATCATATGTTAACAACCAAGGGCATCTGATACCTCCCGGGGTCGAAGATGAAGAAGGAGAGGAGGAAGCAGCCCAGCCCCCGTCTTCTTGAACTTATTGTAATTTTCGTTCATTTTGGTTGTTTTGTAACCTGTTGCTTTTGATGTCGCGGTAATGACCCGGCTTGTATGTATGACTGTGATATGATTAATCCTAGCTTTCCATTTTTCGAATTTCCGCTTTAACTCCTACGCGTTTTCTTGAAGGCGTGGCGTGGTCTTTTAAAAAGCGGATGTTTAATCAAGAGTTCATGCCATCCTCCTTTCGCGAATATCGATGGAAACCGGTTGTGACCATGAATCCACACGCATTTTAATGGGAACATGGTGTCTGGAGCCGGGCTATATTGCCTCGGGCTCCTACATGTTTTAATTGGAACACGGTTTTTGGAGCCGGGCTATATTGCCTCGGGCTCCTACATGTTTTAATTGGAACACGGTTTTTGGAGCCGGGCTATAATGCCTCGGGCTCCTACATGTTTTAATTGGAACATGGTTTCTGGAGCCGGGCTAGAATGCCTCGGGCTCCTACATGCTTTAATTGGAACATGGTTTCTGGAGCCGGGCTAGAATGCCTCGGGCTCCTACATGCTTTAATTGGAACATGGTTTCTGGAGCCGGGCTATGATGCCTCATACTCCTACATGCTTTAATTGGAACATGGTTTCTGGAGCCGGGCTATAATGCCTCATACTCCTACATGCTTTAATTGGAACATGGTTTCTGGAGTCGGGCTATAATGCCTCATACTCCTACATGCTTTAATTGGAACATGATGGCGAACTTGTGTTTGCAAAAAATGGGCTCCTAGACCCAAAATTCATTAATCTTAAGCACCAACACTCAAAGGGATCATCATAAGAAATCAACACAATTCATTTGCTTGCGGTATTGCTTGCAGTATTTCGGCAGGGCCTGTACTTCAACTGTAATAGGCCTTAAGCTTGTCCGCATTCCACGTTCGCTTCACAGGTTTCTTAGTCAAAGTCTCCAGCCTATAAGCTCATTTACCCAGGTTATCAGCCACCCGGTATGGACCTTCCCAATTTGCTGCGAGCTTTCCCTTGCCGGCGTTCTTGTTTTTGATGTCAGCCCGTCGTAGGACGAGATCCCCCTTGTTAAATCCTCAGGTTTTGACCCTTTTGTTATACCGGTTTTCCATTAATTGCTTGGCAGCCAATTCTCGGTAGTGCGCCGTCATCCTGACCTCATCAATCAGATCTAATTCGACTGCGATAGCCTAGCTATTCTCTTCTTCCTCATGTAGAGCCTTTATTCTCCTCCATGAGGGCTCGCCTATCTCAACCGGGATCATTGCCTCGCACCCATAAATCAATCTGAAAGGAGTCTCGTTAGTTGCCGAATGGATGGTAGTCCGATGTCCCCAAAGGACGGGTACAATTGATCCACCCAACTTGACTCGGCTTCTTCCATTCTCTTCTTGACCCTTCAACAATAACCTTGTTGGCCGCCTCTCGCTTGTCCATTAGATTGTGGATGCTCTACGAGGCGAAATGCTTTGCTCAATATGGAAGTCGGCCATCATTTCTTGGAAGCCCTTGTCTATGAATTGGTTTCCATTGTCGGTGACAATCTCGTAGGGATACCAAACCGAGATATGATGCTCCGCTGAAAAAACTTTTGCACCCTGGCTGAAGTGATGGTTGACAGCGGTTTCGCTTCTATCCACTTGGTGAAATAATCCACCGCCACTATCAATCATCGCAACTGTCCAGGAGCCATCTTAAAAGGGCTGAGTAGGTCCATACCCCATTTGTAAAAAGGCCACGGAGCTGAGATAGGCGTTAACTGAGATGGCGGAGTTCGCAGGAGATGGCCGTGTTTCTGACAACTGTCGCACCTTTGAACGTGTCTCTTTGCATCTTTCGCCATCGTCGGCCAAAAGTAGCCAGCTCGCACTGCCTTTCTTGCCAATGCCTTGGCTCCCATGTGATGACCGTTAATACCCTCATGTATCTCCGCCAGTACATACTCGGCCTTAGCTGAATCTAAGCACTTCATCAACGGAGAATGGAAACCTTTTCGGTACAATTCGTCCCCATCATGGAATATGAAGCCATTTGTTTTTACCAACTTTAAGCGTCCGAAACATCTTCCGGAGTATTCCCCTTTCCAGTAATCGACTATTGATTTCCTCCAATCACTTGCCTCTGAGATGACCATCACGCAACTTGGCTCCAACAAATTATGTTGGATGATTGTTCGATGATTTCCAGGACTTTTAGTACTTGCCAACTTAGACAGAATGTCGGCCCTTACGTTGTCTCCTCTGGGGATATGGACTATGGTTACTTTATCAAATTCTGCCATAAGCTGTTTGACCTTTCCCAAATATTTGATAATGAGAGGCCCTTTGGCTTGGTATGTACCTTCTATCTGGGAGGCGACCAGCTGGGAATCGGTAGATACATGTATGTCTTTTGCCCCATTTTCCTTGGCCCGCAACAAACCCGCGATTAGAGCCTCATACTCGGCTGGTTGTTTGAAGTACCGAAGTTGAAACGAAGGGAATACTCCAATGATACTCCTTCCGGACTTTCAATGATAACCCCAGCACCGCTACCCCGGATGTTGGATGACCCGTCCACAAACAACTTCTAGCTATTTTCTGACTTGTCAACCCGGTCATTGACCGGTGTGAATTCCATCACGAAATCCGCCAATGTCTGTGACTTGATCGCATGCCGAGCTTCATAAATGATGTCAAACTCAGATAATTCGATGGCCCAACTAACCATCCATCCCGCTGTGTCCGGCTTGTGTAGAATCGGCGTATCGGCCGACTAGTGCGTACTATGATCGTATGACTTTGGAAGTAGGGACGCAACCTCCTTGCCGCCACTAAAAGGGCAAATGCCATCTTTTCCAACTTTTGATAATTTAGTTCGGAACCCTGCAAGGCCCGACTTACGAAGTACACGGCTTTTGACCGTCCCGGGCATCCCTAATCAAAGCCGCACTAACCGCCTCATTCCCCACGCCCCGGATATAAAATTAGACTCTCCCCGGATCCGGCCGGATAGCACCGGCGGGGTGGATAAGCACCGCTTGATCTTATTAAATGCCGACTCACAGTCTTCGTTCCATTCTCCGGAGGTTTCCTTTTTTAATAAATTAAAGAACGGAAGGGAGTTTTCTTCGGATCTCGGCAAAAATTGGGTTAATGCCGCCAACCTACCTGTCAACTGCTGCACCTCTTTCTTGTTCCTTGGTGCTTGCATATCTAACATGGCCTGGCATTTGTCCGGATTGACTTCAATTCCCCTATGCGTAAGCAAAAAGCCTAAGAACTTTCCTGCTAGAACACCAAAAGCGCATTTAGCCTGGTTAAGCCGAATCCGGAACTTTCTCAATTTATCGAACGTCTGCTGCAAGTCCTGGATATGGTCGGTTACAGATAAAGACTTAACAATCATGTCGTCTATGTAAACCTCCACATTCTTTCTAATCTGGTCCTCAAAGACTCGATTCATCATTCGCTGGTAAGTGGCTCCCGCATTCTTCAATCCAAAGGGCATAACATTGTAACAATAATTGGCCTTGTCGGTGATGAACGTTGTTTTTGCCTGGTCACCTGGATGCATAGCGTTTTGATTGTAACCTGAATACGCATCCATGAATGAGAGTAATTTGAAGCCTGACGAGTTGTCCACCAACTGATCAATACTTGGCATCGGGAAGGAATCTTTTGGGCACACCTTATTCAGGTCTTTATAATCGATACACACCCGCCATTTGCCACGGGCTTCTTTACCATGACCACGTTCGATGCCAAGTAGTGTCGCACCTCTCGGACGAAGCCGGCTTCTAGCAAGTTCCTCAAGATGGGCGGCCAAAGCCTTTCGCCTATCCTCACCCAGCTTTTCTTCTTCTCGCGACACCGGGATCGCTTCGGGGATATTGCCAACTCATGACAACATACATCAAGATGAACCCGGGAATCTCGACGGTTTCCAGCGAAGATGTCTTGATTCTCTTTCAAGCATCTCTCTAGCTCGACCGAAGCTCGGGGTCTAAACTCTTTCCAATTTTAGTAATCCGGCGGGTACAGCGCCTAATACTAAGTCGTCTAGCTCGCCATTAGGTTCGGTCTTCTTCATTTTTTGTTCTCGCGTAGATCCAACTCGACGAGATTCACCGACTCTACCGTCTTCGTCCGCTCTTGGGGACTTTATATTTCGCTCCCTCCGTAATGACGGATTTATTTTGCTTTCTTTGACCGTGTCGAAATAACACTGACGTGAGTCTTTCTGATCACCCCTTATCGTTACTATCTGATTTTTCCTGTTGACCAACTTTAGCTTCTGGTGCTTAGAGGACGCCAGTATGTCCCAATCATGGATGGTAGGACGACCCAAGATAATGTTGTATTGGGATGGGAAGTCGGCAACTATGAATTTCACCCTTTCCGACTTAAAGGCCTCTTTAGATCCCAACGCCAACTTTAAGTCTATGTAACCCTTCGGGCATGTGTCTCTACCATTAAATCCGATCAAGGTTGTTTTGCATGGCTTCAAGTCCTTCGGGTCCGGATGCATGCGCTTAAAGGCATCCCGAGAATAATATCCACCGCACCGCCGTTGTCGATCAAGATCTTCTTAACACAACAATTTACCATTGTTCCCGTGATAACTAGGCCGTCATAGTGCCCCGCGGAACGTCCTCTAAATCCCGCGGAGCAACTCAAAGACCGGGGTCCGGTTTTGTCGTGTCCCTTTTGAACTCGGGCGATCCACGATGGACAAGACCTCCCTTAGGTACTTTTTCCTCGACTATTCGAATCCCTCCACCGCCAAAACCTCCGCTAATCGTAGTGCAATCATACTTGGCTTCTGGGAATTCGTCGTCACTATTCGTCGCTTTCTTTTTCTGTTCATGCTTTTTCTTTTCCGGGGGTGGGCTTTTACTCCTTCCTCCCTGCCGTCTCTTGCCTTGCCGTCCCTGAGTTTGTATGACAAACCGACGAAGCTTGCCCTCTCGCACGAACCTTTCAATGGCGTCTCTCAGATCCCAGCAGTTGTCAGTTTCATGACCGTGTTGATCATGAAACTCGCAATATCGCGTTTTATCGAGACTGACATCCCTTCGCAAGGGCCGGGGTCGCTCCACCTTTTTTCATTTCCGTGGTTGCCACCTCCTTCCAAATCTGAGCTTGAGACACCTTTAACGGGGTATATTTGTCAAATCTCCCCTCCGCTTTTTCTCGCCTTGGTCTGGGCTCTTGACCTGGCCCGCGGGACTCCGGCTTACGCCCGGGATAATGCGGCTCTACGCCCTTTGGAGGAGGACTTTTCCCCCTTTCCTCGGTATTCGACTCATCATTTCCATTTGTTCGAGCTCCAAGTACATCTTTGACCGGTCTGTAAACTCAGCCAGGGTTTGGGGACGACTTTTCATGACCGACTTCTTAAGTCGGGACAAATTGCTAAGACCTGCTATTACGCAATGTAAATGTACGTCTTCTTTTAAACCAGGGATCTGGAGGGCCGTGTCCTTAAACCGGTCCAAATATTTCTGCAATGTTTCGTTGGGCGACTGCTTGACTTGATCGAGCTGGAACTCAGTCTTTGGCTGTTTCCGGCTTGTTGCAAAATAGAGTAAGAACTTATGCTCCATTGTTTTCATATCATGAATGGATTCGGACGGCAAAGAGTGGAACCACGTCTGAGCCGCTCCTTGAAGGGTTCCCGCAAACAACCGTGGAACCACGTGTCCAACAATACCCTTTACTCCGATCTCCATCTTGAAGTTATTCAGGTGAATCAAGGGATCTTGAGTACCATTGTATTTCGGTAATTCACGGGAATCTAAACCCTTAGGATAAACGGCGGCCACAATCTCTTTAGAAAATTGATTCAACAATCCCACCCCAATATGCCCTTCTGCCGAAGTCTTAGGCATGCTAAGAGATGGGGGTACCGTTGTCTGCTTATTCAAATCCAAATTTTCAACTGACTGCTTTCCCTTAGCCCGGGAAATGTCACCCTCTGTTACCCTTCGAGTATCCTCACCTACCCCGGTAGCCGTTATATCGCTAACCCGGTTAGGCTTATCAGTAACCCGAACAGTACGCCGGATAGGATTTTCGAGCGTCCTCAATCGCTCTTTTAATAATTCAATCTCCCAACGTTCCTCTTTAGTAGGCTCTTCCGAATCATCTTCTGCCAACTCGTCTTTCTCGTAACTTCTTATGGGCTTCCCTCCGTGAGTATGTGCCGAGGTTGAGATCATTACCCGACAGGTGCCGGCTCTATCTCGTCCTACAACCCCGCCGGAATTCCCCTTCAGTCCTTCACGCTGATCATTAGCCAGCCTTATACGTTTTGACTCGTCCTGACGCCAAATAGCGTTTCGGCGTTCCAAGTCCTCCTGAATAAGTCGGACGTCCTCTTCTCTCTGTAGCCGCTGACGAGTTTCCATATTCTCCATTCGCTAGAGTAATGAATCCACCGTCATGCGAATAATTCGGGTATCGGGGTGTTCCGCTTGGACTTCCCGAGAGGGAGAGAAATCATCCTGAACCATGGTCTGCTGCCGTCTAGCCATCAAACTGGGATGGGGAGAATTCGCCGTATCCTGCATTTCGCCTTCCATCACTTCGACGACATAGTTAGGATCCGGGTTAGCCGAATCGAATCGAACCGTGTGATTTTCACGTACAAGCCGTCGAGGCTCTCCATGAAGCATGTCCGTCCCGACCGGAGTGCGACTACGGCTTCTAGTGCTTGCCGCCATCCTCGGTGGTATCACCGGCTTTTAACGTGCACGGGAATCAAAGTTTATAGATCCCCACGGTCGGCGCCAATGTTCGTTGTAGAACACGAGATGTCCGGCTCTAGTGAGCTGGGAATGGTTTATCTTGGATCAAAGGGTCTTCCACTGATTGAGTCTCAGTGAAAGGTGCCAACTCGATAGTATCTATGGTTGAGATACCGTCGAGAGAGCTCAAATCACGATGCAACACAGGTCGGGCGTTTCGCCCAGAGGGTGGTGTGTGTGCCGTGTGACTGAATGATAAGTAATGGAAAATAGAGAGTCCGGAGTGCACCTGGTGGGTAATCTCCTATTTATAGGGATTACCTAGGGTTTCACTCCCATGCAAATGCTCCCATCCTTCACCCCGTTATGCACGTCCCACGTTCTCCGGTCTCGCTCCACTAACCGTACGGTCCCGCACATATCGGGCACGATGGAGTAGTGGGGGACCATTTACCTGGTTCCCTATTTACCTGGGTAAATAAAGGGGTTTTACTGTGGACTCCCCACTGGGCCGGGAATCTGCCTGGCCCAATATATTGGTCCATAACACATATATATGTTTATAGACACACACATGTGCATGAGTGTGTGTATTGCAACCCACATATATATACTTACCAAAAACTAAACACATTTGAGAGAATAAAATAAGGGTATTTTAGGAAGAAATTGATAAAAACTAAAAAGTTGTCATATAATTAGGACCAAAACCAACCCCTAAATGTTGTCTTATAATTAGGACCGGAGGGAGTAACAAACAACCGCTCAATTAAAAAAAATTAATATCAATATAAAATAAAGTATAGAAAGTAACATTGTTTGTAAGTTTTATATATATATATATGTATATTAAGCTCTCTTCATATTTTGAGACTTATCATTTTTTTTGTAGGATTTTAGAGTTTTAGTACTTAAGCCACAAAAACTTTCTTAATAAACAAAATTTTATTTTATATATAATCATAGAAATAGTCTCTCCAGTTGTAGGGGTAAGGCTACGAGTCTACAATCTTTTGTGTACATCTAGGTCTCAAATCCAATATGATAAAAGCCTTATACATTGAGTTGCCCTTTTACATTATCATAAATATTTTTGCTAAGGTGACTAAGTTTTGGAAATAATGAATGCTAATAAATGTCTTGTTTAAATTAACCTATTTTCCTCTCCTATTTGTAAGGACATGCATTAATTAACTTTGGGTTAAATACAAATTTTGCCGTAGAAGTTTTGACTAGAGAGTATTCAGCACTTGGAAGTTTTTTTGTATTATTTTTGCCCCGAAAATTTTCAAACATAGCAATCTTGTCTATCGTTGATCTTGACCATTGAATTGTTGCTTTCTTTGTAAAGCTTAGGAAGCAAATTTACTCCTAAAAAAACTTCTGGAACATATTTACTCTTTTTTGTAAATTTTTGGGGCAAAAATGATACCAAAAAAACTTCTAGGTGTTGTATGCTCTCTGGCCAATACTTCCATAGTAAAAATGGTATTTAACCGATTAACTTTTGTCAACATGAAATCGTCCTATTACGCGCAATGAACATAATCATTTTTTAAAACATGAATAGCCCCTTCCTTTTTCTTCCCTCTTTAACAAGTCATTTTTTGAAACAAAAAAGGAAAATGATGACCCAACTCAAAAACCACACCCCACTTTCATTTCAAAGCCGAAAAGGACACAAAACCCCACAAATGCCAACATGTCCGTCAAAATTTAAATTCCCACGGGCATTCTCGTCATAACACACCCTTCTCTCTCTGTCCTTGTGTGTGTACAACAGATCAAATCGAGATGCCTTATATATGTACATAAAACGCAGACATTTCTGCAAAACATGAGAATTTGAAGAAGCTGTGTAATTGGTTTGGTGGTGGATATGGCAGAGCTAGAGAACCCTAATGTGATGACGAATCTCATCACCTTCCTCTCTTCTCTGCTCAAAAGGGTATCAGAATCAAACGATAATAACCAACAACCTCAGAGAATCTCTGTCTTCCATGGCTTATCAAGACCTACGATCTCCATTCATAGCTACCTCGAGAGAATCTTCAAGTACGCTAATTGTAGCCACTCTTGCTTCATAGTCGCTTACGTCTACCTCGATCGTTTCACTCAGAGACAGCCTTCTTTGCCCATGAATTCCTTCAATGTCCATCGCCTCCTCATTACCAGCGTCATGGTTGCTGCTAAATTCATGGACGACATGTAAGTGTCTATCTCTCTCTCTCTCTGTGTGTCTTCCAGTTTCTTATACGTGTATTTCAATGTTTTCTTATACTCAATTACTGTTTAATTCTGGGTTTAATTCTGGGTTTTGATCTCTTTTCATGAGAATGTGTGTGTGTGTGTGTGTCTAAGTTTTCTTGTTGTGTGCATGTCTAAGTTTTCTTATGCTCAAATCAATGTTGAATTGTGCGTTTTGGTCTCTTTTCTTGCGAAGTTTAGTTTCAGATAATAGATCTGTGATTGCTTCGAAGAAGAAGCATGTTGGATCTTCTTTCAGTGTGAATTATTATTTTAATTAATTAATTAATTTTCCCGTTAAATGTGCGTGATTTTCTTTTTATGTATTCTTTGGATTCGTGATATAAAATTATACTAGTATATTTTTTAACTTTCGAGGTAGAAAGTTGTTCTGAGTTGGAACAATTGGAATGTATAAAGATGGGTTTTGGCTTGTGAAGGAAACCAAATCCAGGCTGGATTTCCCATGAGACAGAGACAACCTAACCATGTGACACTAGCCAGCTAACATTTGGACATAGTAATCATGAAATGTCGTCCAAGAATTGTATTAATTCATTTTAGAATTGTATTTTAGTACAATCAGAAAGATTAAATGTCAAAATTTATTAAGCATATTTATATTAATAATATAATTTTTTTTAAAAAAATAAAATCAATTCTTCCAAACTTATAAAATTAAAAGTAACTTTTTTTATGATATGCATGATCTATAATTATCATTCATGGTCTAACCACTCGAGTCTAATTCAACTTATAAAAATGGGTTGGAACAAAGATAGAAATTCAGCTCCCTCCGGTCCTTTGCATATATAAGAAATTATTAAGTTAGTTATTTGTAAAAAAAAATGTTGGTTTTTCTAAAATATCACTTTTAACCATTTTCATAAGACATTGGAAAAAATTATAATAAATTTAGCAGACAAAATAGATTAATAATAATATCTTGTATTTAGGATGATTATGACAAATTTTTTTATTTTTAAATGTTACATTTTATACTAATGTTGATGTGATATTTGCATATATATGGTGCAGGTACTATAACAATGCATACTATGCAAAAGTGGGAGGAATAAGCACAATAGAGATGAATTTCCTGGAATTGGATTTCCTATTCGGAATGAGTTTTCACTTAAATGTGACACCAAACACCTTCCAAGCTTACTGTGCGCATCTCCACAGAGAAATGTTGCTCATGCAACCTCCTTTGGATTTCCCAAATTCTTCATTATTAAAATCATCATCTTCATCTTCAAAGGCCCATTTATTATGCTCCAATAATGATGAATCTAATAATGCTCACCATCAACATCAACATCAAAAGCAGCAACAGCAACAAGAATTAGCTGTTTGATTATCTGTTTTTTTTAATGCATTTCCTCAATGCATATGCCTTGTAGTATAGCTTGTAGGTTGGACTCAACTTGTTCTAATTATTATGTTATTACAAATTGGAAAAATTTGTTTGATATGCGTGCGTATTCGTCCCCTCTCTCCCTCCCTCCAATTCACTTTCAACTACATCAATAGAATTAAAGAAAAGCTGTTAACTCATGTGTGTTCGCATTTTGAAGGCAATACCTTATCAAAATGGCAAAACCATGATTACCTCTTGACCCATCTGATTTTTGGGGCAAAAGCTAATAAGGCAATCAAGATACTTCTTAAAAAAAAGCCAGATATCACTGCGAAGAGAAGAGGAAAGCATTTGAAGAATATGACAAAAAAAGAGGCCCCATGGTAAAATGAGAGAGAGAAGAGAGCAACGTGAGCATAAAAGGGAAAAAAAAAAAGTTTCACCCACCTTTAATAAAAAAAAATTTACTTTGAAAGACCCAATAATTTGATGTTTGCAAAAATGCCTTCAAAAGTAATAAATACATTTTGCAAAAAAGTAATATTCAATAGCCTATCTTCAAAAATGAAAAAGTATATTAAATATTGTCACGACTAATCCAAATATACACTTATTGAATTTGTTTTAAATTGAAAAAAATTCACTTTTACCCCTATCATTGAGGTTTTGAAGGAGGCTAAAAATATGACAGCTCTATCAAAGAAATGTAAGGAGCCATATTTAAACATTAATTTTATGAATAAAATTATCAAATAAATATCAATTACTCTCCAATTGATTTATATTATATTATTGACCGGATGAAATAATACAAATCGAATATGGATCCACCAATTACGCTCAATTTTTATTTAAACTACCAAAATTAAAATTTTGTTATTTTAGATTGACAATTTTGTAGCATGCTCTGGCCCTCCTGATTATTCTTCTAAATATTTCGACATGAAAAAAGTATGAAAAAATATTGAAAATAAAAATATAAAACATAATATTTGGATAGTCAAAATGACATCAATTTTATATATGTTAAAGAAAAGCAGAAAATTATTTATGAATAACCTATCAATGTGAATCTTATATTCTTCTAATATTTTTCACTAACAGTAAGACAATTCTTATAAATAAAACAGAACTTAAAAAATTACTACCTCCAGTCCTAATTATAGGAATACTTTTATAGTGTAATTTATACTACAAAAATGTTCCTATAATTAGGATCAGAGGGAGTACTTATTATCAATATGGCTCTGATTTCATACATAAAATATGTGACTCAGATATTAAATAGTGGAATTTAAATTCGTGTTATTTAAAGAGATTATTACTACTTATCAAGAGATTAATCCAATCAAAAGATTTTCTTGAAAATGCCCATATCATATTAACGATTTATCATTGTTTCATATAGGCACATTTTAACTGTCATATTCTTGTGCGCCATCCCTGCGTCTTTTGTTTTGTTTAATGTTTTAATTTTTCCTTGTTGGCATTTTATGCATTTTTAATGGACAGATAATTGTCGCTTCTTTACAGTCTGGCCTCCAAAGCCAACTTCTTTTCTATTCACATAAATTGCTTTGTGTTATAAAAGTGAAGAAATATAAAGTAAGAACAAGAGAAGGCAGAGATTCAAGAGAGAATGAGAGAAGGAATTCTTATTCCAGTGTGTATTCAATAGTTACTGAAGGCACCTCTATTTATAGAAGAAAAATGGGTCCTAAAGTGTAATTATTCCACACAGGTCATTAGTCGTAATTTTCCCCAAAGTCATCAATCATTTTCAGCCGCGTGGGTTCTGGAACTTGTGAGAATTCGCGTGGGCCCCACATGAATAGTAATTGTATACATGAATAGTAAATACGTATATGTGAATAGTAAATACGTATACATGAACGGTGATTCCGTATGAACATAAATCCGTAAATATTATTTGAGGAACAAGAGTCAATGGACATCCACATAATTAGTATATTCATAACACTCCCCTGGATGTCCATTTATGAATATGCCTCATTAAAAACTTTAACTAGGAAAAACTCGTGGGATAAAAACCTAGTCAAAGAAAAAAGACATCATTCATTGATACACTTTCTAATGCTGTCTCATTAAAAACATTTCTAGGAAAATCCAGTGGGACAAAACCTAGATAAGGAAAAAAGAGTACAGCGTATATTAACTCCCCCTCTTAATTACATCAGTTTTACTCCCCCTGATGATAACATTACTTTCAATGTCTTTTGAACACATCTTCCTTTCGTTGCCACTTGACAACATCGTTAAGATTTCGAATCTTGAAGACCAATATTAAATACAAGCTTTTCAAAGATTGTACTTGGAAGTGATTTGGTAAACAAATCTGCTAAATTTTCACTTGAACCGATTTTGAATATCTATTTCACCATTCTTTTGAAGGTCATGAGTAAAGAAGAATTTTGGTGAAATATGCTTTGTTCTATCACCCTTGATATATCCTTCTTTAAGTTGAGCAATACATGCGTATTATCTTCATACAGGATTTGGAACCATATTTCGAAGATAAATCACAAGTTGTTTGTATATGATGTATTACCGACCTCAACCATACACATTCTCGACTTGTTTCATGCATTGCTAGAATTTCGCATGATTAGATGATGTGGGCGATATAGTCCGTTTCATAGATCGCCATGATATAGTTGTACCTCCACATGTAAATAGATAGCCTTTGTTTGTGATTTACCATCATGTGGATCAGACAAAAATCCAAAGATCAAAGCATAACCAATCAGTTCATACTTGGATACATTTGAGTAATATAACCCCATATCCATGGTGCCTCCGAGGTAGCGTAAAATTTGTTTTACTCCATTCCAATGCCTTTGAGTAGGTGAAGAACTATATCTTGCTAATAAGTTTACAAAACAAATGATATATCGGGACGTGTATGATTAGCAAGATACATTAGTGCTCCAATAGCACCGAGATATGGTACTTCGGACCAAGTAGATCTTCTTCACCTTCTTCATTAATTATTCTAGGTCGAAATGGATCTTTATCCACTTTCAAAGACCTTACAATCATTGGAGTACATAATGGATGTGACTTATCCATATAAAAACGCTCTAGGACCTTCTTTGTATAAGTTTCTTGATATACAAAGATCCCATTCTTTAAATACTCAATTTGTAATCCAAGACAAAATTTTGTTCTTCCCAAATCTTTCATTTCAAATTCTCTTTTCAAGCAATTAATTGCTTTTTGAAGCTCTTTAGGAGTTCCAATAATGTTGATATCATCAACATAAACAGCAATTATAGAAAATTCTCTTCCGATCTTTTCATAAAGATACATGGGCATATCGGGTCATTTCTATACCCTTCTTTCAATGAGATATTTCAAGACAATTATATCACATGCGCCCGATTGTTTAGGCCATATAGAGACTTATTTAACTTTATTGAATATTGTTCTTGAGAATTTGAATTAGATCTTCGGGCATCTTAAGTCCTTCAGGGACTTTCATATAAATATCACTATCAAGTGATCCATATAAATAATGCAATACGACATCCATTAAATGCAGATCAAGACCTTCATTTACCGCGACCGATTAAATAACGAAAAGTAGTTGCATCCACTCTTGGTGAATAAGTTTCTTCAAAATCAATGCCAGGTCTTTGTGTGAAGCCTTGGGCTACAAGACGTGCTTTATATCTAACAATTGCACCCTTATCATTTCTCTTTCGTACAAATACCCATTTGTATCCAAGCGGCTTTACATCTTTAGGTGTTTGGACTACGAGGTCCAAATACTTTTCGTTTTGCCAATGAATTCAATTCTCGCATTAATGGCATCTTTCCATAGGGGCCAATCATTTCTTTGTTGACATTCCCTAATAGATGTTGGCTCATAATCCTCATTATTATTCATTACATCATTTGCTATATAATAAGCAAATACATCATCAACGTTGACGTCATTTCGATCCCATCGGATTCCATTCATAACATAATTTATTGAGATCTCATTATTTTCACATGTTTAGTACCGAGTCTCTTCCGAGACTTCATTATTCTCTTCTATAGATAATACCTCTTCATGAGGTAGCTCTTCCGGAGCTATAAATTTTCCTTGATTATCCTCATTTTGACCATCTATATTCTTAGCTCCTTTTCTTTTCGAGGATTTTTATCTTTTGAACCGATAGGCCTTCCACGCTTTAAGCGTGTTTCAGATTTGTTCATAATAGATTGACCTTGTCCTTCGGGGACATCAATTCGAATAGGAGCATTATACGGTGGGACATGTGACTTTGTCACCTTTTTTGGGTCGATAAATGCTTCCGGCATTCGATTAGCTAAATTTTGTAAATGAATTATCTTGAACTTCTAGTTCACATTGTTTTGTACGAGGATCAAAATGAGCCAATGATAATTCATTCCGCCTAATATCTTTTCCCAACCGTTTACTTTCTCTATCTTTTCCCAACCGCTTACTTTCTCCCCCAATGTTGGGAAAACCGATTCATTAAAATGACAATCGGCAAATCGTGCCGTAAATAAATCTCCCGTTGAGGGTTCTAAATATTTTATAATTGAAGGAGATTCATACCCAACATATATTCCCATCCTTCTTTGAGGACCCATTTTGGTTCGTTGTGGTGGTGATATTGGCACATATACCGCACACCCAAAAATCTTTATATGGGAAATATTAGGTTCCTGACCAAAAACAATTTGTAAAGGGGAACCTTTAAATAACTTGTTGACCTAATGCAAGTTAACATTGTTGCATGCAAAATGGAGTGGCCCCAAGTAGAAATTAGGAGATTAGATCTCATAAGTAAAGGTCTTGCAATTAATTGCAATCGCTTAACCAATGATTATGCAAGTCCATTTTGCATATGAATATGAGTTAGAGGATGTTCAACATTGACTCCAAGGGACATACAATATTCATTAAAAGTTTGTGAAGTAAATTCACAAGCATTATGAAGATGTATTTTCTTCATAGGATAATTAGGGTAATGTGCTCTTAATCTAATCAATTGAGCAAGCAACCTCGCAAATGCCAAATTACGAGAAGATAATAAACAAACATGCGACCATTTGGTTGATGCATCAATTAAAACCATAAAATACCTAAATGGTCCGCATGGTGGGTTTATCGGCCCACAAATATCTCCTCAGTATCCGTTCTAGAAATGTGAGAGACTCACTTTCTACTTTAATTGTTGAGGGGCGAATAATTAATTTTCCTTTTGAACATGCCACACATGAGAAATCATGAGATTGTGGAATTTCTTTACACTTCAAGGTATGTCCACATGAATTCTCAATTATTTTCGCATCATAGATGACCGGGATGGCCTAACCGGTCATGCCAAACATTAAACATATCTTTATCAATATTCTTCTGTTTTACCATAACATTTGTTTCAATTGTACTAATATTTGTATAGTACAAACCAGAAGATAACATTGGTGATTTTTCTAGAACACCTTTTTCACCAAATCTAACAAAAATAATTTGTAGATATTCCTTATTCTTCTCATTTATAGTCTCAATATGATATCCATTCCTGCGGATATCCTTAAAACTTAATAAATTTCGTGAGACTTTGAAGAATATAAAGCATCATTAATAACAAATTTCGTACCTTTGGGTAATATTATAATTGCTCTTCCTGGAGCCTTCAATCGATTTTGTATTACCCACTATAGTATTGATGCTTGCACAACTTATTGTTAGATGTGAAAAATATTTCTTGTCTTTAAGAATTGTATGTGTTGTAGCACTATCAATGAGACACATATCTTCATTCTTGTGTTCAATATTTGTAATTTCCATAATCTTCATCAAATAGAAAAGAAATGTATTAAAACATATTTTAATAATAATCTCATAATATATAAACATAAACTACATATTAAAAACATTATTCTTATTATACATTCAACCAAACATTTTAAGTAAAACTCATCCACCTCTAAGTGTGCCATAGCATCACTTTCATTAGGCTCATTGGCATCATCATTCTTCGTGCCTCATCATGATTTTCATTATATTCAACATTATTCACACTCTTTTTCATGGAGGTTTGATACAATTTTACTAGATGCTCGGGTGTACGACAAGTTCGTACCCAATGTCCCTTTATACCACACCGGTAACATAGGTTCTCAACAACCTTTGAAGGGCGATAAAATTGATTCCCAAAGAACCTTTGAAGGACCACCCCTTTCATTCTTCTTACGTCCTTCATTATTTATCTTTTTTCGGTAGGTATAAGGATTATAATAAGTATTTCTACCACCATGATAACGGTAATTACCGCGACCTCTACCACGGCCACGGCCTCGTCCACGTCCACGGCCACGGCCACGTCCGTGACCATTATTATATACACTCACATTCACTTCAGGGAATGGAGCAGATCCAGTTGGACGATTTTCATGATTTTTCAATAATAACTCGTTATTTTGCTCGGCTACCAATAAGCATGAGATTAATTGAGAATATTTTTTAAAACCTTTTTCTTGGTATTGCGATTGCAATAGCATGTTTGATGCATGAAAAGTAGAAAAAGTTTTTTCTAATAAGTCATTATCGTTATTTTCTCACCACATAATTTCATTTGAGAACGATTTTGAAAACTCGCGAATTATACTCACTTATAGTTTTAAAATCTTGTAGCACGAGATGTATCCAATCATAACGAGCTCTAGGTAAAATCACCGTTTTTTGATGATCATACCTATCTTTTAAATTTGTCCATAATTCAAATGGATCTTTTACCGTTAAATACTCAGATTTTAATCCTTCATGAATATGGTGGCGAAGGAAAATCATTGCTCTCGCCTTATCTTTTCGTGATGCATCGTTTTCGGTAAAATTGTATTTCCAAGTTCCATCGCATCAAGATGGATTTAAGATCCAGAATCCATGATAGATAATTTCTCCCGGTGATGTCAAGAGCACTAAACTCAAGTTTGGTAAGACTGCTGTTGGTCATGACTAAAAATAATAATAATTAGAATTAGAATTAATATAGCAATAAAGTAAATGCATAAATATCTTGTATAATTAAATATTGTATCATAAATATTAAATAGCAATAAATATAAACAACAATATAATTAAATACTATATCATAAATATGTTAGCAAGTAATAAAAGTAAATCTGAATATTAAATCATGACTTAGGGTTAGGAGGTTTAACCCCAAGTAGGTGTCGAAATTAATAATTATAAGATATAAATAAAAGTAAATGTTAATAACATAAAAGTAAAAGTTATGTTAGTAACATCAAAGTAAATTTTGAATCATAAATATGTTAGTAACATAAAAGTAAATTCTTGAATCATAAATATGTTAGCGTAATAAAAGTAAATATTTGAATCATAAATATGTTAGTAACATAAAAGTAAATTTCTTGAATCATAAATATGTTAGTAACATAAAAGTAAATTCTTGAATCATAAATATGTTAGTAACATAAAAGTAAATGTTATGTTAAAATTAGTAACAATAACAATAAACAATATGAAAATAATCAAATCAAGGATGAATAGTAAAATACTATTCAAATAAATAATCTCCAATCTTATACATGGAACCCGATGTTTAAAACATTCGGTATCATAAATATGTGCTTTTAATTCCATGTTGTTAAGATCATCACAGATTAATATAACGAACATATAAAGAAATCATTTAAAGATAATACGAATAAAAATGATTAAAAATGAATAGTAAATAATCTCAAATCTTAGCCATAAAACCGATGTTTAAAATAATCGGTAAAAATATAATTTTAATTCAATATAATGGCTTCGATTATCCCAGATAGATGAAATGAACATAAAAGAAAACAATATTGTTAAAGAAACAATCGTACCTTTGTTAGAGCACTTTCGTGCTGATAACGTGTTATAAAAGTGAAGAAATATAAAGTAAGAACAAGAGAAGGCAGAGATTCAAGAGAGAATGAGAGAAGAAATTCTTATTCCAGTGTGTATTCAATAGTTACAGAAGACCTCTATTTATAGAAGAAAAATGGGTCCTAAAGTGTAATTATTCCACCTGGGTCATTAGCTGTAATTTTCCCCAAAGTCATCAATCATTTCCAGCCGCCGTGGGTCCTGGAACTTGTGAGAATTCGCGTGGGCCCCACATGAATAGTAATTGTATACATGAATAGTAAATACGTATATGTGAATAGTAAATACGTATACATGAAAAGTGATTCTGTATGAACAGTAAATCCGTAAATATTATTTGAGGAACAAGAGTCAATGGACATCCACATAATTAGTATATTCATAACACTTTGTATTATGTGAGAGGTACGGTTGGTGACAATTCTTGTTGTACTGTGCAAGTTTTTGTGTCAACATATGGTGCTAATGACACCATATTTGCTGACAAAGACTCACGGTACCAATTTGGTTGATATGAAAACAAAAAGAAAAAATATCAACCCAATATACATTTAATCATGGCGGGAACAGTTTCCTAATCTCCAAGTTCTGCATGTGGACCCAGTGCCGGGTCGACCACCACCTTTTGTGGGTGCAATGTCACCACGATAGGCATCACCGTAAACGTGTCTTCGGGTTTGAGGTATGTTGGACTACTCATCCCAATTTTCTCGTTTAATTAAAAATAGTTGGAGCTCGTTTATAGAAATGTCTTGTGTCTTTGTGATGGGTTTGCCCGAGTTTGATTAAATGTAAGCGGGATCTTATTAAATGGAGTTATAAAGAATTTCCTAACAATTTCCGTAAAATTGAGAGCTTAAAAGAACAACTAGCCAAGCTTAATCGGGGCGGAGATGATTTATCCTCGCGAGACTATTGCTAGTGTTAAAGGGGACTTGGACCGGATATTGGCTCTTGAAGAACGGTTACGGTGGCGAGATCTAGAGTTAATTGGCTTCAATTCGGGGATAAAAATTCCCGCTTCTTTCATTCGTCTACACTCAAAAGAAGACGGAGAGGAACAATATTTTATGTATCGAGAGATGATGATGGTAATTGGCTTACGAGAAATCAGCTATCTCCCGAACTTGTCTTCTTTTTTTCAGAACTTTTGCTACTTCGCTCCTCGAGATATGGACTCGGTTCTTAACTTCATTGATACTAAGATCACAACTGCTATGAACCAAAATCTTATGCACCCAATTTCAAGAGAAGAGGTGAAATTTGCTTTTAGCCTAGGGTCTTCTAAGGCACCGAGTCTCGACGGTTTCTCGGTATCTTCTACCAGAATGCTTGGAGTGAGATTGGGGAGTCTGTTTTCCATATGGTCAGAGAATTTTTTGAAGGAAAGTCGCTGCTTGATGCCATCAATGAGACGAATATTACCTTGATTCCTAAGGTGGAGAAGCCTGAACATGTCTCTCATTTCGTAACCGATTGGGCTATGTAATTTTTCCTACAAAATCATATCCAAACTCTTGACCAATAGAATGAGACCATTACTGGATAATTGCATCTCTCAAAATCAAGGTGCCTTTGTTCCTGGCCGTTATATCCAGGATAACATCATCATTGCCCATGAAGTCTATCACTACCTTCGAAGGAAGAAAACAGGGGGGAAGTATGAATTTGCTCTCAAAATGGATATGAGCAAAGCTTATGATCGAATTGAATGGTCTTTTCTGGAAAAGGTCTTGTTGCGTTTTGGCTTTTGTGAAGAGTGGGTGTTGTTAGTCATGAAATGTGTTCAATCGGTTAAGGCGAATGTTTGTGTTTCGGGGAAAATATCGCTCCTTTTCTCCTAGTCGAGGTCTACGACAAGGGGACCCACTCTCACCGTATTTGTTTATTCCGTGGCGGAGGTACTATCCCTAATGATTGACAAAAGTCGGGGTGCTAATCAGATTAAAGGGATTAAAGCGAGTCGGGATGCCGGTGCTCACTCATAACTTTTTTGAGATGACTCTTTATTATATATGAAAGCCACGGGGAAAGAGTGCGGCTACCTTGCTCAAATCCTACGACTGTATTGTGCTGCCTCTGGTCAAGTTATCAATCTTGATAAATCCAGTATTTTCTTCTCCGCTAATACCCCGGTAGTAGTTAGATCCATGGTTGGAGGAATATTGGGTATCTCGGCCTCTGATGATCCGGGAAGGTATCTTGGCATTCCTAGTATTTGGGGGAAGACAAAACACCAAGCCTTGGCCTATGTTAGGGAAAGAATCACAGGCAAGCTCCAAAGTTGGGGGCTCTCTTCCCTCTCTTTCTCTGGTCGAGAGGTGATGATTAAATCCGTGATACAAGCTATCCCAATATTTCCCATGAACTGCTTCAAATTTCCCATCAAATCCTGTAAGGAAATTCATAGCCTCATTGCCAACTTTTGGTGGGATGGCAATGCCTTTGGTCGACGCACACATTGGAAGGCTTGGGATTTTCTAACTACCGGGAAGGATCAAGGTGGTATGGGGTTCAGAGACCTTTGTATCATGAATGACTCTTTATTGGCCAAAACATGACTTGGAGACTCTTGATTAGACCTAATGACACGTGGGCAAGGGTGGTGAAGAGTGTGTATTTCCCAAATCTAATTTCCTCCTTGCGTCTAAAGGCTACAAAGCCTCCCGGTGTTGGTCTAGCATAATTGATGGTAGAGATATCCTTTTGAAGGACCTTCACTGGGAGGTAGGCTCGGGTACCTCAATTGGCATTTGGGGGAGCCTTGGATTCCGGATTTCCCTTATTAAAACAACCTTTGAACGTGTTGACTTAGCATTAGCGGGGACGTGTATGTGATTTAATTGCTGATGGTGAGTGGAATCTCGGCCCTATATCACAATACTTACCGGATCAGGTTAAAACTGCAATTTACAAAATCCCTATCCCTACAAATGGCTTGGAGGACAAACTGGTGTGGAACAATGCTAGGAATGGGGAGTATATGGTTAATCGGGGTATAAGGCGGAGAAAGCCAATCATTCGGTTGGAGTGAACAAGGCGGGTTCTTCTATTGTTGTCCCTCCTTCTGCCGGAAATCGTATGGAAGATTAAGACGGTCCCCGTGTGCAACAATTCATTTGGCGCCTCCTAAACAACGCTATAGCTACGAATGCGCCTATTTTATAGGCATCGATCCCTATCAAAACTATGCCCTATTTGTGAGTCTATGGAAGAAAATCTTGAACATTTATTTTTCCATTGTTCATGGACCCGGTGCATATGGTTTGGTAGTCAACTAGGGATCGATTTGAGCTTGCGAGATGTTACTAACTTCAAATTTGGTGGCTTTGGATTTACGGTATGCCTTCTTTGGACACTTATGACTTGTCGCTGCGATCTGTTGGTTACTTTGGTTCATTTGGAAACAAAGAAATGAAAAAGTGTTTAACTTTCATGAGCCAAACCCTTTGTCATTGTAATTGAAATGGCTAGGAAGAGTCTTCGAATTCAGATCCAGTCTTAATAATCTTGTATGTGCACCGTGTCGAATGCTAAGTATCCATGTGTATCCAATTGTTGGGTTCCACCTCCCGTTGATAAAGTTAAATTAAATGTGGATGGTGCCTTCCACGTTGGACACGGGGAGCGGCTATAGGCGTGGTTTGTAGAGATTATCTTGGGCATTTTATTTGGGGATTTGTTGACAAGCTAAAATCCATTTCGGCCTTTATGACCGAAGCTTTAGCACTTAAGCGGGCCTGGCGATTGCTATGGACTTAGGGATTGATGATGCTATTTTCGAGTCGATTGCCTCCTCGATTAATTGTGTTGTTGCTAAATCACCTTCTTCCTTTGATTGGTCTTTGTAGAAGTATCATTCATGATATTATTAGTCTTTTGTCTTCCAAAGTTGGGTTTTCGATCTCATTTACTCCTCGTGGAGGTAACGGTGTTGCTTGATCATCTTGCAAACAATTGCTTATAAGGGTGTACTTGTTGGGTGGGTATCTCAACCAACACCCTCTTTGATTCCTTTTCTAACCTTGGATCTTTGAATGCATTTTCTCGGTCATGGTCGGTGCTCTTCACCCTGATCTTTGGGAGGGGGTTGTTTAATTTATTTCTTTGTTGTTTTTTGGTTGGCTTCTACTGTTGTTTTTACTTTTATTGCGAATTGTGTTGTAAGCTTTTGGACACCTTTCTGTATCTGCACTTTATTCTGAAATGGTAATAGTATACCTTTCGAGCAAAAAAAAAAAAACCCAAGAAAGTGCCACATCTCAATTATTTTTGCTATTTTTTAGTTAAATACATGTGTATTTAAAAAATACACAAACCTTACCATTAAACAATAATAAAAAATTCGGTTCTCAAGTTTCGTCCATCGCATAAGCTCATCTATTTATATATGTGTCTGTGGAATAATTATCGCTACAGCATGTAATTGGATTGGGAAAACGCTTATTGAGAATGTGGGGAGCACTGTTTTTTTTTTTTTTTTTTTTTTTTTTTTTTTTTTTTTTTTTTAATAAAAAAACTAAAATAATAAAATGAGTTACAAAGAAAGGCCCGGATCTATCGGGGTTTCAGGTGCGTAACCAAAAATATAATTGCCATATATATCACAAGCCTAAGAATCTAAGATACAAACATAACATAAAGTAAAACTAACAACAGAACAAATAACAAGAAGTTTGAAGATGGAAAAGTCATGTGCAAGTACTGTATATTTAAGCTCCATATGAGGTTTATTAGAAACTAAAGGATAAATGATTGGTTGAATTCTCACTGTAACAAAAAGAACCGGAAAGCAAACCTTAAAAAGAAGAAGAAGAAGAAGAAGAAGCTCCCTTAAGAGTTGAAACATCACTACTACAAAAGATGGTTTTTGCGTCCTAAAAAGACGTCCTTATTTCTAAAAGGGAAGTAAAATGTGAATGCGGTGGCATTTTTGTAATAATCTAGTCAAAATTTGATATATTAGACGTCCTATTAATTTTTAGGACGCTAAAAGTATACTTATGGCGTCCTAAAAATATTATAGGACGCTAAAGAAGGGAAATGTTGACTGTTTAGGCGGTAAATAAATTATTTGGCGCTAAAACATACATGTTTTAGCGTCCTAGAAATATATTTAAACGCCAAAAGAATTCCTCATTTTCCCTACCCGCGTGCTCCGTCTTCTCATTCTCTACTTTCTTCGAATCCCTTGCCTCTGGTCGCTTGTATCGTCTCTCACTCCCCCGACTCCGCCGCTGCTCCACCGTCGACCTCTCTACCATAGCTCCTCCAATCTTCATCCTCTCTCTCACCGTCCTCCTTCCCTCCTCTCGCATGCCGTCGGACCTCCCGTGCTCACGAATCCTAGCTTATTCGACCCCTCCGGTTGGTCCCTCCTCCTCGTTCTTCTTCACCTTCGAACAGGTAAGTCCGTCCCTTGTTCTCAAAATATCTGCCCTCGTTTATGGTACAAAAATTGCTTTAGGACTCTTGTTTGTTATTTGTTGGGTAAACTGTAAACCCTAAAAACTGAGTTAGGTTTTTTGTGAAAAGGTCTTAACAACTAATAATCACCGTTCGTATAAATAAAATAGGAAGGAAAGTGCATACCATCTTCAACATCTTCAAGCTAATAATAGTGAGCGACTATCTCCAGCAACCACTCTGCCTTTAGTTCCGTGACCTTGGCTTCAGCTATTAATAAATATTATCAGGTCAACATAGAAAGGAAAGTGCATACCATCTTCACTAGTGCAGTATTTAGCAACTTAATCTTTCTCTTGCATTGTCCTATGTCCACACAAACGCACTCTGCCTTTTCTGTGTTACCTTTCGACAAAACTGCAGAAGGAATCAGTTGATGCACTTCGAGCTTGTCTCAGTCAGACTCTTATACTCAATTAAGTTAGGTAATCTTTTAATGCTTCAACTAAAAGCCACATCTTGCGTTTACCTGGCAGATTATTTCAAATTTACATTAATGCTTTCAATGTTGTGTTGTGGAAATTACAAGAGAATTAGTACATAGTTTGATTGAAAATAGTGGAGATCAAACTTTGGTCCATACTGGACAGTAAATGAATTATAATCTGCTGGTATAGAAATTACTTCAATTTTACTTGTTGCTTTCTTGTATCTTGCAAAATTATATTTTCATGCCTTGTAAAATTATATTTTCTTTATACGGAGTTGCAGTGCGCTGGACTAGCCTTCATCTACTACTTTGCAATAGTTTGTCATATAAGACTATTAATGCAGCAATATCTGCTTCCAAGACTCAAGTTAGTAGCTTTTCTCCCAGTGTTCCTAATGTAACATTTCCTCAGAATCCTGGTACTTCAATATTTGCATTAATGCCTTCATCTACTACCTTGCATGTGATTTTCATATTTGTGGTACTTCAATATCTAAAATATAATTTCTTTAACATTAATTTGTTGTTAATTGGTTTGAATGCTTGGAATGGAATGCATCTAATTGTCACTCATAGTTTTCTTCCTCTCATGACCTAGGAGAAGATGCTCTCTTGGCTTTGCCAAAAACTGGACATGCTATAATCCCTGGGTATGATATCTCTACTTCTCTATAAACTGTCATTGAATTGGTTTATTGTAACCTTTTGGCTGATCAGTTATGCTCACTAATAATAATGGTTTAAAAAGAAAATTGCAAGATATTTAGTAGGAATTGGGGAACGTAGAGTTACTAGGCTAAGAATGAACAACCATGTAGAGAATTTGAATCGCTTATAAATTTTAGTTTGAAGGTTAATTGGTCTGTTTAACTATATTATGGCCTCTTTTTATTGTCATTGCTGGAGCCTACTTGAATTTAATCTATTAATAGTCCGTTCTTAGCATTGAACTTCAGCTTCCAGTTTCTTGGCCACCTTTTTTAAATCCGAAAAAGCCACTAGTAAAGCAGGTAAAGCCTGGTTGATCATAATTAATTAATTATTTTTTTAGGAAAAGGGGCAAGTGATATTGAAGAGGAAGTAGGGTAGAGCGACTGGGATGGATAAATTGATATTGAAGAGGAAGTAGGGTAGATCATTATTAATTATCTGCTATCTGAAAATATTAGCTTTTGCTAAGTCCATGTGTGTTGTCTAGATAGAATTTCTCTTCTCACTCTTTCTATAGTTTTTGATCTCTAAATGATGAAGCAACTACCTTGAGCTATGGATAAATTCCTATGAAGCTTCATTGTCATAGTTACACTAATAGAGGTCATCTTTGTTTTTTTTCCAGCACTAAGATTCCTTTATGATGAATTCTTCAAATTCATGAAGCATTTACTTTAATATTGCTTGCATTTAGCAAGATGTGGACAAAAATCAATATATTCCTTTTCTTTAGTCATTTCATTATTTGTTTTGTTATCTATCAAGTGTACTCTGTGCTTCGAACATCAATTTTATGTTCAATAGTGTTTTGGATTGTCTAGTGATTCAACTTTACAAGTTTTAGTGTTGGGGGGTATTATGTGTTGGCATGGGATGTCCTTTTTTGATTGCACTTTATTGCTCCTGCGGTTTCTCTGTGCTCCATGCCTGTAGTTGTCTATAAGTTTCATGGCCAATGGAGACAAGCTCAATGTTTATGAATATGAGCTTACAGAATGAGGACCTTCTAAACATTTTTTTGACCACCCTATATGATGAATATCTCCTAAAATCTATGGGCATTGTCCAACTGAGGCTCATATCAGTGCTACTCTGATAGGGTATCTGTTATGCCAGATGCAATTCTGTGTTTAGATGCTTAATTGATGGCTTTTAATTGTTGCACTTCCCCCTAGTTATGTTTCTTGGATAATTAAAAAAAAACTGCAAATTCTATCTTTTTTTATTGCAAAAGTTGTTGTAGATATCATTTACTTTTATATGTTTGTTTGTATCATTTTCATTTCAATATCATTAATTATAGAATAAGTTTGTAGCTTTTGCAGTTTAGAATAGTGCAGCTTTAGTTGCATAGTTACATTGATGGCAATTTTGCGGAGGTTATCAATACCATATTGGTTTCCTCCTTTCCCGGTTACCTAAATTATAATTGGCTAAAAAAAAAAATAGTTTCATGGTTCTACTAATTTGTCTATTATCAGTGTAACTGCTTATTGCAGCCAACATCTTACAATGTACGTCAAGTGATTTGATTTTTTTTCTGCCATTTCTTTTCTTTTTAATACAGGAATTGTGGTGACAAATGATGGAAATGCTATCTTGCGTGAATTAGATCTTGCTCACCCAGCTGCTGAGGCATGATTTACAAGGGCAAAAAATAAAAGAGGTATTTTGCAAAACTCATGGATCTTTGTGCTGGTGTAGATTGTAGAACTGTCTTCTTATCCTACATCAGCATATCTGTGAAATATACAATTTAAGAAGATTTATTATGTGGGGGGTGAAAAGTTTGTGTTTCATTTTTGTAGGGTGTGTCGAGGTATGTATATGCTTGACATATAGCTTCAAGACTTGTTATTGAGTAATGCTGATTCATATATCATTCAAGTCTGATGCTGGTCATTTTTATTACTCCACAGCAATTTAGAGCTTCCTTATAACTTTCTCAAGCCATGATATCAATAATGTACGTTGGCAGTCAACTCTACTTGCCTTATATTTATCTTGTCTTGTATACTTTTCTATGTTTGATCAAAATGTTGTGTAACTGATTGGGTAACATTTTTGGTCTGTGTTGGGTAGTGGCTGGAACTTACGATGCATGGATTCAGGCAATATGCATCATTTTGTCGGGGCTGATTCTTCATGTATAAGTTGGGGCCATGCTCAACATGGAGAACTGGGATATGGACCTAATGCACAGAAGTATGCATATGATTTCTTGTTGTTAGTGTGTTGTCTAATTTCTTTTTTCTTTTCTAATTTTTTGTAGTGACTATTATGCCCACTAGTTTGTGTGCTAAAATTATAAGTAGCATAAGTGTGCAAAATCTATTTCTATTGTGCCTATATTTGATAACTTGGGTAACTTATTGTTGAAATGCTATAATAAAACCTATGTTTAGATTTGTAACAAGTTTGATTCTAGCATTTCCTTCGTTTTCTACTCCTACCTTTTGATTTTTTCTTGATTTTCTCTTACCGTAGCTTTTAAGCATTTTCTATAACTTTTATGGTTTTGAATCATGATACGTGATGGCGCTCGGATCTAGTTTTTTTTTTTTTTTTTTTTTTTTTAATAAAAAAGTTGACTTAAGACGTCTAATTTTATTAATTAGACGCCTTAAGTACTTTGGAAGGTCATTTGGGCCATACTTACGGCGTCTAATTTTAATAATTAGACGCCATAAGTTGGAACTTACGACATCTAATTATTAAAATTAGACGCCGTAGTTTTCACCTACTACGCCCCCCACATAGGCGTCCTACGGAAAAAAGACGTTAAATGTGTAAAAAATAGGACGTTGTAGCCTTGTTTTGTAGTAGTGCATCACATTGAAAAAGTATCAAAAAAATAATTTTGGTAAAATCTACAAGTAATAATATTGACAATGGGGAATGTTTTTTTGAATATGCTATGCTTGTGATTTATCGATTTGGTTGTTAAAGCTTCATTTGTATGCATCTTGCCAATATGCTTTGACCTATTTAATTTCCTACTATTTATATTCTTATCTTCATATATAGTTAACTAGTAGGCCTTCTTGGTTGTTTTGTTGTTGTTTTTGGTTTTTACAAGTGTTCTGTGGTAGAACACAGATGTCCAGCTCTAGTGAGCTGGGAATGATTTATGTTGGATCAATGAGTCTTCCACTGATCGAGTGTCAATGAAAGGCACTAGCTCGATAATATCTATGGGGAAAATATCGTCGAGAGAGCTCAGATCACAATGCAACACAGGTAAGGCGTTTCGCCCGGGGGTGGTGTATGTGCGTGTGTGGCGAATAATAAGCAATGGAAATAGAAAGAGTCTAGAGTGCACTGGAGGGTAATCTCTTATTTATAGGGATTACCTAGGGTTTCACTCTCATGCAAATGCTTCCATCTCTCAGCCATTATGCACTGCCCACGTTCTCCAAGTCTCTGCTCCACTACGTGTACGGTCCTACACATATCAGGCACGATGGAGTAGTGGCGGACCATTTACCTGGTTCCCTATTTACCTGGGTAAAAGAAGGGGGTTTCACTGTGGGTTCCCCATCGGGCCGGAACTCCGCTGGCCCAATATATTGGTCCATAACAGTTGCCCCCAAGCTCGGTATGGCGGGCTTTCGGCGTGCCGAGATTAAACCGGTCTTTTCTCATTCGAGCTCAGGCGGGGAGAGAGTCCTCCGGGGTTCTCGTCCTATTAGTCCTGTTTTGTCGCTCTCTGTCATAGATGATGGGCTACCTTTCATTAGTCCGATGTTACCGCGATCGGACTTCGTGCCGTTGAACAGTCTTCGGTTGAAACTACTCCTATGACATCGGTCATGACCGAACTTGTTCTTGGCCATCAGGGGCCATCTCACCGTTTGCCCGCGGAGTTGAAGGTTGCCTTCTCGCGGTGGATTGGGCTTTCCGCAAAATTCTCACACAATTTATGATAACCGAGATTGACTTTGTTGCTTTTATTCCTCCGTCTTATCCGGTTCGTGAGTTCCTCCCACGCATTGCCCCCAATATTGGTTGTCATAAAGGATTTGCAAATATCAGATGGCGTTACTCAGGCGTGATTTGATCCTCATAGGGATATGGATTCACCGCCTTTTGGTAACGATCCCCTTTGAGTGTCGTGTGCATTAAATGTGGCGCCTTCTCCCGATGTGGCCATCATTGCACTTTTGCGTTTTGTAACATTTATTACCGTCGGCGCTTGCGCTTTTCAATAAAGAGGGTATTGATTGCCCCTGACGGTTGTGTTTTTTATGAAGATTAGGATGAATGAGGCAGTAAGTAGTTATGCCGTTTGGACGGTCCTCTATATATAAGCCTATGCATATTCATCTTTTTTGCTCCATTCCACATGATGAAGTTCTATTCTGGACAACTAGAATCACTGACGCCGGGGGGGTCAGGTTCTAGCCCTCAAACAGTTCTTTTGATGAGTGGGCGAAAAATAGGGAAGAAGAAGCGAACATCAATCCTTATGCCATTTGCGGTCTTTATCGGCCGAATTTGGGAGTATTTGCCAATCTTCATCCATAACCTCCAATGGGCGTCTAGAGTTCCGGGAGTATTTGCCAATCTTCACCTGCCTGGCGAAATATTTCCACTAGGATCTCAAACGCGCTCCGTTGGACACACGCGGAGATTTTTGTGTGGGTTGGCCTGGACCTGGAGTCGTCATGCCATGGGTATGCCACGGTTAGGTTTCTATGTGCCAACGGTGGATCAATAGGTCCACCGTATCCAAACATCCCACAAGGGTTTACGTCCATGCGCTTCTGGGAGTTCTCTCTGTCGTAGAGGGTTCTTCATCCCCCATTTCTCCACATGGCTACCAGCCTCTTGTTTCAGGATTTTCTTTATTTCCCTGTATGAACGTGATGTAAACCACTCACTTATCAATGGAAAATATTTTCTGTGCATTGTTGGATCTCCCTTTTTGTCTTTTGCGCATCGCTCGCTCTTTGTTTTTGAAACTTGGGTGCATGACTGTGAAAGTGCTGGAATAAAATTAACCGCCTTCCATTCTCACAACGCCGTATGATATGGGCTAAGTTAAAATTAACCGCCCTCAAGAAAGGATTGGTTTTTTTGGAGCAAAAATGCTCTCCAATCCGGGCTAAGTTAAAAGTAACCGCCCTCAAGAACGGATTGATTTTTTGAGCCAAAACGCCCTCCAATCCGGGCTAAGTTAAAATTAACCGCCCTCGAAACAGCATTGATTTTAGAGCAAAACGCCCTCCAATCCAGGCTAAGTTAAAATTAACCGCCCTCTAGAATGGATTGATTTTAGAGCAAAACGCCTCCAATCGAACGGGCTAAGTTAAAATTAACCGCCCTCAAGAACGGATTGATTTTAGAGCAAAACGCCTCCAATCTGGGCTAAGTTAAAATTAACCTCCCTCAAGAACGGATTGTTTTTTTGAGCAAGCGCCTCCGGTAGGGCTAGGTTAAAATTAACCGCCCTCAAGAACGGATTGATTTTAGAGCAAAACGCCCTCCAATCCGGGCTAAGTTAAAATTAACCGCCCTCAAGAACGGATTGATTTTTTGAGCCAAAACGCCCTCCAATCCGGGCCAAGTTAAAATTAACCGCCCTCAAGAACGGATTGATTTTAGAGCAAAACGCCCTCCAATCCTAGCTAAGTTAAAATTAACCGCCCTCAAGAAATTTCAATAGGGCCAGATCCACGTGCCACATTTTCTGACATTCCTCTAGTACTCAACCATCATCTTTGCGGATTGGTCGCTATTGCGCCTTTGGTTTTCGTGCGCATTTAATGCTCACGCCGTTTCCCGAAACGTTCCCTTGGACCGCCGCTTGTCCTAGGGTTTCTAACTTCGTTAGAAGAAATTAACGACGTCGCGACCCTTGGCATTTCAAATTGTAAACATCTATATATATTTCTTTTTCAAAAACTGCCAGTCTTTCTTGATATTTTCGACTATTCTTTGCTTCGGGAGTTTGCTTTGCATCCAAGCTAGCGCCTTCCACCGTCAATCTTTGTTGTATCTTTTCTTTTCACCAAGTATTATCATTTACCCTGTGCTTTCTTGCTTTTTGACTTCATTTTGAGGCTCATACCATGTATGAGGTTTTCTCTGAGTGCTTTTTTGGGTTGTTGCGCTTCTGGGTTTCTATCGTGCTTTTGGGTTTTACTGTATTTCTGGGCTCTGTTGGGTGGGTTCTTAGTTTCTGATCCCCTTTTCTAGGTGTCCAGAATGGCCTGAGCCTTTCCGTATGTTTCCAAAACCAAAGATTCACCCAGACAAGCAGGGATTAAATCCTAGGACATTCCCTTATGCAACGATAGTGACCCTTCTTTGCCAAGAGTCTTGAACCCCCGAAGGTTTCCTTCGGGAATTGTCTTCCGACGAGAGGAAAAGTAATGTCGGCCGAGAGTTCTTCACCGTTCCTCCTTTGATTTCCGCCGTAACCACAAGTCTCTCGTTCCAAAGAGCCTTCCTAACCTTAGGACAACAAACTCGGGTCCCTTTGTGATGAGTGTTGCCGCCAAAGTATCGAACTAGCCCGAGTAGGACGGGATCGAGATGCCGATTTATTGTTAGATAAATGCCGACACAACCTAGTTTCTTTAACTACCCCTGCTAGTCCCTGCGGCCACTATCCCGACCAAACGTCTTTGTCCGTCCATCGGGACGGTTCGCTACGCCATGTATATGTCATTTCTCGATCATTACCTTTTATTTTATTCTTAGGTATTCATGGCTTCACCACACCAACCCGGCCAATCCCCGACCGATGAGTCCAGTGCTTCTGCCTCGTCTCAAGTTTTACCTGATTTGGTTCCCGCTGTGCGTAGTGTGGTTACACAAGTGAAGAGCTCCTTAACCGTCAACAATCTTTTACAACTCGGGGTTGGGGACGGGCGGGATATACCATCCGATTTGCGTTAAAACGCGAATCAGTAGATTCCCGTCGGGCTCAAGAAAAAGATCCATACTTCTTTTTCCTTTACCGGGATGTGATCACCTCCTAGGAGTGAAATTTCCCTTTACCGATTTTCAAAAATCCAGTTTGAGTCACTTGCACCACTCGCTCCTCACAACTTCATCCCAATGGTTGGGCGTTTGCGGTTGCCTTTGAGATCTTCGCGGTGATTCGATCTCGTCGTAGCGTTCCGACCTTCATGTCTTTCTTTGCCCATTAGAAACAAACGTTTCCACCACGGCTTCAACGAAATGGTTTGGCCGGGACGACGCTTCGTAGTATTCTTGACCGAAAACTCTTCGGACCTTTCGTGAATCGTGGAAGAACTTTAAGCCGCTTTTATAAAGGTTGAAGCCCTTCCGCCAGGAACCATGGTTTGTGCGAAGGATTGACAATGGGGAGACCGAAGAGAGGTTTCCTCTATATTGGTCTACACACCATCATACCCTCAAAACCGAAGATTATATCCCGCAAGCCAAAAGTTTTTCAGCTGAAGAGGAAGATACCCTGGTGAAACTCTTGGAGATTGCTGGGACTCTAGGGGATCCCATGGATCCGGCCGAGTTGATAACCACGCCCCTAGTTAGGCGGCGCCCTTCAAGTATTATAACATTGCGTGTGTGTGTGTAATTTCTTCCTTGTATTTTATGTTGTACTGATATCGCTTGCTGTTTCGCAGGTCGAGATATGGGAAAGCCGGCATTCATGAAGGTACTAAAGAATCACTCTGGGAACATCGAGAAAGCTCCCGCCAACCCGGTCGATGCTCCCCCCGTTTCCTCAACCGGGACTGCTTTAACAGGGACTATATCCCAAAAACGCTATGCACTCCCAGACACCCACGAAGATGTTGCCCATAAAAAGGCCAAAGGCAAGCAAACCGTGGGGAGCAGAAGTTTTGCCCGAGCATAGAACTCCGCCACGTGCCGGCCATAGAAGACTTGCCCAATCCTTCCGGTCTTCCCCATGCGAACACCCTCGGGTCTAGTCGGATCTCGGATCAACTTATGGTAACCGACCTCCCGAGGGCATCCTGTAGGAGAAAGGATTAATGAAAGAAGTGTTTGACATAACCCGCGCTCCTGCTTTCATGCATGATGCTGCAGGGCTATCCGAGGCCGCCAAGCAAAGGCTGACCGTGATGGAATTGGAGGGTTATAGAGCCATCTCCTTACTACGACCCTACGCTATCCTCAAGGTAAAATTCGGGCTGGCTTACACTCAGATGGTTTCTTTGAAGAAAGAAGTTGCGGCCTTGAAGCAAGATGCCGAGGCGAGAAGAATTACCAAGGATAGGATTCGAGTCTCTGCTGAGCTGAACGCCTTGTCCGCGGTGCACTCCCAACTACAACAGGATTTCCAGTCCTTACGAGCTAAATCGGATGAACAGGCGGAGGAAATACGATCCCTCACAGCCAAGGCAGAAGCTGCGAACGCAGAGCTGGCGGCCTCCCAGGCCGACTTATCCAAGGTCGAGTCGAAATTGGTTCTGGTCCAGCAAGATATCAACCGTATGGAAGATCTCCGAGCCAATAACGTTATAGCTATGGATAAGGCGCATGCCGATGTTGATCACTATAAGGCTCTTCGAGGAGAAAGAGGGTGAACTCGCGAGGCCAAGTCGAACTTACGAGAAAAGGGACGCGGCCGTGGGTTGCTTTAATAATCTTTGTGGCGCAGATTCGCGCTCTCAATCCCGGCATTGCTCTCAACACGTCCGGGCTAGATCTCTTGTCTTATGTCAACGAGGAAGGACGGCTGATTCCGCGTCAATGAAGATGACGGGGAAGGAGAGCAGGTTCCGCCCCCGCCTTCTTAAGTTTTAGCGAGGTCTTAGTCATGTACTTCGCCTTTTGTTTTGCTGCCGTGGTCATGACCCGGCTGTCTTTGTAAATGTGAATATATGAGTGTTTATCAACATTAAAGTTCACTTATATGGATTTACCTTGAGCGGAGAATATCTTTGCACCTTGTCGTCAATTATGTTTTATTGGAATCGGGTTTCAATACGCAATTCTTGCACGTTTTAATTGGAACATTTTGTCTTTGGAACCGGGCTAGAGTGCCTTTTGATTCCTTCATGTTGTAATTGGAACATGGTCTTTGGAGACGGGTTTATATATCTCGGACTCCTACATGTTTTAATTGGAACATGATTTTTGGAACCAGGCTAGAGTGCCTCTGATTCCTTCATGTCGTAATTGGAACATGATTTTTGGAATCGGGCTAGAGTGCCTTTGATTCCTACATGTTTTAATTGGAACATGGTCTTTGGAGACGGGTTTATATACCTCGGACTCCTACATGTTTTAATTGGAACATGATTTTTGGAACGGGCTAGAGTGCCTCGATTCCTACATGTTTTAATTGGAACATGGTCTTAGGAGACGGGTTTATATACCTCAAACTCCTACATGTTTTAATTGGAACATGATTTGTGGAACCGGGCTAGAGTGCCTCTGATTTCTACATGTTTTAATTGGAACATGGTCTTTGGAGACGGGTTTATATACCTCGGACTCCTACATGTTTTAATTGGAACATGATTTGTGGAACCGGGCTAGAGTGCCTCTGATTCCTACATGTTGTAATGCGCGCCCGGCTTTGGCAATCATAGTACGGTCACGATTATTGGAAACGGGTTTCCCAGCTCGAAATTCATTAAAAGGATTGCTTTAAAAGGTACCAGTACATTACTTTCCGTACGAAGACATCAGATGAAGTAAAACAGGAAACATGTTAACTGTAATAGGTCTTCAGTTTATCGGCATTCCACGTCCGCTTTACGGGTTTCTTCTTCAGCGTTTCCATCTTGTAGGCTCCTTTTCCCAAATTTTCCATTATTCGGTACGGGCCTTCCCAATTTGCGGTGAGTTTACCCTGGCCGGCGTTCTTGTTGCCTATATCAACACGGCGAAGGACGAGATCTCCTTTGGCAAAAGTTCGGGGTATAACCTTTTTGTTATACCGATTGGCGATGAGTTGCTTAGTAGCCAATTCTTGACAATGCGCCTTTATTCGACCTCGTCCACTAGATCCGATTCTATGGCGATACATTGGTTATTTTCCTCTTCGTCGTGTAAAGCCCCGATTCTCTCGCAAGATGGTTCACCGATCTCGACCGGGATCATTGCTTCGCATCCATATGTTAACCGAATGGGGTCTCGTGGGTTGCGATTGAATGGTGGTGCGGTGCCCCCGCAGGACCTGGATACAAATTGCCCACTTTCAATTTGATTCGATCCTCCATTCTCTTCTTCAACCCGTCCAAGATGACCTTGTTGGCCGATTCGGCTTGCCCATTAGACTGCGGATGTTCTACTGAGGCAAAATGGTGTTGAATATGGAGGTCGGCCATCATTTCGCGGAAACCCTTATCGACGAACTGGGTTCCGTTGTATGTTACGATTTCGGCGGGTATTCCAAACCGTGATATGATGTTTCGATTGAGAAATTTTTGTACTCGCGCCGAAGTAATTGTTGCCAATGGCTCGGCTTCTATCCACTTGGTAAAATAATCCCTTTGCCACAATGAGCGAAGCGCCTTAATTGTCGGGGCTCTCTTAAATGGGCCCGACGAGATCCATGCCCCATTTATAAAAGCCAAGGAGCCAAAATACCCGTTAACTTTCGGATGGGGGTATGAATGATGTTTGCATGCTTCGGTAATTGTTACATCGGCGTACGTGTTCCTTGGAGTCCTCGGCCATAGTGGGCCAAAAGTATCCGCCCTGACCGCCTTCCGTGCTAATGCTCTGGCCACAATGTGGTGTCCATTTATTCCCTCATGTATCTCGGATAGCACGTATTCGGCCTTTTCCGAATTGAGACATTTCATCAACGGGGAGTGAATGCCCTTACGGTACAACTCGTCATCTATCATGGTAAATGAAGCTGACATTCTTATTATTTTCCTGGCATTTACAACATCTTCTGGAAGGATTCCCCTCTCCAGGTAGTCGACGATCGGCTTTCGCTAGTCACCAGCTTCTGAGATTATCATGACACAGCTCGGTTGCGGAAGGTTCTGTTGAACCACCGTATGGTGATTCCCGGGGTTCTTGGTACTTGTCAGCTTTGATAGCACATCTGCCCTGATGTTTTCTCCTCTTGGGATATGTACCATCGTTACGTCATCAAAGTCTGCCATCAGTTGTTTGACCTTCCCCTGGTATTTTACCATTAAAGGGCCTTTAGCCTGGTAACTACCTTCTATTTGAGACGCAACCAAATTGGAATCGGTGGATACATGGATTTTCTTGGCTCTGCTTTCCCTGGCCTGCAGCAATCCAGCAATGAGTGCCTCGTATTCCGCTTGGTTATTTGAGGTTGCGAAATCAAAGCGGAGGGAATGTTCCCAGGAGATTCCTTCTGGATTCTCGATAATGATTCCTGCCCCGCTTCCTTTTTTATTTGACGATCCGTCAACAAACATCTTCCAAGTTGTGTTGCTTTCATGGTCGCCGTCCTCATCCGGATTTTTCCCGTGAGTTAATTCCATCACGAAGTCAACTAAGGCTTGGGATTTTATGGCATCTTAAGACTTCATAGACTATGTCGAATTCGGATAGCTCTATCGCCCGGCTAGCCATTCGACCGCCAAGTCGGGCTTATGGAGAATTTGCCGGATTGGTTGATTCGTGTGCACTACCACGGTATAACTCTGGAAGTACGGGCGTAACCATCTTGCCGCCACCAACAGGGCGAAAGCCATTTTTTCCAATTTTTGATATCTCACCTCGGATCCTTGCAGAGCTCGGCTCACAAAGTATATCGGATTTTTTCCCGTCTCTTCATTAACTAATGCGCAAAGACGATGACCTCTTCTCCCATAGCTAAATACAAAATCAAGTTCGCCCCGGCCGGATGAGAGGAGGCGGGTGGAGTAGATAGACATTCTTTGATCTTTGCAAAAGCTTCTTGGCATTCGGTGTTCCATTCACCCGATGTTTCCTTCTTTAACAATTTGAAGAACGGGAGAGAGTTTTCGGCTGACCTCGGTAAAAACCTTATTAGAGCCGCCGGCCTCCCCGTTAAGCTATTTGCACCTCCTTCTTGTTTCTTGGCGTTGCATGTCTAAGACGGCACGACATTTATCCGGGTTGGCCTCGATTCCCCATGCATAAGCAGGAAACCTAAGAATTTGCCCGCCGGCACCCCAAAGGCACATTTCACCGGGTTGAGCCGCAACCGATGTTCTCTCAGCTTGTCGAACGTTTGTTGTAGATCTTGGATGTGGTCTCCCACTTTGGGAGGATTTGACAATCATATCGTTGATATAGACCTCAACATTTTTGCCCAACCGATCTTCGAATACCGGTTCATCATTCTCGATAAGTGGCCCCGCATTCTTGAGGTCCAAAAGGCATGACATTATAACGTAGTTGGCCTTTTCGGTGATGAACGCTGTCTTCTCTTGATCATCCTCATGCATGGGAATTTGGTTATATCCTAAGTATGCATCCATGAAGGAGAGCATCTTGAACCCAGATGAGCTGTCAACCAGCTGGTCTATGCTTGGCATGGGAAAAGAATCTTTCGGACAAACCTTGTTGAGGTCTTTATAGTCGACGTAAACCCGCCATTTGCCACTGGGCTTTTTTACCATTACTATATTGGACAACCAGGTAGTGTACTGTACCTCTCGTATGAAGCCGGCTTCCAGCAATTCATTGACATGCAATTCTAGGGCCTTCTTCCTATCCGCCCCGATATTCCGCTTTTTCTGGGCAACCGGGTTTGACTCCGGGCTGATTGCCAGTCTGTGGCAGCATATGCTGAGATCTACCCCCAGGATTTCAGATGGCTGCCAGGCGAAGATGTCTCTATTGTTCCGCAAGCAGGCTTCAAGCTTTGTACGGATCTCCGGGGATAAGCTGCTACCAATTTTGGTAATTTGCTCTGGATTAGGTCCCAGGACGAAGTCCCTTAACTCCCTGTTCGGTTCTGTCCTTTGCATCTTTTCTTCCTTTCGCAAATCTAGCTCTACGAGGTTTATCGACTTCCCCGCATCCTCTAGCTTGGACGCCTTACTCCTTCCCTTTCGGGGTGCTAGGTCGGTCTCACTTTCCTTGACCGTGTCGAAATAGCATTGTCGGGAGTTCTTTTGGTCACCCCTAACCATGACGATCTGGTTCCTCCTATTAACCAACTTCAACTTTTGGTGCTTTGAAGACACCAACATGTCCCAATCGTGGATTGTAGGGCGTCCTAGGATTATGTTGTATTGGGAAGGAAAATCAGCTACAACGAATCTGACTCGCTCGGATTTGAAGGCTTCTCTCGTTCCTAATGTGAACTTTAAATCGATATAACCTTTGGGGCTAGTATCGCGGCCATTGAACCCGATCAATGTCGTCCTGCAGGGTTTCAAATCTTTGGGATCAAGCCGCATTCTTTTGAACGCGTCCCACAGGATGATGTCTACCGCACTCCCATTATCCACGAAAATCTTCTTTACGGAGCAATTAAGCACTGTTCCCGTGATGACCAATCCGTCGTAGTGACCTGGAGGTACATCTTCTAAGTCCTCCCGAGTAAAACACAAGACAGGGGGTTCGGGCTTGGCATCGTCCCTCTTAAAACTTGGGCGGTCTCGGATTGAGAGGATTTCCCTCAGATACTTCTTCCGCTTGCTTACTGAGTCCCCTCCGCCTCCGAAGCCTCCACCAATCCCGTTGCAATTATATTTGGAGTCGGGAAAGTCATCATCATTTGTCCGGGTCTTTCTTTTTTGGATCTCGCCTTCTCTTTTCGGGGCGGGCTTTTGCTCCGGCCCCCTTGGTGCTTTTTGTTTAGCCGTCCCCGCGATTGGATTACAAACCGACGGAGCTTGCCTTCGCGGATAAATTTTTCTATGGCATCACGTAAGTCCCAACCCCGTCCGTCGTGTGGCCGTGCGATCGTGAAACTCGCGAACGAGACTTATCCAGTGGCGTCTCTTCGGATTGGCCAGGGTCGCTCAACCTTTTTTATCTCGGTTGCCGACACCTCCTTCCAAATTTCGGCCTGCGACACCTTTAACGACGTATACTTGTCGAAGCTTCCTTCGGCCAGTCCTTCTCTTTGCTCGCTTTCTCTATCACGGCCACGGGACTCGGCTTTCGACCGTTGTGTTGTTCTTTGCCCTTGGGAGGGCTCTTTCCCTTTCCCTTGGCCCTTGGCTCATCATTTCCATTTGCTCTAATTCCAGGTACGTTTTTGACCGGTCCGGGAAATCGGCCAAAGTTTGAGGACGGTTCTTCATAACCGACTTTTTGAGCCAGGATGCACTACTAAGACTAGCTATCACGCAGTGCAAATGTACCTCCTCTTTTAGCCCAGGCACCTGGAGGGCCGTGGCATTGAACCGATCCAAGTACTTCTGCAAGGTTTCAGTCGGCAACTGTTTGACCTGATCCAGCTAGAATTCGGTCTTTGGCTGCTTCCTGCTAGTCGCAAAATTGAGTAGGAACCTACGTTCCATGGTCTTCATGTCCTAGATGGATTCCAATGGCAGAGAATGAAACCAAGTTTGAGCGGCTCCTTGGAGGGTCCCTGCGAACAACCGAGGAATTACGAGACCAGTGATCCCCTTCACCCCGATCTCCATTTTGAAATTATTCACATTGTTCAACGGGTCCGCGCTCCATTGTACTTTGGCAATTCCGCGAGTCCAAACCTTTGGGGTAGGTGGCCGCCATAATTTCTTTTGAAAACGGTGTAGAATGCTATCTCCACAATGTCCTTCGGGATCGTCTTAGGAATCCGAACGACGGGGAGCCGTCCCTTTTGCTTGAGATAGGCCGACTCGGCGAGCTCGCGGACGTCCCCGTCCATTCCGGTGGCCGTCATGTCACTAGTCCGGCTAGGTTTTCCAATATTCCGAGCAAAAGGTCGGTTAGGGTCTTCTAATACCCTTATTCGTTCCTTTAGGAGCAAAATCTCCTGTTGATCTTCCTCGGTGACTTTATCTCGGTCATGATCGACTATCTTTTCTTGCTCACAGCCTTTGCTGCGTTCTTATCCGGTATGAACCGAGGTCGAGGTCATGACCCGACTTGTTCTAGCATTATCTCGCCTTGCAGTCTCCACCTATTTCCCCTTTTGACCGACCTGCTCTACCCACTCCTGGCGTATCCGCTTCTGCTATTCTTGCCGCCAAATGGCATTCTGGCGGTCCAGGTTCTCCCTGGATAAGTCGGATATCTTCCTCTCGTAGTCGGTGACGAGTTTCCATATTTTCCATTCGCGGAACGGTGACTCCATCGTCCTACTCAACACCCTAATGTCGGGGTGCTCCTCCTGGAGTTCATGTGTTGGGGGTGGAAGGTTCAAAAGTTGTTGAACCCGGTGTTGTCCTTGCTGGGCAATTAGACTCGGGTGCGGAGAGTGTGCTGTATCCTCCGTTTCGCCTTCGGTTACCATCATTATGTGATAGGATCAGGAGCGATCGAGTCCGAGTACTGGATTATGCGCTCCTGTCGTGACCGCTGTTGAGGCTCATCCGGTGGTTGACCTTGTCGAGGTGCCTGACAACGGCTTCTGGTGCTCGCGGCCATGTTCAGTGGTCGACGGTGCTTTTGTTTGGTCTGGGAATCAAAGTTTACGGTCCCCACGGTCGGCGCCAATGTTCTGTGGTAGAACACAGATGTCCAACTCTAGTGAGCTGGGAATGATTTATGTTGGATCAATGAGTCTTCCACTGATCGAGTGTCAATGAAAGGCACTAGCTCGATAATATCTATGGGGAAAATATCGTCGAGAGAGCTCAGATCACAATGCAACACAGGTAAGGCGTTTCGCCCAGGGGGTGGTGTGTGTGCAGTGTGACTGAATAATAAGCAATGGAAATAGAAAGAGTCTAGAGTGCACCTGGAGGGTAATCTCTTATTTATAGGGATTACCTAGGGTTTCACTCCCATGCAAATGCTTCCATCCCTCAGCCATTATGCACTACCCACGTTCTCCAGGTCTCTGCTCCACTACGTGTACGGTCCTGCACATATCAGGCACGATGGAGTAGTGGCGGACCATTTACCTAGTTCCCTATTTACCTGGGTAAAAGAAGGGGGGTTTCACTGTGGGTTCCCTCTTGGGTCGAAACCGCCTGGCCCAATATATTGGTCCATAACAAGTATTTTATGTTTGTACCTTCTTTTTTATTGTACCGGGAGGTTCTATTTAATGGCAAAGTGGATGTTTCGTATTGGCGCAAAAAGAAAAACACGTTAAATATGAACTAATATAAAAGTTAGGTTCGACATTTCATTACATACAAAAACAACATCATTCATAGTCTTTTGATTTTGGAGAAATGAAGATAGAGTTTATTTATTTATTTTAAGTAAAAACATAAGTTTTTACCGTTTTTAAGTGTAGTTTTTGCTTAGGATAGTTTTTACTTGCATTTTAACACATATTACTCGAGTAAAAACATAAGTTTTTGCGTTTTTACACTAATTTTTGACAACAACGGTTACAGATAATCCAAACACACACTCATTAAATTTATCTTAAATTGAAAAATATTCACTTTTGCCCTTATCAATGACGTTTTAAAGGAGAATAAAAATATGAGAGCTCTACCAAAAAAATATATAAGGAGGCATATTTAAATATTAGTTATATGAATAAAATTGTCTTATTCTCTAATTGACTTATATTATATTGTAGACCGGATGGATTAATAAAAATCGAACATAGATCCACCAATTGCGCTCAACTTTTATCCAAACCACCAAAATTAAAATGTTGTTATGTTAGCTAGATTGGCAATTTTGTAGCATGCTCGCCCTCCTGATTACTCATCTAAATATTTTGACATGAAAAAAAAAGATATTAAATTGAGAATAAAAATATAAAACATAATATTTGGATAGCCAGGATGACATCAATTTGATGTTAAACAAAGGCACAAAATTATTTATGAATAACCTATCAATGTGAATGTTCTTCTTATATGTTTCACTAACAGTAAGACAAATCTGATAAATCAAACAGAACTTACAAAATTACTTATTATCAATGTGGCTCTGATTTCATACATAATAAAAGTGACTCAAATATTAATAGTGGAATTTAAATTCATGTTATTTAAAGAGATTATTACTACTTATCAAGATATTAATACAATCAAAATATTTTCTTGAAAATGTCCATATTATATCATATTAATAATTTATCGTTGTTTCATTTAGGCACATTTTAACTGTCATATTCTTGTGGGCCCTCCCAGCGTCTTTTGTTTTGTAATGGACAGATAATCGTCGCTTCTTTACAGTCTGGCCTCCAAAGCCAACTTCTTTTGTATTCACTTAAATTGCTTTGTATTTTGTGAGAGGTACGGTTGGTGAGAATTCTTGTTGTACTGTGCATGTTTTTGTGTATCATGTGGTGCTAATGACACCACATTTGCTGACAAAGACTCATGCATGGTCCAATTTGCTTGATAAGAAAAGAAAAAGAAAAATTACTAAAAACAATCTCTTTATTCAAAATGGATTAGGGTATAAATTTGTTTTGAAAGTTTTTATTCAAAAGCAAAGTTATATCAGAAGTTTTTTCTAGGTTCCCAAAAAGTTTGAAAATGTAGTATTGTTGCCTTGCTAACAAAAACTAAGATTGTTTATTAAAATAAGCTAAAGTATATGTTTGGTCTTTCATGTGTGCCTTAGGTATCATTTTAGTCCCTTAAGTTTGTAAAGTGCACGTTTGGTCCTTTAATGTTAACACCGTTAGTCTGACTTAACGGAAAATACTAACTCAACAATTTTAAGCAATAACTGTACAATTAAATGCTAACCAAGCATGTTTATATGTTAGTATTTTAATAAATTAATATTTTAAATCATATTAATTGAAAATATTTAATCTTCATAGATTGTTTTATGGTTTTTCACAATTTGTGAAGATTAAATATATTTGTTTGTCGAAGAAGATTAAATATTATTCAATTAATAGGATTTAAAATATTAATTTATTAAAATACTAACATATAAGCATGCTTGATCAACATTTAATTGCACAATCATCGCTTAAAATTGTTGAATCAATATTTTCGGTTAAGTCAGATTAACAATGTTAACATTAAGAGACCAAATATGTACTTTACAAACTTAAGACTAAAAATGATCTTAGACAAATATGAAGGATCAAACATTATACTTTAGCCATTAAAATATTGATGTTGACGGTTAATATTTTTAACGGTGATGGCAACGTACTACTCCATCTTATTTTTATATTGATAATAAATAAATTTTATATTCAACAAATATTTTCTATTTAGTATTTTGTGGTAACTTACATGTTAACTAGTGAATATCGACGTCAGTTCTAATTAACATATTATGAGCAAAATGACTAATACCTATAATTGTAAAAATTGTAAGGACCTCATAAAAAACTATAAGGAGCTAATTAAAAAATCATATGGAATTGTAAAGATTTATAAGTTAAATTTTCCGATATACATCAATAACTAAACCATCAACCCAAGAAAATGCCACATCTCAATTATTTTTGCTTTCTTAGTTAAATACTTGTGTATTTAAAAAAATACACAAACCTTACCATAAATTTAAAAAAAAAATTCGGATCTCAAGTTTCATCAATTCATCCATCGCATAAGCTCATCTATTTATATGTGTCTGTGAAATAATGATCACTACAGCATGTAATTCGGATTTGGAAAACGCTTATTGACAATGTGGGGAGCACTAGTTTTTTTTGTTTAAGTTTTTTTTATTAAAATACAATTTTTTTTGGTTAATTCTTATTAAGTCCTTAGGTACTATTCCGTAATTAACTTCTTCTTTCTTTTTTTGGTTTTGTTTTTGTAAAATGACTTAATTGTTCTTAATAAAATTAGTTATAATTGTCTTAAATTATTTAATAAGTTAAAGTTCTTACTTCTTATACTGTTGTTGTCATTGATATTCAATAAGAAGTTTATGAAATTTGTTATCATTATCTTAATATTTTACAAGTTAAAATTGTTTACTTGTTTAATCATTAATGTCGCATTTCATTTTTTTTTTTTCTTTTTAACATTTCAAACTAAGGATATTTAAGAAATTTCAAATGATTAAGTCATTTATTAGTGCCTGCTGCTGCCTTGTAATTCCAAATAAAAAAATAATTAAGCCATTTAAGATCCTGAATTAAGGTCTTGCTTCTCTCGCTCTCACACACACTCTCTCATATGTGTCGGTGTGATTGACCGACAGACATGAAGGGTGTAGGGGACAAGTGAAGAGAGAATGAGGTACACAAGAGGTACTATTTAGCTGAGCTTATTTTGGCCATTCAGGATACTGAGAGTAATGTGATCACATTCCACATTTGTATTATTATTGTGACTATTCTTCTTCACTCAGCAACTCCCATGTGCAACCATGGACCACTATAAAAATAAATAATGAAAAGAAAGTTTGATCCTTTTAATAAGTCATGCTAAATCTTCTAAATTTATTTCAATCTATTATTGTTGGAGATTTGATCAATAATATTTAGAAGCATGCAAAAACATTGTTCCTCTTATTGCAATTTTGAATTTAGATTTTTTTTTTTTTTTAAGTAGTCAAATTTGAACATTGTTGAGCTCAACTAGGCTACCTCTGCCAAAGACATTTTATAAATTCACATGAATTTGAGTTTGAAAGCTCATTCATAAACGGTTAAAACCTTTTCCATTAGAACCAATGACTGTTGATACATTTAGAAAATTTATAATCTACATATAACATATTTTAGCGAATTCATCACCAAATTAATTAAAACATATATATATGAATTAAATAAATTTAAAATTAATTAAGACTTACCGAAATAATCATCACTAAATTTGTAGTATACATATATCATTTGATTAATTAAAACTTACTGAAATAATCGTCACTAAATTGATATTCATAAATTAACTAAATTCATAAAAATCAATGGCTTTACTGAAAATATATATATAAAAAAAAATTACAGATATGAAGATGTATTCTAAAATTAATAATTTCACCTAACAAAAGGTAAGAAATTTTAAAAAAGAAAAAACAAAATAGACTCACCAAACAAATATAGCAAAAGAATATAATATTGATCAATTTAGTGCCCTTAATGGGCTGCAAAACAAATATAAAATAAAATATAACAAGTTAAATATATTAAATGTTTCCCAAATCCTCAATATATCTATTCTATTCCCTCTCGCCCCCCCCCCCTCCGGCCCCATTAGTAGATCAAAATTTGGAATTGTTTATTAATCTGGATGATAATATAATTTAATGTTTTAAAATTATTTCACGGTGGTGAGTTATTTTGATTTTAGAAGATTTTTTTAGACCTATTTCTTTTTATAATTACAAAATATTAAAGATTTTTTAAAAATTAATCATAAAAGTCACTACTACAGAAAACTACCTCTTATGATGATTATTATCTGTCATATATAAAGGTTCCAAACTGTCATATATATATGGGTGCTATATATGTTCTGAGCAAATAAATTATGATTCTGAACCATTATTTATTCTAGACATGTTATAACGGTTATAGTATAATACTTGTATTGTATTGATGTTTGATGAGGCCATGCTATGCACATTGGTGTGATACTAATTAACGAGCACACGTAAACAATTATCATAATATATGGTAATGCTTGCATAATACAGAACAATTCCACTTAATTAACAATCATTATATATGTATTAACATATATAATGATTCTTTCGAAACAACATTTATACATTGATAGTAATACTAATTGATTTATAAACAACCGTTATATGTAGTTGATATAAATAATGGTTGTGAGGTAAGATCCATAATTTATAGAAGCTAATTTTTTTTAAAGGGGGGATTTGCTTTCGATATTCCCTTACATATACATTTGTTCATATACAGAACAATATATCAAATTAGAATACATTTATAGTCATTCATGTACATGTATATGTTAGTTATGATTAGTTTTGATGATGTCTTATATAGATGCCATTATCCAGAGCAAAAAGCTTGCATACTACATTTATCTTCTACTTTGATTAATCCTTATTTATTAATGTAGATATGAAGTTTAAACAATGAAGAATGATTAAGATTGGAGATTGAAGAAAGAAGAACTTGTCAAATATTATGAGAATATCAATATTCAAGTCTCCATGATCAAATGGAAGTTATAATGGTTCAATTCGGAGTTAAAATAAGCAAATTCAAGCTTCCGGATGCATAGGAGTTGTTTGGGTTCAATTGCAATATTCCTGTGTATGAACAACCGCTTACGCACATCGTTTCGATCATTCTCGAGAATGACATTGTGATTCTCGAGTACCATTCTCGAGAATGGTACTCTAATTCTCGAGAATCATCGGATTTCAGCAATTCCTCAGCAACTCTGTTTCGCGTTCAGTTTGGGCGACCTCTGGTAATTCGACGATATGTCACAAACCAGGAATCGGATTGACACGAAACTAGTGGCATATGAAACTAAACATCCAACACGTACTTTTGACAAAATTTCAAGGCCAAATGAGTCCATATGAGAGAGCTATGAGTTTCACAAGTTGGAACACAAATCACCGTCACAGTCCAGACCAACCTTCGGTAATTTGAGTGTATCTCACAAACCACAAATCCGATTGACCTGAAATTGGTGCCATTGGAAACTAGACTCAAATACATTTCCAAAAAATCAAGAACATAGAAAACGAAGATAAATTGAAGGAGTTATGATGTTTTGAAGTTGGTAGTATGTTCAGGATATTGCAATCAGCATTGATTAAGAACAGCCTACATTCATCCTATGATAACCAACGAAATTCAACAAGTTTGGGCTGATTCTTCTTGCATGGAAAGAAGGCTTTAAAGAGTTCAAGAATTTGAATCAGAATTAACTCACTTACATGTCCATGTGAAATTGACTCTCGAGAATGGTGTGTGACGGAGATCGCAACGCGAGTTCCGAATCTTCTTCACCTACATCAGTTCTGATTCCCGAGAATAAGTAAGGGACTCTCGAGAATGGTTCTCGAGAATGCACCAGCAGCTCTCGAGAATGATCGAGATAGAATCATACAGCCATAGTTTCTCTGATATGATTCTCGAGAATACATAAGCAATTCTCGAGAATGGCTCTCGAGAATCAAGAAGAATTCTCGAGAATGGTCGAATACTCCTTCACTGATATACTCTGCTTCTGAAGTGATTCTCGAGAATGAAAACTAATTCTCGAGAATGGTTCCCGAGAATCAAAAAGGATTCTTGAGTATGATCATATGCTTAATCTGATATTCGTTTCTGTGCTCTCTGGTTCTGAAGGGATTCTCGAGAATGAGAAATTGATTCTCGAGAATGGGCAAACGATTCTCGAGAATGATCGAAGGTCATGCAATCTGTAGCTGATTCAATGGACGATTCTCGAGTATGATTTCATCGTTCTCGAGAATGCTCGACAAAGCATGGATACCGATGGTTTGACCGCAAATATGAATCATACGAAACTTCATTCAAATGATCCGTTAATTGATTCTATCTTCCAATACATCATTTAATATTAATCTGTGATATCATTAATCATCTTCCGAGTATTTTTCAGATTCATAATCAAGTTTCAAATTCGACGAAGAACACCAAGAATGTCTCTTTGTTGCTGATCGGAAAACATGGAATATGTCTTGTTGATTATCATTATTGATTCTAATCATATTTAACCGTTTGCTTATGAGATTTCAGAAGATGAAAGCTTTGCTTTTCGGTTACTTCTCAAGGTTGAAATTCGACAAAGCTGGCACACTAAGAATATCGTGAAACGAGAGAATCTCATCATGATGTGCCCATACGGCCTAAAGCATACGGATCAATATTTGTTTAACCAAAGTTTGAATTTTGATGAGCTGTCAAGCACCAAGAGAGACACAGAACAGAGACAAAGCGCTGAATCCAATTAAGGCTAGCCCATAACAGCAAAAGCACGGAATCAATATTTTAAGCTATCCTTTGTCCGAGAGCACGTGAGTGACAACTGTAAAGCATACCCAATTAAACGGACACTCGATCGTGGCTAAGCAGAAGGCGCTGATGTTTGAAGACTCCCAACGGACATATTCAAACATTCAAACGGATTGATTTAAATCCTTCAACGGTCCTCAATCTTCAACCAGTATATATACTCGAAGGTTTGAATCCATCAAGGCATAACGGACACATACACAGACAAAGCATTCAAAGCGATCAATCTATAGTCTGTATATATCTTCAGATATTACTAAGCTTCAGTGTTTATCATTCATCTACTCGTGAGGAGTTTCAAAACACTTATTTGATTATTGTGTTGTAAAATCTTAAGGTTGTGGAACCTTAAGTGTGGGTGTACAATTACAACTTGTAAGGGAGTGAGTCCAAGAGTGAGAGGATCATCCTTCGTTTACGAGTGTGTGATTGTGTAGTTATTTGGTTACAACTTGTAAAGAGGAGTAAGTCCTAGTGAGAGGATTACTCGAGAGTTACGAGTGTGTAATCAAGTTACAAGATAGTGAAATCCCATAGTGTTTCGGGATTTGGACGTAGGTCAAGAGTTGGGACCGAACCAAGTATAACCTCTTGTGTTCATTGCTCTTCTCTCTATCTCTGTTTTAAGTGTTCTTGAGCAATTAGCGAAAGAATTTCAAGATCACCTATTCACCCCCTCTAGGTGATATTCCACCTTCAAAGTATACACTATTAATATCAAAACTTGAAAACAAACAAATAAGTATCTATAAATTTTCAGTCATTCGAAGGTTTCACTCACATATTGATGTCGCCAACTCTTTAGCCACTTCTTCCATTTGTGATTTGCTAAACATCGTGTATAAGGCACTAAAATATTGTGTGTAAAAGGAAATAATGGATGAAAGTTAGATATTGTAATATATACATCACATAATCTATACGTGAACGAATTGAGTAGATAATATATCTTATTTCACTATTTAAAAAATCTCTTTTAACATCTATTTTTAGGCCTTTTCTACTTCCCTTCATAGAGGGAAACTTATGTGAGTAACGTAGTAAAATTTGGGAACAACGTCTGTTAAAAAAGGGTCATCATAAGTCAGACTTACGACGTTCCTTTTTTAAAAAAGGGATGCCGTAATTATTATACTTAAGGCTTCCCTTTTTACAAAAAGGGACGTTGCAAGTGTGTAATACCCTAATTTTCATTCTTCTTATAAAAAAAATTGTATTTTGGCAAATAATTAGCAAAATACAAAGGTGAATATGTGTCTCAAAAAAAAAATCTATTGATTATATTTTGTCCAAATTTCACTTTGGAATTAATTAACCAATGGTTAATTATAAGACTACATATTAGGGGCTATAAAATATGACATAAAATCACATGAAATAATAGCTATTTTAAATGCTCATAAGACAAAAAAGGGATATGGGAAACACTTAGTTTAATTGTTATCTATTAACAATTATCCTTGGTAAAATAAGCTTGCACTAATTGAGATTAGTTGCATAATTCTTCAAGATGATTAGAAACAAATTAAAAGCATCTAATGAGGCAATAATTTTCGAAAATATTATGGCCATGGGAGGGCTGATTTAAATGTCAAGAAATAATAGGATTGTGACACATGTTAATAAACAAATCCAATGGCTCTAATTTAAGCAAGAATTAAGCTTAATCCTCATTTAAGTGCATGAGCCAATGAGAACAATTGAGCAATGGATAATTAACACATAAAAAGCAATTCAAATGGCCAAGAATGAAGGAGTATGCCGACCAAATGAAGGAATGGGTGGGATTCAATGTCAAAAAGTGCAAATTAGATCTAATGGATTAGAAGAAAGAAGGAGTTTTGGATCTCTTAAATGTGGGCACCACTTGGACTTGAGATTTTGCCTAAAAATAGCAAGGTTTCCTTTCCAATTTTTTCACACCAAAATCAGAGCACAACTGATCAGTTTAGAGTAGTAGTGAACCGTGAGTTTTGAGGCAAGAAGGAAGGAAGCAAAGGTTCAAGCATTGGGTAAGGTTTTTGGTCTCAAACTTTTTGAGTTCTTAGTAAAATAGTAGTTTAATCTAGGAAATGGTTAGGAAAATTTTTTTTCATGTTTGACAGTCTCCATTGCTTTTAAAATGCAAAATGGAGTGGAAAACATGTTAGGGAATAAGTTTTTGAAATCAATGGATCAAGATTGTGAAAATTGTAGAATTTCCGGTTTTGAACTTCCGGAGGCAGCGAAATTGATGCTATTATTTTATATAGAAAATGAAGTCACTAAATCATGAAACTTTACAGGAATAAATTAGACATCTAGGGATTTCTAAATATATAAAATATGTAACATTTTGATCTCTGGACAAGGAGATATGAATTTTTCAAATTAAGCCATTTTTCTGGGATTAAATCTGAACAGTGTTTGAAAACGAAAAACCTAGGAATTATTCTTGATGTTCTAGCTTCTGGGAATATTTTTCCTTGAAAATAAATATGTCAAGGGTCATGAGGAATTTTTCAGCACCTCATTTCGATTTTTGTAGAATTAATTATGATTTTTCAAAGTTACCGAAAAATCTAGGCAAAAATGTTGAAATTGCATTTTTAATAAAATGTAAGGGTAAAAGTGGAATAACAAATCCACCAAGGGTAGAAATGTCAAAATAGGTGAACATATCCTTTTTGATATTATTCTAGGGAATATGATATTAATTATCATATCATGGAAAAGGAAATAACCTGACGGTAACATTATAGGATATCCGGGAAGTCCGAAGTCGGATTCAAAAGGTCAAGCGTTTTGGTGTTACGCGGTGAAAGGTACGTTCGCGTACTAATAACTTTAATTGCCTATATCTTGTATGATTATATATGGTTGAAGGATTCATAAAGTGATGGACAACACTAGGTCTTGGGTCATGCACTGTGACTAAGTTATGGGGCTTAGGTGACATGTTTATATACATTCAGCTTTGTGCGGGTTATAGTCATGATAATGCCATATGATTATTTTCCTAGCGCTGAGGACACATGGATTCGTGGCATAGGGTTAGTGTGCAAACGTTGTTAACATTACATATGATGTGTGCTATGTATTGTTGTGTTGTGACCTTACATTTGCTGTGTGCTATGTATAGTTGATGCTGAAATGTAATGAATATCTGTCATATATTGTTATATCTGCTATAGAGGTTAACTGTTACCTGAGATTCAATCCGATTGAATCTTAGACTTAATTAAAAGTTCAGGAAAGGAACCTGGATCTGACGAGGCACCGATGGACGGATCCGTGAAGAGGCAACGATGGACGGAGCCGTGAAGAGGCACCGGTCGAGATGATGATCGAAAGAAGTTTTAACAGAGACTAGTTCTGGCATGAATCCAATAAAGTTATTCAAACCATTTGGTGCTTAAACTAAGGAAGGGTTGGTCTATGTGGTTTAGTCATAAGTCACCGTGAAAGACGGGGAGACTTCCACTAGACTAACATCCGTCCTCCGTCCTGGCCAATAGATTTGATTGACTAAGTTGGGTTCCAATCCACAAGAATAGATAAGACATGATGTATGCTTGTATAATTACTATGTCAAGAGTTTTAATCATACAAGTTCTGTATTATTGTATCACATGAATATTCCTTTGGTAAATTTTTAAGTTAACCAGCTTATGCCTGGACATTTTATATCAGTTACTCATTGTCCAAACGTTAGTGCATGCTCTTCGTTCCGCATTACTCTAACATGTAGCACCGTATTCCTAAATATTACCTGTCACCGGGCACAATAAGTAGTATGGAATTTGGGGTGTTACAAAGTGTTACCTACGGCGCACTTACAGTGTCTGTTTTTGTAGTAGGGATATTGATTTTTTTTTAAATCTTCTTATTTTTCACCGCCCAACAATTAAACCCTACAAAAAGGTCATCAAACAAATCATCATAAACCAAAATGTTGTTACAGTAAGGAAACATCCAGCTATAGCTAATTAAATTTTTAACTATATACTACTACTTTGTACAACAATCACCACAAAGTTTCAAAAAGTTGTCTACACAACTAATAAGTAATATAAAAGTAAACTTTATTCATAAGTGTTGAAGAAGAGGCCCAATCAAAAGAGAACACTAGAATTATTCCAACTAACATATACTTCATCAAAAAGAATTATTCTTCCATGACAGTGCAATTTTTTCTTATATAATTACAAAAGTAAATGTTCTTTATTCTACTATAATAACAAAGTTTATTATATTTTTATGCTATCATGGTCTCTTGTACAACTTTCTTTTTTCATCGCTGCATCGTTTATACCATACTAGAATCCCCGCGAAAATTTGTTTTTCTTAATTATTAATGTCACAAATTCCTTGAAAAGTTTTTCACTGAAGAAGAAGTAATGAAAGAAATCATGTGTCTTGGTGAAGAAAATACTATAGAAAAGAATCTTCAAATACACTAGTGCAAAAAAGAGCTTTAAGATCGCCTCATTTAGACCGGACTTTCGACGCCCCGGTCTTAAAGGTATGACCGGTGGCAGTTTTGTAAATATAAAGAACTTCTTATGCCGGATCATTTTTCATAGGTCTTAAATATATTATTCAGACCCGTTAAAAAACAAACCGGTTTTAAAAATTTTATTAAAAAAATTTAAATATCAATTACTTTATGGAGAAATCTCACACAACCGGACTAATATTTTCTGCGGTCCAAAATAATAAGGAAAAATTTAAATATAAAGGTAATAAAGTTTTAAGACCGAACATATTTAAAAGCCGGTCTTAAAAGTTATTCTTTTAAGACCTAGGACATAAAATGCGCCGGTATAAAATATAGAAAAAGAGTGCGGATAAAAAATTAATTACTTTTAAGACCGGACTTTGGTATGACCGGTCTTGAATATTAATTATTAAGACCATCTCTTTGTTTATCTGGTCTTAAAAATGAACCATCAAATAAACATTTCTTCGTGCGAAAGCTTTTGTTACTCTCATTTGAAGAACCTACATTCACGTTGCGAAACCCTTCCTGTTGCATTACCTCTCTTCTTGTCTCGAAAATGAACGGTGAAAACGATTGTATTCGTGTTCCGGGAACGCCAGTTACTGGTGTGACTGGTGTGAGTCAGAACGAACCCTCTTCATCTCACAATGAGCCTCGTAATCGCCCTACACGTCGTGGTAGAAGAGGCACACGAATGATGGATGTAACCCTAAGTCGGACTTCTGGCTTAAGGCTAGAGATTCAGTTTGATGAAAAGTTGGAACCTTTCGGTCCCAAGAAATCCAAATATACTAGTTTTGTTGGCTATCTAGTATGCAGCAAGGTTAGCATCTTGACATATGAGTGGAAAAATGTGGACGTTGGCACAATCGGTAACTTAATTCGTTTCTATTTATTTTAATCGGATCCGATTATAATTGCGGATTAGGTATTAGATGTAATACCTAGATTGATATCCCAAGGACATAGGTCGGATCGGGTTCCGAGAGAGCGTTGTGCGATCGCACAACGAGCTCGCCACGTGTTCGATCAAATGCTAGGCGATCGTCTAGTCGAGGGAATATCAGGACAAATGCAGAGATTTCAGTTTGTCTAGAATCAATCACGAGTTTGGTTATTATCTTTTTGTCCGATGAAGGTTATGGAATCCCAGTTCGGGTTAATCGTTTTTAATCGATTAATCTCGTTTTCTTGCTTTTTGTTTTAGTCTTTGCTTTGTTTTAATTACATTGAAAAACTCCCCATTCGGTTATTGTGTTACTTGTTTACTGTTGATTTTAGACCCACTGCGAATTCCTTGAGAGCAAAGATCCAGGTTCTCTATACTGCAATCTTTATTGAACTTGGTTATTTTGTGAGGGTTCGGCAACTCTCATCAAGAGTCTTTGTCATGGCTTCTGAATATGGCCTATGGAGAGTATTTGAGTCTGGAGACTACAATCCAACGGTTGTAGAAAATGGCGCCAGAGTTCCAAAGCCTGAAGAAGCTTATGATGAGAATGATAGAAGAAATATCACACTCAACAGTAAAGCTATTCTGATGTTGCAAAGCGCCTTGAGTCAACAAGAGTACTTTCGTGTTTGCACATTGTCAAATGCAAAGGACATGTGGGATGCTTTGGAAGTAGCTCATGAAGGAACTGCGGAGTAAAGCAGAACAGAATCAACATTCTCATAACAAAATATGATCTTCTTCGCATGAAGCCTCGATGAATCTATCAACGAATTTCGATTAAGATTCACCCGTCGATCAACCAGACTTTTTGCATTGGGCAAAGAATATGAGCAACCTGGCTAAGTGAGGAAAAATCTCAATATCCTCAACAAGGATTGGGAAGCTAAAGTCACTGCGATTGAAGAAACTCGCGGTGAATCAATGTCATCCGTTGCAGCCCTCTTTGGTAGCCTTTCTGAATATGAATCCAAGCTCAAGTTCAAAAAGGGACTTGATTAAGCAACTAGCAAGTTCAAAGGCGTTGCTCTTAAAGCTGTCAAAGAAGCTAAGGAGATAGATGAAGAAGAAGAAGAAGACGAAGAAAGAGAGCTGGGAATGATTGTTTGAAGATTCAAAAGATTCTACAGAAAGGATCAAGGATACAAAAAGTTTCACAAAGGTAGCTCCAAAGACTTTGAGGCAAAGAAGCCAATCATCTGCTACGAATGTGACAAGCCGGTCATCGGATCGATCGAATGCCCTCATTTTGAAGGACAAAGACAGAGACAAGAAGAAATTTGATAAGTTTAAGAATAACGCCTATGTCTCAAAGCAATATGGGAGACGGCTCATCGATGAAGATGAAGTGAAGAAGAGGAGGACAAAGCTAACATATGCCTCGTAGCTCAAGAAGAAGAGCACCACGAAAATAGTGATGAGGTATATGATTCACAACCAACTTATGATGAGTTATTTGCTGAATATAACCTTGTGCAATTTGAATTTGAAAAACTTGTTGAAAAATATCTTACTTTGAAAAAGAAAAATATAACTCTTGAACTGCAAGTAGAAAAGTTTTCTTGTCTTGAAAATACTGTTTGTGAAGATTGTTCTGATCTAAGGAAAAAGAATGTGCATCTCACAAAGGCACTTGAGAAATTTACTAGAGGTAGTGAAATGCTCAATGTCATTTTGAAACAGCAAAGATTTACAAATGACAAATCAGAGATCGGTTACAAACCAAATTTTGATTAAAAAAAAGGCAAAAAGAAATTAGGAGAAAAATCTTATATGAACTATTTTAGAAAATTTGTTCATTCTTCAAATCCTTTTGCTCATTGTAATTATTGCAATCGTAAAGGTCATACTACTTCTTGTTTTCATAAAAAGGAAAGAAAGAGTAAACCTATAGGAAATTATCAATGGGTGCCAAAGGGATCTTACAAGATTCCTAAGACACAAACTAACCCCAAATGACCCAAGAAAATATGGGTACATAAGACCTGATCTATTTTGTAGATCTGTCTAAGAGCATCAAATCCCAACAAGTGGTATATTGATAGAGGATGCTCCAGACATATGATGGGTGATCAATCCAAATTTCCTTCAATCAAGCCCAAGGATGAGTGCAAGCTTCCAGTCTTCTCCCAAGGAGTCTCATGCAGAAAATGTGAAGAGAATCTTCGGACACCTTGCTGACACAAAGACCCTTGGATTATGGTTTCCCAAAGGTCAACCTGAACATCTGGTTGCATATTCGCATTCGACCATCTTTGGTTATAAAACGGATAGAAAGAGCACAAGCGGCCAATGTGAATTCCTTGATGGCTCACTTGTCTTCCGCTCGGCAAGAAGCAAACAAGTGTAGTTGTGTCTTCTATTTGAAGCCGAATATGTAGCGCCTCAAGTTGTTGTGCTCAAGTCCTATGGCTCAAGCAACAACTATCGACTTGGGAATCAACTTTGAAGGAGATCCCAATATTGTGTGACAACACTAGCACAATAAGCTTGGCTAAGAATCCAGTGCAACATACTTGAACCAAGCATATTGACGTAAGGCATCACTTCATAAGGGATCATGTTCAGAAGAAAGATGTCAAAGTCATGTTCATCCCAACTCATCTTCAACTTGCTGACATCTTCACCAAACCATTGGCCAAAGAACAATTTAATTTCATAAGGAGATAATTGGGAATGGTAAATCCCAATGAGTTGTAAGTATCTCTCTCTCTCTCTCTCTCTCAATGTTAGTTATGGTTTTGATGATTGTTAGAAACTAATTTAAGCATCGGAATATCTAGTTGTGTTTTATGCAGGATGCTTGAAATACTGATGTTTGCTGTCAAAGAAGCAAACTCGAGTTTTGGAACAAAACTCGAGTTTTGTCGAGGTCGATAACAACCTTAATTTTTAGGGAAATTGAAAAATCGAGTTTGTAATTTGGAAACTCGAGTTTCCATCGACGCAGAGAGCAATCATGTTTTGAAGAATGGTGAAAACTCGAGTTTGGTAAGTGAAACTCGAGTTTTGGTCGCGGAAGTTCAAAGGTTCACAAGTACACCTTTGAAGTCCAGGTTAGTAACCATTCATCAAAACTCGAGTTTTATAGTAAAAACTCGAGTTTTGTCGCGTCTATATATATGGGTCACTATTCATGTTCTTCAAAACTCGTGTCAAAACTCAAGTTTTGCCCTAGGCGTTCTCTCTGATTCTTCTCACTCTCGACAAAACCCCTTGCTCAAAACCTCGAAATGGCTTCCAGATCAAACCCTCAAGACATTCACGACACTGATTCTGACCAAGAAGGGTCAAAACCCTCAAGACGCTTCCACTATGGCGTCGACCGTTCAATAAGGGGAATGAGTGAGAGTATCCCTGATTCTTCGCCCCAATCAAAGGAGTGTCTGAACCCTCTCCAAAACCCAAGTCGAAAAGAGTTTCCTTCAAGGAACCCTTTGTGTCTCCCTCACATAAGAGAAAGGAACCTAAACCGAAAGGCAAAGGCAAAGAGAAGATGCTCAGTCTTCTAAGCCTCCGAGGAAGAAAAAGGGCTGTTATCTCTAAGCCTCAAAGTTCTGAGAAAGGACAAACGTCATCGAAGCCAACAACTGCTGACACTCAGAACCCAGAAATACCTCCTGTCATGGCCAATGCTATTGAGGACATTTACCACAATCCTGAACCACCTTAAGGTTTCGTCACAGCATCTTCCACCATGACTCCTTACGTTTTGGAGAAATTCGGAGAATCATACATCAGTAAGGAATTCTGTGCAATTATCTATGTTGATCTGCCAAAGCTTAAGGATGAGTGTCATGTGGATCTCTCACCTTGGCTCAACCCTTATGCATCTTTCTTGTCCATCTCTGCCCTTGTTACCCCTAATTTGGCCAGATTGTTTTATTTCAATATGGTATATGATAATGTCTTAGACTCTGAGTGTGACATAATTGAAGAGAGAGTGTATACTACTCTGAAGGGTGTCACATTCCATCTCTCTGCTTCTATTCTGAATAAGATCTTGAAAATAGACAATCCAACACATGTTCCTACCATTAGTTTTAGTAATCAGGAGATTTTTGAAATTTTGAAACCCGGTGAGCCTGTCCCTGAAGATCAACTGCATCGTCTCACTTTTAATCCGTGTCCATGCTCGCTATCCACGAGTTCTTTGGTACATTTACTCCGAAACATGGTTCAAAAGGAGGCAATTTCACTCACTTTGCCCAAAAAAACTACCCCTTTTTGTAGCCTTTGTCTCCAATGTCCCTATCAATTTGGGACATTGGATTTTTCAAGAAATGGTAAAATTTAAGTTTGCCTCACGCCGGCCTTCTCATATCCCATTTCCCTCACTCATCTCAGTAATCCTGTACTATCACAAAATGGTATGTGGGAGCCGCCGATTCTTTGAGATATCCCCCGTGTTTGGTAAGGCTCAGTTGAACCTTATGAGGATCGTTTTGAACCGAAGGATCGGGCAATCAAGGGCACCCTCTAGATCCGTAACCTCTCATGCTAGAGCTTCTCGTGCCCAAGCTCAAGAGGCTCAACGCCGCTCCACCTCCTCAATCATCCCGCCATCTAATTTTGATTCAAGGGTAAAGGCCATTGTGGATCTTTCATCGCCTCACCGTCTCATCGATTGGAATTCGAAATAGGCAAGTTGGTAGTGAAGTACAAAAGGGCAATCATGAACCGTGGATCCTCGGGATGCCATGAAAGAGCAAATTGAAGGAATCTACGGAGAAAATAATGAGCTGAAGGAGAAGATTGCTAGTACACACAGTGAACTCTCTGATCAGATACTTGACCTTGATGCCAAACTCTCCACTCAAGTGGTCTCCAATGTTAGCTTGAGTGACAAGGTTGACAAGCTACTGAAGCATCTCAACATTGGATCTTCTTCTGCTTTTGGGTCTGCTGATGGTCCAAGTACTGTTAGCTCCTGGTGTTTTGATGATAACAAGTCTTTAAGAACTTGAATAAGAATTGAAGTATGTGTGCTCCTCTGACTCATGTTAAAAGTATTCTGAGTATGAAATGGATTCTCGAGAATAGTTTATTGATTCTCGAGAATTAGCTAAACAATGTTCAGCGCATGTACTTTAATGGAGTAATTCTCGAGAATGGTTTATTAATTCTCGAGAATATGAGCCAGCGTCTTCATAACTAAAGAAGTCTTTTAAGTTCAATTCTCGAGTATGAAATATGGTTCTTGAGAATGAAGCATCAGAAACTAACATTTGTTCACATCACTATGATTCTCGAGAATGCAATTGGGATTCTCGAGAATGGAAGTCATTTTTACATTAGCCGTGTAAATGTTCCACTGTGCAAAGACAATTCTCGAGTATGCTAACCTGATTCTCGAGAATGAATTATATGTGTTCATATTTATCCATCTCTTTGCTTCCAATCTAATTCTCGAGAATGAGAAGCAATTCTCGAGAATCATCGATAGCCACTCTGATCTCACTGTCTTGTGTAGTTCTAATCGAGCGATTCTCGAGCATGAAAGATATATTCTCGAGAATGCTCGGCACTTGCGAAAACATGTTCTCAAGTACTTACTCACCTCTCGGTTCTCGAGAGTATAAACAAGATTCTCGAGAATGGTTATGCCAATTCTTTCTATCAGCTCATTGTTCACAGAATTCTCGAGAATCACTGAAGCAATTCTCGAGAATGAGTTCTTGTTCATTCTGTCGAACTTACAGTGTCACTAATCAATCTATAAAACTCAGTGGGTCTTTCTGTATTGTCAGCTAATCATATTAGAACTTATTTATATTATGTTTAACCATCTTTTTGATTAAGTTTCAGTTGATTAATCAAAGAAATCTCAGTGTTTGAACGAAAAGCGATCCAACGTGGCACACGCATTAAATGCAACTCAAAAAGACAGAGTGACATTCGGAATTAAAGCGAATGACAGGCATAAAACATTCTTTCAAGGAACACTTAATTCAGCTAACACTCTGAGCCATTGTCTGCACAAATACATTCGACGACGAAGCATTAAATGAAGCAACGGTTGTTTTCTTTCAAACGGAGTGCATCTGTGCCTAACGGAAATGCGAAGAGTCTCAACGGCTAGTATCTTTGAGCTTCTCAACGGCATTAATGGTGAACTCTATAAATACCAGAAGCATTCAATTTCACCACCTACCGAAACGCTGAGCAATCAATTCAAGTTCAATTTTATTCATTGTTTCAACGGTTTCATTAATTTGTACTTCAGTGTTTAATACTTTATCTACTCGTGAGGAGTTCATAAACGTCTACATTATTATCAGTTGAATCTTAAGGTTGAGGAACCTTAAGAGAGGGTGCATCAATTACAACTTGTAAGGGGGAGTGGAGTCTGAGAGGATCATCCTTCGTTTACAGAGTGTGTAATTGTTTTTAAAAGATAGTGGAATCCCGTGTGTCCGGGACCGGACGTAGGTCGGTGATTTTGGACCGAACCAAGTATAAATTGTCCCGTGTCTACCTTACATCTCTCGTCTCATTTTCTCGTTTCGTTTTTACTTATCTTCGTGTGAGTTTTCAAAAAGAATTTTTGAAATCACCTATTCACCCCCTCTAGGTGATATTCCATCTTCAAGTACTTCTCATCCCAAGCCCGATCCTGAGTCTTCATCCACACCTGCCTTCACTTTCACAAGTCCTCAGATTCCACACTCCTCACCTGACCCATCAACTCCCATTTTTCCTTCTCCCATTCCCACTTCCACACCTACCTCATCTCTCACTACTCCTACTACAAAGATTCTTCATATCTCTCAGACATCCACTACTGAGATTTTTCATCCCTCACCTTCTCCTACTCCTCTCTTTGATCCTCTCCATGAACCCTCCATCTTAGCTCCATCTCCTTTTGAAGATGACAAAGGGGGAGAGAAAGGCACTAAGTAGATTGAGTTTTTGGAGACAAGTTTAGGAGAAATGTTAAGATGTTTGCATTTTGCTTGAGTGCGTATGTTTATGAAATTGTTGCATTTTAGTTTTTGTATTTCATTTTGATATTGAACCAAGTAGCTTTGCACTTTAATGAATGATGAATGAATGGCATTTTGTGGCTTCTGTTGATTATCTCTGATTTGTCAAAATGCCGTGATTATCTAATGTACAAAACCAATTTCAAAATGCCCAAGTATTCTAAAATATTGCTTCTGCCAAAAGCCTTGAAGTTTAAAATACTGTCATTTGAATTCAAAATGCAAATTCTCTCAAACTCTTGGAATCATGGTTTACAAGCGTTGTCATCATCAAAAAGGGGGAGAATGTTAGTTCTCTATGTGTTTTGATGATAACTGATAATTGTAAACACAAGTTGAAGTTTGTCTTGGGTAAGTTGAAAAACTTACTGTCAAAGGCAAACTCGAGTTTTGATTTCAAAACTCGAGTTTTGACTTGACAGAGATAACTAAATTTTAATGAACTAAGCAAAACTCCATTTTCCATTTAGAAACTCGAGTTTTGAACTTACAGAGAACTATCTAAGTTTTTCACTCTTAGAAAAAAACTCCAATTTTCATAGAAAAATCCAATTTGCACCAAACAGAGACTCTTCAATATTTTCTGAAGTAAACAAAACTCCAGTTTCCATTTGCAAACTCAAGTTTTGGTCAAACAGAGAATCTTCAACATATTAAGCTTTTGCAAACTCCGGTTTGATATGGAAACTCCAGTTTTCAATTCGCCATAAGTTTTCTAAGTTTTACAAAGATTAGAGAAAACTCGAGTTTCACTTTGGAAACTCGAGTTTACACTTGGCAGAAAGTTTTCAAGTTTTACTCAGTTATTGAAAACTCCAGTTTCTAAGAGAAAACTCCGTTTTGACTTTGGATAAATTGTCTAAGTTTTCATACTTAAATAGAAACTCGAGTTTAGTTTTGGAAACTCGAGTTTTGGCCATACAGAGTGATCGACTGTTTTTCAATATTTTGAAAACTCCAGTTTTCACTTGGGAAAGATTTTCAAGGGTTTCCAATTTAAAATGGAAACTCGAGTTCGTTTTTAGAAACTCGAGTTTCAGCTTACGAAAGCTCGCTCATTTTATCATTTTGGAAACTTCGGTTTGCAATTGGAAACTCAGTTTTGAGCTTTTGGACTTAAACATGATTTCAATATAAAGTCCAAAACTCGAGTTTTGATAAACAAAACTCGAGTTTGCATCATTGATTTTGAAAATCAATTTACTCGAATTTACGAAATCTTCCCGTTTGATTTTAATACTTCTCCTCTACATTCACTACTATTCTTAACTATGTTTAATCGGTTTGTTAGTGAGTTACGGATGGTTTAGAAGATATTAAATGAAGATTTGAACAAAAGCAAAAGGTGATGTTAGAACATTAAATGCAAAGTCCAAAAAACTTACATCCTTTTGTACCATCATTCTCTACACGTTGCAAAGGGATTAATATCTATTTTCCCTAAGCAAGTTTAGCTTTCTTCCAACAGATCTATTACAAGGGAAGTCAACACTAATCCTCTGAACAAAAGGAACTAACTAAAGAGTAGAGAGAGAAGACACCAAAGTGTCTCCAACAGCTAGATTAATGCACCAACGGTTATAATGGAGATTGCAACGGTTATTTAATGCTCTATTAGTATAAATAGAGTTGCATTCAATTCTTCTTGGTAACACATCTGCTGAAAACGAAGTGCATTCAAGTTTACCAACTACTCTTTCAGTTTTCACTTGTAAAGTATCTTTTGATACATTAAGCTTCAGTGTTTATATTTATCTACTCTTAGAGAGAGTTCATTTATTATGAATCATTTCATTGTAAGAATCTCAAGTCAGGGGACTTAGAGATTGAGATATTGATTGCAACTTGTAAGGGGGAGTAAGTTCTAGTGAGAGAGTTGAGTTACAGAGTGTGTAATCAATTGAGATAGTGAAAAATCTCAGAGAGTCTGAGGACTGGACATAGGTCAAGAGGTTAGACCGAACCAATATAAATTCCTTGTGTATTGCTCTTCTTCTCTATACTCTGCTCACCTCTGTTTTTAGTGTCGAAAAACAGAACATTTGCAAAAGAATTTTAAAATTCTCAATTCACTCCCCTCTTGGTGATTAAGCTCCACTTTCAGTTATACCCTGTTTTACTATCTTATTTTCTGGGTGTTGAAAAGAATTTTTTTACATCCTCAATTCACCACCATCTTGGTGATTTCCTTCATTTACAAAAAGCGGTGTAGAAGAATACAGACAGCTATGTTAGCTACCACAATTAATGGTCCTTGAAAACGAAAAGGTGGAACAATCACGGGAAGTTATTTCGTGATCCCAGTTTGTATTTTAGATTATTATGATTCTATAATTATAGATAAAAATATCAAAATGCAGGGCTAATATATTTAAATTTAAATTTTTTTTTTAATGAACTCTTGATTTTATTTTATTATATCTTAAAAATTTGGTACTAAATACTGGAAATAAAATAATTTAAAAATTGAAAAGCGTATTCGTGAATAAAGGCAAATGAGTTGTTTTTCTATATTTATAATGAGGGTTTATTTATCAAATTCATTGGAAATGATACTTTTTAAATTAAGATCTAGATAAAAACAAATAAATTGAGTTGATTTAGCAGGCCCTAAAATGATTATTATTATTTTATCTTATCTTTCACTTTACTTAATTATGTTATTTTAAAATTTAAGATATTCAATAATCTGAAATTTGAGTTGAAGTTAAGACAAATCCAAATAGAGAGAAATCCAAAAGGGAACATTTCAATTAAATCCTTTTGAAATACTAAAATCTAAATTTATTGTTACACTTTCAATAACTTGCTAATCAAGCCATTAGGCCTAACGGGATTTTTTTAATGTTGTTAATTGACAAAAATACCCTTAATAGTTAAAAATTATAACTATGAATGACCCCCTACACCACATCACAATGTTTTCAGCCGACTAAATCATCTGGAAAAAAAAAAAAAAAAAAGGAAGAGGGAAAAGGTTACCGCGGCTTTCTATTGAGTGTTTGGGTAAACACTGTATATCATTCCTTATTAATCAAATTGTCAAATAAATACCTAAATATATTTTCATCCACTTGTGTGGAGAAAATTTGATGAAAAGTCCTTCTCTAATATCAATTATCATTACCCCAGAACATAAAGAATTAAAAAATTTCTATGTTGGTTATCTAACTAGCAACTAGTAAGTTGAATTATTTTCCTTTTTTTTTTTTTTACTTTTTTTCCATTCTGCGGAAAATTAATTTTTAAGACCAGGCAAAAAACTGATTTTTGGTGTAATACAAACTGCATCACAAAATAATAGGAACTTCCCAGGGGGACACCCATCCTGAGATTTTCCTGGGCTGAGCATGCTTAACTTTATGAAGCGCTAACCATCTCCCCCACCCATCCTGGTGATCCCCATCACCCAGTAGGGGTCCCCCATTCCATCCATGGGGGAGGCGGCCCACCCCCTTCCACACAGACGGGGGGGGGCCCACCACCACCGCCCATCACCGAGTGAGTGTCCACCTCCATTCCACCCACGGAGTGGCCACCACAGCCGGGGGGCGAGGCGAGGTCGGCTCCCGATACCTTTGTCACACGCGGAAAGCGTCCCAAAGACAGAAATTCCTGTGGGGTCACCCATCCCGAGATTTTTGCAGGTTGAAGTACCTGTTAACTTTATGAAGCGCTAACCATCATGCCAAAAAAGCTCGATAGATATGAGCAGCGCACCACATTTTATATAAGCCCCAGAAACTTCCCTCATCCTACCCGATGTGGGACCCATCACGGTGAGACCGTGACAGGTAGGTAGCATGGTTGTCTGCAACCGCCTTTATCCAAAAGTTCGAAAAAGTTCGAAAAGTAAGCACAGATGAACTTCTTTAGGATAGACCTTAAACTTCAGCATAGTGTACAGACACTTGGAAATAAATCCTATCATAATCAAAAGAAACAAAAATAATTGCTGAATATTTAAATATAAATATCTAAAATTAAAACTAATTCTAATGAACAAATGTCCCTATTCAATTCCCTGTCGGATAACAGTAAATATCAAGATAAATCCTAATTATTTCTTATCTATTCCACTAACAAGTAAACTTCTGAAAAATTCGATTACATCTGGGGCAATGCGACGCATCAGGCGGCTATACCTAAATATTCCCATCACAAGACAAAAATAAATTCAGTTTAAATTACTTTCTTGAGCTAAGAAAAACAGTAATGAATGAAGCATACCATGGTTTCACACTCAATTTGTCAAATTGCTCCAACAGAAACAATATACATGCTCGCCTCAATGACATAGCATTCATTGACTCTGATAACTCATACAACTGAGAAACATTTCCCAAGGAAATATCCTACGAACAACAGGATGAATAATGGGATTATCACATGTTCATAGAATAATTTGAAAAATAGAGGTATAATTAACTGTGAAACTAAACCCTTGTCCCACCTGAGCTATTACACATTCACAAGATCGCTTAAGACCATCCAGAAGATACTGATCAGCAGCTCTCAGGAGATCATGAGCAAGATCCAATTTGACATCTACAGTACCCGTATAAATAAATCTGAAAGTGCTAAGAGAAAATCAAGTCAGTACACTATAATATCTATGGGACAAGGCAAATAACAAAAGTTAAAAAATCTAGAAAGGGACCGAAAAACACACCTCATCATCAATTCAAAGGCAGCCCATTTAATGTTTGGAATCGGTATATATTTTGCTTCCTTCTCCTGCATTTACGTATTCCAACGTCAATGTGAATAATGATGCTAAAGCCCATCAGATTATAAAAATAATAAAAGGAAAACACATTATCGACATTAATCAATACCTACCTGATAAACACCATCAAGCATTGCTCGAAACACATCAGAGGAAGCAAGCAAACAAATTCGATGAGCATAGAACCGTTTTCCTGATAAAGAAAAAAAAAATTATGGATACATATTTCAAACATTTCAAAATTAAGCCTGGGAAAGAAAAACATTCAAGGGCACCATGTCCACCTTCAACTAAAAAGGTGACATCAGAAAGAGAAGGATTGTTTACATATTGCTCGCATAAGTACACCTGCAAAAAAAAAAAGGGTAAAAACTAGAGTGAAACAAGAAAACACAGTGCACAAAATAATCCTTGTAAGATTATTTGTTGGTCAAATTGGTCCCTATAGAGAATTCCAAAGCCACTTAAGTTTCCTTCCATCAAAATGACTTATAATTAAGAGACATTTTCCCCTTAAAGTGTGCAGAACAAATTTGCATCAAGAGCTCAACAATTTAGATCATGTCTATAATCCTTTTATGAGCTCAACAGAACAATGACAAATCAAAGTAGGCCAAAATCACAGCTTTTTTTTTTTTGGTTGAAGTAACATTTCTCCAAAATAACATTCGTTTTTTACAATCACTCTATGAAATTTGACTCGACATCATTTTGAAAGAAAATGACATATGTATTAACTCATGTCAGCCATCATGCTAATGTCCAAATTGACTTGCGCTTAAGAAACACTAAAATCTTTAGAAGACTATTAGAAAAAATTAATGACTCTTCCAGTGACTAAATCTAACATTTCCTACAACTACCACACTAAGCTTTTTAAAATAGTAATGCCGAGTGTCGTACTTTTATTGGTAAAAAAATTTAAAAAACATGGTAAAAAACATAAAAATCATATTTATTTTTTTAGACTCATCCAACTAGATGAATGGGATAAGCAAATGAGACACAACTAGCAATTCACCTGAGGAGACGTGGATGAAGGAGTAGTATCTAAGGGAGGGGTAGATGTGGTTCTGATAATCAAAGAGTGAAGTGCCATTGAAGCCTCGCGTTTTTTATTGAGGTTTCTCGATGTTAGAAGATCAAGCAGCAAGGCAAGTCCTGATAAATTTAGTAGAACATCAAGTGAACTTACTTCATCATCCAAACAAAAAATGATCTCCAAACAAAAAAAATGAATCATTTTTTTACCATTGTTGTCCACAAAAATAAATTTCTGATCATCAGGGGAACATAAATGAGCAAGAGCTAGAGCCACATTCCTTTGAACAACCTTTTCTCCGAAAAGCATAAGATACAACAGTTGTTTCTGCACCTGCTAGACAAAGGAAACTGATGAGTACAGTCCAATGTTGAGAACAATGATTGAAAAGAAAGAAAGGAAAATAATAACTAGACTATAACAATGTGCACCTATAATTGAAACAAACAAAAGAAATCAATAATTTGCAAGAAAACTCACCCGTCCATGCATTTTTTCCTCTAATAATTCCATTGTATTTCCTACAAACTTTTTAGGAAACTGAAACTTACATAAGACTTGTTAGCAATTGTACTAAACTAAAGAGAGGATTTTTATCAATATATTTTGACAAACAACATTTATCATCATCGAAAAAGTTTCACATAGGCCTATTAATTTATGTCAATGAAAAATAAATGAATATACTTCAGCTGTGAAATCTCCATCCAATAGTTTTTGAACACCGCCAAACTTGACAATATCTACAACATTATCCTATTAAGAAAATGTTAAAGTTAGATGATCATGAAAAAGAAACATGCACTAAAAATCAGTAAAGAAGGCAACAGACTTCACCTTATTTTTGGCAAGAAAGTACACAGAATAGGTTGCATGATGTTGGAGAGTTGTACTCTTGGAGGAAAGAAAGTTGAGTAAAGGTTCTATACCTCCCCAATAAGCAACACCAACTTGATTTTGTGGGTCCTAAGGCAAGCATCATAAAATACACAAAGGATTATGAAATAACTACATTGAGATAAGTCTTACACATAATTTTATATTGCCCACTTGATTATATCATCATTAGAATTGAAACTTGAAGTTACAAATATATATATATATATAACATATAAAACAAATACACACTTCACAATAGCTTGAAACTTTTAAAGCCAAAGGCTAGCCACCAATGAGTATTAAAAATTAATGCTGTCAATTTTATATTCCGTATATAGCAAATTGATCAATGTACTAATAATCACCTCAACAAGTATTGCAATTGCAAAAGCTGACACTTCTTGAAGCTCTACATGTGGAGAGTTAAGCATGTCAATCAGTGGCGGGATAGCCCCTCTTTGAGCAATTTGAACCTGTATGAAACAGGAACTTACGTCTTTACTGGCTGACAGAAAAACAGGAGGACACGACATGGACATTTTATAAAACCATCTTAATGAAAGTTTCTTTATCTAATATCTAAATGCAACACGCTTAATTCAATCCACCTTGCAATCAGAATCTGTCTTTGCAAATATACCAATTAAACGAGCTGCGTTTTTTTGACTCGTGGAACAGCAAGATCTGTAATTGAGATTCTGAACTTGAGAAAAGTATTTTTTAAGATACAAAGGTAGAGAGATTATAGCGCAAATCAGAATCCAGACTAGCCATACCTAAGCAATGTAATTACCGGTTGCAGAGCACCATCTAGAAGAACTTCTGTTGTCACGTGTGGAGAATAAGTGGCCAGATTTGAAATTGCGGTAACCTACAAATTTCGTCATTCAGTTGGCTCTAGAAAAATTATAGCATGGGAAAATTAAACAAATAGAAGACCAAAAAAAAAATCTGTAATGGCCTAACTGCTTCACAATGTATTGAAGCATCCTCTGATTCAAGCATTAGTACAAGCGTAGGCAATACATTCAATTTGAGAATCTGCAATAAGTTATTCACATCAACAACTACAGCATAACAATGTACAATACAAACCAAGTAGCCATGCAAGGTCATCCACCTGGTTTTTGTTCTCATCATTTTCAAATGCAAGACTACCTAAGGCTCCTGCAGCTGCACTTTGTAGCGTTTCATCATCAAATTCAAACAATTCAACAAGAGGAGGGATGCCGCCTTCCATCCTGAAAATGTAGTCAACCTTTGAGACAGGGATATAATATTCATAGAAATTATGTTTCAAAGGCATGGATAATAGAATACCCGACACGGGATTGAATGCTGCTATTTCCGGCCACAAGGTTTTTGATGGTGTTAGCTGCACTGCTTAGAAGTCCAGTAAGTGCTGGTGAATTGCCACAGGTCCTGTGCCTCTTCAACAAATCCATAAGATATGCCAAAGCTCCAGCATCCACAATGAGTTGTTGGTGCTGTGGCTGCCGGAAATGAAGTCCAAAAGATAATAATTCTGAGTAAAAATACATTTTGAAAGTTTGATAAGAAATTGAAAGCTGATAAAAATAGTTACTGCGTGCAACGTACATACAATTCTTCTTTAATATAAGAAGAAATGACAACAAATGGAGAATTTAATGATGAAGCGAAAGCTTTGTGGATTAATATTGAAAATAATTAATAATTTATATGAACTGACGGTGAACAAATACATCGCTTAATTTCATATAATTGAGATTCTTAAATCTTGAGAGAGGGAGACAGAGAGATGGAGGGGAACGCTGAAGTGCTGAATTACTTTTTTAGCAAAAAGGGCAAGGACGAAGACACATCCCTCTTCCACCTCATGCTCGTAAGGCTTGGTAACACCTGGTTCTGGAGCTTTCAGATGTTTTAACAAAGCAGGAACGGCTCCGCAGTCCACTATACTGTCCACAATTAACTCTGTGACAAAGAGATAAATATCAAAATGATGCACTAAAGAGCAAGTAGCACTAGAATAAATCATCCTCACATCGAGCATCAAGATGAGAACCCAAAAAATAAAACTTGGTAACATGGGAAAATGTCCAATACCACAATTAAACACACCGACTCACTCCAGACACATGAAAATTAAAAAAGCAAATTGTCCTATGGGCATTAGTACAAACACGAGTATATAGAATAAAAGGTTCAGGCGGTTACTATTCTTGGCGAGTTCAGAGAGAAGATGAGCAGCGCGCTTGGCCGCAAGGCGGTCCGACTGAGACGATGATAAACTGGAGTTGAGAATAGTGACTTGCGCCACAACTTCACTCAAGAGATCTTGATGAGACTGTTGAGGTTCGAGATCCAACACTTTACAATCGGTCGTAGGATGAACTGCTTCGTCTTCCGCGAATTCTTGTTTGCGATTGTGCTTCAAGCTGCGTCTACCAGCAAAGGATGGGGGCTGATCCATCGATGTTGCGAGGGTAAAGAAGACAATAAGTTAGGGAAATGTGGGGATAAGAGCGGGAATGCCTATCGCCAAAAACATACAGATAAATTAGGTAAACAGGCCAAAATCAGGCCTTACATAAATTATTCCTAATGATCTAAATTCTAAAATACATCATATAAAATGAAATTAAATACAACAACATAACAAACATAACAGATTCTACAACAACATGAAAAATGAAATCAAATACAACATCCAACATATAGATTAAATATCCAATGAAACATTTAATCAACTAGGTTGCCTAGATTTCAGCTGAAACACTCCAATGAAAAGCAGGATAAGAAAAATGTTGTGAACTTCAAACAGTCACAATCAATTAGGTTGCCTCTAACCTGTGATGAAGGAACTTCAACCTGCCCAGCACAGTAGTTACATTTAATGTACTCACATGTAACTTGCGGAACTATTTGAATATCACAAAGCAGAACATGATAAGTAAAAGTAGACGATGACTTGCTAAGTAATATATAATTATATATGCAATCTTAGCATCTTGTTTAGTACATATGTAAAAAACGTACACTACGGACGCAAATCACACACTACAGAAAATACCTAGTTCCTTTGTTGCCCACAATCAAAAGGGAATTTTTGCTAAGAAAGAGTTCAAGCAAAGGCATAAAGATAAAGCAGAAAGCATCAAATAGATTAATCCCACCAGTCATCAGTTATTCTGACCTGTTGTTGTATCGTTAAGGTTCAGTAAATTTTTGCACAGAACACAGGTTAAGTTAATTTCACTTGAACCACTTGTTTTTAAATTTCAGAGTTGAAGTTGTCCTCACTGAAATGATAAATTGTCAGTTGGCAAATTTCAGTGGCAGTAATTACATTGCAGAATATGAAATTGTATGAACAGCATCAAGGAGGGAAAAATCGCATAGCAGTATTTGGTACAGGAAAATACTTGTCAAGCAGACTACTCTTCAGACAAAACTTGAATAAGGCAAATACTTTACAAGATCATATATATGAAAAGAAGCAAACCCAGTGCAAGTGACATCGAAGGCCTCGATAAAGTTTCAATTAACATTAATCTGAATCCTATAACTAGTAAGCAGATATATCCCGAACATCTGTTTTTAAAAGTCAAAGCGAGCAATATAAAATATGTTGCTCAGAAGTCAGAATCTGGAAAAATATAAAAGCGAAGAAAGGAGAAAAAAATTGGGAAGCTAAGCATTCATGTTCAGGCGACCAAGATAGAAGACTAAATCTGCACTGAACTTGTTACGAAGTTAATTCATTAATATCCAACCTTTTAATTCTTCATGAGATCAACAAAACCGAACTAGCCCACAAGACGAAGAAGGTAACAGAAATACAGAATAACTTAAAAACAGTCATTCTTCCTTTATATTTCCCAACAAGCGAACAGCATATAAGCAAGATCTGGTTAGATTTATCGAATTTAAGTAAAGAGAGTTTGACGTGAATTAAAGTAGACCAGATACTAAACGCAGAACAGATCGAAAAGGAAAATAAAAAGAGCTCCGAAAAATCAACACATCTTGGAGAATAGCAAAGATAGATTGAAGCAGAGAGAAGGTAGAGTTTGTACAATGGAAATTTTGTTCATCGGAAAAAGCTTTTGTTCGGATCTTCGACTCCGACGACCTACAACCCTTGTTGGCTAATCAAGTACGACCTTCTCATCAAGTCTATATTCCGACGGTGGAAGATGAAGAATGGAGGTTTGTGCGAAAGCGACGGTGAACGACGGCGGTGAGCGACGGCCAACAGGAGAAAGTTTGGCATGACGATGAAGGGGAAGGGGAAGCGTGAAGATGGATCTGGCTTGCATCCGCTGCAAGCAATGGTGCGCTGCGTCCGCTGCAACAGAAGTGCGTCGTTTTAATTGAAAATTGTGCAGCTTTTGGCCCTTTTTTTTTTTTTTTTTAATAAATATTTCAGTATAAAGATGCTTAGAAAAAATATTCATAATCTTAAAAAAAATATTTTAAGATTTTAAAAAAATATCCTACAAGTATATTTTTAGTCAGGACACATTATCTGAAATATTTTTTTAAGACCTTTGCATCAGGTCATTATCCTAATGTATCATTTACTATTACAAAGATTCTTGAAATATTTTTATAAGATCGTGAAATAATTTTTCAATATACTATTTTTAAAGCATTCACCGTAAGATCCTAAAATTATTTCGAGTCTTGATTGATACTAAAAATATTTTGTAAGATATTTTTTAAGATCCTAAAATATTTTTTCAAGATTATGAAGTATTTTTCAAAGACCTAGGTTAGTATCATCTTTTTAGACAAATCAATATCCGAAATATTTATTAAAAAAAAGGACCAAAGCTGTACAATTTTTCAATTAAAACGACGCAGTTCTGTTGCAGCCGACGCAGCACACCATTGCTTGCAGCGGATGCAAGCCGATCCAACGATTTTAGGGTTCAATTTTGTGTTCCTACGCTTTTTTACGGGACCGACAATGATTTTCCCAAAATTATTTGGCCTACGCGTTTTTAAAACTTTCTCTGGGTCTAAACTAATTTGCAGGGGTTGGGAGGAAAATTCACCAAAATAAGAAGGAAAAAAAAATCAAACTAAGGCACTTTAATGCTAGTGGCACTAGTGACGTGGCAGAGTCTCATGCCACTGGTAGTGGCGTGAGATTCTGTCACGTCACTAGTGAATTCACACCCCTAGAGGCGTGATAAAGCATCACGCCACTGCGTGAATTATATTAAAAAAAATTATAATTAATTAAAATACTTTCATTAAATATCTAATTAATTATAAATAATAATAAAAATAAATAAAATTTTAATTAATAATTAAGGAACTAAAATATCTAAAATTTATTATAAACCTAGGTTGATATAGCTGTCAACATTCTTTGTTTATGTTGTCAAAATAGGCTCATGATGTTATCAAAATAAGCATAGGACGTTGTGAAAATACCTATTAATCAAGGTAACAACTTAGTGGTTGTTACGTTGTGCAATTGAATTTCAAGGATATAGTTGACAGAAGTTTTATTTTTCAACGCAAGCATTAACAATACTGCCAATTTTCAGGTAACAAGAATATGCCGAACAATACAAAAACTCCATGTTTGAAAATTTTGTTGTCAAAATAACATTTCATTACTGTTGTTAATAGCCTCTGTGCGTTTGGGGACAATCAAAATACTCAAGTTTAAAAATGGCTCCTAGTTTGAAAATTTTGTTGTCAAAAAGCATTTCATGTTGTCAATCTAGCTTTTATTGTTGTTAATGGCCTCTGTGTATTTGGGGACAATCAAAATACTGAAGTTTCGAAATGGCTCCAGGTTTGAAAAGTTTTTTGTCAAAATAGCAATTCATGTTGTCAATCTAGCTTTTACTGTTGTTAATAGCCTCTGTACATTTGGGGGCAATGAAAATACTCGAGTTTGAAAATGGCTTCAGGTTTGAAAATTTTGTTGTCAAAATAGTATTTCCGGTTGTCAATCTAGCTTTTATTGTTGTTAATGGCCTCTGTGTATTTGGGGACAATTAAAATACTGAAGTTTCGAAATGGCTCCAGGTTTGAAATTTTTTTTGTCAAAATAGCATTTCATGTTGTCAATCTAGCTTTTACTATTGTTAATAGCCTCTGTACATTTGGGGACAATGAAAATACTCAAGTTTGAAAATGGCTTCAGGTTTGAAAATTTTGTTGTCAAAATAGTATTTCATGTTGTCAATATAGATTTTACTATTGTTAATGGTCTTTGTGTGTTTGGGGACAATCAAAATACTCAAGTTTAAAAATGGCTCTAGGTTTAAAAATTTTGTTGTCAAAATAGCGTTTCCTGTTGTCAATCTAACTTTTACGGTTGTTAGGAATGTTTCAATCTAGCTTAGACAAAGATAGTAATTTTACCTTCACAACTAATATATATATATATAAAAAAAGTCCCTAGAGACATTTTTGATATGTGATTTTGGGTAGAGACTTTTTTGCTATTTTTTATGTACCTTGGATCCTCATTGATATTTTCCCTATTTATAAATATTAAGAGATTGATACCAAAGCCACATGAAATCAATGGTCCTAGGACAACCCGCGACAAGAATTAGAATGATAGTAGACCAAACACCCCAATAAGACCTTGAGTCACGAGTATTAATGAGAAACGCTATAAGAAAAAATAATTTAATAAAGATAATATGTAAGATAAAAGAGTCCGGAAAAAGAATTAAAATTGTTCTCCGCTTCTCTCATTTTTTAAATCCTACTAATTGTTTTTTCCTTAGCTAAGTTTCCCTCCCCTCCCCTCATACCAAACAAGTCCTAAAGACAACTTGATTTACTAGGGTCCTTTCTAAAAACCATAATTGACAAATTAAATTGAACTTGCTATTAGAATCTAAAACCCACGTGAACCAAATGGGTTTTTTAGACTGGTCAAAAATATTTTTAAAATGAGTTTTTTAGACTGGTCAATTTTTTTTTAGACTAGCAGATAATATAGGATTGATCTAGATAAGGCTAAGACAAAGGAAACTAATTATGAATTTTGCTTTCTTTTGCAACAACATGCTTGCTTTGAACTCTTTAGCACCTTTTAAACATTATTCCAACATTAAATCAACTTTCTAACTTTTTTTTTTTAATAAACACTACTTACTGCTTATCCAAGCTTGTTTGTATGATCCCCTATCTTAAAACCTTTCTTCTTCACTTCCTCCCACTTGCTAGCAACTATTTTGAGGGATTTAGGAACCATAACAAGGCTCTGTTAGAAAAACTAAGCTTGGATATAGAATTAATTTGGATAAAAAGCTTATCTAAAATGTGTTGTTGGACCTGGGTTCTTCCATTCCGTTTCTCCTTTCTTCTTCTCCTCTTTTCCTTCTCTACGTCTCGGCTTTCATCTCTCTTAACTCTTACCCACCTGACTGAAGCTTATGAGGACTTGATGGAGTATAGATATCTTTATAACATCATTAAGTCAACTGAAAAATTAATTCAAGTCCACCTCCTTAAAAAAGATCATATTTTAATAGCCTCTTATGGTTATGACAACAATTATTCTTCGATTTATCCCTCCATAGAATTACGTGACATATGTACTTTCGGAAGGCCATGTAGTTTGTTTTTGTTTTCTAATTCTTAAATATGGTACTTAACTCTAATTTTCCGATTAAAGTGGGTTTGATCTTCCACAAATAACTCTAATTTTTCAACTAAATTGGGTTTAATCTTCCACAAACACTACGCCGGGGGCACTCAATTTCGAAAAGAAATACAGAATTGTTTCGCAGATAATTAACATGGTAAATTCCCATACGTAATACCGCAGCAAAAATTAAAAGTTTATTATATTTTTATTAAATTTTATATTTAAAATAATATTTTAAAGACATAAAAATTTTGATATTAACAGCCATATAATATAGATATTGTTATAAAACTGAAGAAAATATAAGATAAAAGATTGAAGAAACCTGGAGAAGAAAGTAGAGAAGCCTTTCTTATTATATATGTATATCACAACAATAACTCTCTTATAGATCTCCTTATTTTACGCAGTCTTCCTCTCTTTCTATTCTCTCATCTCATCATCATTACTTCTTCTTCCTACTACTCTCGGCCCGTCCAGACAAAGACATGCATATATATAGGAAATAATTTGGGTCTTTAAGTATAATTTCCTCCTTGGGCCATAAGCTGTAATTTTCCCAAAAACACAAGGTCTTCAAAACGCGTCTGCGCCGCCGAGCATTCAGGAAGATGTGAGAATTCGTGTGGACCCCACATGAACAGTATCCGTATACGTGAACAGTAAATACGTATACATGAATAGTACTCCATATGAACAGTGAATCTGTATACAGATAATATTGAGGATCAAGAGTCAATAGACATCCACATAATTAGTATATTCATAACACTCCCCCTTGGATGTCCATTTATGAATGTGCCTCGTTAAAAACTTTAACTAGGAAAAACTCAGTGGGATAAAAACCTAGCCAAAGAAAAGAGTACATCATTCATTGATACACTTTCCAATGCTGCCTCATTAAAAACCTTTCTAGGAAAACCCAGTGGGATAAAACCTAGATAAGGGAAAAAGAGTACAGCGTGTATCAACTCCCCCTCTTAATGACATCAGTTTTACTCCCCCTGATGACAATATCAATCTTTCTCTTTATGATGTCAACATTGCTTCTATTGTCTTTATGTTGGTAAAGAACTATATCTTGCTAATAAGCATGATATATTAATACTCCAATATCACTAATATATGGTACTACGGACCATGTAGTTCTTCAATTATCTTTTGAAGCTCTTCGGGAGTTACGGTGAGGTTGATGTCATCAACATAAATGGCAATTAAAGCAAATTCATTTCTGGATCTTTTCATAAAGATGCATGGGTATATTGGGTTATATTTTTGTACCCTTCTTTTCATCAGATATTCTTTGAGACGGTTATACCACATGTGCCCTAATAGCTTCAAGCCAAGGGACTTATTTAACTTAATTGAGTATTGTTTTTGAGAACTTGAATTAGATGCTTCTAACATCTTGAATCCTTCAGGGATTTGTGCTTCTTGGCACATTAAGTTCTTGGGGGGACATGTGCTTACGGCACTATAAGTTCTTCGGGAACTTTCATATAAATATCACTATCAAGTGAATCATATAAATAGACAAGATTACAATTTACAACATCCACTAGATGCAAACCAAGCCCTTCATATACTGCTAGGCTTATCAAATAACAAAAATATTTACATCCACATATGTTTCTTCAAAAATCAATGCCAAGTCTTTGTTTAAAACCTTGAACTACATGACGTACCTTATATCTTGTGATTTCACCCTTTTCATTTCTTCTCGTACAAAAAATTATTTGTATCCAACTGGTTTTGCATCACTGGTCTTTCATCATCAGTTGTATGGACCGCAGTCCAAATACTTTTCGTTTTGCCAATATTTTAATTCTACAATAATGACATCTTTCCATAGGGGCCAATACTTTCCTTTGTTGGCACTCACTAATGGATTGTGGCTCATGATCCTCATATCATTCATTACATCATATGCTATATTATAAGCAAAGATGTCGTCAACGTTGACTTCATTTTGGTCCCATCGGATTCTATTCATAACAATTTATTGAGATCTCATTATTTTTACATATTTCAGGTACCTTGGTCTCTTCTGGGACTTACAACATTCTCTTACGGAGATATGGAGATAATATCTCTTCAGGAGATGGCTCTTCTGGAGCTATAAATTTATCTTGATTATTCTCTGTTTGATCATCTATATTCTTAGCTCCTTTTCTCTTTCGAGGATTTTCTTTGGAACCAATGGACCTACCACGCTTCAAGCGTGCTATCAATTCATTTATCATAGTTTGTCCTTCGGGGACATCAATAGGAGCATTATTTGGGACATATGACTTTGTCACTTTCTTTGGGTCAGTAAATGCTTCTGGCATTTTATTAGCTAAAATCTGTAAATGAATTATCTTTTCCAGTTCACATTATTTTTTACGATGATCAAAATGAGCCAATAATAATTCATTCCAGCTAATCTCTTTACCCAACTGCCTATTTTCTCCCCCTCATATTGGGAAAACAATGTCAAATCACAATTGATTAATCATGCAGTGTAAGTCTCCTAAATCCATTTGTTACCTTTAGAAACATCATTTTGTTCCATTTAGAGACAAACAAGAAGGAGGAGATCCTTACACAACATTTAATCCCAATTTTCTTTCTATATCCATCTATGTGCATTATAGTGGATTTATAATCATTGCACATTCAAAAACTTTCCAGATGGAATAGTCTGGTTCCTGACCAAAAACCAATCACGGGGAGAATTTTGTTGGCTTATATAAATGCTGCAATAATCAAATATACCAACATAGAAATCTTTGTTCTCATAAGCATTGAATACATGATTTCTGGATCATATAGTCTGGAAATAGCGCGCTTAATCAATTCAAACATTATTGCAAACTTCATGTTGCATTCTTACAAACTTCTGGTTGTAATGGGCCCATATAAATCTGTTTGATGTATTTCCAGAGATCCATTACCAATCATGACTTATGATATTCACATAGTCATTTTTATTTGAGAACAAGCAGCACTTAAATAGTATATTGGTTATTTGTGAAGAATCTTCTGGTTCTTCAATGAATGTCAATACATAATTTTATTTGCATTATATATATATGACTCGGATGATCAAACAAGTCATGCCAACAATAAATTTATTTGTATCAGTAAACTTCTGGTTTACTGAAACATATAGTAAACTTCAAGTTTACTGTAACATATATCTCAATCAATCATAAACATTTAAATTTCCATAACATATTAAACAAAAACCAACATCCATTTTGGGAGATCAAACTTTATGTGAGAACTATTTAACTTTTCAAACATTAGCTCACCCTTGTATTTTAACTTACACTTGTTTTCTAACAATCTCCCCTCAAGTGTGAGTTATAAAAACATGCTATCATTATATTTATGATTCAAAATTACTATCAAATTCTTTAAACTTTGAAAGAAAAATTTATGTTAATTCTTGGGGAATAATTACATCACTAGATAATCTCATGATTCATGACTAATATACTTCAATTGACTTATACATGCACAAAATATACACAGTCCACCACATATGAAGATATTCATGATCAAATTTACTTAGAATCATGCAGATTTAGAATCACACATATGATTCTCATGGCAATAAATTTATGAGATGTGATGACAAAAATAAAACAAATTAAACATCATATTACCTTCTGGGCTTATTCTTTCTCTTGACCTTTGACTTCAAAATAAATATGGTCATATTTCTCTGCACTCATCACCCTTTTATTTGTAGCATTGATAAATATTGGATTTGTATTAGCAAACTTCTAGTTTGCACTTACAATCCCTTGCATTATTATTTGTAAACTTCGGTTTACAATAACATATATTTTTTATATGATATCTATTTATGCGAGATATCCAAATATTCATTTTTCAAATACTATTCGGGCCATTTAGCTCTTATTATTAGAAATTGGATTTATATGGCTTCCGGCCATATATAAGAAATCATGACTTCGGTCACATAGCTTCAAAATAAGAAATCAAAAGTATATAGCTTCACTATTTAAAATAACAATGTTAACAATAAAAGTACTTATAAATAAGTGAACTAAGATAGGGGTAATCTACAACGAAGAAATGGGGGTAATCCACACCAATTAAATAATGAATAATTTTGTTCCTTCAAGTAACAAAATAAAAATATTAGCTCGGAGCCATCGTCAAATTTATATCGCCATATATTCGAACATTAATGTCTCTTATAAAGTTGGGCAAAATATGCTAATTAGTCTTCAAGACTATTAGCTTTTATACTTATTATGACATAAACTCGTAAATTATTGTCTTCTCGGACAATACTTTACTAACACGATATAAAATCTTATTGTGTCATATAATATTCGAAACATAAACCTTCGTGGTCATAAGATTAATAACAAATAAATTTCTCCACTTCATGTGGAAATTCAAATCAATTATGATAACAACAATGACCATATACAAATCATATTTACACATATGTCCATGGTCATAATTAAATTCATTCACTTCCTCGGGAATGGAGTTAAACCAAGTACAATATTCATAATCACATAGTTTTATTTGGCTACATGAGGTCAATAAAATTAATTCATAAAAACCTCTTTCACAATATTGCTATCGTAGAGCAAATTAGATACACCAATTTATAATAAATTTTTAGAAGAACAACCATCTTCTGGTGGTTTATACAATCCCTTTAATTTAATCAAGGGGATCTTTTAATGTCAAATATTTAATTTCATAGATCTCGGCTTCACTCAAATTTGCCTTGTGGCTTCGGGCCAATTTTTTTAGTCTCGTGGCTTCAGGCCAAATTTGTGCCTACTTTTGGCTTCAAGCCAATCTGTCTTTCAGGCCAATCTTTCATGACTCAAGCAAACGAACAGAATACTTCGTTCTTCCATCGCGATCCACCACCACCACCAGCCTCGGGTTGCATGCCAAGTCCGCCGGCTAAGCTGCGTCTTCACAACTACCACGAGGATAGCTCGGTACAAATCGAAAACCGAAGTCGCGAAAGCAAGCGCGTTTATGTTTTGGAACCCGGTGCCATCTCCTTCTTGGAATTGGGACTCGGGCGACGCATTAGCTAGCACTCGTCATGAGATCGGATAGCAAAGGTGTGAAAATTTCCATCGAGACCTCGACACCTTCATCGTCTTTTTAATGCAATATTCGCCGGAACTGGAGATATCGCCGGAAAATGAAATTTTTCGGAATCGAAGAATCTCGACGGAAACCACGAGAAAGGACAAGGCGAGTCGGGGTGGTCGCGGAGTAGAAAAGTGAAGATGGATGGTGGTGGTGGTGGTTATAGCTTCTTCCTGCTCTGATAGTCTCTCTTACTCGCGGCACGGATAAGGTGAAGGAATGGAAAAACAAGGTGAAACTCTACACACACCCATCGCCGGAGGAATAAGGCTCAGTTTGTTAGAACCTCGTGCTGATAACGTGTTATAAAACTGAAGAAAATATAAGATAAAAGATTGAAGAAACTGGAGAAGAAAGTAGAGAGCCTTTCTTATTATATATGTATATCACAACAATAACTCTCTTATAGATCTCCTTATTTTACCAGAGTCTTCCTCTCTTTCTATTCTCTCATCTCATCATCATTACTTCTTCTTCCTACTACTCTCGGCGTCCGACAAAGCATGCATATATATAGGAAATAATTTGGGTCTTTAAGTATAATTTCCTCCTTGGGCCATAAGCCGTAATTTTCCCAAAAACACAAGGTCTTCAAAACGCGTCTGCGCCGCCGAGCATTCGGGGAAGATGTGAGAATTCGTGTGGACCCCACATAAATGCATCCGTATACGTGAACGGTAAATACGTATACATGAATAGTACTCCATATGAACGGTGAATCGTATACGGATAATATTGAGGATCAAGAGTCAATAGACATCCACATAATTAGTATATTCATAACGAGATATAATATTTTTCTCAATTTTTATATTATATATGTAATTTTTTAATATACAAAATAAAACGCAAATATAATATATATATATATATATAAATAATTGATTATGTATGAAAATATTGTATACATAATTTTTTTGATAAAAGAGTATAAATGCATTGCGGTTCAACAAGGAAAGGCTCGAACCCGCGGGAGAAAGCACATTTTCAGGATTATGGTGTGGTGGCACATGGCAAGGTGAGGACGAAACACGTGGTGATGTGATTGGGGCCACATGTTGGTAGTTGGCGGTTGACGATTTAGTGGCGGCTAGCGGTGTGGACACCCATAGTGACACTAGTAATGAGGTGGTGTCATGCTTTGGAGGTGACATGTGGTAGCACCGGTGAAGTGGCCTCCTACAAGGTGACACGTGGCTTATGATGAGAGAGTCCGCGTGATATTTTTGAATAAAAAAAAATTAGAAACAGATTTGCAATGATCCAATTAGCGAGGGAAAAGACTCCGTCATACATTTTAAATTCAGTAACAAATTCAATATATTTTTTTAGTGAAATATTTTTTCAGGATTCTTTAATCTTGTTATCAATGTAAGGCCATCAAATTCAATATATTTTTTTAGTAAAATATTTAAGAGCCCAAAATTTGGGCTCTTAAATATTTTCCTTTGATTTTTTGCATTTCTCCCCAGTTTTGCCAATAAATAAAATAAAATAGTGTGTAAATCAAAATTTTCATACACAAGGAAAAAAGCCAATTTTTGAAATTCATACTAAACTCAAATTCATTATTTTTCCTTATTTTTGTCCAATTATTTGAGGTCTCTTTGTATTTCTCATTATAATCTTTGTTGGAGCTTAATAGTTTGGGAAAATTATTTGCAGGGCCCTTTTAAGAGGAAAAATCCTAAAAAAAGCCCACAAAATCTGACAATCCTAGAAAAGGCCTTAGGGTCTTTTCAGGGATTGTCAGAATTTTCGTGAGTTATTAATGAGGCTGATATAATTGTTAACGGGGTACTGATATAGTTGTTAATGTGGCTGATTTAGTTGTTAAAAAATTGTTGTTAATGGGGTTGGGTTAGTTGTTAATGACCTACCCGTTAACAACTATATCAGCCCCGTTAACAACTCACGCAAGATTTTGAAAATCCCAGAAATTGTCAGATTTTATGGGCTTTTTTTGAGGTTTTGTCTCTTAAAAGGGCTCTGCAAATGATTTTCCCTAATAGTGTTAATAATAAGGCTCCACCAGCGGGAGTTGGTTCAAGTTGAAGGGACTTGGGCCGCTTAAGTAAGGGTCTCGAGTTCGAGTCCTTGTGGATGCATAAAACTCTTCTGGGAGAGGTCCCCACATATGCGCCCGACAGAACCTCAATCCAGACTAGTCAGAGTGAAGCCCTGGTGAACTGGGTGCAATAGCAAAAAAAATAAAAAATAAAATAAAAGCATAAGGCTCCTCGCTTGGGGAGGTGGTACTTTAAAAAAATTGGTGGTCAAATTTCTTTAGAATGAACCGACAATGTCTAATCGTGGTGCAATAACAAAATTCGTGATTTTTTTAATAGAGAACCCCCACACACATTATTTAATGATTTTTAAGCGAGAATAATTTCATAGTCTTTGTGAATTCTTTTAAGAAAAATCTACCGTAATTCAGTTAGAAGTGTAAGAAAATTGAGTGTATATACTATTTGTTGTTTACAAATATTACAGTTATAATTTGTTCATGATACATTTTTGTATGGCTTTATTGTTAGATATTTCTATCGAGTACAATTTATGAATGTATGAAAACTCTTTTAAACGCGATTTGATAAAGAAATGGACCCCACCACCCATTTCTCTCGTACCACCCTTGCTTCTCCTTTTTCCCGACTCCATTTTCCATCATATGTCAAACACTACAACGACGCTACCTCTTTCTCTCACAGTCTTCCCCTATTCCTCTTCCTCCTCCATTTTCGCCGCATGGAGTTCCAAGGCTATTCATGAGTTCCTCCTAGCCTAAGGCGTCTCAAATATTTGTTCGACCCTCTCTCCTCTTCCCCTAATACCTTACTTCCTCTACGCTCTCTCACTTCGTCGCTCTTTACTCTCCTCAACTCTTTCATTGTATGTTATGAGTCCCACATCGTTGTATGTTTATAAGTTCATTGGTTCTCCCTCCTGATAGGCTAGAGTGCCAACGGGTTCGGTGTTACAATATCCACTTAACCATTGATGTTTAATTTTTTAAATGTTATATGATTAAAATGTCTTATTAGTGCGCAAGTTTTGGCTTCTCGGGTGACCACGGCATGTGACCATAATTTTGGTAAGACATGTTTAGAAGGAGCATTCGCGGGCGTACCTTTCAAAAGTCACTTCGTTTGCAAAAATGTCCTGCTTGCACTAGTGCAAAAAAAGGCTTTAAGACCGTCTCATTTAGACCGGATTATAGAGAATCAGGTTTTAAAAGTATGAACGGTGGCAGTTTCGTAAATATAGAGAACTTTTTGGACCGGATTATAAAGGATCCAGTCTTAAAAATATGACCGGTGGCACTTTCGTAAATATATAGAACACTTTTAAGACCGGATTATAAAAGATCTGGTCTTAAAAGTATGACCGGTGGCAATTTCGTAAATATATAGAACACTTTTAAGAATAGGACTATGAAATATACGGTCTTAATAGTACCTGTGGCAATTTCGTAAATATTGTGAGAAGACGCCGATCAAAGATGAGTCCAAGAATGCGATGATTTATTTCTTGGCTTAATTGGAATCATTATTTCATTTCATTCGATTTTTTGGTTCTATATTCAGATGCTAATAAGTAAATAATCTTCTAACCTAGGCAGTTCTTATAATCTAGGGATTACAATCAGAAATATAATATAATTACGAAATTCAAAAAAACATGATCTGCTAACTTAATTCATAAAATCTCTCTAACAACTTAATTAAGATTATTACAATCAGTAATTTAATTAGGAAATTCAAAAAACCATAATCTGCTAACTTAATTCCTAAAATCTCTCTAACAACTTAATTAAGATTATTACAATCAGAATTTAATTACAAAATTCAAAAAATCATGATCTGCTAACTTTTTAGACCAGACTTTTAAAATATGAGGTCTTAAAAGTCTCGGTGGCAGTTCCGTAAATATATAAAGAAATTTTAAGACCGAACTTTTAAAATATGAGGTCTTAAAAATCTTACTTTTAAGACCTCATATTTTAAAAGTCCGGTCCAAAAAGTATGACCGGTGGCAGTTTTGTAAATATAAAAATAAAGTACTTTTAAGACTGGATGTTTAAAAAGTCCGGTCTAAAAAGTCTACTTTTAATACGGGATATTTACAAAGTCCGGTCTAAAAAGTCTAAAAGATGAATATTCTATTTTCCCGCGCTGGGAAAATTGAATTTTGCTCTCTAAACCTTTCTTCGACACGGTAAATCTCGCCTCACATTTTCTTTAACCTCATCTCAAGGACATCGCTCACAAATTTTCTGAAGCTGTGAAAATTGCTCTTGCCCTACTCTGCTCTCATTATCTCTTGTTTTGGTTTTAGTTATGCATGTTTGCAATTTTTGCTTTGTCTTGTTCGACTTGTTTCATTTTTGCTTCTTTTATCTCTTTGTCTACTCAATCTTCAACATTACTTCAGATATTACAAGCTTCATTTTATTATACTTTAAGCAATTTTTGATTCAATTAATTATTTGTGGGAGGACTTGAATATTCTACTTTATTCTACTTCTCCAGGTTCGACCTGATTATTCAAGCTCTTATAAATGAAGACGGCGACATTGCGTCGTTGGGTTCGAATCAGATTTTACAAGCACCCGTTTGAATCTAGAGCCACAGTACGATAAACTGCTATGTTTTCGTCTTGTCTCGATAATTTTTGTTGTTGTTATTGCAAGCTTAGATCTATAGACGCAGCGTAGACGCAACTACCAGCCTTCCACTTTAATTAATTTTCCAGTCTCTTTAGTTTCTCGTATTACGCAAATTGTACCTCGTTAATCTTTAATTCATGCTTTCATTTTAGTTTTTCATCGTTCTAGCCACAATTTCTTTCACACCCATTTGATCTCACACACACAAAGTATCAGATCCAATAAATTCCCTCGTCTATATTATTGGTGTTTGTAAATTCTGGCTTTTGCCGTGGTAATAAGAAGAAAGTTCCCTCAAGTTCGGTTTGAGATCGGAATTGATCCGGGTGTGCCTTTCGTCTTTTTTTTTTTTTTTTTTTTTTTTTTTTTTTTAAAGGTGACTTTTAAGACCGAATGTTTAAAAAGTCTGGTCTAAAAAGTCTTACTTTTAAGATCTCATATTTAAAAAGTCCGGTCTTAAAAGTGTTTTTTAAAGACAGGACGCGCATCCGGTCTTAAGAGTAACAAACTTTTAAGACCGCCTGGAATAAGACCGGTCGCGAGTCCGGTCTTACGATACCTCTTTTGTCCGGTCTTAAAAGCCTTTTTTCCACTAGTGTTGCCCTACCAATATTTCTAATTTTCTTCAAAATGTTCATAAGTTTAATTGATTTTGAAGGAATTGGTGAAATCGTAAAAGAGATTCAGTGGACTTGATGATTGAGAATTGTTTTGGGAAAAAAGCCGACTACATCAAAACAGATGTTGGGGAGGATGAAGAAATTGATTCAGATGAATGTAGCAAAGAAAATGGACAGGAGCAGTAATGTTGTCAAACTAAGGCGATCGCATAGAATTGGATCAGGCAAGGAAAAACTACATGTGCCAAGTGTCCTAGTGTAATCCTTCTCACGGTGGCAACCGAGATTTGTATTAATTTTGCTCTTATAAGTTCCATTCGTATGTTGAAAACCTTCCAAAGTTAATGTCGTTAGACAAGCTTCGGAACCATTTTGTACACAACCAAGATGGACAAAACAACACATAAACAACAATGTTGCTTCAAAGGAAAGGCAAAGCAAATGCTACAATGTTTTTTTTTTTTTTTAACAAAAAAAACTACAATGGGTTTCTGATTTGACACATCCAAGTCCCTCCGGGGTCAAATCATTATTTACCACAAATTAAAATACATTCCTCTTATTAATGAGCCTTTTTATTTGAAATTCCCTAGATTGGAATAAATGCTAAAAACATGGTTGAAATGGGGTTTTGAGATTGATTTTTTCTAAATTAAAATCCATGAAAATAAAACTATTTATACTCTTTTTGGTATTTTTTGGAAATAAAGATGGAAATGTTTGAATAGAGAGTGAAAATATAAAATGATGATTGCTCTTAATAATGAAGAAATGACTATTTTTACTCAAAAAGTATGAGAGTTAAAATTTATAAAGTCTTAATAAAAATATCAAGATAACACTTGAGTTCAATATTCCCAATTAATAAATTTCATACAAACATAGCTAACAACTACCTCTTAGGATATTTTTTAGAATCACTTAATGTTCAATTAAAATTTGAATAATGTAACATGAGTCTTCTTGAAATTTGAGTACTAATTGGATAAGGCACAAATCAACCACATTTACATCTAAAATTGGATAAGGCACAAATCAATTACATTTACTAGACAATAACACGCTAATTAATATAATCTCATTGCAACTACAAATAAATTGGATAAGTCTTTTTCGTATTTATCATAATATTTTTAGACGTTTTTATCACCATTATATCATTTTTAGTCATTCTCGTTCATCGATTTTCCGTGACTTTTTGACAATTTACTCTATAATTATAACAATTTTCTATAACAGTTTTATCTCATGAATTTACCGCATTAAAATATTCATTAATTTTCCTTTATCTCGAAATTCGATTTGCTAAAATCCGGGTATTACATTTCTCCCCTTAAACAAAATTTCGCCCTCGAAATTTAATCTATACTAACTAGACTACGGGCCATAAACTCGGGTACTTTCTCCTTCATGTCACTCTCGGTTTCCCAAGTTGCCTCGTTTGGTGACAAACACTTCCGAGACCACCTTCACTATCGGTATAGTTTTAGTCCTAAGCCGTTTCTCCCGGTGTTCGAGAATTTGCTCCGGCTCGACTACAAAGGTGTTATCATGTCGTACTTCAACATCATCGTACTTTATGACATGATCTCGATCGGGGTAGGTATTTCTTCGGTTGGGACACGTGAAAAACATCGTGGAGATTACTCGGGTTCGGGGGTAACGCTAGTTGATACGCAACCGGTCCTCGCTCGGCTAACACTTCAATTGGTCCAACGTAACGCGGACTAAGCTTCTTTCTCTTCGGTGTTCGCCGACACGGTTCATTGGAGATAATTTCGTAAAACACATGGTCTCCGACTTCAAACTTCAACGGTCTTCTCCTCTTATCTCGCATAGCTCTTACGTCTCGTGTAAGAAGGAGTCTCTTCTTGATCGAGCGATCTGCTCGGAGGTCTCTTTTAGCATATCCGGTCCAAGCAATTGCTTTTCGAGACGCATCATCCCAAAGATAAAGGCGATTGGCACTTTCGCCCATACAAAGCCTCGAACGGGGCCATTCGTATGCTTGAATGATAACTATTGTTATACGCGAATTCGCTAGTGAGAGGTGTTCGTCCCAATTTCCTTTGAAATCTAGGGCACATGCTTGCAGCATATCCTCCATCGTCTGTATCGTCCTCTCTCGATTGACCGTCGGTTTGAGGGTGATAAGCCGAACCGAACTTCGACTTGGTACCCATTCCTTCATGTAGTGCTTGCCAAAAGCGGGATTGGAATCGAGTATCCCGATCAGAGATAATACTCTTAGGGACTCCGTGTAGTCTCACGATCTCTTTGATGTAGATTGCAGCCAATCGTTCTGGAGAGTAGTGGATGCTAATGGGTATGAAATGTACCGACTTGGTTAATCGGTCGACGATCACCCAAATGGTATCGTGATGCCTGATCTTAGGTAGACCTACCACAAGATCCATGGTCACATTCTCCCATTTTCACTCCGGCAGTTCTAGTCCTTGTAGAAGACCAGGGGGTCGCCGGTGCTCAATCTTTACTTTACGGCAAGTTAGACCCCGGCTATGTCGAGTTACGTCTCTTTTCATTCCAGGCCACCAAACTTCGGCCTTCAAGTTCGGTACATCTTGACCATTCCCGGATGCGAGTGTACTTACTCTTATGAGCCTCATCCATTATCTTCCGCTTCGGTTCATCAATTGGCGGTATGTAAACGCGCCCCTTGTGTCCGACCAATCCACTAGATGAAAGGTCGTGGTCTTGGGTTTCACCTTGAGAGATCTTCTCCCGCATGGAGATTGCCCAATCATCTTGTCTCTGAGCTTTATCAACTTCATCTCTCAGGTCGTACTCTCCTTGACTCACAAAAAAATTTGCAAGGTAGGCGTCACTTGGTGCGTTGAAATTCATGCGAGATTTGGTTTGAAAGATTCAGTCTCGAAATCTTCAAGTAATTTCGCTCTTGTATCATCATGTATGATACTTGCACCTTCTTCCCGCTTAGAGCATCCGCAACAACGTTTGCTTTCCCGGGTGATACTTGATCTCCGGGTTGTAGTCTTTCAAGCAATTCCATCCAACGACGTTGCCTCATATTCAGTTCCCTTTGATCAAAGAGATACTTCAGCTCTTGTGGTCGCAGTATAGTTCTACGGTCGTACGGTACGAGATAATGCCTCCATATCTTCAAAGCGAACACGATGGCAGCAAGCTCCAAATCGTGTGTAGGATAGTTCGACTCATGTGGCTTCGGTGACGAAAGGCATAAGCCACCGCTCCCAATTGCATTAGGACACAACCCAATCCTTGCCCACCGGCATCACCGTAGACCACGTAAGTCTCATCGGGATCCGAGATAATCAATACCGGTGCCGTAGTCAACCTCTCCTCCTCGATCTCGAAAGCTCTCCTCACGTCATCTCCCCATACAAAGGGTTGATTCTTCCTCGTAAGCTTTGTCAATGGTAGGGCAAGACGCGAGAAATCCGTATAAATCTGCGGTAATATCCCGCCGACCTAGAAAACTACGTATCTCCGTCACGTCTCCGCCTCTTCCAGTCCGTAACCGCTTCCACCTTGCCGGGTCAACAGCAACTTCGCCGCTAGATATCACATGGCCCGAAATCTCACTTCAAAGAGCCAAAATTTGCATTTGCTCGCCTTTGCGTAGAGCTGCTTCTCTCTTAGTATGCTCAATACTAGGCGCAGATGTTCTTCATGCTCTTTTCTGCTTTTGGAATAGACGAGAATATCGTCGATGAACACCACCACAAACTGGTCTAGGTGTTGTCGGAAGATACAGTTCATGTAATCCATGAATACCGCAGGTGCATTGGTCAATCTGAAAGGCATCACAAGGAATTCATAATGCCCATATCGGTTCAAAGCCGTTTTGGAAATATCATCGTCTTTGACTCGCAATCGATGATATCCGAACGTAAATCGATCTTTGAGAATACGGTGGAACCAGATAATTGATCCAAAAGATCATCAATCCGGGGAAGTGGATATTTGTTCTTGACGGTTACTTTGTTGAGTTCACGGTAGTCGATACAGAGTCGGAAACTTCCATCCTTTTTCTTAACGAACAGCATTGGGGCTCCCCACGGTGACACATTGGGTCGGATGAACCCCTTCTGTAATAGCTCTTCAAGTTGTTTCTTCAACTCCTGCATCTCATTTGGAGCCATACGATACGGCGCCTTTGAAATTGATCTGTACCGGGCATCAATTCAATGGTGAACTCGACTTCTCTCGTAGGAGGTAGCTCGGTGAGATCCTCAGGAACACGTCGGGAAACTCGTTTACAACGGGAATGTTCTCAAGTGAAAGCTCGCTTCGGCTTTAACCGAGAAAAAGATCATATATGCTTGGCATCCTTCCTTCATGCATCCGTCGGCCTCCGTAGCGAGAGAGAAAATTCAGGCTCACATCAACTTTGTCTCGCTAGGTGAATCGAAGAACGTTATCTTCTTGCCGCTAGTTGATCATCGCACCGCTCATTGCTAGCCAATTTAACCCGAGTATGACATCTATGCCATGAAGTGGCAAATCGGATAAGGTCCACTTCGAAACTCGTCCATCAATGCTCACGGTAATATTAATACATGCATCGAAGCTAAGGATTTCAAGCCAAGTGGTGTAGATACTATCGAGATCATAAGACAATCTAGAGGCATGCATTCCTAGACGATTTGCACAATCATAGGAAATAAACGAATGACTAGCACCCGTATCAAACAATGCTTGCGGTAGATTTCCGTTGATAATATGATACCTTGCACCATCTCGGAGACTCTCGGCCTCCGCATTAGTCGCACAAAAACCCGGCGTTGGTTCTGCGGTCTTGCCACCGCTGCAATCTCGGACAGTTCGGTGATATGCCCGGGTTTTGGCACTTGTAGCAGATCGGCTTCCCATCAAACTGGATCCGGGATGGTCCTTTCGCGCACTTTGGGTAAGTTTGGGTTCCTGCTTGACCAGGATAACCTTGTTGCCCTTGTTGGAACGGCTTCTTGCCTCCGCCTCGGGAGTTGTTCCATGGAGCAGTCCTCTTCTGCGAGGAACCTCCGCGACTTGACCCGCCATGGTTTGCATTGTTGTTGTTGTTGTTGAGATGTCTGATCCTCCTGAGCTCCTTCAAATTACGCTCGACCTGACGGCATGATTCAATCGCTTGAATCAGATCCGGAAATTTTGTGACACCAGCTTTTCCCGAATCTCAAACCTCGGACCATCTACCAATCGACTCGCCTTCCGGTTTTCGTTGTCGTTGGTCTTCGGATATGACGAGTATCGAGATAGGTTGGTAAATCGGCGAAGTAGTCCTCGAATGACTCATCATGGTTTTGTCGGATATGTAAGAACTCCGACTCTTTTATTACTTGTAACGAGGAGGAAATATTGTTCGTTAAACTTTTCCAAGAACTTCTCCCAAGTCACGGGGCAAACGCGTGCCCGCAATGTCACCGCCACGATCTTCCACCGCGGTCGGCATCTCCTTCGAGTTTGTAAATTGCCAGCTTGGGCCTTGCGGTCTTCGGACAGTCTAAGACCACAAAGATCTTATCTAACCTCATCCGCGTCTTGGTGAATCGGTCTTGCCGCGGAAAACCGGGGTTTCAACTTACGGAAATTGAGTTACCCAATGTTGCATGGTTTCCACCTCTCTATTGCGTTGCGGTAGAACTACCAACGCTATTCGGCGAAGGTGATCGAGATCCCTCCGACTCATCCACCTCTTCATCGTGTCGTTTCTTTGATTTCGGCTTGTCTTTCCTCCGGAAGTACGTTAATAAGAGCTCTTTGCTCTTGCAAGCATTTGCTTCACTTCTTGTAACTCGTCGCTCGGGTTGGTTATTCTCGGGCTCGGGTGTTGGACTTCTTTGAGGCATGCCCCTCGACCACGTCCTCTACCTCTAGTTTGGCCTCGTCCACGACCCCTATTTCTTAGGTTCGCCATTCTTTAGGTTTATACCTTTTTATTTATAACAAGAGATAGGAATAAGGGAATTAGTACGAAATAAGCACACAAAACAACATATATTATTAATGCATCTTATTTGTACAAGTTGACCTCGACGTTGGTCATATCCTAAACTATACAAAATTCTACAATCCCTTTTATTCTAACCGAATATCTCACAATCTCTCAGGGCATTTAGAGAGTTTTAAAACACTAATATACTATATAGCCTCTATCTATGGTTCCACAGCTTTCTTTTACCGTCTCGCTCTTCCTACATGTACTGTTGCACTATGCTTTTCAGATAACGAAGATAGATACGAGCGTCTGCAATAGGGCCTTCGTCCAGCAGTTCGTTAGTGATTCTGGCCCAAAAACGGGTCACGGGGAAACGAAGAGAGTGGATCGACCCGATCTCCGGGCGAATGTGGGTTCCTCCGGGTTTAGGGAATTTCGAACTAAGTGAAGGAAGGTCAGATACCTTTCTTTCGTAGTGTTTGTAGACTGTTCTGCAAACAAGTAGAATGATTCTAATAGTTGGGTTAAGGCCGTATTACTGCCTAACACGAAATGAAAATCGTTAAGGGTGACGTCTTCGTTATCAAGGTTTTGGACGTCCGGGAAATTGAAGTTGTCTCCTACAGAAGAGTGAGTTGAACTATCAGGGGTTGCAACAGGTGTATCTTCAAAATACATGGGTTCCGGGTCTTCCTCCTATCATCTCGGTTCCCACCGACTTCCTACCGGTTCGATTCCATCTCCCATACCGCCAAACGAACGGATTATCGTCTCGTTCATCTCTACACATTACACTAGGTCATATCAATACTCACTTTCCAAAAGTGCTCAAAGTTTTTTGAAAAAGGCAAATTTGAACATAACTCCGTTAACCGAACGAGAATGGCGGATAAGTGTCTATCATGGGGACCTCACCAACTCTATGGCGACCGATTGGCCACACCCACATAGACTAGCCTTAAGCGTCCTACCATCCGTCCGTAATAACATAGTCATATCAATGCCAGGACTACTGCTATGATACCAAAAATGTAACATCCCATTTGAAAACGGTGGAATATTTTTTTTTTTTTAAAAAACGTTTCCAAATATTTCAAGCAGTGTAATCAGAGTAGAGCATTGGAGCGAGTAAGTAATTTACATTACATTCAAAAATATGGACCATAGTGTAAGAGTATTGGATTACAGTTATCCAGAATTCTTTAAAGAAACTAAAGGAAACGATAAATAACGTAGACACGTCCTGGCCTACTTCGGTTGCTTGCCTCGATCGCCTAAGATTGGTCCTCAAGACCCTGATGCTACAACTGAGATCCATTCCACATATGGATCTCAGGTAACGGTTAACCTTATGCTCAAATAAAACAGTATACGTACAACAAATATTCATTTCAATACAAAGATATCATCACAAAAGCAAAGCGAGATGTATGATCAATAACATGGACGAGAACATAAGCACAAAGCATTATGTAAAGTCTCTCTCTCGACTAGTTCGCACATATCCGATTGCCACGCCACAACGTGTCCTCGGCGCTAGGAATAACTCAAATGGCATTACCAATACTATAATCCGTGGGTAAAGTCAGTAAGTATCTCCGACGATTCTCAAGAACCTCGGTCTATGAACGTATCTATAACGCAAAAGTATATGAGCAGCATAGAGTTAGGGTTACGATGCGTCCGTACCTTCGTTGCGGATATCCGGCTCTTAGGCTAAAAAACGGTACTTTTTGACCGTACGTAAAGAAATAAAGTAAACGGCTCAACGGCGGCAAAAGCGGAACGATGGAATTTCGACGGTTCGACGTCGAAGTATTCTAAACAGAATAATAACACACTTATGAATATTTGGCATCATAACAGGCATTTTAGGTGAAAAAGACCATTTTGCCCTTACTAACCCTAATTGGCGGAATTTCGCCAGAACTTCGTTACTTTGACCGTATTCCATTTCAAAATTATCCCCACTATGTTTTACCTCATCAGGCATCTTTCAATGAAATGAGGCATAAAAACAAGTATAGGAATATATTCTGAAACTTCCTAGATCAAAACAACAGTTCTACTATAACTACCGAAAGAACTACGGAAACTAAAAACTAAGGACAGAAGAACTTACTCGGAGCTAAGGCAGAATTTTTCCAGAGCTTCTCACTCTAGAACCTCTCTCTAGGATTCAGATTTGGTGTGAAGAATGAGAGCAAGAGAGCTTGCTATTTATAGGGAAAAATAGGGACAAGGTGGGAATTTCCACAAAAGTCTTGATCGGATTCGCCGTTGGATCGCATTTTTGAGGACAAAACACTCTTGGCCATCCATGGTCAAGATCGAAATCTAAGAGCCCTAAAGTCAATGGATGAGTTGTCATCCATGATGGCTCTTTGCTTTATGGCCTCCGGCCGATAAAGCTACCCGTCGGTGTCCGTTTCGCGCGATTTCGCGAAACTCAAAAATCCGGCGTGTAACTTTGAAGATCTTTCCATCCTCTTTCATATTATCTATTTTGATCCTCCTTTTGGTCATATCTAGGTATTCTCCGGTGCGTCGGAAGATATTCGGACAAACGCGTCCGTTCGGAAATCGCTTTCGATAGAACCAACCTCGGACAACAATTCAGAATCGTAAAACGTCCAGTTGTTGCCTAACTTAATCTCGTGTTTAAAAAGACGCAATTGTTTCTATAGGTTCTAACTTTGCCTATCCGACAGACTCTATCTGATCAACTTTTCGTCTTATTTGAAATTAGGGTTTTCGGTTGTGGAAACAACGCCTGGTAAATTCTTTCTTCGTGTAAAATTTCACTTGTTCTTAATTTGATCAGTCTGAAAAGACTTTTACCTCTGGTTTACCTGTAGAATTTATTTCTAACTTTTCCCTCGGTCTTCCTATAAGCTGACTCACCGCATTATATTATTATTTTATTCTAATTACCATTTTAATTATTTAAACAATTCTTTTTAATTAAAAATACTAAGAATTTCAGCCCCCTCTTTTAAAAATTCATATTTATTTATTTTTCTATAATTTTTTCCATTTTTTAAAAATATAATATTTTTTACCAAAAATTCTGTTTTACCCTCGCCGTTAGGGCTTAATCGACCTAATTTCTTCGTTTAGTGATCTTTTTAGGATCAGGTTTCTTCATATATTTATCTTTACTAATTTACAGTATATTTTTATCTTACAAACTTCTATCTTGATATTGTCATTTTATATCCTATGTAAAATATTAAAAATGTTTACCCCATCAAGTTACTTTATGGTTGAAATGCTTTTTAAACTTTTCTTTATGTTATTTCCTCTGAAATAATTTATTAAATTCTCATAATTAGGGATAACACTTCCATATTTTTCTCATAATTTTTCATGATCTTTCGTATTTATCATAATATTTTTAGATTTGTTTTTATCACCATTATATCATTTTTAGTCATTCTGTTCATGATTTTCCCGTGACTTTTTTGACAATTTACTCTATAATTATAACAATTTTCTATAACAGTTTTATCTCATGAATTTACTTCATTAAAATATTCATTAATTTTCCTTTATCTCGAAATTCCAGTTGCTAAAATCCGGGTATTACAGTCTTGCCCTTGGTGTCTATCATGTTGTATATAATATTGCAAAACACATTCCTCTCAATATGCATGACATCGAAGTTGTGTCTTAACAATCGATCTTTTCAATACGGTAGTTCCCAAAAGATGTCGTGTTTGTTCTAATGATGTTCAACACCATATCCCTTATGTTTCTTTGGAAGTTATTCAACACTTTGAATGTGCCTCACCCTTTGTCCCATATTTCTTTGCCACTTAAATGACGAGGTTGACTTGACTGTTCCACCACATTCCGCCTAAAGTCTTTTTTATTTATCCTAAGTGGATGATCGATGAGCAGGAATTGTCGGTGTCCGTCAAACCAATAGACCTTGCAATTGTATTACAAGCTAAAACCCACATTTTGTTTAAGACATACCGAACATGTAAGCTTCCCTAACGTTTGCTAGCTACTCAACATCCTATATGTAGGAAAATCATTTATCGTCCACATTAAGGCAGCCCAGTATGGTGAAATTATGGCTCAATGATACATCGTATGTAAGAACCCCTTCACTCCACAACATCTTCAACTCATCAATCAAAGGCCTGAGGTACACATCTATCTTCTTTTTGGGGTTGGATGGCCTAGGTATTAACGCGCTAAGGAACAAAAACTCTCTTCTTATGCAGATGGAAGGTAGGAGGTTATATGAAGTCACAATCACAGGCCAACAAGAATAATTCCTACCCATATGGTTGAAAGGAGTGAACACATCCAAACATAAACCAAGACAGACATTACGGTGATCTGCTGCAAACAAAGAATTCGCCTCGTCAAATTTAAGCCAAGCTTCGGCATTGGATGGATGAGTAACAATTTTTTCATCCCTGTGATGTTCCCGATGCCATCTCATGTGAGTAGCTTTGTTACGATGAATACAATCTCGAAAACGGGCACGAGAGGAAAGTACCACGTCTTACTTAATGCTTGAAGGGTTCTTTTCCTTCCATTCGTCACAACTTTGTATCTGTCATGTTCACAAAATTTACAATTGGTCCACTCATTATCATCCTTGTAATACAACATACATCATCTGGAGCAGCAATGTATTTTTTCACATCTAAGCCCAAGCTCTTTCACCTTTTTTTCCTTGGTAAAAATCCTTCGGCAAATTATTGTCTCTGGGAACAACCTTACTCATGACCTGCATCATTTTGTTGTAATTTCTCTCACTCATATGGTGATAAGTCTTCAAGCTTAGTGTTGCTAGGGTAACCGATAGCGATGAATGTTCACTATTTTCCATGTGTTCACAACCCTCCCAAAACGGATGTTGCGCATCTTGAAGCATTTTATAAATCCTACCGGCTTCCAGATTAGGATCCTCTCCCATGTATGATGGCTGATTATGTGTACCGGTCTCCTCTTCCATGTATGATGGTTCAACATGAGTAATGGGATCAAAATATTGGCCAATCGACGGTCCTGCGGCATCCATAACCAACTGTTCATATTGATTAAAGTTGTCTCGATGACTATTGTCCCCATAATAACCACTCGGTCTCTGTCGGACTTCGCCATGACATTCCCAACATGCATAATCCTTCATGAATCCCTTTCTACACAAATGGATTTTGGCCGTGCCCGAATCTTGAAATTTTAAACACCTACATTTCAAACACGGACAACTGATCGAGGTACTTGAATTAGTTACTTGCACCAAAGCAAATTGGATGAACTCTTCCAAACCTTCCATGAATGCTTGAGTTAGTTGTTTTCTCTGAGTTAGCAATTGTACAACCAACTTCTATCACGATCGCCTTATATACTTCCCCAACCCAACCCTACACAAGTATATGTGGTGGGGACATACCCCAGTCCACAAAACAACATATCACAACTATAAGTGGCCAATACAACTAGCCACTTATGCCAACCAATTGCCACTTAATCAAAAAAGTGAGAAACAAACACATGCATTATTCTAAGAGAAAATCCTAGTAAGCAACTAGAGAATGAGGATAGTACAACGAGATGATGGGGACATGCATGTGGAGAGGTCAAACAAAAAAAATGAAACTACACATTGAATTAGGGAATAAGCAAACCATTGGCATTTCAACATTATCACTTACTACAATTTGATGTAATAATTTCTAGAACATATAAGTATTTGTGGAGTTTATAAGGGTCATATTAAAGGCTAATGCAATGTTATAACATGACATACGATGAATTGGAGGTTTTCTAATATATATGGGGCAAATCCATGTGATCATTTTAGGAACTCTACCGTAAATAATCAAATACAAAAGTGATGAAATCAAATTAATTAATAGTATATAAGACAAAAATATATAACGCTTAATCAAGTTTATATAATATAAAAAATCCACTTTATCTTTTTTATTTATAATTATCTATTAATTAGAAAAATATTTATAATTTGTTTTCTCAAATTATTCATGCTTATTACATAGCTTGTTGAGGAAATTATCACAAAGAAGTAGTTTCAAATGAAAAAAATTAAATGAGATATTTTTTTAAAAAAATTAACAAGCATTTTTATAAGAGACTAACTCAAGTAGCTAATTTCACTAATATTTTTAATACATAAAAATTTCATTATTCCATAAACTCACAAATTCCTTAGACTTTACGTTAATTAATTAATTAATTTTCTTATCCCTAAACATCACTTTTCAACACTTCATGTCTTCCCTAATTAATTTTAGTAAGATCTATTCCAAAAAATACTATACATTGTCATATGAGAGGCTTCAAAATTTGTATAGATAAGAGTATTGGAACAAAATTTGTACAGACAATAGTATTGTATTTTTCACTTACAATAAATTAGTTCATTAGTTCATTTCATTGCCATGTATGAAGCCTAACACTAATGAGTTTGAAGAACAAAATGAAAAGAGAGAAGAGATGGAAGTTACCGGAAAAGGAAGAGAAGGTGGCGACCAGAAAGCGGGGGGAGGCGGCGTTAGTATCGACAGGAGAGGGGAGCTGTCGTCAGAAATGGACTGTGGGCGGTAAGGGGAGGAAAAATAGGCGACAGGAGGAGGAGAAGCGTATGCGGCAACGGGCTACGAGGAAAGGAGAACGGGCGGCGCGGCGGCGACTAGAGGAGGAGAGGTGACAGACGACAAGGGAGGAGGGGAGACGGTTCAGGTGAGGGAAGAGACGACACAATCGGGAGAGGGGAGACGATTCAGACAGGTGCTTGAGGGCTAACGAAGGTCATTTGCGAAAAACACTACTTTTTGCAAATTGCCTGCCTTTTTACGACAGACTCGTTGTCCATTGAAATAAGGCGCCTAAATCGGCACCTAAAGAGGCGCCAGTTTGCGATAGATAGCTTGTTCGTCACAAAAATGGGCTCTTTTTGCGCGGACGAGCATTCCATTGAAAAAAGCACTCAACTTTTTTCGACAGACAGGCTGTCCATCACAATAAGGCGCCCAAACCGGCACCTAAAGAGGTGCTGGTTTGTCACGGACGGCTTGTTTGTCGCAAAAATGGGCTATTTTTGCGACGAACTGGCATTTCGTCGCACAAAGCCCTCTACTTTTTACGACAAACAGGCCATCCATGGCAATAAGGCACCCAAACCAGCGCCTAAAGAGGCACCGATTTGTGATGGACGGCAGTCCGTCATAAAAAGTGCCCAAACTTGCTTTACAATGCGACGAACAATTCATCCATTGCTAAACACCATCTGCATTTTGCAACGGAACCATTTAATCTGACGCAAAATGATTTTTTTTTGCGATGGAATTTATTAATCCATCGCAAAAAAGTATATTTGCGACGGAAATATAAATCCCTCACAAATACATGAAAAAATTGCAACAGAATTAAGTCTGTCGCAAATTTACTATTTTCAAGTGATGTCACTACTACATACTTATTATTTATAGCAAACAAATATATATATATGCGACGAACAATTCGTCCATTGCTAAACACCATCTGCATTTTGCAACGGAACCATTTAATCGACGCAAAATGATTTTTTTGCAATGGAATTTATTAATCCATCGCAAAACATTATATTTGCGACGGAAATATAAATCCTTCACAAATACATGAAAAAATTGCGACGAAATTAAGTACGTCGCAAATTTACTATTTTCAAGTGATGTCACTACTACATACTTATTATTTATAGCAAACAAATATATATATATATATGGGTAAAGTATTTCTCCAGTCACTAGAGATAAGTTATCTCCAGTGACCTCCAAAACTACGTTGTTTTGGATTAATGAAGGGCGTTTCCGTAATTTTGTTTACTTTTTTATTATATAAATTTTACCGAAACACCCTTCATTAATTCACCTAAAATTACAAACACACCCTTCATTAATTTAAAACGACGTAGTTTTAGGGGTCACTAGAGATGAACTTATCTCCAGTGACTGGAGAAATACTTTTCCCTATATATATAGGGGTTTAAACTTCTTATGTTGCATGAGAAGAAGAAGATTCATACACACACATGAAATGGTGGGGCACACACATATATATATATATGTGTGGGTCCCACCATTTCATGTGTGTGTGACATGAAAACACTTCTTCTATAACATGAGAAGTCTTTTTCCCATATATATATATAGACACACACACACACACACACACATTTAAAGGTCATCTCTATACTTCCTCAATTCATATATTGTTAGAATATTGGGTAAATTTATGTGTTAATTTGTTCATAAAAATTACCTCATTTCACCTAGCAAAAGTTTTACATGTATGAGCTTAAATATGGTATAAAAAGAATTTCACATGTATATAATTCAACTTCAAAAAATATAAATAACTAGATTGTCCTCACTTCCTTCTCTTTAATCCCTAAGAGATTAAATGAGAAGCAAGTAATTGATTCAAAAAAATTGACAAAATTAGTTAATTTAGTTATTTGTAATTAATATATGTTAATTTATTTACATATACTTTTCATCATTTGCATTCACTACAAAAAAAGGCGTGTTTTATTAGTAGTCAGTTAGTAGCGATTACAAAAAAAAAAAATTTGCGGAAAATATGTGACCTTGTCATGGTTGTTCACAAAACCACTACAAACTTGCGCCAATTTGACTAAGTGTCAAAGGAGTGTGAAGTGGTAGTGGTATTATATAGTAGTTTTTGGGGAAACAACCGTGGCCAAAAAGGTGCCAGGTTGGTGCTGAAAATGGAGCAAAATACCCAAGAGGGGGGGTGAATTGGGTATGTTTAAAAATCTTTTGAAACTTGCTCTGTTTTTGTAAGATAAAACAAAGATAGACAGAGAGGAGAGTAGAAGAGCAAGACACAAGGATTTATACTGGTTCGGTCCAACCACTGACCTACGTCCGGTCCCGGTCCATTGGGATTTCCACTATATCAAAAGATTACACACTCTGTACTCAAGAGTAATTCTCTCACTAGAACTTACTCCCCTTACAAGTTGTAATCAATGAACCCAATCACCAAGTCCCCCGACTTGTGATTCCTTTACAATAAATGATTTACAATCAATAAACTCTCTCTAAGAGTAGATAATGATAAACACTGAAGCTCAATGTATCAACAGATACTTTATACTAGAAAACTCAAGAGTAGTTGGAAACTTGAATGATTTTCGTTTTCTGTAGTCTTAGTTGTTGAGAGGAATTGAATGCTCTTCTATTTATACTGAGAAGGCATTAAATGACCGTTGCCAACTCCATATATCCATTGTAGTGTTAATCTATTTGTTGTAGGCGAGTTATGGTGTCTTCTCACTAATCTTCACTTTAATCCAGTTGTGTAGAAGTTCAGAGTTGACTTCTCTGCAAATTAATCCGTTGGTAGAACAGTTGCTTGATGTGGAGAACATTCTTTAATGCTTTGCAAGCGTGTACAGATGGATTACTAGAAGTATGCAACTTTTCTGGTTGAAGCATTTAATGTTCGACATGTTTTTGCTTTTTGCTTTAAACCTTCAATAAACACTCTCAAATTCATCGAAACTCACTAAAAAGTGGTTAAACATATCTAGGAACATTAGAGAATAATGATAGGAAGTATTAAGATCAAACAAGAAGGTTTTACAAAATCGTCGATTCGAATTTCAAACTCTACGATGAAAACTTGAGTTTTGATATCAAAACTCGAGTTTTGAACTTTGGTGAGTAAAATCGATTTAAATCCAAAACATCAAAGCCGGAGGTTTTTCTTTCAAAAGCGCAGGTTTTCAAATCATTGAAAAACATCAAACTTTCGCTTGGCCAAAACTCGAGTTTTCATATCAAAACTCGAGTTTTCATTTAAATATGAAAACTTGAAGAAATCGCGCCAAGTCAAAACTGGAGGTTTTGGAGAAAAGCTGGAGGTTTTGAAAAGCGAGAAAACATGAAGACTTTCCGCCGAGCAAAACTCGAGTTTTGAAATCAAAACTCGAGTTTTCACTTTCTTGTGAAAACTTTGAGAAAACTTTGTCAAACTCAAAACTCGGAGGTTTTCACAAAAAGCTGGAGGTTTTGAAAAGCGGCTAGAAACTGAATCCTCTCTAACCCAAAACTCGAGTTTTGATTCAAAACTCGAGTTTTCACAAATTTAGTGAAAACTTGGAAAATTTCAAGTTATGTTGAAAACTGGAGGTTTTAGCCAAAACTGGAGGTTTTCAAAGTTCAAAAACTTAGGAGACTCTCTCGTAAGTCCAAAACTCGAGTTTTCAATGAAAACTGGAGTTTTGTCTTTTCCAAAAATATTGAGAAGTCTCTCGTATTGTGAAAAAACAGGCGGTTTTGCTTTGTTCAGGATATATCTCATTAAGATCAAAACTCTTGGCTAATCTCAAACTCAAGTTTACATGTCCAAGCTTGAGGTAAGAATCCAATGCAAGAAGAATCAACTCCAAACTCATTCTATTATGTCCATTATGATCCGATGAATGAAGACTATTCTTGACCAGCGTTCTTGAAACGTCTTGAATTGACTGTCAACTTTCGAAGGCCATATCTCCATGGTCTGAACTCCGTTTTGGTTGGTTGAAGTCTTGATGGAACGTCCTTTGAGTCTTCTTTCATATGCCACCAATTTCAGCTCAATCGGATTTGTAGTTTGTGAGATACACTCAAAACATTGAGGCTTGGTTTGCTGTGTGGCGTGAATCTCAGTGTCAACTTCCACAATTTATAGATCCTTGATCTGAACTCCTTTGGACTTGAATTTTATATGAAAATGACGAATTGGAAGTCTATTTTCATATGCCACTGGTTTCACCTCAATCGGATTCTTGGTTTAGGAGATATCATCGAATTACCAGACCTCGCCCAAGCTGAACGTGAAACAGAGTAGAGCAGAGTTGTTGAATAGTGCTGAAACTCGAGTTTTGACTTGAAAACTCGAGTTTTCCTAATCCAGATATGCCAGAAATGCTGAAGACACTACAAAACTCTATTTTTGAGTTGTGAACTCGAGTTTTCTCATCTTGAAGATGATTTTTGCTGTCTTTAACTCTAAATTGAGTCATTTCAACTTCCATATGATCTTGGAGGCTTCTAGCATCAATATAAGAACTTGAATAATTATATCTTGATTCCATTCAGCAAGTTATTCCTTCTTCCATCTCTCATCTTGATCATTCTTCATAATCCAACTCTTTCTTTATACTCTTCTCTTGATCATTCTTTGCAAGTTCTACAGCTTCTTCAATAATTCCTCTTCTCGATTATTCCCAAAATCCTTTGATAGCTTCTTGCTTCCTTGACATTCGATATTCCCATTATATTATGTGCAAGAACTTCTTTCTTCAATCTACTTCCTTGATCAATCTCCATTATTAAACTTTGCATCTACATTCAATATAAGAATTAGTCAAAGCATAATGTAAATGTAGTGTGCAACCTTTTTGCTCTTAAGAATGACATCTATATAAGACATCATCAAAACTAATCATAACCAACAGGTGCCAATGTGGAGTCAACTTTGTAGCAATCAATTTGTCGCAGTTTTTAGAAAATAGTCGCTACAAAGTTGGCGACAAAGTGGCAACAAGTTTGTCATGGTGAGTTTGTAGTGGTTTCTAGAAACTGACAGCTACAAAATTGAAGCGACACGGGTAAAGGATTTAGGGCTTCCCGTTTGTTTGTAGGATTTAGGGCTTCCCGTTTGTTTGTAGCGGTTTGTATAGTGGTTACAAAACAACCACTACAAACTGCTGCTGATGACGAGGAACATCATTGATTGTTAAAAATTTTGTAGCAATTAATCTGACAACCACTATAAAGTTATGCACTTCTGCATTAATTGGTAGTGGTGTTTGTCATGGTTATGGCCTTGACCACTACAATTCTTGCGTCTATATAAGGTGCCACACCCCCTGTTTACCACTTTTGGCAAAATCTAATGGTACGGGTTTCTTAGCTTTCATATCTCAGTTCCTACATCTCATCCAACTTTCGTTTGAGAAAATGTCAGTGTTCTAGGTTAGTATTAGCTTTTTAATAATATTTTTTTTAAAATATTTTTGTATTGTAGTTTAATAATTTTATTTTTAATATAGTTATATACAATGGTGGGGGATGAAAATGTTTCTCAACGAAATTTGGGAAAGAAATAGCTCTTAATATTGTTTTTTTATTGTAGTTTAATGTATTTTATTTTTAATACGGGTTTTTATTGTAGTTTAATATGTTTTATTTTTAATATAGTTATATACGGTGATGGGAGATGAAAATGTTTCTCGGCGAGTGGGAACGAAATAACTCAAGATGATGACGGTTACACACCCTATGGAAGCCGCCCTTTCGGGTGGCGGGTAGTGTGGTCCTTTACTTTTATTTAATTCTAGCTTACTTTTCCCATGTTAATTATCGCCACACATCGAGTATAAGTAGCAAGAGCACACATCGGTTTGGACAAAATATACTAATAAAAATACGAAAGATAAATTTTTCCGGAGGGATCAAAATATATAGTCATCCAGATAATGATACTGACGAGCGAAAATAAAATAATACAATCATCCAGTAACCAAAATAAATATTCAAAAATAATAGTCACCAAATCACACTACTCTAGCTCCGGAGCCTTACCTCTATCTCTCTGCTCCGGTCTCGATGAATTGCCAGATGGCTTAAAAGGGGCTGAGATTCAAAATTGAATCCCAGAGTAACCATTAATCTCATAGAAAATGTATGAACAATGCATGTAAGAAAAACTATAAATAAACAAATACAACATAACATTCAGTATCAAGGCACACAACCAAATCCGAACTAGCAGTCCTTATAACACACAACACAAACTGCAGTGGTCCTAATAGAACACAGCACAGACCACCGGGCATGACACACAGCAAGGCCCGTTTATGTACACATCATGTTCCGGTTCCATAGCGCTTGGAAATAAATGATAACTAAATGTATGTAACATAACATGGTAAAACATACATATACAAGTCACACAGAGTATATGAGTATTAAGGTTACTACCCGCAGCCGACTACAACTAAAAAAAATTTCTCCTACGCAAAAGATTACAATTAAACCTAAAATAATAATAAAATATAAATATAATTAATTTCACCTCAATAAATATTTTATTTTTTAAATTAAAATAAGCCCAATTAATGTGTCCGAATTCACTAAATTCATTTTCTTATTAAGGAATTTAATTTGGGCCTATATATTCTTAATTTTCGTCCTAAATCTGAAATTTTCTGAAATAAAGGCCCAACTTCAAACATTAATAATTAAATCTAGAAAACTCCTTTTGGGTTGATTCCAAAGCCCAAATGACTCTTAATATGTCTATTTTCAATCAAAAATAATCATTTGGGCCAGACCAAGTCGAAAAGTTATCCATAGCCCAAAATACCCCTATTGTCCGAAATAATTCCCAGTTTTCAGGGGCTATTTTGTAACATTTATTTCTCTTAGGAAAAAATTCTGAAAAAATACGAATTATATACCAATGTAATCCTTGAGATGTATAATTACTCCTTGTAAAATTTCATAACTTTATAAATTCATTTACTAGGTCAACAATCATGAAGAAGGGAACTGACTCCACAATAATTTCACGAATCAGCCCCCCAACGTTTTTGCACTATTATCTAGGGTTCCAAAATTTTGATCCAAGTTTACCCTTATACAAATTTTCATTTTAAACACTTTAGAACCCTCAAAAATACCAAAATCCATTCATATCATCAAGAAAACTCAGCTGCAAGAAATTTATGATTTAATCAACAAAATACCAAATTTTCATTCTAACTTCATATCTTCCATATACTAAGTTTGATCTACCATTTTAGGCCATGAATATTATTTTTAAACCTTTACTCATACTTTTCACTAGCCATTCAAACCCAAGAATATATATACTCAAGTCTATGGCCATTTATAACCTCAAATAACTAAAAGAAAACACAAGAAGATTCAAATGTGGCTTACTTGTCTTTGGACTTGACTTCTTGAGTCTTTGTCTCCTTTTTCCACCAAAATCACTTCAGCCTACACCTCAAACCACCAAGGAAAAATTGTTATTTAATGTCTTAGCTACATTAGAAGGTATAGAAGAGAGTATATTGAAGATCCAAAGCCTTAGGACTTACCTTAGTCTTGATCTTTCTCTTCCTCTTGCTTAAGCTTCTTGTGTTAGAGTTTCTTGTGCTCCTTTCTTTCTCTCCCTCTCAACGTGACCGGCTGCCCAAATGGAAGAGGAATGGTGTTTTAAAAAGGTGCTCCAACCTAACCTACTAGGTCCCTAATATAGCTTAGCTTTTGAACTTCTTCCACAAGCCACTTATCTTGTTTTTTTTTTCTTTCCCTTCTACGTGACTTGCTGATGGATGAGGGAGATTTCATTTTTCCCCCCTTCTATCACTCTCCTAGAAGCACGTAGATATGGGCAGATTTTTGGGGAAAAGAATGTCTTTCCCAATGTCTCTACTTGCTCCATTAATGGTGTACTTTGTCTTTTTTTCCCCTCTCCTTTCCTCTTCAAAACCGTGGGGTAGGAGGGATTTGGTGAGATTTTGTGTTTTCCAAGTACACTCCCATATCTCTTGCAAGTTGGCATTTCTTTTCTTCATGAGCACACATTTTTTTTCCTCCATCCATCTCCTATGGAATTGGGCCTTCCTGAAAGACTCCGGCTATCACCCAAGAGGGGGGGTGAATTGGGTGTTTAATAAAACTTTAGTTACTTTGAAAATCTTTTCAGAAACTTACTAAAAGCAGTTTGAATGACATAAATAATTTATAAAGTGATAATCAGTCATTCAAATATGTATGCACATTCAAATATATATGCTGGAAATATAAGAGGTAAGGGAAGAGAATATGCAACCGATTTATATTGGTTCGGCCCAATCCTTGACCTACGTCCAAAGTCCCCAAGCTTCACTTGAGATTTTCAATCCACTATCTTCTTTCAACTTGATTACAAGTTCGTACTTGAAGTAATCCTCTCACTAGGATTCACTCCCCCTTACAACCGTAATCAATACACCCACTTGATTACACGCTCGCACTCGAAGTAACCTCTAACTAGGATTCACTCCCTTACAAGTTGTAATCAATACAATGGGTTTCCCACTCAAGATCACCCAATCTTGAGTATCTCTGATAGAGTGATAGGATGTTTACAATGACTCTTCTCTCGAAGTAGATGAATAAACTTTGAAGCATAATTACAAATCACTTCACTCTCTATGATAAGCTATGTAGACATTGAAAAGAGAGTAAATGATGAAAAATCGAGTATTAGCATGTTGAAGATGTAATCTTGTATCTCTGCGTTTCTGTCTTGAATCTGACTTCTTTTATAGGTAGAGATCATTATATGACCGTTGCATGAAGAAATATAGCCGTTAGACTCAGATAGAAACTAGCCGTTGGAACCTCGTTTTCTGAACCAGAGTTGAATACTCGAGTATTCATTTGCTCACTCGAGTATTGAGGTTGTTGGCTAACTCCAAGTTCTTCTCTCGTCGATCAATACTCGAGTATTGAGATGGAAAATCGAGTATTCAATACTTTACTTGGATACTTGAGTATTCACTCAAGTATTGCTTCTCACCAACCTTCAAGTTGCTCTGTCAATCGATGGAAACTCGAGTATTGAACTTACATACTAGAGTATTGACATTGTTGAACTAACCATCAACTTTGGAAGGTCATATCTCCCTGGTCTGAACTCTGTTTTGGTTCGTTTAACTCTTGATGAAAATATATGTGAGTCTACTTTTATATGCCACCAATTTCAGCTCAATCGGATTTGTAGTTTGTGAGTTACATTCAAAACATTGAAGCTTGGTTTGCTGAGTGGCGTGGATTTATCTGTCAACTTCCACAATTCATAGCTCTCTCATATGTACTCCTTTTGGCTTTCATTTTATATCAAAATGACGTATTGGAAGTCTAGTTTCATATGCCACTGATTTCACTTCAATCCGATCTCTGGTTTGGAAGATATCATCAAATTACCAGACGTTGTCCGTGCTTGAACGTGAAACAGTGATCCGATCCTCGAATACTTGAGTATTGAACTTACATACTCGAGTATCCAATACTTTACTCGATACTCGAGTAATGACTGAAGTATTGAACTATTGGCCTTTAGGTGAACCTCTGAAATTCCAGACCATTACTTGAGTATTGTCACTTACATACTCAAGTATTCAATACTGCACCCCGATACTCGAGTAATGACTCAAGTATTCAATACTGCACCCTGATACTCGAGTAATGACTCAAGTATTGCTAGTCCAGAGAGGCCAGAAATGCTGAGAACACTGGATACTCGAGTATTGACTTGGATACTCGAGTATTGACATTCCAGAGACGCCAGAGAAGCTGAAGACACTCCAATACTCGAGTATTGATGAACATACTCGAGTTTTGACTCCTAAAGCTGATTTTTCCTTGTTTCAACTCTAAGTTGAGTCATTCCAACTTCCATATGATCTTGGAGGCTTCTAATATCAATATAAGAACTTGAATAATGATATCTTCATTCCATTCAACAAGTTCTTCCTTTTTCCATCTCCCAACTTGATCATTCTTCATCATTCAACTCTTTCTTTCTTCTCCTCTCTTCTTCATTTTATATCATTCAACTTGTACTCATCATTTTCTGCAAGTTCCTCAATATCTTCTCTTCTTGATTATTCCCAAAATCCTTTGAGAACTTCTTGCTTCCTTGACATTCTGATAGTCCCAATATATTGTGTGCAAGAACTTTCTTCAATCTACTTTCTTGATCATTCTTCAATATTGAACTTCACATCTTCTTCAATATCCATAAAGTCGAGCCTATGCTTCGAACTTGTTCGAGAATTTAATGTGTCGGCTTCCGTATCAAGCACTATTCATTTATACTCCACTCGTAGCTCAAATATGATGAAGCTTCATTCCAACTTGTTTGATCATGGAGATTTCGATTATCACATATAAGAACATATAGTGCAAGTTCTTATTTCTTTAGCCTCATTTCTTGGTCAATCTCTATAGTTCAACTTGGAATAATCTTCTTCAATATCTCCTTCTTGATTAATCTCCATAATTCAACTTGGATTAATCTACATTAAATACATCAGTTAGTCAATGTAGGAGATATCTATATTACTCAATCTTTTTGCTTTTAATAATGGCATCTATATAAGACATCATCAAAACTAATCAAAACCAACACTTCCTTCTGGACTCCAAAATTTATCCTTGTCACTTAGCCCAAAAGCCCATAATTCTTAGTTAAGTCCATGACACCTTCTTGGGCATTTTGGAATTTTATGCTCTTTTCTCTATTTCTTCCATTATGCATTTTGCCCAAGGGTAAAAAGGGGAAAATGAAATATATTTTGACTTTCATTGTCATCTCTTTCTTAAGGTTGTCCTTAACAATAAACATTTAATTACACATAAACAAGTAATTTCATATCCTCATCCTATTTTGATTATTTCATGCAAATAAATATTTATTATACACGACTTCATAAAAATTCATATATGCAAATAAGATGGACATAAACGAGCATTAGAGTTTTGTTAATGAGATGGCACATGAAAAATGAAGATGTTACAATAACCCTCCCTCCCCAGTCAGATTCTGATAATGGGACGAGAGAAAGTATTGATAATGAGATGGACATAAACGAGCATTAGAGTTTTGTTGACGAGATCAAGATGTCTATTAAGGGAGGAAGGTAGAGTGACAAGGAGAGAGAAAGGGAGGGAGGTAACCCACATTACTCTTTCTCTTAGTAGATGTGGTTCGATTAATTGGGCATATTGGATTCAAGTGTTATCATGATGTTTTTGTTGAGACTTAATGAATTTTAACTCATACTTTTTGAGCAAGAAAAGTCATTTCTCCATTACTAAGAGCATTCATCATTCATATTATTACTCACAATTTAAATATTTCTTCTTGATTTCCTAAAAAAACCAAAAAAAGTAGAAATAGCTTTATTTTTATAGATTTTAATTTAAAGAAAACCAATTTCCAAAGCCCCTTTCTAACCATATTTTTAGCAAGATTACTCCAGTCTAGGGAATTCAAAATGAAAGGGCTCCTTAATAAGAGGACGATCCCAAATTGTTTTCACTTTATTGTATTTTAATTCGTGGTAAATAGTGATTTGACCTCGAGAGTAGGTTGTGTCAAATCAAAAACTTATTTTTAGTTCTTTTTTTATATTAGGGAAAAAAAAGGATCACTGTAGCATTTGCTTTGCCTTTCCTTTGCAACAACTTTGTTGTGTATGTGTTGTTTTGCCTATCTTGGTTATGTACAAAATGGTTCCGAAGTTTGTCTAACAACATTAACTTTGGAAGCTTTTCATCCTACGAATGGAACATAAAAGAGCAAAATTAAAACAAATCTCGCTTGCCACTTTGAGAAGGATTACACTACGACACATGGCACATGTAGTTTTTACTTGCCTGATCCAATTCTATGCGATCGCCTTAGTTTGACAATATTACTGCTCCTGTTCATTTTCTTTGCTACATTCATCTGAATGAATTTCTTCATCCTCCCCAACATCTGTTTTGATGTAGTCCGTTTTTTTCCGAAAACAATTCTCAATCATCAAGTCCTCTGATCTGAGTCTCTTTTCTGTTCAGCCTACTCCTTCAGTGAGTCAATTAAACTCATCAACTCCCTGTTAATCTGTTAGAACAAACAAGTATCCAGATGAGTTTAGAAAACTAGTTTTTTAAATGCAAGATGTTGAGAGCAAATCATGCTTGACAAAGCTGAACATTTTGAAGAAAATTAGAAATACTGGTTGGGCAAGCAGGACATTTTTGCACATTCTTCTGCGAACGACGTGACCTTCCGCCTCTGTTTCTCTCTCTTATGAAAGGTACGCCCGCGAATGTTCCTTCTAAACATGGCTTACAAAAATTATGGGCGCATGGCGTGGTTACACGAGAAGCCAAAACTTGCCTACAAATAAGACATTTTAATCATACGCTTGGAAACAAAAATAACATTCAAAAATTAAACATCCATGGTTATATGGATATTATTATAGTTTACGTTTGGAACGAATGAACCATTTAATTGGTTGGAACAAACTAGATATATACTGAGTTTCTATATCATATCCCCCTGATTATATGATATATATTATTCATCATCATTCTTATAAAAAATTATAAAAGATTACACAATACGAAGATGCTATAAGCAAATAACCAAAGAATAAAAGATAAAATTGTAATAGGTTTCCTTAGATGATTAAGTACTCATCATAAATCAAATACGAAATTGAAGTACTTTGCAAATATTCAACTACATCTGCTTTTTACGCATGTGAAGAAGGACCAGCTGCTTCGTTGTGTCCAGAAAAAAGAGTGGCCAATTTTTTTTTTTTTTTTTTTTTTTTTTTTTATTATTATTATTATTATTATTATTATTATTATTATTTGTTTTTACCAACATTTTTCAATGCTGTATTTACATTGACGAAGAGATTACACAAAATCTCAATTTGTGCTTATATTTAAAACTAATATATGGAAAACAATTATATTTAATTTGGAACTTTAATCTACTATAGAGAAAACAATTTACCTAGTACAAATTTCACCATCATATCCCCGTTTTTTTTCCCATGTTTCCACCGTGTCCACACTTGGACAAGATATTTTAAAGGATATGCCTAGAAAAAATATATATATATTTTAATGTTATCAATATTTTCCTACCTAGCTATGTATTTTAAATAACATGTGTAATCTAGTTGAGCATTATAAAACCTATATAATTCTAAAAAAATTAAAACTAAGAAGTTGGGGAGAGGACTAACAAGCAAGCCTCCCTTAACTAATGAAAAGAACCAACAAAAGAAACTGTCCAGAATGGGTCTGAATGAGAAATATTTGTTACTTACAGCTACCAGAGCCTCATCGTAATACTAAAAAAAAAAAAAAAAAAAAACAAAAAAACATATATGAATCATATGGCTTAGCATTATGCACAAGGAAAAAGTTAAGAACATTAATTTAAAGCTATTCAAAATGAATGACAAGAATGAAAATGATTACCAAAAATAAATCAAAAAATACATAAATAAAAGAAATGGGATAGATTGCTTGTACAATACTAATATAGATACTTACATCAGAACTAGGAGCAGAGTAAATTAGATTTTATATTGTAGGGACTAATGTAGGGAAGCAAATAAAAGATATTAAGTTTGCATATATTTTTACGACAAAAATGCATACATAACACCTATAAAATATACTAAAAATTAAAAACTTTGGTGAGGGGACTAGAAGGCTAACCCTCCGCCCTTAAACATTCAACAGAACCAACAAAACAAATTTTCGAAAATGGAAGAGTCTGAGTGGCCAACAGTCAGGTATAATTTTTTATGCAACTAAATATAAACTTCATAAATGAAAAAAATTTCATTTAAAATAGTGCAAAAAATCATACAAATTGATGGACTATACGATATGCCAATTTTTTTGGTCAAACTATTTACTTTAGTTTAGCTGAGCTTTCATTTGTTTTCTCAGTCACACAACTTTTAATGCAAGGAAAAACAATAAAAGTCACAACCATACACAAGAACGACTCAGGTACCTTCTTTTTGATTCTATATTTATGTTAATGTGATGCTATACCCACGTATAAATGATAAACCTGGAAATATTTGTTACTTGCAACTTTCAAATAGTAATTCATAAGCCTAAAACTCCAATAGAAACCTAAAAAATGTAAATAAAACTCAAAACAATTGTTGATTTCGTTGATCTAGGTCTAACTCTTAATAAGCATGTGAGAGCAACAATGATGTTATGGCTGGGGATTTGAAAGATTATATGAATAAGAAATATGATGGTAAATTTCTATATACCTTTTGGTATTCTATTGATCTGATCTTATTTATGCAGGTCATAAGTTGTCCTCTTTTCTTGCACTTGATCATCATCTTCTTCTTCTTGATCATCCAAAATTTCTATGGATTTAAATATTTAGTCATTGGTAAAACTAAAGAGAAATTGTATACCCTGAATAAAATTTGACGGCCGCTTTTGAAAGCTTATGTGATATATATATATATATATATATATATATATAATAAGGAGACCTAGGGTTTGAAAGATGAGGTTTGTAAATATTGTGGTTATTCAATGTATTGGAGCGTTTTACATTTAATTGAATCCAACAAGTCTTAGCCTTACAATTAATCTAATGGTCTAATATAATGATTTTATTGCTTGTGGTTTTGCTTTTTTTTTTTTTTTTTTTTTTTGATACACAAAGATGGCACAGAGCGAAAGGTTACATTAACTGGAAATTAAAGAAACAGGGGAAAACATTCCCAAACACTCCTGAGCTACAACAGGACGCAGTTTCCCAGGGCACTCCTGAGCTACAACAGGACGCAGTTTCCCAGGGCACTCAACCAGAATCGCGGACTGATTGATTCCATCTTTCGCTAACACATCCGCAACCCAGTTAGCATCACGAGGGATATGACTAATCTGAACCTGCCACTCCCTTTGCAACAGCTCCTCAATCCGCAACAGAAGGAGACTCCCAGAGGACGAAAGCTCCTCAGCCAAAAGATGGACAAGCTCTAAAGCATCAAATTCAAGGATAAGCTTTTTAATACCCAAGTCCCAAGCAAGGGTCAAACCTTCTAAGATGGCCCACTCCTCAGCAACCAAAGCCTCGCAGATGCCTAATTCTTTCGTGAATCCGCAAAACCAAGTCCCTCCACTTTCTCTTAACAGACCCGGCCCTAGAGGAAGACAAAGCTACCGCCCCATCCACATTCAGTTTCATCCAGTCCCTCGGAGGCTTTCTCCAGATCCCATGCACCACAGAAACAGCAACATTAGCAGAAATTTGACTAACGAAGCTATCATTAGGCATTAGAGCAAACTTCCTCCAAATGTTTAGAATAATCTCCAACGGATTAGCAGGACTTTTAAAGTTACACTCGAAAAGAGAAGAATTCCTCCACCCCCATAACATCCATATAGAAACACCGAATATAATGCCCCATTGTGAAGAAAATCCAACCTCCCCTTTATCATTGAGATTTAACACAAGCCAGTCTCTCAAATTTGAGGAGAAAAACACTCCAAAAAAGGTTGGCTTTACCAAATTTGCCCACAGCTGCCTAGCATAACTACAATCTCTAAGGATATGTAATACATTCTCTACCTCAGTACCACAATACCCACACAGATTAGATATCGGCCCCCATTTACTTCTTCTTTCATTGGTAGGTAAACGATCAAAAAATACTTTCCACATAAATATTTTAATTCTCTCCACTCCCTTCCAAGACCATATATTCGTCAAGCCCGAATAAGCTCTAAGATAAGAATAATCCTCTATAAGAAAATAAGTACTCCTTATAGAGAAAATCCCATTTTTAGAAGCACCCCAAACCAAGAGGTCAAAACCCGCATTCACACAGGGGGGAACCTGCGCCATTAAACGGCTAAGAATTTCAGGAGAACCAAGCCAGATAGGTTAGCAAAATTCCACGACCCATCCACCTACCAATCCGCCACAGAAGAAGCAGCTTCCTCCTCCGATAAGTTTCTCAAGCAGTAATCCCTCAATGGCCTATCATTTGTTAACCAGCAATCATTGAAAAAGCTAATGAGCTCATCATTCCTAACTTGCCATTTAATGCCCCTATCCACCAAGTCCTTGCTTGAACAGATGAACTTCCAAACATTCGAATCTCCTGTCCTGACAGAAAGCAAAGAATCTCCTCTCTATGCATGTATCTATTCTGAAGAATCTCAGCCCATAAACCAGAGGCCCCCATGACCAGATTCCACGCCACTTTCGCACCACAAGCTTGATTAACAGATTCCAGCCGACGGAACCCGAGACCCCCATACTTTTTTGGCCTTAAAATCTGTTCCCAACCAATCGAATGATACCGATAAGAGGACTCATCATGCCCCCGGATAAAGTTCCTCTGGATTCTCTCCACCTCATGACGAGATGCTCTTGGGGATAGCCGCAACTTGCATCGGATACAGAGGAATGGAACTAAGGACATATTTGGCCAAAGTAACTCTTCCCGCAAAGGAGAGGCAATTCGCCTTCCAATTAGCCAACTTTGAACGCGTACGCTCAACAATGTAGTTAAACTTGTCTTTCTTCCTTCTATTACTAGAAAGGGGGAAACCAAGATATTTCCCAATCTCACAAGTAATCTTCATTTGAGACATATCTCTGATCTTCTGTTTAGTTTGAGCTGGCACTTTAGGTGAAAAAAAGATCGAAGACTTTGCTTTGTTAACCTTACCACCTGAGGCCTTAGCAAATTTGTCAAGACATTTAATCATACACGAAGCTTGGACCTCAGAAGCAGAACCAAACAATAACAAATCATCAGCAAATAATAAATGAGAAACTACCGGGCCAGATCTAGCAACCCTAACCGGGTACCAGCTACCATCAGCAACCTCATCACAAATTAAGTGCGACAGACGATCCATACAAAGCACAAATAAAAGAGGAGAAATAGGATCCCCCTGCCTTAAACCTCTCCTAGGGAAAAAGAATTTAGTTTGAGAACCATTCCAGAGAACATTAAAGGACACCGACGACACACAAGAAACAATCAAATTAATAAAATCCGAAGAAAAACCAGCATCTCTAAGAACTTGATTAAGAAAATCCCACCGAATTCTATCATAAGCCTTCTCTAAATCAATCTTCCAAGCCATCAACCCTTTTCTACTTCTATTCTTACTCATAATGTGCATAATCTCCTGACCAATAATCAGATTATCATGAATATGCCTGCCTCTAATAAAACTAGATTGAAAAGGGGAAACTAAATCATTCATAACCTCTTTCAGTCTAAGGGTTATAATTTTAGTTATGCACTTATAATGCACAGTACACAAAGAGATAGGTCTGAAATGAGATACATGAACAAGATTATCCCTCTTAGGAATTAAAGAGATAAGAGTTTTGTTCGCTTCCACCACCGATAAATCACCACTAAAAACTTGCTTGACAAAATTACAAAGCGAAGGACCAACCGTTCCCCAATTACTCTTGTAGAAGATAGCAGGGAAGCCGTCAATACCGGGGGACTTGAAAAGCGCCCATCGAAAATAAAGCACATCGAATTTCCTCATCCGTAGGGACCCTCCCTAAACTTTCAAGCCCTTTCACCGCTAGAGCAAGAAAATTGGATCTACGGTAAGCAAAGGCACATAAACATCTCCCACCTCACAATTGTTGGAAATTATGCCCTAGGGGCAAGTCATTCTCCATTTAGTTATCACTTCATTTGCATGTTTATAGTGATATTTGATCCCCGGATATATCTTATAGATTATCCTAAATGTCACTGGTCGGTCATCTACGGGAGCGAAGATGAAGTAAGATCGTATGACTTTGATGAGTATGGAGATACGAGTCAAAGTCATGGGCACTTGTAAGAGTACCATGTGCTGGACCGACCCACTATGAGAAAGCTACATGGACTAAGTCATAAGCTTTTCTCATGTATAACCGCGTCACAACGCCCTATGACCTGAGATCATCATGGATTCCTACATGATGAGTCACTGTTCTTTGACCTAGTCAAAAGTCACATTTGACCGGGTGATGATAAAGGCTTGGATCGGGATCAATGATTCTCATGGAGAGGAATGTGAATGGTCAAGATGGAATTTGTCCCTCACATTTGTAGAGAGATAATACTGGGCCCCTCGATGAGTGAGTCTAAGAAATGTACGGCCGTACTGTGATAGAAAGGAGTTTCCATTTCAATTATTAGACTACTCGAGAATCGAGAAAGTAATGGTCAAGAAAAGGAAGTTGACATTATCCATGCCTCATCGTTGACCAAATTATCGTGTGACAAAAGGGACGTGACATGGTTGTACGATAGGTTGTATCGTATTATCGATCCCCATATGAATTGGGTAGTCGCAATGTCTTGCTAGAGGCCGCTTGCGACTTGTGGGCTGGTACGGTATTAGCCCACCGCCAATCTCATGTGAGCTATAGGTCGCACACAAGAATAGCCGAACACGAGCACAAGTGTCCGATTCATTGAATCTTATATATGTATGAGATTTAATGAATATTGCATTTAATCTAGGGTGAATATATATATATATATATATAATTAAATTTGAAATAATAATATTATTATTTATAGATAATAATATTATTATATATATAGTATTTAATTTATTTGATAAATTAAATAACTATAATAAATTGAGATATTGTATCTCGATTTAATTTTCGAATAAAGATATGGTATATCGATTTAATTAAATAAAAGATATCATATCTTAGATTTAATTTATAAAGATAAATAAAATCAGTAGGCTTATAATTCGGATTAAATAAATATATTAGATTAGATCTATTTGATAGATTTAATTATATATTATTTTAATTGAAATTCGAATTTCAAAATTGATTGGATTAATTTTGAATATTTTAATATGGCTCATTAGGGTTTTAGAAACCCTATAAATAGATATTGATCTAGTCATATTAAAGAGACGGACGAATTAGAAAGCCGCAAGAAACCCTAGAGGAAATAGAGAGACGCGAGTTTTTGAAGGCGCTAGCACGCTGCCGCAATCGGGTTTGAAGCTATTCGTGTGGATACCTATAGAGGGAGGAGATTCACGGAGTCTGCTCCTGTTGATCAGAGAAGGTAGCCCACGTGTTCAGATCGAAAGAAACGCTAGCTGAAAATTTTGTTTAAGGTATGATTCGGAATCTTTAACCTTGATTTAAACGCAGTTGAGCGATCCCCTTCTTGGGATTCATAAAAATTTAACTCCGCTGCGTGTATGGATCCCAACAAATACAGATTGAAGAAATGCCTAACCACCAGATTCTTCAAATCCTCCTCCCGAGTCAACCAAACACCGAGAATCGAGACTTAAGGGTACGAATTCTATTCCTTCTAGACCTCATTTTGGCTTTTAGGTGATAATAGCGCGTATTCTGGTCCCCATTTTTGATCCAAAGATCTCTCGCTTTTTGATACCATTTAACTTCCTCCAAGGCCAGAAAGCGAGCACAGAAACCTTGAGTAAGGATAGGCCGAGGACTTTTAGATCCCATTCAGCCTCGCCAAAATCCTACTCTTCCGAGACTCCACCATACCAAAAACATCATTATTCCATTCACTGATAGAATCTTGAAACCGAGATAGCGAAGAATTAAACTCCCCCTGCGAGACCCAGTTCTCAGCAAGAAAGGCATTGTAGTCTTTATGCTGAAGCCACATTGCCTCAAACCGGAAAGGGCGTCTTGTAGGACCAGCAACCTCCTTAGGACCAAAACAGAGGAAAATCGGATTATGATCTGAGAACTTCACCCTCGGTAAAACCCTGACACAACAATCTTCGAAGGAGGACAAAAAATGCATATTAACAAGGGCCCTGTCGAGACGTTCAAAGAGCCTTGACGAATTAGCCAAACAGGGGCCACGCCAAGTAAAGTTAGCGCCACTGAAGCTGAGATCATTAAGCCTATACCCATTAATCCGATCGATGAATTTTTTCATACGCAAAGAGCTAGGGTTTGATCCACCCACTCTCTCTGAAGGATGCACTACTATGAAGGATGCACTATGTCGTTAAAATCCCCAACAACAACCCAAGGGTTCGCAATGATTAACGACAAATTATTCAATTCATCCCACAAAACTTGTTTAAATTGAGGGAGTGGAAGAGAGTAGACTGCAGTAAGGAAAAAAGAAGGCTCACCTTGCCTTGAACACAAAAGATGAAGAAATTGCCGATCATGACGGAGAACCGAGACTCCCACCCGATCCGTCTTCCAAACCGCAATCGAGACCCCCACGACCGCCGACACTAGGCACATGAGCTAAACCATAAAAGCCCAACTTTTTAAGGCCCGAATTTGGCGAGACTCTTTTTCACACTTGGTTTCGGTTAAAATCACCATACAAGGCTTAGGTTTTTTACACACTAACCGGACTTGGTTCAAAAGGCCCTTATTACAAGCCCTCTAATATTCCAATACAGAATATTCATAATTGGGCTTAAACAAAAAGGAAAGGCCCAACTAAATACACTTACTCTTAGGAGTGTCTAACACCACTGAGCAGAGACCCTCCCCTTCTCTACCCACTTCCTCCATCACCTGATCAGGCCCATCGACATCAAGCCCAGACCAGATGTAATACCCGGGTAATTATTTATCTGGAATATTATATTTCGATAAATAATACCTATTGAAAATAGGTGAATATGTGGTTTCAAATAATAAGTAATAATTATCTTATTTCCTAAGGTAATTTCTATTGAAATTAGGGTGAATAAAGAGCTAAAAATCCCTAAATGCAATTGTGGGCCATAAAATACACGAAAATATTATGATAAATCCTAAGAGGCAATGAAATATTTATTAAAAATTGGAGAATATGTTGTCTCTAATTTAGATAATTTTTAGGATTAATTTCCTTGGAAAATATTGAGGCAAGATTTAATATTATTTTGGGGATCATAATTGACCCCATGATTTTTAATATTTTACATGGGATATAAAATACCAATGTAAGTAAAATAATTGTGAGATAATGATTTATCCTAATTAAGAAAATTATCAAAAATTAGTAAGTGGCTAATCTGGTAATTAATGGGATAATTAAGGTATAAAGTAAATGAATTAAAAATAATTATTTTTAATTGGAGAAATTCGAAATTATTAAATAAATAAAAAATAAAAAATAAAAAATAAAAAATATTAATAAAATATTTTATGCTTAGAAAAATAAATAAAAAATAAAAGAAATAAATAAATAAATATCATGATATTTTTGTAAAATTGTATTATTATATAATATAGTGAATAGTAATGGAATAAATAGGAAACAGATCCTATCTAGAGAACCAAGAATAGGAATTCCAAATTCAAGGTAAAATATTGATCAGTGAGTTTTTACCTTTAAGTGACCTCTTCCGGAAGTAAATTCCGAGGCCGGTAGCGCATTTTCCTAATAAGACGAAATAGGGAAAAATGCAGATGGTCATATTTTGGAATTTGAAGAAAATAATTATAACTCAACATCTAGAGATGAGTTTATAATTATCTCGGACATATTTGGAATCAGTGAATTATTATCCAGAGATTGATGATTCCGAAAGCGATTTCCGACACCGGACGTGTTCGGACACGTTGTTTGAGAAAACTTCAATCTGGACTGTTGGAACCCCGTAAGGGACCGAAATCTAAGTTAAATTAGATATTATTGATGAGGAAGAGAAGATCTTCAAAGTTATGAATCCAGAATTTTGAGATTTCTCCGAAGAGAGGAAACGGAGACGAACAGGGGAAAATATGTCGAACCGGCCATAAAGCAAGTTGACTCACCATTTTTGGACCAATTGTTTGCTGCCAAATCAGCCTTGAATGTCGACCAACATGCTGCATGGCTAGGAATTAAACACCATTATGCTTTGATTTTACTTGGTTATAAGGTAAGAGAAAATTACAAGATTTGGAATATGGAAATTACCAAAGTGGCACAATTTTTGCCTATATAAAGACATGAGCACCTTCATCATTTTACACACCAAAAATCTGCCTCTTAGAGAGAAGTTAGAGAGAGAAGCTCGGGAGAAAGTCGAGCAAAGTCCGGGTAAGTTCTTCGGTCCTTAGTCTTTAGTTTCGGTAGTTCTTTCGGTAGATATAGTAGGAATGCTAGATTTATCTTTAAATTTTCAAGATAGTCTAGATATCATATTTAGGGGTAAATATGATATATATTTCGAAAATATGATGAGGGAAAAGATCTGTCAAAATTCGGAGAGATAGAGCGAAAAAACAAGCTCGGCGAAATTCCGCCGATTAGGGGTTCAGGGGCATAAATGGTAATTTGTACCTAAAATGCCCGTTATAGTGCTAGAAGTTGATAAATGTTATCCTTATAGGATATTTGAGATAATCGGACATTTGTTGTACCGCCGTCGCATTGTTTCACCATTTTGTCAAAAATTACCGTTTTCCGTAAAAGGTACCGTAGTCGGCAACGAAGGTACGTTCGCGTACTGTAACACTAACTCTGATGCTTATTATATGCGTATATGTGTTGTTAGGTATGTACGTTCGCGTACTGTAACACTAACGCTGATGTTTATAATATGCGTCTATGTGCTATGTGTATGGTATGTCTATGTGAAGTAGTCGATAGCTCGTGGTATGCTTATTGTCTTGTTATTATGCTTTGGGTGTTGGGATACGTTGGCTAAGTGCGAATACCATTGCTAAGTGCGAATACCATTGCTAAGTGCGAATACCATTGCTAGGTGCGAATACCATTGCTAAGTGCGAATACCATTGCTAAGTGCGAATACCATTGTGAAGTGCGAACCGTATGCTAAGTGCGACATATCGCGGGGGCTTATATGATGTTGGGGTATGCTTGTTAGTGTGCTCGACATCTGTCTATGTGGTGTATATAAACATGAGGTTAATCGTTACCCGAGGTTCAATGGGCATTGAACCTCGGCTCTTAATATAGCGACGGAGTTCGGAGGAACGAGGACCGAGGAGAAAGGCAAAGCAAAGACGCATAGGGACTCGGGCGAAGACTTTCCTCTGCGTTTATTTACTTTTGAAAACTCTCGGTCATTGTACCGCTTTTGTAATCGCCAAACTTACGGCATTTTGAATATAAGTATCGGTTACTCAATCGCTCCGATGCTCTACTCGATGAAAAAAAAAATTATACCGCTTTTAAAATGGGATGTTACATTTAATTTTCCTTGGAGCTCCACCGGAGCAACCATTTCACCGGATCGAGAGATTCAACGATGAAAGCATCCAAATCTGCATGGTCAGCGACAATAGGGACATCTCCTTTATTCTCCACGTAGACAACCTCCAGATTACCGCTCATCACATTTTCATTGTTATTCAGAATCCCATAGGTCAACCTCGGCTTCTCCCCACTTTTAGACTCCCCAATCACAATCTCCCTTGATCTTTTCTCTTTCCTCAGGTAATATGTGCCAATTGTCACAGAAGTTAACAAAATGTAGCAATTTCGCCCCTCCGTCAATTTTGACCGTTAAGTTTAACTTATGTGCCATGTGGCATGCCATCTCATCACACGTGGCATGCCACCTCATCAATCAAATAGAGTTAAGTATAATTTTTGCCCCGAAAGTTTTCGTTGAGGAGCAATTTTTCCTTCGTCTCCGAATATTAAATTTGACTATTAAATCAGTCAAAGAACACACGTCATGCCTTCAAAATATCGAACTTAGAGTTAGAGGGGGAGATCTTTGAGACGTTGAGCTCAAGGTTACCAAAATTTGTGAAGCCGAACTAGTCAAAGGGATAGAAAGGTCTATCGCAAAACGCAGAGGAAACATCACTTATGATCTAAGCAAATGAAATGTAAAATGAGAAATGAATTGTCCCAAAAATTGATTCAGTAAGACAAATCAATAGTTATAGTATTTACCTTTATATAGATTGATATAGACCACTCACTTTGTCCCACAAGGTAAATCTATACTTGCTCATAATTTTAAGAAGCAAGATATATTTTTATGAGCAAAGATAGATGTAGTTTTAGGAGCAAGTATAAATCTATAACCTCCTTAAAATCGCTAGAATTCTTAAGAGCAATATAGATTTACCTTGTGGGATAGGGTGGGTGGTCTAGATCAATCTATACAAAGATAAATACTATAACTATTGATTTGTCTTACTGAACCAATTTTTGGGAAAAATCATTTCTCGTTTTATGTTTCATTTGCTTAGATCATAAGTGATACTTCCTTTGAGTTTTGCGACAGACCTTTCAGTCTCTTTGACCAGTTCGACTTCATAAATTTTGGTTGCCTTGTGCTTGACGTCTCAAGGATCTCCCTTTCTGACTCCAAGTTCAACATTTTCAAGGTGGCATGCCATGTGTGATGAGATGGTATGCCACGTGGCACATAAGTTAAATTTAACAGTCAAAATTAAAGGAGGGGCAAAATTGCTACGTTTTATTAACTTCCGTAGCAATTTTGCTCCAAAAAAAACTTTCATCCACCCAGTGTTCCTTAGCTAAAACTTCCGTAGCAAAAAAGGTACTTTTCCCTTTTACTTACCTAGCAAACTTTTTACGTAAGCATGAAAATATGGTATTAAAAGTGTGTCATATGTATATAATTCAATTTCAAGAAACTACAAATCACTAGATCATCCTCGCTTCCTTCCCTTTAATCCTGATGGATTAAATTTGAGAATCAAATAATTAAGGGAAAACTTATTCCCGAGTCCTTTTGGTCTCCTTAAGTTTTGAATTAGGTCCTTAAGTTTTTTTTTTGGCACCTTGAAGTTTACTCAATTATTCAATTAATCCTTTTACCATAAAACCAATAAATAAAGAATAACAATGTAACAAATTTGTTAGCCATTGATGATGAGGGTCTCATTAGGCACAAATGAATCCACATTGGCTATGACAAAACTATTGTGATTGACTACTTTCACCATTGAGTCAGGTTAAGTCATATTTTTGAGAAAGCAGCAGCAGGTCAACAGTCGCAAAGGAGGCCATGGGAGAAGGGAAGGTCCCCGACCAACCATCAACGCTGATCGCTACTAAGGCCGTGGAGGAAGAGAATATCGACATCCTCTACATCTAAAGCTTTATCCCCAATTTTGACAAGCTCATATGCTTCTCATTCAAAAGACAAAGCTTTATCCGCATCCTATTTGGAGCAATGATCGCCGGTGGGAGGATTATAATATCGTATCCAATTTGTAATAAATACAAACCTTTGTTTGCTTGGTTTTACACTCATTCTTGACAGAATTTTTAATTTACATTCCAGTGGATGATAAAGTTATATCCAAGCTTTTTAGATAAGCTTCTTGTCCTAATTAATTCTATACATATCCAAGCTTAGTTTTTCTATTAGAGCCTTGTTATGGTTTCTAAATCCCTCAAAATAGTTGCTAGCAAGTGGGAGGAAGTGAAGAAGAAGGGTTTTAAGATCGGGGATCGTACAAACAAGCTTCGGTAATCAAAAGCGATGTTTATTAGAACTTTTTAAATCAAAAAGCCATGAGGAAATACTATCAAATTTTAAAAAATGTTAAAAAAAATTGATTTAATGTTGGAATAAAGTTTAAAAGGTGCTAAAGAGTTCAAAACAAGTATTTTGTTGGAAAAGAAGCAAAATTCATAATTAGTTCCCTTTGTTTTCTTTGTCTTATCCTTATCTAGATCCATCCAATATCCGGTCTAATTTTTTTTTGACCGGTCTAAAAAACCAATTTTTGGTTCATGTATGTTTTAGATTCTAGGTAAAATCCATTTCAAGGTCCATAGTAGTAAAAACAAAATGTCAAAAAAGGCCTAAGAAAAAGTCACATGTCAAAAAAGGCTCCAGGGCCTTTTCTGATATTATTTCATAAAACATTAGTTGTTAATGAGACTGATATAGTTGTTAACGGGTACTGATTTAGTTGTTAATGAGACTGATTTAGTTGTTAATGAGACTGATTTAGTTATTAACAGGTATTGATTTAGTTGTTAATGAGATTGACTTAGTTGTTAACGTTTTATAAAATAATACCAAAAAAGGCTCTAGGGCCTTTTTGGACATGTGACTTTTTTTAAAGACTTTTTTGTTACTATGAGCCCTGAGATGGATTTTTCCTAGATTCTAATAGCAGGTTCAATTTGTCAATTATGGTGCTTAGTTTTGCATACTTAGTGTTTTATCATGTTCAATGAACTGAGACTTACCATGAGCTCTGACGATCCAACACGACTCCGCCCCTCCTCCTCTAGAGGAGGACGATCTACTTAGAAGGAACTCGAAGAAGATAAAGAATAATGAGGGTATTAAGGAATCCTTTCTTCCATTGGGCTCTTGGCCTTTACTGGGAGCGGCGAAAAGTGTTTTTAAAAAAGGTGGAGTTTCTTTCGTGAAAAAACTGAAAGGGAAATCTGGAAATGGGGATAGTTCGGAAGATGAAGATAACGGGGGTCGGGATAGTCGGGATGACGACATCATGTCCGACGATGAGTTGGAATCGATGATCCGCTCCTCTTTGTGAAGCGAGGAAGACACGGAGAGAAATTTCCCAACGTTTACGTTCTCGGACAAAATCAAGAAACGTCTGTTTAGAGCATGGAGAAAGGCGGTTATTATCAAACTGTTAGATAAGGCTATTGGATATAAAGCTTTGTTAGCTCGTATTCAACCTTGGTGGGCTAAAAAAGGAGTGATTAATTTGATTAACATTGGCCATGGCTATTTCGTAGTTAAGTTTTCCAACAGAGAAGACTTCCTTAATGCATTGGCGGGGACCATGGATGGTCTATGATCACTACCTTCTTTGTGAGGCCTTAGGTTCCTAACTTCATTCCGGCCCGGAGAGAAGGTGGACAAGGTTGCAGTGTGGGTTAGAGTTCCTAAAATTTCTTTGGAGTACTATGATCGTGAAGCACTTACCTATATTGGTAATAGGATAGGTGAAACGGTCAAAGTTGATTTTAATACTGCTGGTCATTTGAGGGACCATTATGCACGTATTTGCGTCTTAATCGATCTCGGTAAGCAGCTAATGGCGGGGTTCAAACTGGATGGGGAGGAGTATTTCTTAGAATATGAGGGGTTACGTTTGCTCTGCCCTTCATGTGGTTTGTATGGTCATACTGAGGTTTTGTGCCCTAGTCGGAAAAAAGATAATGGCTCCAATAGTAAGACACAGACTGAGAAACAGAATTGCTCACCAGAGAAGAGGGATTTGCAGCCAGAAATTGCCTCAGCCGATATCAGGGATCATTGGAAAGTGGTCCAACGGCAGTGACGCCAGCAAAAGCAAAAGGTTGAAAAAGGGGTGCTCCCAACGCATGATGCAGGTGGATCACGCTTTGTAATTCTTGCAGAGGCAGAGGATATATGGCGCGGCGGTCGACAATGTTGTTGGTCACCAAAGTGCGGCGTTTCGGCCGAGGGGGAGCGGAGAGTAGTCAACCGCGGGGGATTATCGTGGTTCGAGATCAGAAACGGTCGAAAAAGGGGGACTCTAGAAGGCGATCAATCAAAGAGGGAGGTACGGAGACAAGATGTATGAAGATGAGTCAACCTCGCAAAAGGCCAGAGAAAAGGAAGGAGTAGGAAAAGAAAGGTGCGGACACAAGGTTAGTTGCTGTGGCTGACATGTGTTTGAGTAATGAGGTGGAAGAAGGTAAGAATTTCATTAGGCCTGGTCTTGAGGTGGTGAGCGGCGTTGGGCCGGCGAGAAGACTAAGCTGTGTTGAGTTTGGAAGGGGGAACACTAATAAAGTGGAGTGGTGAGTTTGCTTTGGGCCCCACGCCGGACAATTTGTTAACGTTAGAGGGCCGTCCATTGGACCATGATAACGTGTCTCTTATGGCAGAGGGGGCTTTGGACCCTGGTGAGGAGAATTTTGTGGATGTCATGCAGGGTAACGGGCCTATTGTGGCATCTCTCTCTGATCCAGTTATTGATGATGAGGATTTGGTGGATTTGTCGATGGTCCCCGAATCTCGTGGCGTGAAGGTGTGGTGGGTTCTATTTTAAATTAGTTTCCTTAAGGATAGTGTCTTATTTTGGAATGTGAGGGGTGCTTGTAATAGGCATCTCCTACCAAATATCAAGTCTTTTTGTAGTGGGCCGAAACCTAACATTATTTTCCTTGTTGAAACGAAAGCTTCCAGCGATTTGACTTTTCGTCCCCTTCTGTCTTGGGGTTTTAATTCAATCAAGCATGTCTTGAGTGAAGGCAGGTGTCCGGAGGTTTGGTGGTTATTTGGAGAAGCGATGTTGTAAAGCTGAAAATCGTGGAGGTTGCTCGTCAGTTTATTCATTGTGAATGTGAGTTCAGCGACAGACCTTCCTTTCTCATTACAGCTGTTTACGCCATTCCCCACTCAAACCTTCGGGTTGCTCTCTGGTCTTCCTTAAAATCCTTGGCTGCATCTATTGGGAAGCCTTGGATTGTTTGTGGGTACTTTAATGACATCCTCTCTCCTTTGGAAAGAATTGGAGGGGTGGGAGGTAGCGTTAAAGAATTCAGTGGTTCAATGATAGGACTAGGGAATGTGGCTTGTCTGACCTGGGGTTCCAGGGGCCTAAATTCACATGGAAAGGGCCTCTCATTCCTGGTAATGCTAGATTGTATGAGAGGCTGGATCGTGCGTTTGGGAACAATTTGTTTCTAAATTCCTTCAGTGAGTGTGTGGTCAAGGTACTTCCTTGTACTCTGTATTCGGATCATAATCCTTTGCGCTTGGATTTCTCTCCGGACCTAAGAGGTACTTCTTCTTGTCCCTTTAAATTTGAAGCAATGTGGTTATGTCATGAATCTTTTGACAATTTTTTGTTGAATTGTTGGGATGGTGAGATGAATATGAGGGATGCTTTATTTAAAGTTCAAGAGGCACTGGTTGACTGGAACAGAGAGTGTTTCGGTTTAGTTGAGAAAAACAAGAGGATTCTTCTTGCTAGACTGAAGGGCATCCATAATTCTCAATCTTACCCTCATTCCCCTTATCTATGCTGGCTTGAGAAAAGTTTGCGGTTGAGCTCAACCGGTTATTGGTTCGGGAAGAAGTCAAATGGTTCCAAAAGGCCAGAACGGAATGGATCACCAAAGGGGATCAGAATACTCGCTTCTACCACCTTAAGTCATCCATGAGAAAAAGGAGGAACACGATTTTGATGCTTAACGACGATAATGGAGTCTGGATGGAAGATGAGTTCAAGATAAAGTCTTTAGTGATTGATTTCTTCAAATCCCTGTATCAGAAGAAAGATGGAGGTCCCTGTAACCTGAGCACCATTTCAAAATTTCTGGTTCTGGATAAAGACGAATTTGGTAGCCTGGGTTTGTCCCCCAATGATGAGGAAATCAAAAAAGCTATGTTTGCAATTGGTCCCTAAAAAGCACCTGGATGTGATGGTTTCCCTGCTCTATTTTTCCAATCTAAATGGGATGTTGTGGGACTAGCAATGTGTGGCTTTGTTAATAATGTTTTTGAAGGAAAACAAAAATTAACTGAGCACAACAAGACAATTATCTCTCTTATTCCCAAAAGAGAGAATCCTGAAGTGGTAGGACATTTCCGACCTATTTCTCTGTGTTCGGTGTATTATAAATGCATCACAAAAGTTATCACTGGAAGACTTAGAGATTTAATGGACTCTATTATCTCTCCGTTCCAATCAAGTTTTATAAAAGGGAGACAAATCCATGACAATATCATAATTGGCCAAGAGATAATGCATACTATGAAACATGCTAGGGGAAGAAAAGGGTTAATGGCAATGAAAATTGATCTTGAAAAGGCATATGACCGTATTCGTTGGGATTTTGTGTGGTTTGTTCTTGAAGAGGCAGATATGGAAGTCAATTTCATTAATCTTATTATGGAATGTATTTCAACTGTTTCTTTCAATATTTTGTGGAATGGTTCCTAAACGGAGTTCTTTTCTGCAAAAAGAGGTCTTAGGCAGGGAGACCCTATTTCTCCCCTCTTGTTTGTGTTGTGTATGGATAAGCTATCTCATATTATTGCGGATGAAGTTAATAAAGGTAGTTGGAAGCCAATAGGCATGTCCAAAGAAGGTCCGTTTATCTCTCATCTCATGTTCGTGGATGACATCCTGTTATTTGGTGATGCTACTGAGGAGCAAGCCGGATGCATGATGAAGTGTCTTTCGATGTTTTGTGATGCCTCTGGTGGGAAAATTAGTAAGCCGAAGTCGTCCATCTTTTTCTCCCCCAAAGTGAAAGCGGTCGTGAAGCAAAACATTGCTTCGATTTCCGGTTTCCATATTTCTGTGGAAATTGGTAGATACTTGGGGTTTCCTCTATCCAAAAAAAGGAAGCCTACTGAGACTTTTCGCTATATTGTGGATAAAGTTAGGAGTAGGTTGGCAACTTGGAAAGAAAAATGTTTATCTAGGGCCGGTAGAATTACTCTTGCCAAGTCTGTATTAAGTGCTATGCCGCTATCCCTATGCAAGTTGCTCAACTTCCTATCTCAATTTTCCATGAGATTGAGAAGATCTAAAGGAATTTTATTTGGGGCCATAGTGATTCTCCTTATGGTTTTCATCCGATTGGGTAGAACCAAGTGTGTTTACCCAAGGATAGGGGGGCTCGGTTTCAAGAAAATTTCTTCCCTTAATGCAGCTTGTGGGGCCAAGTTAAACTGGAAGCTACTTTCATGATCGAAAGGCCTTTGGACTGAGGTTATGTTGAAGAAATATATGTTGAGGGATAAGTCGATTTATTCTACTCCGGAAGTGGAGATTCTCCCCTTTGGAGATTCATTGCTAGTCAAAAGGAGGTTGTTTCCAAGGGTTCTCTTTGGAAAATCCGGAATGGGGAAAATGTCAGTTTTTTCTCAGATCCATGGCTATTTAAAGATAAACCTCTGAAGGCTATTTGTAACAGACCTCTCTCAGAGGATGAAGAGAACAGCTGTGTGGCCAGTTGGGCAGATAATGGTTGCTGGAAATTCGATCTGCTATCATCAGTGTTCCCTAGGAGTTTCTTCCATAATTTTAGCCATTGTATTCCACCGACTCTGGAAGCAGGGAATGATGTTTTGGTTTGGAAAGAAACGGGGAATGGGATTTTCTCGGTTAAAAGTGCCTATAACCTCATTGAGGGATTAGATGGGCAAAATGGCAGTAAGCTATTTAAAGATATTTGGAGATGGGAAGGGGCTGAACGTATCAGGCTCTTTCTATGGACCACGTTTAATAATCAACTACCTACTGGTTTATGGAGAAGCCGCTGGGCTCTTTCTTCCCCATTGTGCACTCACTGTAATGAAGAAGTTGAAGATGTCTTGCACATCCTTAGGGACTGCAAGTATGCTAGAAGCCTGTGGAATACCTTACTTAAACCAGATTGCAAGGCTGAGTTTTTCGCAGCCACGCTGAAAGATTGGGGCATTCTAAATCTTAACAAGCATCTTGGTATTCATTCGATGCATATTTGGCAACAAGTTTGGGGAGTGGTGACTTGGAAGTTGTGGTTATGGCGCAATGAAAGCATCTTTACTGAGGGGTTTGAAAAACCGAACAATCCTGCCGTGGTGGTTCAGAATTCCTTGGACTATTTTGTTCATTTGCAGGAGGAACCTAGTAGTAGTGTGTTGGCTACTCGGAAGTCAGTTCGATGGTCCCCTCCTAATTTCGATTGGCTAAAGCTTAACATTGATGGTGCGGTAACTCAGATTTCAGGAAGAGTGGGATGTGGGGGAGTTTTGAGGAATCACCTTGGTGACTGGGTCTCTGGCTTTTCTTACCAGCTAGGAACCTGTTCGGTGTTTGAGGCAGAAGAATGGGCCATTTTGAAGGGTCTTCATCTTGCATGGGAGCTGGGTTTCCGTCGGGTCCAGGTGGAGTCGGATGCTCAAGACTTGATAGACATTTTAAATGGAAAGGGAGGTGCTTTCGAAGGGGACCTCATTCTGTGGCAGATCCGCAATTATAGGAGAAAGGAATGGAACCTCAGTTTTCATTTCATTCTCAGAGAAGGGAATAGGGTGGCTGATCTTCTGGCGAAAAGAGGCATTTCTGCCTCTTCTTTCCTTGATACGTGCCCTGAACCGGTGCAAGAGCTGATCAATCAAGAGATTCTCGGGATTCAATTCCCGATTGTAATTTGTTTTAGTTTTTATGTTTTTCAGTATTTCTTATGTAACAAAAAAAAAAAAAAAAAAAGTTGCCTTGAGGGCTTGTTTGGTATGAGGAGAGGGAAGGAAAGTTAGGGACCAAAAAAGCTTTTTAGTAGGATTTATAAAATGAGAGAAGCGGAGTTAAACATTTTTAATTCATTTTCTTGACTCTTTTATTTTACATATTATCTTTATTAAATTAATTTTTCTTATAGTGTTACTCAAGGTTATCTTATCTATATGGGGTGTTTGGTCTAGTATTCTAATTCTTGTCGCGGGTTGTCCTTGGAGCGGTGATTTCATGTGGGTTTGGTATCAATCTCTTAATATTAATAAATATCGTTAAACTCATCAATGGAAAATCTTGGTTCAACGTATTTAAATAATGACTTTGCGATTAAATTAATGCTTAAAAATACTCTAAAATTATACTGTTTTGATTTATTTTCTTTGAAATATCATAATATTTTTTATGAAAAGGATCATAAAAAATTTAAAGCTGCACCATTTCATCACTGTGGAATATCAATATTAATAATTTATATAAAATCTAATGATTAAAAAAAAAATACAGAAAAAACATTTAGGAGGTTGAGGCACTAGAGAAAGGCACATTAGAAGCCTCAAACCGAGTTTATTAATTACTAATTTTACTAGAAAAATTAAATTTGATATGATAACCATTGAAGTCTAAATTGCAACAATGTATTCCTTTTTTTCTGGTTTCAATTGGAAAGAATGCCCCATTTTTTGCCATTTCAACCAGGATGTCGCTTAGTTCCCCATCTTCAAACTTATGTGTGCTTTTACTTACAATTGAAACAGAATCTGCTATGTAATGCCTCCATCCATCTTCATGCTCACTTCGCTTCCATTTTCTTCAGCCGACTCAGCTTTCAATAATTCAATTATGCCCAACAACTCTGTATTGACCTGTCACACAAGCATGCCACCAGAGGAACTAAGCAATCAATTTACAAATTCTTATATTTAAATAACCATACAGATCAAAAATAACAAAAGTACAAATTATGCATGATTCACCTGAATGTTCTGAAGAAAATCAGAAATGTCAGTAGGGCACCAAGGGCATTTGATCACATTCTTTGAAGAGGTACGTTGAGATCTTCCACCCCTTCTTATTTCTCTCACAGAAGCTTAACTGCAAAGGCACCCTCCAAACATGACTTACAGAAATTATTTGTGCAGGGTGTCTTCACAGGGTTAGCCATAACCTCTTTATAGATAAGGCAGCCAAATTCTGCATATGGAAAACATAACGAGTAAAAATAGACTTTAATTGGACGGGAGTAGGGACAAACTAAAAGCAAAGCATAATGATCATACCCTAGCGCAATCTTTCCCTGATTGAAAGATTATAGGCTTTCCTTATTTCCCTCCTAGATCTTTTTACCTCTTGGGGGTCCATACTTTTTACATGCTTTTGACAAGGAGTTAGTGGTATTTTCCACTTCCAAAAAGATTGTTAAACAAACCATTATACATTTCCCAAAACTCAAATTCTAAAACTGTGACGTTTAGTGACAATTTTGGAAAGAAGGGAAGTAGTTTTATATTGACGATAATATGAATAGGATATTTGAAGAGGTATAATTTTAAAATATCATTCACATAGAAATCCCATGATGGAGTCCCCTTCCTTTCTACCAAGTCTGTAGCCTTCTTCAACTCAGGAATTACCGGCAAATCTAGGGGGCGATCTCCATGTTCATCACTATGTCACATGCAGAATATAATTTACTAGAAGGAATTTCCAATAGGATCAACACATATTAAGTGAACTACATAATACATACCTTGTCCATGGGGAAGGTTCATTGTCATATCTACCAAATAAGTACCGATAAACTTTCAAGCCCTAATTAAGCATAAGCCTTTAGAAAAGTTGCATGAAACCAAGATCCAGAACATGGGAAATAAAAAAAAGAAAAAGAAATATCACATCTACCAGCATTTCGCGTTTTCGCCAACACTTTTCAATTTGGCAAATGCCATCATAACGTAATCCTTTCTCAGGGGGCATATGGGGATCGCTTCTTCTTGTGAGATCTGCTCGTTTAGATTAAATAGGTTATACATAAAGCTTTGTAAGTATGGATTAAGGCTCAATAAATCAAATAGATATCCCCAATTTTTTTTTTTAAAAAAAATCCTGAAATTTCAAGCTATTTAAACCCCCATCCACGAAAAAAAAACAAAAAACACACACACACACACAGAATTTACAATAGAAAAGACCAGAAAAAGAAACGCTACAAGAAATACAATTTTTTTAGTGCAAGAGAGATTCAGAGGGATTGTGCAAATGGAAAAAGTTTAAGAACATTAATTTAAAGGGATTCAAAATAAATGATAAGAATGAACATGATTGACCAAAAAGAAAAAATTAAATAAAAGAAATGACGTAGATTGATTGTACAACACTAATATAGATGCTTACAATGTAACAAAACAAAGAGCAAAGTTAATTAAATTTGACAATGTACGTAGGTACTAAGATTGGAAAGCAAACATAATATAATAAATTAAAATTTCAATGTGCATATATATTTAGGACAAAATATGCATACAAAACACCTATATAATACTAACAAATCAAAAAATTCGGGGAGGAGACTAGCAGGAAAACCCTCCTCCCTCAACAATTCAACTGAACCGACAAAAGAAATTTATCAAAATGGAGAGTCTGAGTGGACAACATCAGGTATAATTTCAAGTATAATTTTTTATGCAACTGAATCAAAACTTTATAAATGAATAAAGCCAAATCTCATACAAATTGATGGACTAGACCATACACCAATTTTTTGGTCAAACTATTTGGTTTAACTTAGATATCATTAGTTTTCTCAGTTAGACACAATTTTAATGCATAGAAAAACGATAAAAATCATAACTGTACACAAGATCAACTCAGGCACCTTCTTTGCAATTCTATTATTTGGTTAATGTGATGCTATATATACAACGTATAAATGATAAAGGTGGAAATATTTGTCACTTATTACAACTTTCAAATGGTAAATCATAAACCTAAGACCCCAATAAAAATCTAAAAAATAATGTGATGGGTAGATGGGGATCTAAATCTATGTTGATTTCATTGATCTATGTCTATAACCCATAATAAGCATATGAAAGAAACAATGATGTGATTGCTGGATGGGGATTTCAAAGATAATATGAATGAAACATGTGATATATGGTGAATTTCTAAATACCTTTTGGTAATCCGTTGATCTGATTTGTACAAGTCATAAACCGCTCTCTTTTCTTACACTTGATCATCTTCTTCTTATTGATTATCCAAAACTTCTATGGATCTAAATCTTTAGTCACCGGTAAAACTAAGAAAAAAAATAAAAAAAATCCTATGCTCTAAATAAAATTTGACGCCTGCTTCTAAGAGCTTATGTGATGTGTGTATATATATATAACGAGGAAAGCTAGGGTTTGAAAGATGTGGTTATTAAATATTTTAGTTAATTAATCCCCATAAGTGTATGTCATGTATATAGATTCAATGTATTGGAGCCTTTTACATTTATTGAATCCAACAAATCATAGCCAGCAAAATCCAATAAAGCCCTATTTGCTGTGACTTGGGCCCATTTAATTATCTCGTCCATTATAATGTATCTTCTAGAACAAGGGCTAATTGTTAATCATTGTGTGACTCTCTTCATTGCACATGTATCACACTACAAAAAAAAAAAACTATCGTTTGTCGCTGCCCATCTGTAACGGTCATAAATAACCGATACAAAATAATTATTTACCGCGTTTTTGTAGCAATTTTTTAATGAACCGCAACAAATTAATGGTTGCTGAGCTATTTGTAGCAGTTACACTAAAGTAAACCGCTACAAATGTGGTGCCAGCTTGGCGCGTTATGGCGCGAATCTCTGTGGCGCAACATCTGTTGCGGTTTTTTTGGAAACACCACTACAAATTTGGCGCCAACGTTGTCGCGTAATGGCGCGAACTTTGTCGCTGTAATTCTGTAGTGGTTATACGAAAGAAACCTCTACAGGATAGCGGAAGGACAACGTTTTGTCGCGGTCGTTGTGAAGCGGAGCTACAACCGCGTCAGATAATATAATTTTGTAGCGGTTAATGGACAAACCGCTACAAATATTTATGCTATATATAGTTAATTTGTCCATACATCTAATTATAAAGTTTGAGAAAATACTAAATGCGTTGTCGCTGGATGAACTTTCTCGGCTGAGTAGTGGAAGACATGCAGATATCTGCAGCCCTGATCTCTTATGTCGAGAGATGAGAGCGGCATATATTTGCCTCTCTCTTCTTTCTGGCCGAGACAGTTCCTTCAGTGACAATCTACATTTAGTTTTTTCTTTGACGTGAAGACTTCTACTCTTCTGAAGATAGTCCAACGTGAACCGAAGATTGGTTTCCATTATAGCCACCTATCTCTTTGTAAAATATCTCTGATCAAAATGAGTGAGGGAGTGTTTCCAGGGAGATTGGTGGCTATACTGAATGCGAGTCTTCACGTGCATGTTAGACTATTTTCTGTAACTAATTATTCCTAATTTATTACTTTCGAGTGTTTTGGGGAAACTGAAGAAGATAAATTAATTAATTGAAATTTCTATTATTTTATAAATATTTTCACCAAACTAATTGGTTTGACTGACAAACCAAATAGTTTGGATTTTTTTTGCCACAAAAGTAACTTTGTAGCGGTTAAGCTATAACCGCTACAAAATAGCAAGGGGCTATAGTTAGTTGCAGTTATTTGACTCTAACCACTACAAAATTGTAAAAGTCTCTAGTTTGTCGCGGTTATTTAACCGCAACAAGTTTTTATGAAGAACGAGCAAAGTTGTCACAATTTTTGTTGCAGTTCACAAGTTTTCTAATTTTGTAGTGGTTATATGTAATAACCGCTACAACTATAGCATTTTTTTTAACAATTCCTCTCATTTGAAAATCTCGCACGCGCGCGCAAGGTTTTGATTTTCACCTTTTAACCTTTTAACTTGTACCTTTCAACATCATGGTTTCTAAAGATAAGGGAAAAGTGAAAGTTTTTGATCGTGAGAGAAGACCTATAAGGGGCAGTAGTAGTAGAGGGGGCCGTACGAGAGGGCATGGGCCTGTAAATATCCCCCCTCCGCCCCTCGAGTGGAAGGGAAGAAGTTTGATGACCTCTTTACAGATGAGGAAATCCCAAACCTATAGACTGTAGGGGGTGAAAAGGGTGCAAGTTTGTTGATCAGCGACGTGGACGAAAATTCGGAGATCCATATTGAGATTCCCATATCCGAGGCGGAGCGGTTTCTCGATGAGGAGAATGAGCGGGACCAGGGGAACTCCCGACCGTCATCTTCGCGTTCCATCGGATTTGTGGTGGATGTCGAAGGTAAATATAATCAGTTTTTTTGTGAAAAAAATTAAATTTAAATTTCTTACGTGTAATTTGAATTTATTTAAATGCAATACAACAATGTGTTTATAATTGTGCAGATGAACATGGGAACATCAGCAGGAGGACGCTGGATGTTGCCGCGGTCACTCAGATGGACGACCATCGCGTCATAGTCCCTTGGAACATGGACACGGACCAGCCGATCGGCAATGCTTTCCCTGACGCACACATTCCCACAACCTTCTACGAGGCCAAGAAGGTAATCAACCGCATTAGGCCGAACTACGAAAAAATTGATGCATGTCCTAACGATCGTATGCTTTATTGGGGAGAGGATGCTCGGAGGAGACTTGTAAGAAGTGTCACACTTCGAGGTTCGGACGATTCGGAATGGAAAGAAGCGAGAAGAAGAAACCGCAAAGATTTTAAGGTACTTTCCTTTAAAACCTCGCCGACAAAGACTGTTTATGTCGTCTAAGACAGCTAAGCATATGAGGTGGCATGAAGCTGCCAAGAGCGAAGATGGTAAACTCAGACATCCACGGGATGCTGAAGCTTGGAAAGCGTTTGACTCAGACTTTCTTGATTTTGCGGCGGATCCTAGAAATGTTTGTCTTGCTTTGGCAACCGACGGTTTTAATCCGTTTGGGAATCTTAGAACAAGCTATAGTATATGGCCAGTTGTTTTGATACCTTACAACTTGCCACCTTGGATGTGTATGAAACAGAGCTCTTTTATTAAGTTCATGATCATTCCAGGCAAAAAGGCACCGGGAAATGATGATGTGTACCTCCAACCGCTTATCAAGGAGTTAGTGGAGTTATGGAATGTTGGCGTCGAAACGTATGACACGCACAAGAAGACACTGTTCAACTTGCGTGCGGCATTGATGTAGACTATCAGTGACTTCCCTGGAGTAGGAACATTATCCCGGTGGAATGTGCATACCGGCCTTGCGTGTCCGGCTTGCAATTTTGACTCTGACTCAGTACGCCTTCTCCACAGTCGCAAGTGGTGCTTCATGGGTCATCAGAGGTTTCTCGATGGTACGCATATGTTTAGGTTGCAATGCAATCGTTTCAATGGGCAACAGGAAAAAAGAGGACCTCCTCGGAATTTATCCGGTACAGAAATAATAGAGCAGCTTGTGAATGTTGAATTTGAGTATGGGAAAAAAGACGATGCAGCAAAGGCCGGTACAAAGATTGCCCGGGCTTCTGGTTTTGCGCCCGAGCAATGGCGGAAGATAAGCGTCTTGTTCACTCTTTCGTTTTGGAAAGATAATTTGCTCCGACACAGTCTGGATGTCATGCACATTGAGAAGAATGCATGCGACAATGTGTTGTACACGATTCTGAACGAACCAGGCAAGTCAAAAGATCATCTTCAAGCAAGGAAAGATTTACGGGAGATGGGGATTCGTGGAGACGCCTGGCCAGATGAGCATGACAGATTTCAACCGGCAAAATTCACCCTAACAAAACCGGATAAGGAAATCTTCCTCGCGACGTTGAAGAAGATACAAGTTCCTGACGGGTATTCAAGCAACATTTCATGATGTGTTGATGTGCAGGCTCAAAAGGTCACTAGGCTGAAGAGTCATAAATCACATGTGCTTATGCAACTATTACTTCCGCTGGCCATCAAGAATACACTGCCATTGGATGTGTCGATCATTTTGTTGGAGCTTTGTACTTCTTTTGGAAGTTGCGTTCCAAGGTTTTGATCGTGGAGGAGCTCGACTAGCTGCAACATAAAATCATTCTTACACTGTGTCATTTGGAGATGATCTTTCCTTCGTCATTCTTCAGGTCATGGTTCACCTGACAGTACACCTTGTTCACGAAACAAAGCTTGCTGGCCCGGTTCAATACCGATGGATGTATCCTATTGAGAAGTACTGATGAGCACAAACCATACCATGTTTTCCCTATATTTTATGATCGAATTGTATGGTGAATGAAAGCTTAAACTGCAAACAATCCAAGCAAAAAGGCATATATTCATGATATAAGGAACTGAAGGATGGAAACCATTTACATCCTGAACATGTGCTAAGAAGGAGAAAATTACATTGTTTTAAAGAACGTATAGCAAAGCTGATACGATTCTATAGCATTCCAACTGCAACTCGAAATGCAATAAAAAGCATCACGAAAGCTATAGCAAAGTAAAGGACGCAATGCTATGCAGCATATTTTCTGACCTTTTTATCTAGTTGATTCCAGGAATAGAAATAAAAGATTGAGATCAACAGGTAGATTGCTGACATAATAGAATAGAAGATGCAGAGGATCAAAACAGAAAGATTTGAAGAATCTCGCAGGATCCGCAGAATCAATCTACAAACATGAGATGTGATAGATCTCGATGATTTGGAAAGCCCGGCTAGCTTAACTTGCGTCACACGAAAGTTTGAATATAAAAGGAAACAACAGGACAACCATAGAAGATAGTCGCACAGAGCCAACACAAGATTTAACATTCGGCCAACTCAAAAGAAGAGTGAGAGACTTCACTAGCACGAGAATTCCAGGATAACCCAACATGCTTCCTCGCAGTAAGATGAAGGGAAGAAGACGTGGAGTGGTGACGTGACAGGGCTTCGTCCACGCCGTCAGAACGCCGTCAAGCTTTTTATTTTCATTTGTTTTTATTTCAGTAGTTAGATCATGGGTCATTCTGTTACTATCTGTTTTGTGTTTCCCTCGTCAGTCATGAACTAACTTTCTGATGGCGGAACGAGGATGAATTCTTAAGTGTGTATGAACCCAGTTGGAAGTTCTTAATTTAATAGATTCGTTTTGCTTATCAGTGAATTAATTACTAGTCGATTAGATTAATCTAAGGGCTAGACTCGTGGTCTTGGCTTACTGGCAAGGAGTCAAGGCTAGACCTCTGAGAAACAGTGTTTGCTAGGTAGCCGGTGCAAGACTTGACCTATTTATTGTAGGCTTCAGGAATGGGTCTACCTCTCATAACCAGTACACCCTGAGTATAATGCAGATAAAAAGCAGAAAGTTGCCATAGGAATATGTAAGGAGTATAGTTAATGTCATATGTATCGGACGTGGAAGCTTCGATAGATCATAGCGGTGGGTTAATCGAATAGCTTTGTAGTTAGTAGCTATGCAGTAGCAATTGTGGAAGCTGTGCAGTATAGATGCTATAGCAATGGGTAGAGCAACTGGTGGAAGCCCTAGAGAAAATGCACATTAATATTCCTCGGTAGAAGCCCTAGAGCAAATGCCCGGCTACGTGAAATTTATGAAGGAAATTCTGTCTAAAAAGAGACGACTGGAAGAGTTTGAGACCGTAGCATTAACCCAGGACTGCAGTGCCATGCTAACAAATAGACTACCTCCAAAATTAAAAGATCCTGGTAGCTTCACAATCCCCTGTGTCATTGGACCTCAATATTCAGGGAAATCTCTGTGTGATTTGGGAGATAGCATAAACCTCTTGCCCATGTCGATCTTTAAACAATTGGCAGTTGGGGAGGCCAGGCCCACAACAGTTATGCTGCAACTTGCCAATCGTTCCATAGTTCTACCGGAAGGAAAGATCAGAGATGTTCTGGTAAAGGTGGATAAGTTCATTTTCCCTGTAGATTTCATTATCCTGGACTTTGAAGCAGATCGCGATACCCCAATTCTTCTGGGAAGAGCTTTCATGGCAACTGGGCGTACGCTGATTGATGTGGAAAAAGGAGAACTCACTATGCGCATAAACGATGATCAGGTCTCCTTCTCAATCCTTAAGACTACAAGATTCGAAGATCCAGCTGAGAAATACCTAACCTCTGAAGATGACGGCAAAAGCAAAAAAAAGGAAGGAACCTGTCTTGCACTGCTACAACATTGAATATCTATAGCAAAGTCTGGCTGAAAGACTTTAAAGCAAGTGCTATTGGGAGGCGGCCCAAGTTCGTATTTCTTTAACAAAGGGAACGGGTCCAGCAGGACTCATGCTACGACATACTACAAGCATTATGGCTCCAGAATAGCAATACGGGAAGGCCCACGGAATGCTAGTCAGGTATGACCCATCTTTAAAAGAAACATTGTGTGCATAAATTAGATTTGGTAGGCCACTTCTGTGGGCCCACTACAACTAAGTTTAACTCTGAGTCAACAGAGTCGTGACGGTTCACATTCAAATTTCTACCTTTATTTTGTCTATCATCGCCTTCCTCTCCTCCCGCATCTTTTCATAAGCTCACAGAATCTCCATCTCCCTCCATTACCCAACCATCATGCCTAGGGTCCTAAAAACGACGAGGCACCACCAGTGCCCCCACCGGTCAATGCCCCCGTCACCCTAACCCACCACCGAACCAAGACTAGCAGCTTCCATACCCACCTCCTCGTCCTCCTCCTATTCCTTCGACTCTTCATTTTCCCTGTGCCCCGCTTCGTTTATGACGAGACCTATATGATCTCCAATGCACCCTCTCGGCGGAACGATGATGAATTCTTAGCGTGTATGAACCAAGTTCCAAGTTCTTAATTTAATAGATTTGTTTTGCTTATCGTGAATTAATTACTAGTTGATTAGAGGAATCTAAGGGCTAGACTCGTGGTCTCGACTTGCGGCAAGGAGTCGAGGCTAGACCTCGAGAAACAATGTTTGCTAGGGCGTAGGTGCAAGGCTTGACCTATTTATTGTAGGCTTCGGGAATGGGTCTACCTCTCATAACCAAGACATCCCGAGTATAATGCGAGATAAAAACTAGAAAGTTGCCATAGGAATATGGAAGGAGTATAGTTAATATCATTTGTATCGGACGCGGAAGCTTCGATAGATCATAGCAAAGTGGGTTAATCAAATAGCTTTGTAGTTAATAGCTATCAGTAGCAATTGTGGAAGTGGCAAAGTATAGATGCTATAGCAATGAGTAGAGCAATTGGGGGATTTATGCACTTAAGGAGGAGTCCAAGTGCAGCCTAACTTCTTACTGATATCTTCTTAAATTTACTTTGTTTACTTCTGTTATTAGCGTAATCATCAAAAACCTCGCAAACCAATTACATTTACTTTTTGATTGCAACTATCATAGTAATTGAGCGTCACTCTTCGGTATCTCAGTCTCTGTGGGACGATACTCTACTTTCACTTTATTACTTGTTCGACTGGTTCACTTGCCATCAAGGAAATTGACCAACAGGTACTCATTTAAAATTAATTACTTTAGTATTATATTACTCCCTAGTCCCACGTCTAACCATTGATCTATCAACATTTTTCCTTCATTACTTTATAGGTTTCTTGGGAAACTAAAGTCTTACGTGAGGAATAAGGCGTAGCCTGAAGGTTCAATAACAGAAGGCTATATTAGGGATGATGTCTTGTTTTTTTGTTCCAGGTACTTTGATGACATTGAGACGTTATTCAACCGACCGCCTCGTGTTGACGATTGTCTTGAGCTAGAGCCATAAGGAACAGAGTTGTTAGTCCCTCGTGTTTGTAAACCCAGTTGGCAGAAGTGAGAATTTCAAACTCACGACACTTGAGAAGATTCAAGCACATAGACATGTATTGATCAATTGCACTAAAGTTGAACCGTACCTTCAGTAAGGATTCCACATATATATATATATATATATATATTATCCTATATATTTCCTTAAATTTTATACTCAAATTTCATGCTCGTCATCGCATGTTTAATTGCAGGGAATTCAAGAGTCATGTGAAGCGTCAACTGAGGATCCGTAGCAGACATCCTCTGAAATTGATAGAAAGGTCCACAAAGAATTCCCCGGTTGGTTTAGGAGGAGAATAATGAATGACCACAACATGCACTCACCAGAATTCAGAGCTCTCGCACTCAGCTCGCTTGACCACGCCCAAAGATTTACGGCATACAATGTCAGTGGTTTCAAGTTTTACACCGTTTCATGAGATCAGGGATTGCTGACCCAAAACTCGGTGTATATGTGATGAGCACAAATCATACCATGTTTTCCCTGTATTTCATGACCAAATTGTATGGTGAATCAAAGCTTAAAGCGTAAATAATCCAAGCAAAAAGGCATATATTCATGATATAGGAACTGAAGGATGAAAACCATTTACATCCCGAACATGTGCTAAGAAGGAGCAAAATATATTGTTTTAAAGGACGTATAGCAAAGCTGATACGATGCTATAGCATTTCAACCACAACTCAAAATGCAATAAAAACGCATCAGGAAAAGCTATAGCAAAGTAAAGGACGCAATACTATGCGGCATATTTTCTGACCCTTTTATCTAGCTGATTTCTAGAACAGAAATAAAAGATCGAGATCAACAGGTAGATAGCTGACATCAGGAATAGAAGATGTGGAGGATCGAAACAGAAAGATTTGAAGAATCTCGCAGAATCAATCTACAAACAGAAGATACGATAGATCTCGACAGATTTGGAAAGCCCAGCTAGCTTAACTTACGTCACACGAAAGTTTGAATATAAAAGGAAACAATAGGACAACCCTAAATGGAGTTGAAAAGAGCCAACACAAGAATACACATTCGGCCGACTCATGGAAGAGTGAGAGATATCACTAGCACGTGACTTCCAGATAACCCAACATCCTTCCTCATAGTAAGATGAAGGGAAGAAGACGTGGAGTGGTTACGTGACAGTGCTTTCTATTTTCATTTAGTTTAATTCAGTAGTAGATCATGGGTCATTCTGTTATTATCTGTTTTGTGTGTCCCTCGTCAGTCATGAACTAACTCTCTGATGGCTGAATGAGGATGAATTCTTAAGCGTGTATGAACCCAGTTGCAAGTTCTTAATTTTATAGATTCGTTTTGCTTATCAGTGAATTAACTACTAGTCGATTAGAGGAATCTAAGGGCTAGATTTGTGGTCTCGACTTATGGGCAAGGAGTTGAGGCTAGACCTCTGAGAAACAGTGTTTGCTAGGCAGCCTGTGCACGGATTGAAATATTTATTGTAGACTTCAGGAATGATTTTACCTCTCATAACCAGTACACCCTGAGTATAATGCAGATAAAAACGAGAAAGTTTCCATTGGAATATGGAAGAAGTATATTTAATATCATATGTATTGAACGTGGAAGCTTCGATAGATTGTAGTGGTGGATTAATCAAATAGCTTTGTAGTTAGTAGCTATGTGTAGCAATGGCGAAAGCTGTGCAGTATAGATGCTCTAACAATGGGTAGAGCAATTGGGGGATTTATGCACTTAAGAAGGAGTCCGAGTTCAGCCTAACTTCTCACCGATATCTTCCTCCATTTACTTTGTTTATTTCGCTAGTAGCATAGTTATCAAAGCCTCTCAAACCAATTACATTTACTTTTGCATTACAACTATCATAGCAATTAAGCGTCACTTTTCGGGTATCTCAATCTCGTGGGACGATACTCTACTTTCACTTTATTACTTGTTCGACTGGTTCACCTTCCATCAAGAAAATCGACCAACAAGTTTTTGGCGCCGATTCGGGGACCGTTGATACCCTTATTGAAGACGCCCCTTTTTCTTAATAGTTGTAATTTACACAATATACAGCTCAAATTTTTTCTGTTCTTAATTTTCAGGTACATTCTGTAGTGCATGCGCAATTCGCCTTTAGCCAACCTTGAGCCTTACGATCCTGAGATAGAACGCACCTACAAGCAAAGGCACAGGAAACAGAAGAGAAGAAGTCAACCTTTTGACTCAGCGAGCATGGCATATATGCCTGTCAACTCAGAGCAGGTTCAACGTGAGCAAATACTGATAAACGGGGATAACCAGGTCCCTCCACCTCCAAACCCACATGTAAACATGGCCATCATGGAGTTTGGAATTCCAGATCTAAATAAGCTGAATTCGGCCATCACGCCGCCAAAATTCAATGCAGGACACTTTGAAATCAAAGGTGTCATGATTCATATGCTGAATGCAGCCGGGCAATTTGGAGGACTTCCATTGGAAGACCCGCACCTATACCTCAAGACTTTCATGGAGGTGTGTGACTCCTTTGTCGTCCCGGGAATCCCCTCCGACGCCGTCGAATCAAATTATTCCCATTCTCACTAAGGGACAAAGGTCGGACGTGGCTCATTAACCGCTCGCTAATTCTATCACCACATGGAATGATCTGGGGAGTAAGTTCATGCTCAATTTTTTTCCACCCACTAAGAATGCTCAACTCAGAGGAGACATCACCAACTTCCAACAAAAAGCTGGCGAATCTACATATGAAGCCTGGGACAGATTTAAAGACCTCCTCAAAAGATGCCCAAGCACGGTCTGTGCGAATGGGTTCAGTTAGAAACATTTTACAGGGGGCTCGATGGACAAACATGATCCATTGTAGATGCCTCTTCTGGAGGATCCATCCTAATGAAGTTTTATGAAGAGGCTCATAATCTATTGGAGTGCATGGCCATGAACAGTCATCAATGGCAAGCAGACAGAGCCACATCCTCCCAAACCGTTGCAGGAATACATGAATTAGATGCGATGACTGCTCTCACGGCTCAAGTATCATCTCTGACTAATATGGTGAAAGGACTGACCCTTCCATCAAGCAACACTTCGATGCAACCATCTCTGGTAGCTTGTGTATACTGCGGCGGAGAACACTCTCACTCTCAGTGCTCCACCAACCCTGAATCTGTGAACTACATCAACAACTTCAATAGGGGTAGTAATACCAACAACCCGTACTCGAATACATACAACATGAAAGGACTGACCCTTCCATCAAGCAACACTTCGATGCAACCATCTCTGGTAGCTTGTGTATCTTTGCGGCGGAGAACACTCTCACTCTCGGTGCTCCACCAACCCCGAATCCGTGAACTACGTCAACAACTTCAACAGGGGTAGTAATACCAACAACCCGTACTCGAATACATACAACCCCGGATGGAGGCAGCATCCAAATTTCTCATGGAGTTCTTAAGGCCCACAAGCAGCTGGAAAATCATCAGGCCCACAATACTCAAACCGAACTTCAAACCCACGGGGTTTACCCCAAAGAAGCAAGGCGGGACGGTGAATCGACCCGCAACAATCTATGTGGACCCTTGATACGTGCAGATTATGCCATGTTTTCCCTATATTTCATGACTAAATTGTATCACAAATAAGAGCGTAAATTGCAAATAACTCAAGCAAAAAGGCGGTATTCATGATTTAAGGAGCGAGGGATGGAAACCATTTACAACCGAAAAACATGTGCTAAGGGAAAGCAAGTTACATTGTCTCTATGAGAAACGCACAGCAGAGCTGATACGATGCTATAACAGTCCAACAGCAGCTTGAATTGCAACTAAAGGCATAAGGAAGCTATAGCAACGTAAAGGACACAATGATATGCGACATATTTTTGAACCTTTTTATCTAGCTGATTTCAGGAATGGAAATAAAAGGTCAACAGGTGGATTGCAGATATACTAGAAGATACGGAGGATCAAAAAGGAAAGATTTGAAGGATCCCGCAATATCAGCAGAATCAATCTACAAACAGAAGATGTGATAGATCACAACAGATTTGGAAAGCCTGGCTAGCCTAACTTGCATCACATGGAAGTCTAAATATAAAAGGAATCAGCAAGTCAACCCAAAGAGGAGAGTCAAAAAAGAGCCAACACGAGAATACACATTCCGCCGGCGTAAAAGAAAAGTGAAAGGTTTCGCTAACACAAGAATTCCAGATAACCCGCCTTCCTTCCTCGCAACAAGACGAAGGGAAGAAGACGTGGGAGCGATGACGTGACAGGGCTTCATCCACGCCGTCGGAACGCCGTCGAGCTTTTTACTTTTCATTTACCTTCAATAGTTAGAGCATGGGTCATTCTGTTTTTAGTTGTTTTGTGTTTCCTTTGTCAGTCATGAACAAACTTTCTGATGGCTGAACAAGGATGAATCCTTAAGCGTATATAAACCCAGTTGTAAGTTTTTAATTAAAGATTCGATTTGCGTATTAGTAGATTAATTACTAGTCGGTTAGAGGAATCTAAGGGCTATACCTCTAAGAAACAGTGTTTGCTAGGCAGCCGGTGCAAGGCTTGACCTATTTATTGTAGGCTTCAGGAATGGGTCTACCTCTCATAACCAATACATTCTGAGAATAATGCAGATAAAAGCTAGAAAGTTGCCATAAGAATATGGAAGGAGGATAGTTAATATCAAATGTATCAGACGCGGAAGCTTCGATAGATCATAGCGGTGGGTTAATCGAATAGCTTTGCAGTTAGCATCTCATCTTTGTAGCAATTGCGGAAGTCGCATAACGATAGATGCTATGGCATTGGGTAAAGCAACCGGGGAAAATATTCACTTAATGAGGAGTCTGCGTTCAGCCTAATCTCTCATTGATAACCTCTTCAATTTACTTTGTTTAATTCTGTTCTTAGTATAATCACCAAAAACCTCTCAAACGCATTACATCTACTTTCTAGTTGCAACTATCATAGCAATTGAGCGTCACTCTCTGGTATCTCAGTCAATTCATTCTTTCTTTCTCCCTATGCGGGCACAACTCATATCCGCCGCGAGAAGCCCTATGCGGGCAATCATTCTTTCTCCCTATCTCCTGTGCTTTTTCCCTTCTTATCTGTGAATCAGAATTGAAAAAAAACTATTAATTATGAATTCCAGCCATTGATGTCTAACAGAAATTAGAACATACACTTCTGCTTCATATGAAGGTCAAACATTAGTCAAATTCACTTCATCTAGTTTCAACATTTTATTTAAGAGAGATGTAGAATGGTAGATTAAATTGGGAGAAACAGAGGAAAGAGAGTTGCATAAATGCTGCCAACTCAGTCAATTCATTCATTCATCATAACTGGTTCCCACACATATTAGACTAACCTCTTACATATAGTTAGAGGCTTGACTAAATAATGACTTGCACCGAAACCATTACACAGTTAACATACTAACATCATAACAACAATGTCTAACAACTACCTACTATAACAGAACTAAGACTATATAATTGATACTTGACTCTTATGCCATTATTATTTCCTTAATTACCTTCTTAGTATTTTACCTTATCAGGGTCTACATATCAGACTTGCATTGACAAAGGCAGGAAATGTATACTTCTATTCACAAACCAAACCATTTAACTAAAAGGATTAGATGAACACAATAACATTCAAATATCCGCATAGGTTAATAAGCACACAAAAAGGAAAACAAAACTAAATATAAACTCACCAGAGCTTCAGGAGTGTTCCGGAGCTGAACAAATTGTTGCCAAGTTTGTTCATCAATATATGTGTACTTTTCCCAAGGATGTTCTTTAGGCAGAACCTCGGCAAAAATATACTTGTTAGCTAGAAAGGTCTTAAACTTCCTCCACTGATCAGCACAATAAGATAATGTCTTCTCTTTCAACTTCGAACAGTCATGGACAGTGTATGTAAGCCGGATAGTGTCCCAAATAGGATCATTTACTTTGTGAAGGTCCACACTTTTCCACTCATCTGTCAAGATGCTAACCTTGCTGCGTGCAAGATAGCCAACAAAACTAGTATATTTGGATTTCATGGGACCGAAATGTTGCAACTTTTCATTACACTGAATCTCCAGCTTTGAGGCGTTTGTCCGACTTAGGGTTACATCCTGCATTCGTGTTCCTCTTCTACCACGACGTGCAGGGCGGTTTCGAGGCTCATTGTGAGATGAAGACGGTTCGTTTTGACTCACATCAGTCATAGCAGTAGCTGGCGTTCCAGGAACAGGAGTAGAATCATTTTCACCGTTCATTTTTGAGACAGGAAGAGAGGTAATGCAACAGGAAGGGTTTCGCAACGTAAACAGAGGTTCTTCAGTGATAGTAACAAAAGCTTTCGTTGATACCCTTATTGACGACGCCCCTTTTGCTTAATAGTTGTGATTTACGTAACACAACGCTCATTTTTTTCTGTTCTTGATTTTCAGGTACATTCTGTAGTGCATGCGCAATTAACCTTCAATCAACCTAGAGCGTTACGATATGGAGATAGAATGCACGTACAAACAAAGGTGCAGGACGCAGAAGCGAAGAGGTCAACTGTTTGGCTCAGCAAGCATGGCTGATATGCCGATTAATCCGGAGCAGCATCAACTTGAGCGGATACTGCTGAACGGAGACAACCAGGTCCCTCCACCTCCAAACCCAGATGCCAACAAGGGCATCATGGAATTCGGAATTCCAGATCTAAGAACGCTCAACTCAGAGGGGATATCACCAACTTCCAACAAAAAGCTGGTGAATCCACCTACGAAGCTTGGGACAGATTTAAAGACCTCCTCAGAAGATGCCCTCAGCACGGTCTATGCGAATGGGTCCAGTTAGAACTGTTTTACAGAGGGCTCGATGGCCAAACACGATCCATTGTATACGCTTCCTCAGGAGGATCCATCCTAATGAAATCTTATGAAGAAGATCATGGTCTCTTTGGAGCGTATGGCCATGAACGGACCATCGGTGGCCGGCCCGAAAGGGCTACAACATCCCGAATCGTTGCAGGAATACATGAATTGGATGCTATGACCGCCCTCACGGCTCAAGTATCATCTCTGACCACTATGGTTAAGGGACTGACCCTTCCACCAAGCAACCCTTCACTACAACCATCTCAGGTAGCTTGTGGGTATTGTGGCGGAGAGCACTCTCACTCTCAGTGCTCCACCAACCCTGAATCTGTAAGCTTCGTCAACAACTTCAACAGGGGAGGTAACACCAACAATCCATACTCGAATACATACAACCCCGGTTGGAGGCAGCATCCCAATTTCTCATGGAGCTCTCAAGGTCCACAAGCAGCGGGACAAGCATCGAGTACACAATACGCAAACCGAGCATTAAACCCGCCAGGGTTTACCCCCAACAAGCGGCGGGCGTGGACGAGACCCTCAGCATTCTATGTTGACCTTTCTAAAAGAATACATGGCAAAAAAAGATGCAGTAATTCAGAATCAACGGGTAACCCGAGGAACCTCGAGAATCAAGTAGGACAACTAGCTACCGCACTTAACAACAGACCCTCAGGATCCCTGCCCAGTGACACTGAAATCCCCAAGATCCAAGGAAGGGAAGAAGTCAAACTGATAGAGCTCCGAAGTGGTAAAAGCCTAAAACACAGAAAGGCAACCAATCAACCTACGATTGCCACTAGTCCGCATTATGAGAAATCTAAAGAAAGGACAGAACGTATGAAACAACTCGCTGAAGATGAGCAGAGTCAACCAAGCCCGCCACAACCGGAACAAAATCTCAGCACAACCACATTGCCTCCGGATGCAGCGTTGAAAGATCACGCACAACACCCAACAGCAAATGCTACCGCATCACCATCAAGGCACAACCGCGACCTTGGTCTCTCAACGATGCCAAGGCAACCCCCTCCTTTCCCACAAAGGTTACGAAACAAGGCCAAGAGAAACAATTCAAGAAATTCCTCGACATGTTGCGGCAATCGCACATCAATATTCCTCTGGTGGAAGCCCTAGAACAGATGCCCATTTACGTAAATTTTATGAAGGAAATTCTGTCTAAAAAGAGAAGGCTGGAAGAGTTCGAAACCGTAGCATTAACCTAAGACTGTAGTGCTATGCTAACAAACCGGCTACCTCCAAAATTAAAGGATCCTGGCAGCTTCACAATCCTGTGTGCCATTGGACCTCAATATTCCGGGAAGGCTCTGTGTGATCTGGGAGCCAGCATAAACCTCATGCCCATGTCAATCTTTAAACAATTAGTAGTTGGGGAAGCTAGACCCACAACAGTTACACTGCAACTAGCTGACCGCTCCATAGTTCTACCAGAAGGAAAAATTGAAGACGTTCTGGTCAAGGTAGACAAGTTCATCTTCCATGTAGACTTCATTATCCTGGACTTTGAAGCAGATCGAGAAGCCCCAATTTTACTAGGTAGACCATTCATGGCAACCGGGTGTACGTTGATTGATGTGGAGAGATGAGAGCTTACTATGCGTGTAAATGACGATCAAGTTACCTTCTCAATCCTTAAGACTACGAGAGTCGACGATCAAGCTGAGAAGTACCTAACTCCTGAAGATGACGGCAAAAGACCTAAAGAATTAGGAGTCCATCTTGCACTGCTACAACATTAAGAATGCTATAGCAAGGTCTGGTTGAAGACTTTAAAGCAAGCGCTACTGGGAGGCAGTCCCTAGTTCGTAAAAAAAAAAAGACGGAACGGGCCCAACAGGTTCCATGCTACAGCGGTCTACAAGGCAATGTGGCGTCAAAACTACAACACAGAAGGGCCCACGGAACGCTAGTCAGGTACGCTGCCACCTCTACAATAACTAGTGTGTGCATTAGATTTGATAGGCCAATTATGTGGGCCCACTAAAACTAAGTTTACTCCGAGTCCCAGAGTCGTGACGGTCCACATTCAAAATTCCACCTTTATCTCACCGCTCATCACCTCCCTCCCGCGTCTTTTCATACTCTCACCAACCCTCCATTAGCCACTATCATGCTTAGGGCCCTGAAAACGATGAGGCTCCACCAGGCGGCCCCACTGGTCCGTCCTCGCTGTCGCCCTGACCCACCACCGAAATTAGCCCCCGCAGCTCCCGTACCCACCTCCTCATCTTCTTCCTATTTCTCCGACTCTTCGTTCTCCCAAGGCCCTGCTTCCGTCTATGACATGGCCTATATTATCTCCAATGCTCCCCTTTACTAGCGGCCGGAAACCGACACCTACTCCCCACAGTGATTCCGTAAGCGTCTCCACTTGCTGCGCACAGAACTTAAGACCATCAACGGGGACCCCCGCGCTTTCTCCGCCGCCCACCGTCGAGGTCCGCTGATATCCCGTTCTCTCTCAACGTCCCATTCGGGGATCCCGGTCGTCACCGGGGTGGACTCATCGGTCGAAGAGGACACCGCCAGCAGTGCCCCCGCTCCTCCCAGGGCTATTTTGTGAATGCTGTTAATATGTTTCTTTTGCCCTCTCTTTGCCCCCGCCCCCTGGTTACGCCTCTGCGTATTTCTTATTGTTCCTTGACTGTTCCTTCGGCAATGAGGGCATTGCATCATTCAAGTGTGGGGGAGGGGTTAATTCTGTGATTTGCTAACTGATTGCATGTATGACTGATCTGATTACTCTGCATTTAGTTTTTAGCACTGATTTTTTTTTTCAAACTTGCATAATAGAGCATGAACAGAATTGCGTAGCAATAGAAGAATGCCTGTATAACGGAGCGATTCAAGATTGCCTAGGAAAATTTAAACCTTTAGGCTTGGGAAATTGGCAATGCTAGCTAATCTGATGCGGGGTAAAGTGAAAGTAAGGGCATTTTAAAAAGGGAAACCACCAATGGAAGAATTGAATTGAGCCTAGTTGTTACATATTTTAGAGTACAGGTCTGCTAGTCCACGTTTGATCCTTGATTTGTCTTAGTTCTTTGATAGACTATCTGGCATTTGAGTTTTAAGTTCGGAGGAAAAAGGCATTCATGTCATACCCATCAACCCCATACACAAACCAGATATCTTTGCCTACACATAGCCACACCATTCAGCTATGCTATAACAGAATAAGGTGGACAGATCCAAGTAGAAGAAAAATGGGCAAAATGCTACAGCAGAGTGCTCCACAAAAAAAGGAAAAAAAGAGAGATCCGAATAAAGCAAGGAAAAAGATTGGGCACAAAGAAAAAGCAAGAAGTACAAGGGTAAGCACTCGGCCGAAATCAAAGAGGATTGACCCACCAAATCCGCCATAGCATACGCAAAACCAAAGTTCCCTACCTTTAAACACCTACCTATCCTCACCCTTGAACCCACAAAAGTCCTTTTAACGAACGTATACTCAGGTGCTAACGAGCAATCTCAGAACTTTGACAAGGCTATGGAACTTCTGGGCTTGTATGACAAGAGAGAAATTAAAATTCCTAGAGAGAAAGAGCGCAAACACTAAACTTGAGAGCCTCTTTAGACCTCTTCACCTAAGCAATACCACGCATCTTGAGCCGTTAGTATTGAGCAGTGGGATTGCCGAAGGGGGACGTTAACCGAAGGCAATTATGTACACAAAATTTATACAGGCAAGAGGACTATGACTATGACCCTCCGTTCGCTTTATTTTATTTTGCCCAGGAGCGCAAAAAGCTAAGTGTGGGGGTATTTGATACGTGCAGATTATGCCATGTTTTCCCTATATTTCATGACTAAATTGTATCACAAATAAGAGCATAAATTGCAAATAACTCAAGCAAAAAGGCAGGTATTCATGATTTAAGGAACAGAGGGATGGAAACCATTTACAACTGAAAAACATGTGCTAAGGGAAAGCAAGTTACATTGTCTCTATGAGAAACGCACAGCAGAGCTGATACGATACTATAACAGTCCAATAGCAGCTCGAATTGCAACTAAAGGCATAAGGAAGCTATAGCAACGTAAAGGACGCAATGCTATGCGACATATTTTCGAACCTTTTTATCTAGCTGATTTCAGGAATGGAAATAAAAGGTCAACAGGTGGATTGCAGATATACTAGAAGATACGGAGGATCAAAAAGGAAAGATTTGAAGGATCCCGCAAGATCGCGAGAATCAATCTACAAACAGAAGATGGGATAGATCACAACAGATTTGGAAAGCCCGGCTAGCCTAACTTGCATCACACGGAAGTCTGAATATAAAAGGAATCAGCAAGTCAACCCAAAGAGGAGAGTCGAAAAAGAGCCAACACGAGAATACACATTCCGCCGATAGAAAAGAAGAGTGAAAGGTTTCGCTAACACAAGAATTCCAGGATAACCCAGCATCCTTCCTCGCAGCAAGATGGAGGGAAGAAGACGTGGAGTAGTGACGTGACTGGGCTTCATCCACACCGTCGGAACGCCGTCGAGCTTTTTACTTTGCATTTACCTTCAATAGTTAGAGCATGGGTCATTCTGTTTTTAGTTGTTTTGTGTTTCCTTTGTCGTCGAGCTTTTTACTTTGCTAGGCAGCCGGTGCAAGGCTTGACCTATTTATTGTAGGCTTCAGGAATGAGTCTACCTCTCATAACCAATACACCCTGAGAATAATGCAGATAAAAGCTAGAAAGTTGTCATAGGAATATGGAAGGAGGATAGTTAATATCAAATGTATCGGACGCGGAAGCTTCGATAGATCATAGCGGTGGGTTAATCGAATAGCTTTGCAGTTAGCATCTGTGCTGTAGCAATTGCGGAAGCTGTTCAGTATAGATGCTATAGCATTGGGTAAAGCAACTGGGGGAAATATGCACTTAATGAGGAGTCTGCGTTCAGCCTAATCTCTCGCTGATAACCTCTTCAATTTACTTTATTTAATTCTGTTCTTAGTATAATCACCAAAAACCTCTCAAACCCATTACATCTACTTTCTAGTTGCAACTATCATAGCAATTGAGCGTCGGCTCTGCGGTATCTCGGTCTACGTGGGACGATACTTTACTTTCACTTTATCACTTGTTGGTTCACTTGCCATCAAGGAAATCGACCAACAACCCTTCTAAAGGAATACATGGCAAAAATGATGCGGTCATTCAGAATCAGCAAGTGACCCTGAGGAATCTTGAAAATCAAGTGGGACAACTAGCTACCGCCCTTAATAACAGACCCTCAGTGTAACATCCCGATTTTTATTAAAGTAATTAAGTGTTTTAGGATGTGATTTATTATGTAATTGGGGGTGTAGGAAAATACTTAGAAATATAAAGTGAGTATTAAAGAAAATATTGTAAATTCATTTATTAAGAATTGGGAATTTTATCTAGACTATAATAATACTAATAGGTAAATGTCCATTGTTGCTTGCATATTTTGAAGCGGGACCCTTAGTTGCATGGAAGGAGTTGGACGTGTACATAGTGTGGGTGCTTGTTGAGTTGGAGTGAAAATTATGTGGAGGACCCACCAATTAAATAAAAGATTTTATATGTAATGGGATAGAAATTTGAAACATGTAGGAATTGTTGTTAGCGTGATGAGGAGTCTGGAATTTGTCATTGGAGTTGCGTTTACAAATATACATAAAAGGCGAGTGTAATTAGAAGTCCAATGCAAATAGATATATGGGGACGGATGTTTATGTAAGATGTGAAAAGAATACAAAGTTCTACCCCTCAAAAGTAGTCAAACACGTAGATTGAGGAAGTGCAAATAGAATAATATTGGTAATTAAATGCATGGGCTCAAACGTGTTTGCATTGTGTGTGGATATGTATATATATATATATATATATTAATAGTTAAGTGGGAGATAAAGGGAGCACTTATTGATTATAGATTTCTTTATGTCGGAGGGGTTGTATGCGTGGGGTCGGGAAGGGATTTGATACTAATAGATAAATAATATATATATATATATATATATATATTCTATGTATGCACTCCAGGCGAGAAAAGATAAAGGCGGGGAATATTATTTTTCCATCGGATTAGCAAACACGCGGCGAGGGGGAATTTTAAGATAAAATTTATATGTGTACATATTGGACGCAACGCATGGGTCGCTACCCGTTTTCAAAACTTGTGTGGGTGTGAAAAGCATAAACCCACGCTCACCAAAAACAAAATTTGGGGCGAGATAGTGGGATATGCAGAAAACAAAATAATAAAATACACAAACCCACACCGGCAGCCCGATGAAATGCAATCAAGTATTATATACCCCTACTATTAGCCCATCTCCATTTGCAAAATTCTAGCCTCGGCGTTTGGAGCTTAGCGAGTTCGTTCCTGCGTCACTACTATTCCGAGATATAAGGCAAGCCTATCGGACAATTTAGGTAACCAAACCGACTTCCTTTCAATAAAATTTCTTCACGAAAACTGTTCTTCATATTTTTCTTATTCTAATGAGGGTGTTATTTCATTGATTAGTAAAACTTTTTGGGTCTGACTTTTGGAATATTTCTGAGTTTTAACAATAGATGACCATATTTATATAAAGGGTGATCAATAGCTAATTTTAACCAATTTGAAATTATTATTTGGTTATTGTAAGGATTTAAAATAAATTTTTCATTTAAGAAGTTTAGTATTTATATCCTATAGGATGTTTTACCGATTAAATTTGGTATAAATGATTTAATTTCGTTAGCAGAAGTATTATTGGAATTTTAATAGATTAAGATGTCATTTCAATATTTTTAGTACTAATTATCATTTCGAAATTTGGAATATTAAAATGTTCTTTTAAGCTTTTATTATCAAAAATACTTTATTGCTGAATTTATACATTCGAGTCACATAAAATTATAAGTAATGGATTTAATTATGTCTAGGCTTAAAGAATTATTGGACTGTGCTCACATAAGTTAGGAAATATATTAATTTGGGTTAGGATATTGAGGAGAACAAGTGTTGAGGAAATTAGATTTTTGGAAATTAAATTTATTTATTATTATTTGAGGTTGATTGTTATCTACATTTGTAACGTAGAGCTTTCTTGATCGGTGGTTGTGCGTACCTTGTCCCTCGAGTTAAGTTTAAGCTTGGAGTTGAGGTAACCGGGGTTAATTTATTCTATATGCTTGTTTGACCGTAAGGGTTTCTAAACCTTACTTTTATAATTACTATTTGTATGAGTTTTGAAATTCATATGTATGTTGAATATGAAATTATCTCGGTGAAGCGAGTGTATTTTTCAACCGGTATACATATGTGGACATTTATGTTGAGCCTGTTATTGTTGTGATGGTTATAGTATGTATTTTGGAATACTGTATATGGACTAATTAATTGTGAAAGTGTTGATGTTATTGTTGTGATGGTTATAGTACGTGTTGTGGAATAATGTATATGGGCTAATTAATTGTGAAAGTGTTTTTGTGAAGAAATTAGTTGATATGTGGAATTTGGAAAAATAATGATTTTGAAGCTCATATTAATGTTATCTTGTGGAGGACATGTTGGGTTGTGTGGAAGAGATGTGAGGGTGAAATTGTGCCCATTGGCTCTCTCATATTCCGGCCCGATTTGAGTCGAGTGTTTTGGGCGGACACCTCCCTGTTACGGTATATTGGTGGGGGGTTTGTGGGAAATATTTTGTACCCTGGACCCCTAAGTGGTAGCATGGGAGGGGACAGTATCCTTGAAGTGATAGCTAACCTTGGCCGGGTTTACTAGCACTGATGGACTGATCCATGTCCACGAGGAAATAAGGAGGAGCGGGATGGAAGAGTGGGGATGGTTAACTCGTTAGTATTATTGTGTATTAAACATTTTACTGTTGTTATTTTTGTGATTATTTAATTATTGAAATTATTATAATATTATTGGTAAACCGCTTCTCGACTTGCAATCCTTTCCTGCATATTTTATAAATTAATTTTGGTTACGGGGACTTTATGTCTCACCCTGTTATTGTTAATGTTTTTCAGGCGAGACCTCTAATTTAACTAGAGGCCAAGGGAAGCAGTCAGAGGCTTAGCAGTTCTGATATTTGTAGGCCTCTTTTGGTGTTAATGTTGTTTTGATTATTATATTGCCATTCTAGGGCCCTCATGTTTTGGATCACATCTTATGTTTGGGTAACTATTTTCGTAGTGACTTTGTTTAACCATCATAGGCCGGAGGCCTTATTTTAAAAATACTCGATGACTTTGGTGGATCCACAATTATGTGTTGTGTTGAAATTAACTTCGGTTATGTTATGATGTGGAGTTTAATATTGTGAAACTCGTGGGCTTCGTATTAATCCATTTGCTAGTTGTGCCCAGAGTTAAGAATTTTCTGTAGCGAGTTTGTGGGCGGGTTTGTGCCCTGGACTCTGAGTTTGTGGGCGGAATTTGTGCCCTGGACTCCAGGTTTGTGGGCGAGTGTTGTGCCCTGAACCCGATATGTGTGATATTAAAAGAAATTTTTTTCTCCACTAACACTTGTTAAAGGGAATTTGTAAAACAATCATGATTAATTGTTTTTGTGAGGAAAGGGTCTTTTCACTCAGGATCCCTTCCAGTGACACTGAAGTCCCCAGAATCCAAGGCAAAGAAGAAGTCAAGCGGATAGAGCTCTGAAGTGGTAAGAGCCTAGAACCTAGAAAGGTAACCAAGCAGCCTTTGGTTGTCACTAATCCATACTATGAGAGATTTAAAGAAGGGCAAGGGAGTACTGAACAACTCCCCGAAGATGAGCAAAGTCAATCAAGACTGTCACGACCAGAACAGGATCTCAGCACACCCACATTGCCTACGGGTGCAGCACTTGATGATCACGTGCAGTACCCAACATTAAATGCTACCACATCATCATCAAAGCATAATCGTGACGCCAAATCCTCAAAGATGCTAAAGCAACCCCCGCCTTTCCCACAAAGGCTACAGAAGCAGGGCCAAGAGAAACAATTTCAGACATTCCTCGACATTCTGCGGCAATTCCACATTAATATTCCTCTGGTGGACGCTCTAGAGCAAATGCCCAGCTACCTTAAATTTATGAAGGAAATTCTATCTAAAAAGAGATGACTGGAAGAATTTGAGACCGTAACATTAACCCAGGACTGCAGTGCCATGCTAACAAATCGGCTACCTCCAAAATTAAAAGATCCTGGCAGCTTCACAATCCCTTGCGCCATTGGACCTCAATATTCAGGGAAGGCTCTGTGCGATTTAGGGGCTATCAAAAACCTCATGCCCATGTCTATCTTCAAACAATTGGTAGTTGGGGAGGCCAGGCCCACAACAGTTACACTACAACTGGTCGATCGCTCCATAGTTCTACCGGAAGGAAAGATTGAAGATGTTCTGGTAAAAGTAGATAAGTTCATTTTCCTGTGGATTTCATTATCCTGGACTTTGAAGCGCAGATCGAGATGTTCCAATTCTTCGGGGGAAGACCTTTCATGGCACACTGGCCGCACACCGATTGATGTGGAAAAAGGAGAACTCACTATTCGAAGATCCATCTGAGAAGTACCAACCTCCAAAGATGACGGCAAAAGCACAAAAAGGAAGGAAGCCGTCTTGCACTGCTACAACATTAAAAAGCTATAGCAAAGTCCAGCTGAAAGACTTTAAAGCAAGTGCTATTGGGAGGCAGCACAAGTTCGTAATTTTTTTAACAAAGGGAACAAGCCCAACAAGAGCCATGCTACGGCATATTACAACACATTATGGCCACAGAACAGCAACACGGGTAGGCCCACTACATGATAGCCAGGTACGCCCTCATCTTTAAAGTAAGCATAGTGTGCATGAATTAGATTTGGTAGGCCACACCTGTGGGCCCACTATACATCAACAAGTTTAACTCAGAGTCAAGGGGTCGTGACGGTTCATATTCAAATTTTTACCTTTATTTCATCTATCATCGCCTCCCCGCCCGCGTCATTTCATAAGCTCACAAACTCTACATCTCCCTCCATTACCCAACCACCATGCTGAGAGTTCTAAAAATGACGAGGCTCCACCAGGCGCCCCCACTGGTTAGTGCCCGGCGTCACCCTAACCCACCACCAGAACCAGTACCAGCAGCTTCAATACCCACCTCCTCGTCATCCTCCTATTCATCCGACTCTTCGTTTTCCCCAGGCCCTGCGTCTGTTCATCACGAGGCGTATATGATCTCCAATTCACCCCTCTACTGGCGGCCGAAGACCGACGCCAAGTCCCCGAACAAGTTCCGAAAGCGTCTTCGCCTGTTGCGTAAGGAATTAAAGACCATTCACGGGGACCCACGTGCATTCTCTGCCGCCCATCGTCGGGGCCCGTTGATATCCCTCTCACTCTCACGGTCTCATTCGGAAATTCTGGTCATCACTGGGGTAGACTCATCGGCCGAGGAGCACACCGCCGCAGTGTTCCCGCTCCCTAGTTTCCCTTTTCTTTTCTTGTTCTTGTTTTATTTTCTTTTTGTTTCTCGACATTATGCCAATGCCCCGGGCGTTTGCCCGGGGCTATTTTGTGAATGATGCTATTTTAATTTCCTCTTCCTTACATCAACCCCCCCCGTGTTGAGTGCCAAATTCACGATTATTGTTTGATTACGCAGAAGCGCAATGAGGGCATTGCATAGTTCAAGTGTGGGGGAGGGATTAGTTAGGAGATATAATCTGCTATCTGATATTTCTGTGTGTGCGTAAACATAATCACTCTGCATTTAGTTTTTGGGCACAAGCTGAAATTCTTTGAAATTGCATGATGAAGTATGACTGTAGAAATAGTAGGAATGTTTGTATAACGCAACGTAGCATGATTGCCTAAGAAAACTGAACCTTTAGGCTTGGGAAATTGACAATGCTAGCTAATCTGATGCGGGGTAAAGTGGCAGTGAGGAAGTTTAAAGGGAAGAACCCCAGATGGAAGGATTCAATTGAGCCTAATTATTATATCCTCTTAGTATGCAAGTCTGCTAGTCTATGTTTGGTCCTTGATTTGTCTTAGTTCTTTGATAAACTATCTGGCATCCGAGTTCGAAGTTCGTAGGATAAAGGCATTCATGCCATACCCATCAACCCCATACACAAACCATTCATCATTATCCCTATAATTGCTACCCCATTAAGCCACATAAATTTGCTATAGCAGAACGAGAAGAAAACCGAGAAAATGCTACGACAGAGTGCTCCATTGAAAAGTTGCAAAAAAGAGCTATGACAAAAAAACATCAAGGAAAGCAAGTACAAAAAGGAGTACTCGGCTGAGACCAAAAGGTCTTGCTTCCTAAATCTGCTGTAGCATTTACCAATATTTTCCATTTCAAACTCTTAAACCATCTTCACCAGTATGACCCAAAAAGTCCTTTTGACGAACGAATACTCATAATGCTAGGAAGCAATCTTAGAACTTTGACAAGGCTATGGCACTTCCAGGGCTCGTATGACAAGAGAGAAATAAAAATCCCCTGAGTGAGAGAGCGCAATCACCAAACTTGAGAGACTCTTGAGGCTTCTTCATCTAAGCAATACCATGTTTTACGAGCCGTTAGCATTGGACGGTGGGATTACCGAAATGGGGAAGTTAAGCGAAAGTAGTGGTGTATGCAAGGGTTATACGAGACAAGAGAATTATGACTATGAGATTCTGTTCGCTTTATCTTATTTTGCCCGGGAGTGCAAAAAGCAAAGTGTGGGGGTATTTGATGAGCACAAATCATACCATGTTTTCCCTGTATTTCATGACCAAATTGTATGGTGAATTAAAGCTTAAACTGTAAATAATCCAAGCAAAAAGAAATATATTCATGATATAGGGAACTGAAGGACGGAAACCATTTACATCCTAAACATGTGCTAAGAAGGAGAAAAATATATTGTTTTAAAGGACGTATAGCAAAGCTGATATGATGCTATAGCATTCCGACCGCAACTAAAAATGCAATAAAAAAGCATCACAAAAAGCTATAGCAAAGTAAAGGACGCAATGTTATGAGGCATATTTTATGACCCTTTTATCTAGCTGATTTCAGGAATAGAAATAAAAGATCGAGACCAACATGTAGATAGCTGACATCAGGAATAGAAGATTTAGATGATTGAAACAGAAAGATTCGAAGAATCCCGCAGAATCCGCAGAATCAATCTACAAACAGAAGATACGATAGATCTCGACAGATTTGGAAAGCCTAGCTAGCTTAACTTACGTCACACGAAAGTTTGAATATAAAAGGAAACAACAGGACAACCTTAAAGGGAGTCAAAAAAAGCCAACACAAGAATATACATTCGGCTGACTCAAGGAAGAGTGAGAGATATCACTAGCACGAGACTTCCAGATAACCCAACATCCTTCCTCGTAGTAAGACAAAGGGAACAAGACGTGGAGTGGTTACGTGACAGAGCTTCGTCCACGCCATCGGAACGCCGTCGAGCTTTCTATTTTCATTTAGTTTAATTCAGTAGTAGATTATGGGTCATTCTGTTATTATCTGTTTTGTGTCTTCCTCGTCAGTCATGAACTAACTCTCTGATGGCTGAATGAGGATGAATTCTTAAGCGTGTATGAACCCAGTTGCAAGTTCTTAATTTTATAGATTCATTTTGCTTATAAGTGAATTAACTACTAGTCGAGTAGAGGAATCTAAGGGCTAGATTTGTGGTCTCGACTTACAGGCAAGGAGTTGAGCCTAGACCTCTGAGAAATAGTGTTTGCTAGGCAGCCCGTATACGGCTTGACCTATTTATTGTAGACTTCAGGAATGAGTTTACCTCTCATAACCAGTACACCCTTTGTATAATGCAGATAAAAACGAGAAATTTGCCATAAGAATATGGAAGGAGTATAGTTAATATCATATGTATCGAACGCGGAAGCTTTGATAGATTGTAGCGGTGGGTTAATCGAATAGCTTTGTAGTTAGTAGCTATGTTGTAGCAATTGCGGAAGCTGTGCAATATAGATGCTATTACAATGGGTAGAGCAATTGAGGGATTTATGCACTTAAGAAGGTGTCCCAGTTCAGCCTAACTTCTTACTAATATCTTCCTCGATTTACTTTGTTTATTTCTGCTAGTACCATAGTTATCAAAACGTCTCAAACAAATTACATTTACTTTTGCATTACAACTATCATATCAATTAAGGGTCACTTTTCGGTATCTCAGTCTCTGTGGGACGATACTCTACTTTCACTTTATTACTTGTTCGACTGGTTCACTTGCCATCAAGGAAATCGACCAACAATATGGCATGTTTGGGACGAGGAGTTATGTGAGCAGCAGTGATGGGAACATGCAGTTTGGTTATGTCCCGTATTATGGAAAACTGCTTGATGTGGTCAAGATAACTTACCAAGGCCTTTTCCTCATGACGTTGTTCAAGTGTTTGTGGGCGAATATGAAAACACCATGGGGACTCCCGACTGACGACTGAGGCGTCACATCGGTGAATTTCGCCCGGCCTATTCATACTGGTCTGTCTGAAGATGACGAGCCGTATATTCTTGCCTCAGTGGCCCAACAAGTTTATTATGTCGCTGATGAGAGGCACGTGGATTGGAATATGGTGGTTCACTTAAAACCTCAGGACCTTTACGATATTGGCGATGGTGATAACGTCACCTATGATTGTGAGCCGTTCCAGCCAGCCAGTTTCGAAAACTTCTTCCCAGACGGTGATGACAATTTACCTATAGTTCGGTAAGTTTTTTAATATACGTTTTGTGAAATAATAACATTTAACCAAAATTTTATTTGTGTTCAAACATATTCAACTCACACGCAACATTTTATCCAAACTCTCTTTGTAGGGATGGTGACGAAGATTGAGAGAAAAGATTATGCAATGTATAGTTAATCTGTAATCTTATTATTATTATTTTTTCAAAAACCACAATAATATTTGTAGCGGTTATGAAACCGCTACAAAAAAACCGCTACAAAAAAAATCGCTACTAATGACGTGTCATTAACCGCTACTAATTAACTCCGCTACAAAAATTGAACTAAACCGCTACAAAATGATGCGCATGATATCAAAATAAATACCCCCACCCACCCACACAAAATATGCTTTAGTTCTTAGTTCTACTGCCTACTTCTACTTAGGTTTTCTCTTCATATTTACTCATAGTTTTACGTGTTCTCAAATAGCTTAAGTGTTTGAAGGGGTAAGTGTTGTTCAACCGTATCAATTCTAATGCTTATCATCGACCCCCTTGATGATCTTGCTTTTGTCACTAAAGCAATCAATTAAACTAGGTCCTAACTTATTATGTAGTTTAGGGTCAACCTAGGTCATTCTCCCAAGGAGCATTTGTGAGTTTTCTTTTAGTTGAATTTAGGTGAGAAAAGTGTAATGGAATGGAATTGGGCCTAAACTAGAATGCAAGATACTACTACCTATATGCAATTAATTAACTAAATGCAGGATGAAAATTGAGTCTAAAACCTAAGTGAGAATGAATCTAATATGTATGAATTTGAATGCAATTTTAGGGGGTTTTGATATAAGAGAATAATTAAAATCCTAAGAAGAGAAAATTGAATAAAAGCAAATCAAGCAACGAAAATCTAGTTCAGTTATGACGATAAAGGGGACAACTTAGAATTCACAAGGAGTAAACTTTCTTAGCCTAAATCAATTAAATAGACCAAAGTGTTGAATGGAGAATTGTAATTAATTAATTTAATTACCTAATTGAAACATGGGAAACCCTCAAGTTCAATAACACTTATTCCACTAGAAAACTCAGTGAAATAAGCGGTGGCTAATTAAACTCATTAAAAACTAAACCCAGTTAATTTTGAAATAATTTTAGAATCTTGTTCACAATTATCTAATTAAACACCTAAACAATTTATCAACCTAATTAAACAATTAAATTGATAAACCCAATTGACAATTAAATTAATAATGAAAACTCAATTATTAAATCAATTGACAATATAAAGGTTGTAAACAAAAATCATGTCTTAAACAAAAAAACTTCAATTTATCAATCCAATCCAATAGAAGTATGTTTACAATCTAAAACTAGATTGTTCTCAATTAATCACTTGAAATCATTTAAAACTAAACTATCTCAAGTATTGAATTAAAAAGATAAAAAAGAACAACACTCCCGTATGGTCTTCAAGTGTAAATTCCTAGGCTTTAGCTCCTCCATGCTCCTCCTAAGTTGCCTCCTAAAGATCTCAAGCTGCCATGGAAATCATTCCTTCACAAAATATTATGCACCTCATGGCCATTTGACTAATAAATGGAGAATTCACTTTTTCGGCACAGCACGCATCCACTGGAGAAAATTGGGTTGAAACAATTGATGATTCAATTGTTTAAAGGTGGTGGGTCCCGTGTGAGTGGAAGAATGGATGAATGAATACAACTCCTGTGCGTATTGGCTACTTCTTCCTCAGCGTTCCTATTCACGTGCGTCTCTACGTGAAATTGGTGGCTGCGTGAATCTTCCTTTAATGCAGAAGCTGCTAGGTTAATTAATAGGAAGAAAGAGATAGACTTTTGGATAACAATTTGAGCAAATCAAAATTTAAGAAGCCCAATAAAATTCCACCATTGGATTCCTTTTTAGCTTCCCGAAAAATTCGCACCATAGATCTCTAATATGATAAAATCGTAATCTATCATATATTAAGAAATATTATTTAATCACACGATATTAATCAAAATATTAATATTTAGGCCCAATAATCTTATAAATAATTCTAATTTATATTATTTCCTAAAATTGCCTAATAATCCAAATATTATCTAATATATCCAAATTAGCCTAAAATAATCCCAAAATAAATGATTAAAGTGGGATAAAATATATTAAAATTGGGATTTATCAACTCCCCCACACTTATCATTTGCACTCCCGGCAAAACAAATCAAGACCAAGGGAGAATAAACGAAAAAACAAAAACAAAAACTAAAACTAAATTAAACTAAAGCTTCAAAACTGAATGTTCCAATCACAAGCAATGAGTAAACAAAAGCATTTCAACACCTATCATATCAAATGATCTTCTCATAGACTAAGAAAGCAAACATCATGGCAATTTACTTGACAAAGGTGAACCTAAGCTACAAATCCCTCACCAAGGATAATGTGTATGTCACTCGTCACTCAAAAGTGTATAGGTTGTGTTTACACTCAAGTTCATCCCTATCAATACTCTTTCCATAGGCTTGACAAGAATCTACATTCTCCACCACTAATAAAGCAAGTGCATCCATAAATCCAAAGGACTTTTATTAGGTTGTAATGGGGCTAATTTTAAGAAAAGAAGGGTACGATGCGTAGAAAAACAAAGTTGACTATCTTAAAATTTGAAGATAATGATACAATAGAGAATATGAGATGCAAAGAACTAAACCAAACCTGAACTGAGTCATCATTCCTTTTTCTTTTCTTCCCTTTTTTCTATTTTTTTTCTTTTTCACTTTTTCATCATTTTTTTTTGGAGATAATCCACCATATTTTTCACAATGACCCAATTCCTAACTTTATACTTGTTCTTCCATCCAAAACAGATATAATGCAATACTCTTCAACTCGTAAGACATTCAAAAGGGTAGATATTTTTTTAGCAATTGGGTGTAGGCAAAATGGAAAAAATAAAAATATAGGCTCAAAGGGCTAAACAAAGGATATATGCATGAAAAATGTAGGCTTTTTGGCTTATCTGGCTAAAATGAAATGAATGCCTTTATCATTTTTATGAATACTCATACATAAAATGCAGCCTCAAATAAGATTCAAGTCAAGTTTTAGATCAAGTAAAGAGATAGTGGTACACACTAAAAAAAATGTGTTAGGCTCAAAATCTCACTAGGAATATGATTACTAGCCTAAATTCACCAAAGAAATTCATTGCCACCAGGTTCACCAACTCAACACATGATCAATCACTTTTCAAATCCAAAATGTATCATACTAAAGTTACTTAAAACTTGCAATTTTCACATTCAAAACAGTTGATCCCTCCCCCACACTTAAACATTGCATGGTCCTCAATGCAAAACAATCATAATAGATCACAAAGTTAAGTAATACGTAGCACTACGCAACTCAGTAATATGACAATGAGTAATATAAAAAAGAAAAATAAAAGAGTGAAGGAAGGAATACAACCGAGGTCTACGTGGTGTCACGCAATACAAAGAACCTCCACCATCTGAGTCGAGAATCGGTCAAAGAACGGCTTCAAGCAGTGTCTATTGACGATGGAGCATTTTCCTTGTGGCTCCCTTTTAATCTTCATAGCTCCATAGGGGAAAACATCAGTGACAATGAAAGGCCCCTTCCATCCGGAGCGAGTTTTCCAGGCATGAGTTTGTCGGGAAGCATAGTGCGAACTTTTTGGCCCACTTGAAAGTATCTCTTCATAATAAGTTTGTCATGGGCTGCTTTAGTTCTTTCCTTATAAATTCTAGCATTCTCATAAGCTTCTCTTCTTAATTCTTCAAGCTTTTGCAATTGCAACTTCCTTTCAATACCAGCATTAGCAAGATCGAGGTTGCATCTTTTAATTGCCCAGTATGCCTTGTGCTCCACCTCCACTGGCAAATGACATGCTTTGCTGTAGACAATCCTGTATGGAGACATGCCAATAGGACTTTTATATGATGTGCGATATGCCCAAAGTGCATCATCGAGCTGTTTACTCCAATCCTTCCGGTTGGGTTGCACTGTCTTTTCTAAAATGAGCTTGATTTCTCTATTAGAGAGTTCTGCCTGACCATTCGTTTGAAGGTGGTATGGGGTGGCAACCTTATGCATCACCCCATACTTACTAAGATCGCTTTGTAAACTCTGATTGCAGAAATGAATTCCTTGATCGCTGATGATGGCTCTAGGAATGCCAAATCTGCAAAGAATGTGAGAGCGAACAAAGGAAACGACTCGAGAAGAGTCATTAGTACGAGTGGGGATTGCCTCAACCCACTTTGACACATAATCCACAAACCCCGGCAAGATGTAAAAATAACCAAATGAAGTGGGAAAAGGTCCCATGAAATCAATTCCCACACATCAAAGACCCATTTTGAATAATAAGGGTTGTTGGGGCATCTCATGCTTCCTAGAAATATTACCCACAAATTGGCACTGGAACACTTCTTACAAAATTCATGGGCATCTCGAAATAGACTTGGCCAAAACAATCCACTTTCCAAAACTTTCCTAGCGGTGCGCTTGGCACTAAAATGTCCCCACATGCAAGAGTATGGCAAAAAATCAAGACAAATTCAAATTCAACATCGGGAATGCATCGCCTAATAATTTGATCACTACATATATGCCACAAGTAGGGATCATCCCATATATAGAATTTAGCATCTCTCTTAACTTTATTCAATTGATATTTATTCATGTCATCGGGAAAAATAGATGCAACTAGATAATTAGCAATATCAGCATACCACGGGATAGAGACAATAACCTCACAGAGCCTTTGATCAGGAAAGTCGTCTAAGGGTAAAGATGTTACCACGGGTGTTTCAATCCTGCTCAGATGATCATCTACCATATTCTCTGTACCACTCTTATAACGAATCTCCACGTTAAACTCTTGTATCAGAAGCACCCACCTAATGAGGCGGGGTTTGGAGTCTGGTTTCTTAAATAAGTACTTGATAGCTGAGTGATCGGTAAACATCGTCACTTTCGTGTGAAGGATGTAGGATCAAAATTTCTCTAGCCCAAAGACGACTGCAAATAACTCTTTCTCTTTGGTAGTGTAGTTAGCTTGAGCATGATCTAAAGTTCTAGATGCATAGGCTATGATATATTGTCTCTTCTATACTCTCTGGGCAAGAACGGCACCTAATGCATAGTCAGAAGCATCACACAAGAGCTCAAATGGAAGGCTCCAATTAGGTGGCCGAATGATGGGGGTGTAGTGAGTCTCTTCTTTAACTCATCCCATGCATACACCGCAAGCGTCATCAAAAATAAAACCCACGTCTTTACGCAATAAACGAGACAATGGCAATGCTGTCTTACTAAAATCTTGGATGAATCTTCTATAAAATCCAGCATGCCCAAGAATGGAACGTACATCTTTCACACATGAGGGATATGGAAGAGAGGAAATAATATCAATCTTAGCTTTATCAACCTCAATACTATCATGCAAAACAACATGGCCCAACACAATTCCTTTCTTAACCATGAAATGACATTTTTCAAAATTCAACACAAGATTATATTGAATGCATCTTTCCAGAACCATGTCCAAACTAGCTAAGCATGCATCAAAATAATCACCATAAACAGTGAAATCATCCATGAAAACTTGCATGTAGTGCTCAAGAAAATCGAGAGAATATGGAAACCATGTGAAATTTGAAAAGTACCTGGTGCATTACATAAACCGAATGGCATGCATCTATATGCAAAGGTTCCAAATGGACATGTGAATGTGGTTTTATCCTGGTCCTCAGGTGCAATAGAAATTTGGAAATAACCAGAAAAACCATCCAAAAAGCAGTAATGTGATTTACCAACCAATCTTTCTAACATTTGATCCATGAAGGGAAGGGGGTAATGATCCTTTCTAGTCACTGAATTCAATCTTCTATAGTCAATACATACCCTCCAATTGTTTTGAACTCTAGTCGGAACTAGCTCACCTTCATCATTACGAAACACAATAATACCAGTTTTCTTAGGTATTACCTGAACTGGACTTAACCAACGGCTGTCAGAAATAGGGTAGATTATACTTGCCAAGAGAATTTTAAAGACCTCTTTATTTCCCACATCACGGATCAATGTGTTGAGTCGTCGCTATGGCTGTCGCACAGCTTTGGCACCATCTTCTAATAGAATCTGGTGTATGCACACGTTTGGGCTGATTCCGGGGATATCGCAAGAGTCCATCCAATAGACTTCATTTGTCGCCTAAGTACCTCTAGTAGGCGGGTCTCCTCATCAATGCTATGTTACTAGCTACAATCACGGGGAAGTGTCTCGTCTTTTCCCAAATAGGCATACTTCAATGAGTCGGGAAGTGGCTTTAACTCTAAAGATGGAGCTTGTTGAATTGAAGGTATGAGTGGCTTCAATTCAACATCGATCAAACTATAAACTGCATATGAGACTCACAAACAGAAGAGCAAACTTTCCCACCTTGAGGAGTTTTAGTAGAAACTACAAGGCAGAAGAATCAACAGACACATCACAATCAACATCAATAGTGCCATCAGTAGCACTCATGTTAGAGATAAATAAGACTCAGAGATCTATCCATCAAAAACATGATCAATGCTAATTGATAACTTAGAATTAGATAGTGAAGATAAATCATTTTTATCCATGGCATTAATCACATTAAGTAAGCGAGAAAGTTCATTAGAATCGGAGAAGTATCGAGATACATGATCACTAGAATCACTAATGCTACAAATAGGCACATAAGCATCATATCTAGAATGTCTCATAATCTCAATAGCATCAGTGAAAATATCAATATCAGCACATGTATCACAATTACCAATTTTAGCACATGCGCAAGAGATAGTATCATCTAAACAATTAATATCACAGGATCTACTAAGCATATTCTCTTTAAGATTTACAATAGAATTATCCGTAATAGCATCAATAACATTAACATCTATCTCCGTACAATCATCAGAAGGGTATTTCATAGATTCAAGCACATTAAATTTAATAGTTTCACAAGCAAATTCTAGAGTAAGGCTACCAGCATGCACATCTATCATAAATAGTTGGGTTAATGAGTTTAATTAATTAGCACTCATTCCATTATGAGTTTTCTAGTGGATTAGGTGTTATTGAACTTGAGGGTTTCCTATGTTTCAATTAGTTAATTAAATTCATTAATTCTAATTTTTCACTAATCTCCCTTTGATCTTCACAGCTCCATAGGGGAAAACATCAATGACAATGAAAGGTCCCTCCCATCGGGAGCGAAGTTTTCCGAGCATGAGTTTCAATCGGAAACATTGAGTAGAACTTTTGGCCCACTTAAAAGTCTCTCTTCATAATAAGTTTGTCATGGGCTGCTTTAGTTCTTTCCTTATAAATTCTAGCATTCTCATAAGCTTTTCTTCTTAATTCTTCAAGCTCTTGCAATTGCAACTTCCTTTCAATATCGGCACTATCAAGATCGAGGTTGCATCTTTTAATTACCCAGTATGCCTTGTGCTCCACCTCCACTGGCAAATGACATGATTTTCCGTAGACAATCTTGTATGGAGACATGCCAATGGGACTTTTATTGTTGGAAATTATACCCTAGGGGCAAGTCATCTCCATTTTGTTATCATTTAATTAGCATGTTTATAGTGATAACTGTATACCTGGATATATCTTATAGATTATCCTAAATGTCCCTGGTCTGTCAACTACGTGGGAGTGAAAATGAAATAAGACCAGTATGACTTTGATGAGGTATGAAGATACGAATCAAAGTCATGGGCACTTGTAAGAGTACAAGGTGCTGGACCGACCCATTAAGAGAAAGCTGCATGGATTAAGTCATAAGATTTTCTCATGTATAACCGCGTCACAACGCCCTTTGACCTGAGATCATCATGGATTCCTACATGATAAGTCGTTGATCTTTGACCTAGTCAAAAGTCACCTTTGATCGGGTGATGATAAAGGCTTGGATCGGGATCAATGGTTCTCATGGAGATAAATGTGAGTGGTTAAGATGGAATTTGTCCCTCACATTTGTAGAGAGATAATACTGGGCCCCTCGATGAGTGAGTCTAAGAAATGTATGGTCATACTACAATGGAAAGGAGTTTCCATTTCAATTATTAGACTACTCGAGAATCGAGAAAGTGATGGTCAAGAACAGGAAGTTGACATTATCCATGACTCACCCTTGATCAAATTATCGCGTGACAAAAGGGATGTGACATGGTTATACGATAGGTTGTATCGTATTATCTATCCCCATATGAATTGGGTAGCCGCAATGTTTTGCTAGAGGCCGCTTGCGACTTGTAGGCTGGTACGCTATTGGACCACTGCCAAACTCATGTGGGCCTGCAGGGTCGTACACAAGAAGAGCTCAACACGAGCAAAAGTATCCAGATTCATTGAATCTTATATATGTACAAGATTTAATGAATATTGTATTTAATCTAGGGTGGATATATATATATATATATATATGTATGTATGTGTCACACCCCTTACGGTACACCGACATTCGTCAGAGATAAATGCACAGCTTAATAAACATATTGGTTCCAGCATAGTAATACTGATTACAAAGTCTGGTTACTAAACCGCAAACCATAAAAAGTTCAAATATTACAAACTTTCATAACAGCCAAAATACACAACATATAGAATAAACGGCGAGATCTTGGTTCGGCCCAAAGACCATCAATTACCGGTATCCACTGCCTTACCACGTGAGCCACGTCCACTATTGTGTTCCCATCCTGAACTTTGTGGAATATATGGGATTCAAACGAATCCCAGTAGTAACGTTAATCACTCACATAAAATGCATGCACAGTACATGGTAGATAACCAGTTGCAATAAATTCAATAATCAAATAAATTCAAAATTCAAGTTCAAATTCAAATTGCAGTTCAACCATATTCAAGAACCTACCCGGTTCATTCGCGCTGTGCTGGATATTCAAATGGGTATTTACCCTTCTTTCCATAAAAACAACTATTCCCTTACCGGACTACCACCCCCGGCCTCAACCATGATGGCATCCAGAGTTACCCTACATTCTAGGGCACTACCTCCCGGCCTCAACCGACGATAAGGTTAAGTATTCACAATTCACATATCACAATGGTACATACATGCATATAAAGGCACATAGAGTATGTGAGAGAAAGTTACTACACGAACACCAATTAGCTAAAAATAATTCTCGGTGCTTGAACCACTGGAACCAATTCCTAAAATAATATCATCATAATATTAATTTCCCTTATTCTATAAAGTAATAAAATTAATTACCACTTTATTCCATTTATCCAAAAATATTCAAAAGGGTTCTTATCATCATTTAGGATCCTTATGACCCAATAATGATAAGTTATCCAACTTAAACCTTAATTGTATCAATTTTCGGATTAACTCCTTTCTATTCAGATTTTTCACTGAACTTTGAAAATTCATAATTAAATGCACAAAAGTCCAATTGGTGTGCTTCCAAAACTCAAATGTCCATTAACATGTCTATTGTCATGGAACAATAGTCCCATAAGTCCAGAGAATCTGAATCATTCCCATTTTTAATATTTCTCAATACTGTTCAGGTTTCACTTCCAAAAACGTAGGTCATCTTATAAAATGAATTCCTCCTTGTACTGAGCTCTAAAAATTACATATTATATATCAATAGAAAGCTTAAGATGTCTAATTCAAATCTGGAAAATTTCATAATTTATAGACATCATTAACTTGATCGAAAATAGTATACAAGTCGACTGCCTTCCAAACCGTTAAAACTAGCAGTTTTTGACAACTTGTACAATTTATTCCCTTAGGTACTAAAAATCATTTCTAACCTTATTCTCACTCAACTTTTCGTGGCAAACCCTTTGGAAACCTTAAAATCTTCAAAATCCTTATAGTTTCACAACTTTTAAATCAACCCAAAATATTACATAAATCACGTAAAGCAACATTTTAATGCAACTTTACAAATTCTAAGACTTTATGAACCAAATTGTCTTCTAACTCATTTTCTAGTCCATCTTAGAAATTTGAGCAGTATATCCCCTTGGAAAATCATGTTAGTTCCCTATGTGTTTTGATGATAACTGACAATTGTAAACGCAAATTAAAATGTGTTTTGGAAAGTTGAAAAATATTCTGTCAAGTGAATACTCAAGTATTGGTTTCATTAATCAAGTATTGAATACTCGAGTAATGGTTTCATTACTCAAGTATTGAGTTGACGATAAATGGCTCCTTCGTGCAAAAATGATCATTACTCAAGTATTGATTCCAATACTCAAGTAATGAACTTACAGAGAGCATTTCAAGTTTTTCACAATAAGTCAATACTCAAGTATTGGTTCCAATACTCAAGTATTGATCTTACATAAACTCTTTCATTAAAAGGCAAAATGTCAATACTCAAGTATTCATATGAATACTCAAGTATTCATATGAATACTCAAGTATTGGTCAAACAGAAAATCATTAAAGTATTCAACATGTGAATACTCGAGTATTGGGCAAACAGAAAAGTTTCAAAGTTTTTCACATGTTTATCAATACTCAAGTATTGAAATGAATACTCAAGTATTGAAAGTGAAACTTCACAAATATTGAAAACAGTTCAATACTCAAGTATTGAGTTGAATACTCGAGTATTTACCAGTATTTAAAGTTTCGCTATTTCCAAGTAATTTGAATACTCAAGTATTGAGGCGAATACTCAAGTATTGACTTGGAAAAGATCTCACAAAGTTTTCAAATAGTTCAATACTCAAGTATTGGTTTGAATACTCGAGTATTGGCCATACGAAAGGTTTGCTATTTCCAAGTGATTTGAATACTCAAGTATTGATTTGAATACTCAAGTATTGACTTGGAAAAGTTTTCACAAAGTTTTCAAACGGTTCAATACTCAAGTATTGAGTTGAATACTCGAGTATTGAGCATACGAGAGCTTGGCTCTTTTTCAAATATTTTGAAAACTCAAGTATTGATTTGAATACTCAAGTATTGAGATTTTGGACTTAACTTATTTTCACATAAAAAGTTTAATACTCAAGTATTGGTTTCAATACTCAAGTATTGGTCTTACTCAAGGAAATTGTCCAACGCTCAAATCATGTAGTGCCTTCTCACGGAAAACGAATACTCAAGTATTCGGATGAATACTCAAGTATTCACATTAGTGCACAAAGTGCAATACTCAAGTATTGAAGAACATACTCAAGTATTGGGCGCAAGTATTCAAAATTCAAATCATACGAATTTGTGATTTCTTCGTGTTTGATCTTAATGCTTTCTATTATCATTCTTATATATTCCCAGCTATGTTTAATCACTTTGTTAGTGAGTTTCAGCTTCCTTAAACGAGATGAAATGAAGATCTAAAGCAAAAGCAAAAAGCAGTCAGAACATTAAATGCTAAACCCAGAAAGTTGCATACTTTTGGGAAATCCTTCTGCACACGTTTACAAAGGATTAATGCCTACCTACCACATCAATGAATTTTTACTCCAACGGATTTATTTACTAGAAGTCAACTCGAACTTCGCCAATTTGGATTAAGTGAAGATTAGAGAGAGAAGAAGACCAAAACTTAACGAGAACCTTGGTTAATGTCACCTACGGTTATATGAAGAATTACAACGGTCATTTAATGCCTTCTGAGTATAAATAGAAGAGCATTCAATTCCTCTCAACAACTAAGACTCTAGAAAGCGAAAATCATTAAAGTTTCCATCTACTCTTAAGTCTTTCTATACTAAGTATCGTTGATACATTCAATCTTCGTGTTTATCATTATCTACTCTTAGATAGAGTTTATTGATTGTAAATCATTTATTGTAAAGGAATCACAAGTCGGGGGACTTGGTGATTGGGTTCATTGATTACAACTTGTAAGGGGGAGTAAGTTCTAGTGAGAGAATTACTCTTGAGTGCGAGTGTGTAATCAATTGTGATAGTGAAAATCGAGAGAGTCTGCAGGGATTGGACGTAGGTCAAGAGATTGGACCGAACCGGTATAATTCCTTGTGTCTTGCTATTCTTCTCTACTCCATAGTCTACTGCATTTTAGTTTCGAAAAACGAGCTTTTCTGGAAGAATTTTTAATAATCCCCAATTCACCCCCTCTTGGTGATTAAGCTCCACTTTCAAATCATGCCTTCAAAAACTAAGGAAATAATGGATAAATCATATTCCAAATTATCCACAATATAAAATAACATAAGACAAGTCAAAACCTTTACTTACTTGTCTTGATCCTTTGAGTTTAAACTACTTCTTCTTGCTTCCACCTCCTAGAATGTCTGACTTCCACTATCAAATATGATATAGGAAAGTGTTTCACACTCTTGAAGCTCTCACACTTTTCCTCTATTTCTCTTAGTCGTTCGGATGGAATAAAAGATAGGCATACGTCTGAATATATTAACATGCTCTCACTTAATGTGATACTCGTGACAAGAAAACGGATATTGCCCGTAATAATTAGAGGTTCACTCGTGATACACATGCATTCATCCGGATGTGGAAATGAGACATGATTAATATTAACTTTTTGACCTTTTGTATCTATAATTGAAGTAGATGATGCCACCTCAATGATCATATGAATATTTAATTAATAGAAAAGCTGAATTAAGGGTGAGTCTCGGATGAGGACACGAATGACAATTTGAGAGTGGAAGACAAGTTGTCTTCACATATATGAATCATTTCTTCATCTTTCTATCCTTAGCAAACATGTGTTGTCCATAAATAGAAAGAGAAAGATTGATTAGTTAAACAAAAGAAAGAAGTGCATGTTGATTAATAATGCACATAGGATTCCAAAATAACAATGAATAAACCGTGTGAGTGGAGGGAACAAATCAATGAAGTAGGTACATGGATATATTAGAATAAAGAGTGGATGATTGATTAAAGTAGACTCTGGTGCCTTACGCATGTGAATGAATATATAAAGAACAAATGAAGTTGTTGAACCAATATTGATATTATGCTTATAATGGAAGACACATGGTCCCATTACATTGAAAAAGAAGGTGTGCCACAATACCAGAATGTCGGATGTTACGGTATGTATGTATGTATGTATATGTATATTTATTATTAAATTGAAAATAATATTATTATTATTTATAGATAATAATACTATTATATATAGTATTTAATTTATTTGATAAATTAAATAACTATAATAAATTGAGATAATGTATCTCATATTTAATTTTTGAATAAAGATATAGTATCTTAGATATAATTAAATTGATGTATAGTATCTCGATTAAATTAAATAAAGATATCATATCTTGGATTTAATTTATAGAGATAAATTAAATCAAAAAGGCTTTTAATTTGGATTAAATAAATATATTAGATTAGATCTATTGGAGAGATTTAATTAATATATTATTTTAATCCAAATCTCAAAATTAATAAGGATTAATTTTGAATATAATACGCATATAAGGTTTAGAAAACCTATGGGACATTAAGTCAGACGTATTAGAAAGCCGCGAGAAACCCTAGAGCAAATAGAGAGACGCGAGAAATTTGAAGGCGCTAGCACGCTGCCGCAGTCGTGTTCAGAAACTATTCGTGTGGATACCGGTAGAGGGAAGAGATTCGTAGAGTCTGCTCCTGGTTGATCGAGAAGGTAGCCCACGTGATCAAATCTAACGTAAGAAACGCTCAGAATTTCGCATAGGTATGATTCAAACTCTTTAACCTTGATTTAAATGCCGTTGAGCGATCCTCGGATAAGATTCGTAAAGATTTTAAATTCCACTGCGTGTACGGATCCCAATAGACCCTATCAGAGCGAGATCAACCGTGCATTTAAATTAGGTTTATACATGTGTTTATATATGTGATATATATGCTAAAACCGAATCTTGTTATGTGTTTAAATAAAAAACTTGCGTTAGGGTTTCTATGGATAGCTAGTTAGATCTCACAGCCGTTTCATGTAGTTAGAAGAGTTCGGGATTGGACATTGAAACGGCCGAAGGTCACATTTTGATCCGTGAAGTTCGTGCATTCCGATCGCACGTAAAGATCCGTGAAATTATGAATAGTTCGGATTGCATAACTGTTCGTAAGGTGAGAATTTAAATCATGATATTATATTATATATATTATATAATATAATATAAATTAGAGAATTTAAATCATGATATTATATTATATATATTATAATATAATATAAATTAGAGAATTTAAATCATGATGAGTATAATCATAATATTTTATTCATAATTGTATGAATCAATATATGTTTGATTTACCTTTCAAATATTGTTTGGGTATGGTGAACAATATGGCTCTAGAGTTTTGCAAGTGTTGTAAATTTAAATATGGCCTGCATGCCATGCCTCTCCCTAAATATTGTTGATGTATATTCTCTTCTCATCCTACTCCCCTCGTATATGAAACGAGGTTTCTCCTTAGAAAAGTCCTCTCATTGGCTTGAGAGGATTTTAGGTTAAGTATGAGCCATGTGTTGGCTCCTAATGTTTTGATGATAACAAATTGTTTAAAGTTTTGAAACTATATTGAAATTGGCTTAATGATGTTCTGGATTGACTCTCGAGAGTTGATTGTTTAATTCTCGAGAATGTGCTCAAAAGAATCAGTTTATTCTCTATCACGACTAAGTAATTCTCGAGAATGAGAATTTCATTCTCGAGAATGGGCTAAGTACTCTCGAGAATCATCGTGTCTAAAGTTAAAACAGAAGGAAACCATTCTGCATCTCTCAAGTGATTCTCGAGAATTGGAAATCAATTCTCGAGAATGACTCTCGAGAATCAGAAAATGATTCTCGAGAATGGTCGATGCTACTTACTGATATCTTCTGTTGCTGAGGTGATTCTCGAGAAGCAAAATGGATTCTCGAGTATGATCGTAAGCTTCAACTCGTACTCTGTTTCTTAGGTGATTCTCGAGAATGGGAAAGTAATTCTCGAGAATGGTTCTTGAGAACCCTTTGGGTAATTCTCGAGAATGATCATTGATTGCTCAAATCGTAGGTTGATTCTTCATGAGATTCTCGAGTATGGATTCTACAATTCTTGAGAATGGTCCGACAAAGATCCATACCAGTTAGCGACAAAGAACTTTGATTTATTGCAACCTTCTTTGATTGATCCAGTTAATTGTTTTTTGTCTTACAATATATCATTCTATATTAATTTGTGATATTATTGATCATCTACCTAAGTATTTTACAGGTTCATAACCAAAGTTGACAAGATCAGACGAAGGATATCGAAAATGTTCATTATGACTTTATTGCTGATATGAGATTTATAGAATATGACATACTACTTGCTATTACTATCTTCAACTATGTTTTAACAAGTTTGCTTGTGAATCTACAGAAGTTCAAAGTTTTGTTTAAATTCTTGACAGGCTGGCGCATTAAGAATGTCGCAGAACAGAGCCGACAAAAAGAATCTTATCATAATGGTGCCCATACAGCAAAAGCTTCCGAATCATTAAACTATGCTGATCTCCATCCAAGAACATGTGAGCAACAAGCTGTAAAGACATTCCACTAAGCAAACATTCAAACATGGGCAAGCAGAAGGCGCGAGTGCTCTATTAATGAACAAATTCAAATATTCCAACAGACACATTCAAATCCTTCAACCGTCTTCAACCTCAACCAGTACATATACACGAAGGATTGAATTCGACAAATAACGAACCAGTGCATACATTGATAAAATTTTCAAATAGTTCAAATTGTATTTTGATTATATCTTCGGATATACTAAGCTTCAGTGTTCATCATTCTATCTACTCTGTGAGAGAGTTTTCTACAACTTGTTTTTACAATTCGTTCAAATTCTCAAGATAGAGGTATCTTGAGTGTGGGTGTATTGATTACAACTTGTAAGGGGGAGAGTCCAAGAGTGAGAGGATCATCCTTCATTTATAGAGTGTGTAATTGTATTTGTAAGATAGTGGAAATCCCAGAGTGTGTCCGGGGATTTGGACGTAGGTCAAAGAGTTGGACCGAACCAGGATAACTTCTCTCGTGTCTCCGTCATCTTTACTTCTTTTTCGCTTTCTTCGTTTATCTATCATACAGAGAAAAGATTTTTGAGATCACCTATTCACCCCCCTCTAGGTGATATTCCACCTTCATTTGGTGTCAAAGCCAAGTTTCTCAGTTGGGCTTAACATCCCGAGAAAGATCATGGAAGGAATATTACCTGATGGTGCCTCAATTAATCGACCCCCAGGATTCAACGGTGAAAACTACTCCTTCTGGAAAGGAAAATTCAGAATATTCGTAATGGCTACCGAATATGGTCTCTGGGAAGTGATAGAAATCAGAGATTACATACCTATAAAGATTGAAGGAGGAATCTCTGTTCCAAAGACGAAAGCTGAATTCGACGAGAATGATAAGAAGAATGTCACTCTCAACAGTAAGGCAATTTTGATGCTTCAAAGTGCTCTTAGTCAAAAGGAGTACTTTCGAATAAGCAATCTATCAACCGCGAAGGAAATGTGGAAGGCACGGAGATTGCATATGAAGGTACTTCCGGCATCAAAGAAAATCGTATTAATACTCTCACCACCGAGTATGACTTGCGGCGAATGAAGTCAGGAGAAACCATGGCCGAGTTCCAACTAAGATATACTCATCTGACAAATCAATTGCCGGCTTTGGGTAAAAACTATGATCAAGGTCCTCGTGTCGGGAAGATCCTCAATGTTCTAACAAAAGACTGGGAAGCTAAAGTCACTGCGATAGAGGAGGCTCGTGGAGAATCAATGGCTTCAGTTGCTGCCTTATTCGGAAGCCTGTCTGAATATGAGAGCAAACTGAGATTCAAGAAGGACCTAGACAATGTTAACAGCAGTCGGAACAAGGGAATTGCTCTTAACATTGTAAAGGAAAAAGAAGAAAACGAAGAAGATGAAGAGGACGATGATGAGATGGCCATGTTTGTTAGAAGATTCAAGAAGTTCTACAGAAAAGATCGAGGCTTCAAAACAGATTCCAAAAAGGAGACACAAGTAATGGGACGTGAGTTCAAAGGCAAAGAACAAATCATCTGTTATGAATGTGAGAAGCCGAGACATTACAAGTCAGAATGTCCTCAACTAAAAGACAGCGACAAAGAAAAGAAGAAGCACTATCAATTCAAAAAAAGGGCTTATGTGTCAGCAATATGGGGAGATGGTTCCTCGACGAAGAAAGCGAAGAAAGAAAGAGATCGCCAACGTAAATGCGGTGGCGAGAAGAAGAACTAGCGTAAAACGACAATGAGGTACATGATTCGCAACCAACCTATGATGAATTATTTGATGAATATAATGAAATTCAATATGAATTTGAAAAGGTTGTTGATGAATGTTTTGCCCTAAAAAGGGAGAACATAACTCTCAAACTATGTGTTGAAAACCTTTCCGATGAAAATCTTATCTGTGATGAATGCCTGGATTTAAAGAAAAGAAACCTCCATCTTACGAAAACACTTGAGAAATTCACTAAAGGAAGTGAAATGCTTAATGTGATTTTGAAAACTCAAAGGTTTACAAATGATCGATCGGCATAGGATATAATCCTATCTTTGACAAAAGGAAAGGCAAAAAAAAAGCGCGAGAAAATCTTATTTGAACTACCTCCGAGAAATCAGTTCATATTTCAAATCCGTTTGCTCATTGTAACTATTGTAATCGAAAAGGACACTCTACTTCATCATGCTTTCATAGAAAGAATCGAAGAGATAAACCTGTTGGTAATTACCAGTGGGTACCTAAGGGAACTCATACTTTCCCTAAGGCCCGAGCTAACCCGAAAGGACCCAAGAAACGTTGGGTACCTAAAGCTTGATCTTATTTGAATTACAGGTTTGTCTGAGAGCATCAAGAACCAACAAGTGGTACATTGACAGTGGATGCTCCAGACATATGACGGGGGATCAAACCAAATTCGTTGCAATAAAATCAAAAGATGGTGGCAAAGTTACCTTTGGAGGAAACCAATGGAAAAATCTCCTGGAATTGGAGAGATTGGTACAAAGGATGGACCTCGGATCAAAGACGTGTATCTTGTTGAAGGTCTCTCGCCATAACCTCTTAAGTGTGAGTCAAAGTCTGATAAGAACAACGGATTATCTTTGACTCGAGAAGAATGTCTCATTGTCAACAAAGATGATCTCCCAATTGATAAAGGTAAACTGAAGGTATTGTTTAAAGCTCCTCGAGAAGGAAACTGTTATACATTAGATCTACCTAAAATTGATTCTAAAAAATGCTTTGTTAGCAACTTAGAAGAAAGTTGGCTGTGGCATAAGCGTCTGGCTCATGTAAACATGTTCCAATTGGATAAGTTGCTAAGGAAATATTTAGTAATTGGTTTGCCTAAACTCCATTTTAAAAATGGCATGATTTGTGATTCCTGTCAAAGAGGTAAACAAACTAAAACATCTTTCAAAAATAAAACTGAAATCACGACTAATCGACCTCTTCAATTACTTCATATGGATTTAGTTGGATCAGCAAGAGTTAAAAGCCTTGGTGGCAATTTGTATACTCTAGTCATTGTCGATGATTACTCTCGATTCACTTGGACTATCTTTTTATCTTCCAAGGATGAAACATTTGATCTGTTTGTTGTGTTTGCCAATAAGGTGCAAAATGAGAAAGGTATATGCATTACAGCCATTCGAACAGATCATGGAGGAGAGTTTGAAAATCAAGCATTCGGAGAATTTTGTGATGTTCACGGAATTGACCATAATTTCTCGCTCCAAGAACACCACAAAGAATGGTGTGGTTGAAAGGAAAAACCGTGTACTCACAGAAATGGCTCGTGCCATGTTGAATGAAAATAAGACCTCACAAGTCTTTTGGGCAAATGCAATGAGCACGGCCAGCTATATCGCCAATCGAGCATATCTCAGAAAGAAGCTCAATAAAACTTCCTACGAACTCTACAAAGGAAGGAAACCAAATCTGGCTCACCTTCACATCTTTGGCTGTAAGTGCTTCGTACATAACAATGGTAAAGATAATTTAGGAAAATTTGATCCCAAATCCGATGAAGGTATTTTTCTTGGATATTCAAATAGGAGTAAGGCATATAGAGTTTTTAACAAACGAACTCGCGTAGTTGAAGAATCAATACATGTTGTGTTCTGTGAATTTAAATTAGATAAACCTCTAGGTGATGATGAGGAAAACGTTTTTAAGAATCAATTCTTTTCAAAAAGTACTTCTGCCTCTATTGAAAATTCTGAAGATGTTTTCGAACCTGAGTCTCAAAACAACTTTGAAAATCCTGATCAATCTTAGCCTAGAGCTTGGAGGTTCATTAGGAATCATCCCCTGGACCAAGTAATAGGTGATTTAAATCAAGGTGTAAGAACTAGAAATAGTACCTTGAATGAAGTAACATTTTCTACCTTTATATCTCATATAGAACCCTCTAAAATAGATGAAGCCCTTTCAGACAATGATTGGGTGATAGCTATGCAAGAGGAGTTACACCAATTTGATAGGAATCAAGTTTGGGATTTGGTACCTAGGCCTAAGGACCATCCGGTCATTGGCACTAAATGGGTATTCAAGAACAAATGAGATGAATCAGCAATCATAGTCCGAAACAAGGCTAGACTGTTGCAAAGGCTATAATCGGGAAGAAGGGATTGATTATGAGGAAACATATGCTCCAAAGTAGCTAGATTGGAAGCAATATGTGTACTCTTAGCCTTTGCGTGTATCAAAGGATTTAAGCTCTATCAAATGGATGTCAAGAGTGCTTTTCTAAATGGATTTATTCAAGAGGAAGTCTATGTTGAACAACCTCCTGGTTTTGAAAACGATTATCATCCAGATCATGTTTTTCGCTTGAAGAAAGCCCTATATGGTCTCAAGTAGGCCCCTAGAGCTTGGTATGAAAGATTAAGTAATTTCTTATTAGATCAAGGCTTTATCAGAGGGAAAGCAGATACAACTTTGTTTATTAAGACCAACAAACTTAATGAGACTTTAATTGTGCAAATATATGTGGATGATATTATTTTTGGTGCCACTAAAGATTCTCTCTGTGAGGAATTTTCCAAGAAAATGCAGGGTGAATTCGAAATGTCTATGATGGGTGAGTTGAACTACTTCCTCGTTTTGCAAATCAAACAACGGAAGGATGGCATATTCATATCTCAAACAAAATATCTTCGTGATTTGCTGAAGAAATTTGGGATGGAACATTGTAATGGAGCCGACACTCCAATGAGCTCAACTGCCTCTCTAGATGCCGATGAAGAAAAAGGAAAAGACTTCAACATAACCAAATATAGAGGGATGATTGGATCCTTACTATATTTGACTGCTAGCAGACCAGACATTCAGTTTAGTGTGGGAATGTGCACAAGATTTCAATCAGCTCCTAAAGAATCTCATGCCGAACATGTCAAAAGAATCTTTCGATATCTTTCCGATACAAAGGAATTGGGCCTCTGGTTCCCTTAAGGTCAACAACAATTTCTGGTTGCATATTCAGACTCTGATCATGCTGGATACAAGACTGACATGAAGAGTACCAGTGGACAGTGTGAATTTCTCGGAGGTTTACTTGTATCATGGTTTAGTAAGAAACAAACCACCGTGGCCGTATCCTCAACCGAAGCTGAATATGAAGCCGCATCGAGTTGTGTGCTCGTGTTACGTGGCTCAAGCAACAACTTCAAGACTTGGGAATTCATTTAAAAGAAATTCCAATCCTCTGTGACAACACTAGTACAATAAGCTTGGCAAAGAATCCAATTCAACACACTAGAACCAAGCATATTGATGTTAGACATCATTTTATCAGAGATCATGTCCAAAAGAAAGATGTAAATGTAATGTTTATCCCTACTCACTTGCAACTTGCTGATATCTTCACCAAGCCGCTGGCTAAAGAACAATTCACATTTATCAGAAGGGAATTGGGAATGGTAAACCCCAATGAATTGTAAGTAAAATGTTATCTCAATCTTGTTAATTATGTTTCGTGATAATTGGAAACTAACTTTAGCATCGGAGCTTCTAGATGTTGTTTTTGTAGGTTCTGGTCCATTAACAAACACTGATGCAGAACTGATGATTCTCAAGAATGAGTTTGTCATTCTCGAGAATTGATAAGATAGGCTCTCTTGTTCTTCCTAAGCATTCTTGAGAATTGGAACTAATTCTCGAGTAATATCAGGTATGCTAAAGTAAGATCATCTCTGGTCTTAAGCATTCTCGAGCATACAGGGTCATTCTCGAGAACTATCGGAAATTCTATGAGTTTCACCAAGCATGTTTGATCAAGTCATTTATCATTCTCGAGAATGGATAAGGCATTCCCGAGAACTGTATCAGAAAAACATGTTCTGCCGAATTGGAATTCCCCTTCACTGAGATGATTCTCGAGAATGAAGTGTCATTCTCGAGAACGGCTCTCGAGAATCATTTACTGATTCTTGAGAATTGTAGCAGATAACATGTTTTGCTGAATGGGTTAGTCTTCATTTCTAAGATCATTCTCGAGAATGAAGTGTCATTCTCGAGAACGGCTCTCGAGAATCAATTGGTGATTCTCGAGAATTATCGTACAAGGACTCAAGCGTCGCGAAGTCTTGTGTCGTTTCGTTCTCTCTCCCTGTCGTTTCGTCTCTTCATTTCCTTAAACTTCATTAGTCGCATCCGCTCCCTCATTTCATTCCCTCTAACTCCCGAGGACCCTAGTCGACAATTCATCTTCTTCATCATCATTCCTCTGTGATTCTCTGTCTCACCCTAAAATCTCAGATAGCTATGACTAAATCTTCATCTTCTGAATCTCCTGAACAACCACCAGGAAGAAGCCGTGCACCAAGTATCGTCCTAAAGTTCAAGCTTCTGAGAAGACTGAGCCATCAAAGAAGAAGGCTAAATCTGTGACAATCACAGACTTTCCTCATGTAACTCGCTTCAAAACTCACTCTCTGCCATCCGATAAGACCAAAAGCAAAGAAAGCTCCTACCCTAAATCACAATCGGTCAGTTCTGAAGCAAACAAAAATGAAAAATGAAAATTCAAAATCCAAGTCCTACTCTCAGTCTCTGTCCAAACCTGTGAGTTCTGCAACAACCAAGTCGTCCAAGCCGTATTCAAGTTCAAAACCACATTTTTATGAAAGAAGAACTAAGGAAATTGAAGAGAGGATTCAGAAACCTCCCCACACTCATCATGAAATTCCTCTTTCAACTCTTCCTCCGTTTGCTTCCAAGTTAATTGGCCAGCTCAATGTCCTTGATTGTCCTCCTGGTTATTGCAAAGATCCTCTGGTAATCCCATCTGATCCTAATTTTGTCATTACATATGATGGAAGACCTTTTTGCCCTACTGTGTGGTTAAACCTTGATGATTTTAGGAAAGAATGTAACTTAAATCTTTCACCCTGGTTGAAACCGTATATGCCTTTACTAGATGTTCATACCCCATATTCCCCTCAGGTTGTTAAGGTTTTCTACTTCAATATGTTTGAGGAAAAGACTGAGGATAATGAGATTATACTGCATACTCAGGTTAGAGGCAAAACCATTAAGATCACATCAGCCACTATCAATTCTTTTCTGGGTGTCATTGACCCTCCTGAGGATCCTCCCACATTATCTGAGTTTGAATACTTTAGCCTCCTTCTACCTACAAAGCAATATGATGGGAAACCCTTGAAATTCAAACCATCTGATATGTCAGACACCAATAGAATTCTTTGGTATCTTTACAGTCGCAACCTGGTTAACAAAGGAAAAAGTTTTACACACTTTGTGGCCAAAGACTACCAATTGATGGGTCAAATTATTGCCAAGCAACCAATAAATCTAGGCAAATTGGTTATCTCTGAGATGTCCAATTTTTTGTCCAATTCCGGGGTTTCCAAGATGAATACCATTCCATACCCCAATCTAGTCTCCAGGCTTCTAAGCTACAACAATGTTTGGTATCTTCTTGATAATGACAAGACTGTATTTCCCAAGAAATTTGGTAAAACTCACCCTTTGTACATGAAGCTTTCATATACGAAGTTTACCGGGAAGAAACAAGTCAAGACCACTCATCGACCCTCAACCTTCAACATCCAAACTCCAAGATGAAGGTCAATCTTCACAAGCAGCTCCTGCTTCAACCTCTGCCCCTTCTTTTACACAGGCTGCAATCCAAGCTCAGATCAACTCTGCCATTCAGGATGCTATGGCTCCTGTAATACAATGTTTGGACTCTTTTGGCAATCTAATAAAGGCAATGATCAAAGCCATAGGTAATGAGATGATCAAAGTGGATGCCCATCTTGAACAACATGTGAACACCGTAGTGGAAAACCTCAAGAAAGAGATGCACATGAATTCTTCTGTCCTCTATGATCAGCAACAAGAGATTAAACAATTAGTCCAACAGACAGAAGATTGTCTTGAAGCCCTCTTACTGAGTCTTCAGAAACATACTAAATCCTCTGCTGTGCCCACTACATCCATTCCTGATCCTGAGATTGTTCCCCCACCTGTTTCTGATATTCCCATTCCAGATCCTGTACCTGCGCCTCCAGCATCTGGCTCTCAACCTGCTCCTGAGACTGTGTCTACACCTCCTGTTGATCCTAATGTAGATCCAGTATCCCCCTCTTTGATGGATGACAAAGGGGGAGAAGGAGAAGAAGTAACACAGCAGCAAATGCAATTTGATCCTTGATTAATTTTAGGCATTTTAGGCTTACTATTAGATTCTGATGTAATTTAAGCTTAAGTCAATTCTGATGTAGCTTTTGGAACTCTTATTTTATTAACTTACATCAGTCATTGAAATGCTACTCCATTGCTAATTCATGCTGCATTTTGTATTAGATTCTGAATTGCTGAATTCTGTGATCATTGAAAACTACTTCGGTTTACCAACCATTTTCAAAACTTCAAAAGTCTTCTCTGTATTGTCATCATCAAAAAAGGGAGAATGTCGGCTCCTAATGTTTTGATGATAACAAATTGTTTAAAGTTTTGAAACTATGTTGAAATTGGCTTAATGATGTTCTGGATTGACTCTCGAGAGTTGATTGTTTAATTCTCGAGAATGTGCTCAAAAGAATCAGTTTATTCTCTATCGCAGCTAAGTAATTCTCAAGAATGGGCTAAGTACTCTCAAGAATCATCGTGTCTAAAGGTAAAACAGAAGGAAACCATTCTGCATCTCTCAAGTGATTCTCGAGAATTGGAAATCAATTCTCGAGAATGACTCTCGAGAATCGAGAAAATGATTCTCGAGAATGGTCGATGCTACTTACGATATCTTTCATTCGAGGTGATTCTTGAGAATAGGAAGTAATTCTTGAGAATGATTCTCGAGAAGAGAAATGGATTCTCGAGTATGATCGTAAGCTTCAACTCGTACTTTGTTTCTTAGGTGATTCTTGAGAATGAGAAAGTAATTCTCGAGAATGGTTCTTGAGAACCACTGGGTAATTCTCGAGAATGATCATTGATTGCTCAAATCTGCAGGTTGATTCTTCATGAGATTCTCGAGTATGGCTTCTACAATTCTCGAGAATGGTCTGACAGCATCCATACCAGTTAGCGACAGCAACCTGATTTATTGCAACCTTCTTTGATTGATCCAGTTAATTGTTTTTGTCTTACAATATATCATTCTATATTAACTGTGATATTATTGATCATCTACCTAAGTATTTTATAGGTTCATAACCAAAGTTGACAAGATCAGACGAAGGATATCGAAAATGTTCATTATGACTTTATTGCTGATATGAGATTTATAGAATATGACATACTACTTGCTATTACTATCTTCAACTATGTTTTAACAAGTTTGCTTGTGAATCTACTGAAGTTCAAAGTTTTGTTTAAATTCTTGACAGTGGCGCATTAAGAATGTCGCAACGAGCCGACAAAAAGAATCTTATCATAATTGTGCCCATACAAAGACAAAAGCTTCCGAATCATTAAACTATGCTGATCTCCATCCAAGAACATGTGAGCCACAAGTCAGTAAAGACATTCCACTAAGCAAACATTCAAACATGGGCAAGCGGTAAGCGCGCGAGTGCACTATTAATGAACATATTCAATTATTCCAACAGACACATTCAAATCCTTCAACCGTCTTCAACCTCAACCAGTACATATACACGAAGGATTGAATTCGACAAATAACGAACTAGTGCATACATTGATAAACTTTTCAAATAGTTCAAATTGTATTCTGATTATATCTTCGGATATACTAAGCTTCAGTGTTCATCATTCTATCTACTCTTGTGAGAGAGTTTTCTACAACTTGTTTTTACAATTCGTTCAAATTCTCAAGATAGAGGTATCTTGAGTGTGGGTGTATTGATTACAACTTGTAAGGGGAGTGAGTCCAAGAGTGAGAGGATCATCCTTCGTTTGAGTGTGTAATTGTATTTGTAAGATAGTGGAAATCCCGTGAGTGTGTCCGGGACGGACGTAGGTCAAAGAGTTGGACCGAACCAGGATAACTTTCTCGTGTCCGTCATCTTTACTTCTTTCGCTTTCTTCGTTTAACTATCATACAGAGAAAAGATTTTTGAGATCACCTATTCACCCCCTCTAGGTGATATTCCACCTTCACCATGTTGTGTCACGATTTTAATTATGTTTTGATTTGATCACTGCATGATTAGTTTAGAGTATTAATTATGATTTGATAGAGATCTCTCATAATTAACTTAGCGTTTTAACTATGATTTGATTTAGATCATTCATAATTAATTTAGAGACTATATGATATACAATATTGATGACATTCATATAAGTAGAATTAATATGATTAATTAGATGATATTAGATAATACCATCTAAATAAAATCTTAAGTCGTAATGCCGTCAATTAATGAATACTTGTCAAAACCTAGATCACCCATTTGTATGTTCCACCAAAGTGGATGCATTTGAGTTATCTTGGTCAGACAAGAGTGAGTAATGGTGATACTTAACATTCATTATTGTCTTGACTTAATTGAGATCATCAAAACGGTTCTGGATCTCAAGGCATTAGATGGGATTAAACATGCTAGATCATATGATGATCGAATCCCATAAAGATCTAAGAGTTACATGTGATATAATTGGCAAAGAGCTTGCCTACCTAAATAACTTGATTTTAAGCGTCCTGCCAAAGCAGACTTTAATTTAAGCCAAATATGGATCTTAGCACACTAATTATAATGAGGGTTGTTAATTTAGTGGGAAATTACTAATTAAACTTTTTATATCCTTTTAGTGTAGAATCATATCTGAAAGTGGAGCTAAATCACCAAGAGGGGGGTGAATTGGGGATTTTAAAAATCTTTTCTGAATAGCTCTGTTTTTGAACACTAAAACAGAGATGAGCTAAGATGAGAGTAGAAGAGCAAGACACAAGGATTTATACTGGTTCGGTCCAATCTCTTGACCTACGTCCGGTCCCGGACTCTCACGGGTTTTTCACTATTTCAAAAGATTACACACTTTGTACTCAAGAGTAATTCTCTCACTAGAACTTACTCCCCCTTACAAGTTGTAATCAATGAACCCAATCACCAAGTCCCCAGACTTGTGATTCCTTACAATAAATGCTTTTCAAGAATGAAACTCTCTCTAAGAGTGTATTATGATAAACACTGAAGCTTTGTATCAAAAGTCACTTTCACGTAAGAACTAGAGAGTAGTTGAGAGCTTTGAATGATTTTCGTTTTTCAGCGAGATGTGTGTTGGTTGGGAAACTTGAATGCTGCTCTATTTATGCTCGAGAGATCATTTAATGACCGTTGCCAACTTCATATATCCGTTGAGGGATTATTCTAGCTGTTGGAGGCAGTGCGGGGCTTTCTCTCACTAGTCTTCATTTAATCCATTTGTGTAGGAGGTCGAGTTGATTTTAGACAAATCAATCATTGGTGTAGCGAAATTTGGAAGTGGAGAACATTCTTTAATGCTTTGCAAGCGTGTACGGATGGATTTGGGAGGTATGCAACTTTTCGGTTGAAGCATTTAATGTTCGACATGCTTTTTGCTTTTCCACTAAATCTTCATTTAATCTTGTTTAAGCAAGTGAAACTTACTAACACAAGTGGTTAAACATAGCGGGAATATGCAAGAATGATAATAGAAAGTATTAGGATCAATCAAGAAGGATTCACATGATTCGCCGATTTGAATTTTAAACTCGTAATGAAAACTCGAGTTTTGATATCAAAACTCGAGTTTTGGACTTTGATGAGTAAAATTGATTTAAGTCCAAAACATCAAAACTGGAGGTTTATTTGCAAAAGCTGGAGGTTTTCAAAACGTTGAAGTGTATCAAACTTTTGCCTGGCCAAAACTCGATTTTTCATTTAAACATGAAAACTTGGGTAAATTTGCGCCAAGACAAAATCGGAGGTTTTAAAGGAGGGGAAGCGAGTTTTCAAGACTCGAAAATTCAAAGACTTTTGTCAAATCAAAACTCGAGTTTTCACTTTCGTGAAAACATTGTTAAAAACCAAAACTCGGAGTTTTCATGGAAAACTGGAGGTTTTGGAAGCCGAGAAAATCCAAGAACCTACAATCGATCAAAACTCGAGTTTTGAAATCAAAACTCGAGTTTTCACTCTCGTGAAAACATTGTCCAAAACCAAAACTGGAGTTTTATTGAGAAACTGGAGGTTTTGAAAATGTGCCAAAGCGAAAGCTTTACGCAACTCAAAACTCGAGTTTTTCCTCAAAACTCGAGTTTTCACTTGTTGGTGAAAACTTGGAATATTTCAAGTTAATTTGAAAACCGAAGGTTTTAGCCAAAACTGGAGGTTTTCAAAATCTCAAAATGTAGGAGACTTTACGTGAGTCCAAAACTCGAGTTTTAAATGAAAAATGGAGTTTTGACTTTCTCAAAAATATTGAGAAGTCTCTCGTGTAGTTAAAACTTGAGTTTTGAAAGAAAACTGGCGGTTTTGCTTTGATAAGAGAATTGGTTTCTTCTACGTAAGGTCAAAACTCGAGTTTTGAATCCAAAACTCGAGTTTTGCTTTGACGATAAGTTTTTTAATTTACAAAGCAAAACTTTATCCTTTGCTTACAACTTGTTGGTAATCATCAAAACCTTTAGAGAACTAACAATATCGTCTAGTAATACTGCAAAACCATCAATACGATCAGTCCTTGAGAAGGACAAACTCGATGAGACAAACATTCTTGACTTGTTTGGGAACTCAAGCGTTGATCTTAAACACAAAAGAAAGAAGTATCTCATCAATCAACCCATTCCTGACGAGCCTGCAGCTACTGATCCAAGAGCTCAGACTGATGCTTATACGAAGCATAAGGATGACTCTGTGGATGTAGGATGCCTGATCCTGCCACTATGCTTCCAGACCTCGAGAGAGATCTCGAACATGTGGAGGCCTATGAGATGATTGATCATCCTATGGAAATATTCCAGCAACAAGAAAGGCAAGAGAGGTATGAGACCACAAAAGCCTTATTCTCCTGCAAGATGGTTGAAGGTGCATCAGTTGGTCCTCATTGTTGAAAATGAAAGGCTACATTGATCACCTTGAGAGGCTTGGATTCCCCATGTCCCAGGAGTTAGCTACAGATGTGATCTTAAACTCACTCCCAGGAAGTTATGATCACTTTGTTGTGGATTACAACATGAACAACATGGAGGAATCAATTTCTGAACTGCATGGGATGCTTAAAACTGCTGAGCAGAGCCTTAAGAAAAAGCCCAACACTGTTTTGTCTGTTCAGAAAGGAAGGGAATGAAATGAAAAAGCCAAGAAGGCAAAACCTCCCAAGGATGAGGTCTGCTTCTTCTGCAAAGAAATTTGTCATTAGAAGAGGAATTAGAAACTCTACATCGAAGATTTGGAAAAGAACAAGAATGATAGCGGGGCTATCGCTTCAGGTATCTATATCATAGATATTCACTTTTCTACTTCCTCAACATGGGTATAAGATACCGCATGTGATTCTCATAATTGTATAAATGTGTAGGGTCACAAGGACAATAGAAAATTGAATGGGCATATCTATGACATGACTACTAAAAAGGATTAAGTCAAATGATTTGAATCCGATCTACCTATGAAAGAAAACATCATGGCAATTTACTTGACAAAGGGGAACCTAAGCTAGAAATTTCTCACCAAGGATAATGTGTATGTCACTCTTCACTCAAAAGTGTATAGGTTTGTGTTTATACTCAAGTTCATCCCTATCCAATACTCTTTCCATAGGCTTGACAAGAATCTACATTCTCCACCACTAATAAAGCAAGTGCATCCAAAAATCCAAAGGACTTTTAATAGTCTAGTCGTATTCCTTCCTTACTCTTTCACTTGCATTGATGGTTGTTATTGGTTAGACCTATATTTTACATTGAGGACAATGCATGATTTAAGTGTGGGGGAGGGATTTTGTTCTTATTTTTGGTTTTGTTTTTTGTTTTTAAAATGAGAAAAATAAAAATATTTTGGTTTTTACTTTGGTTTTTGTTCCTTGTTTTCAAGAAAAGAAAGAAAAAATTAAATGTGAAAATTGCAAGTTTTAAGTGACTTTAGTATGATGCATTCGGATTTGAAAAGTGATTGATCATGTTTTGAGTTGATGAGCCTAGTGGCAATGAATTTGACTTGGGTGAATTTAGGCTAGTAATCATACTTCTAGTGAGATTTTTGTTGGTTATGATTAGTTTTGATGATGTCTTATATAGATGCCATTCTTGAGAGCAAAAAGGTTGCATGCTACATTTATCTTTTACTTTGACTAATTCTCATATTTAATGTAGATGCTAAGTTAAATGATGAAGAATGATCAAGTTGAGAGATGGAAAAATGAAGAACTTGCTGAATGGAATGAAGACATCATTATCCAAGTTCTTATATTGATGCTAGAAGCCTCCAAGATCATATGGAAGTTGGATTGGCTCAATTCGAGTTAAAGTCAAGCAAATATGAGGTTCTGGATGAGCAAACTCGAGCCTTCAAGTATTAAACTCGAGTTTACTACCTTGCTGAAGTAATTTGCCTATCTGATATGAGCAAACTCGAGCTTAGCACTCCAAACTCGAGTCTATAAGTGTCTTCAGCAGCTTTGGTGTTTCTGGACTAGGCAAACTCGAGCTTAGCACTCCAAACTCGAGTTTACGGTGATCAACTCGTTTCACGTTCAGCACAGCAACGTCTGGTAATTTGATGATATCTTCCAAACCAGAGATCCGATGGAGTTGAAACCAGTGGCATATGAAACTAGACTCCCAATGCGTCATTTTGATATAAAATTCAAGCCCAAAGGAGTTCAGTTCACGGAGTTATAAATTGTGGAAGTTGACAGAGAAATCCATGCCACACAGTAAAACCAAGCCTCAATGTTTTGAGTGTAACTCCCAATATACAAATCCAATTGAGCTGAAATCAATGGAATTTGAAAGTAGACTCGAATAGCTTTCCATCAAGAGTTGAACCAACCAAAACGAAGTTCAGACCAGGGAGATATGGCCCTCGAAAGTGGACAAAGTTGCAAGCTCGCTGAACAAAGTCCAAAATCAGCCAGGCCAAGTTTACATGTAGCAAGCTCGAGCTTACAAGTAGCAAACTCGAGCTTACGGGTTACAGAGAGGAAATTCTGATTTTGAAGAAGTCCAAACTCGAGCTTGAAGTTACAAGCTCGAGCTCGAGAGTTCCAGAGAAGAAATGAACTTTTGGAAAAAGCCAAACTCGAGCCTATAAGTGACCAAACTCGAGTTTAGCTCAGACAGAGAGCAAGCAGGTCCCGATAAACACCCAAACTCGAGTCTATAAGTTATAAGCTCGAGCTTGAGACTTCCAGAGGCAAAATTCCAAGTTCAAAAGAAGACCAAACTCGAGCTTACTATATAAACTCGAGCTTGGAACACCGAAACAGATTTACACCTCCGATTCAAGAAAATTCACCATGATCGAAACATCATATCTCATCAAGAACATCAAGATGAATACTCAAATGATTTATAAAGCTTCTTAACATCATTTATATCATTTGTGTATAAGTTTCGGTGATTAAAGTTTGAGATTACATCAAACTTGACGAAACCAAAATCATCATAAGCATGAAGATGAAGGTTGCCGCATATTTTCGAAACAACAAAGAAGCGAAATTGAACGAGAAACTTGAAGAAACAATGTTGAATGCTGAACGGTAATGTTCTTCAAATGGATTCAAATGTTCAATGTCCTTTCACTTCAGATTTGAGAAGATTTGAATTTGCTTTAAAGTCAAATAAAGCAACTCCATGAGCCACTTGTATTATTTTATTATATCTTCTCAAACAAAGCAAATGGAAGACGCCTGGAAAGATGGATGCCATTTCTCAATGCGGACAACAATGCCTCCACCAACTAAAGCCGTACATCATCATTTCTCAAACAAGACCACATGGGACACATTCTTGAAGAGCCAAATATTCAAATCTGCAATTGTTCTCGCAGCTATATTCCCAATGACTATATTCCCAACAACCATATTCTCAACGCTGACTATATTCTCCACGAATTCAAAGCACTCCAACGGTCATTAAGCTTCGGCTAGCATAAATACTGAAGATTTGAAGACTCTACACGAGAACGAGTACACGAGTAGAAAAACGAAGAGACAAAGTTTACACCTTCAACATGCTAATACTCTGATCTTCACATCATTTACTCTCTGTTTTCAATGTTTACATAGCTTATCATTGAGAGTGAGATGACTTGTAATTGTGCTTCAGTGCTTATCCATCTACTTCTGAGAGAGAGAAGAGTTATTGTAAACATCCTATCATTCTATCTGTGAGATACTCAAGATTGGGTGATCTTGAGTGGGAAACACATTGTGTTGATTACAACTTGTAAGGGGAGTGAATCCTAGGGAGAGGATTACTTGAGTACGAGTGTGTGATCAAGCAAGTGTATTGATTACAGTTTGTAAGGGGGAGTGAATCCTAGTGAGAGGATTACTCCAGTACGAACGTGTAATCAAGTTACAAGAAGATAGTGGATTGAAAATCTCAAGCGGAGCTTGGGACCGGACGTAGGTCAAGGATTGGGCCGAACCAAGATAAATCATAGTTTGCATATTCTCTTCCCTTAACTCTTATATTTCCAAAGACATATATATCCGAATGTCCATACATGTTTGAATGATTGACTGTTTCTTTATCAATTATTATTGTCATTTAAAGCGCTTTCAATAAGTTGTGAAAAGAATTTCAAACTTCCAAAAGTTTTATCAAACACCCAATTCACCCCCTCTTGGGTGATAGCCAGTCTTTCATTTGGTATCGAGCTAGGCTCTTGTTTAAAGGACTTAACCGTCTCAAGAGTTTCAATGGCTAATTTTGGGTGCTCTACGTTTTCGTAAGGATTTGATTTTACCATTCCACCGCTTTTCAAAGATATTGATTTTTGGTTTTGGAAAGCTAGAATGACTAGTTTTATCAAAGCAACTCGATTTTTATATGTGGAATGTTTTTACAAATGCTTTTGATTTCCAACCAAGAAAGGATTGGACGAGAAAAAGAAATGAAGATGTTTTCATTAAACATTAGAGCAATGAAATTTCTTTACGGTGCATTGAGAAAATGATTTTGAGAAAATCAAACTTTGCACTAGTGCTAAAAGTATTTGGGATACTCTTGATTCTATTTATGCTTCTAACATTTGTGTTGAAGTTGAAAGTGTTGAAAGTTCATCGAAATTACAAACGCACATTTATGGATGATGAACAAATGGAAGAAGGCGAAATCGAGAATGCTTTCATGATCCCGTCAACACAAAAGAACAAGAGAAAAAGGATTCCCAAGATGAGCTCATTGACAATTGTGATCAATCACTATCTGGAGCTCAAGAAGCACATAAGGTAAAGAATTCCAATTCTTCTTGTGTTGATAAGAAACATGATTTTGAACAATTGCATAAAATTGTTTTTCAACCAATTGCGATTCGTTTTGAAAAACAAACATATTTTCGAAAACGATCTTTGGAAAATCATGTGGGAAGAATGAATGTTCAAATGAAGATTATTTAAAGTCTTACTCTCATCACCAAGACAATACTTGCAAAAATGTTCACAATAAGCATCATTCTATTATTTGCAATTATTGTGGTAAATCTGGACATATTTCTTACACATGCTATATTAGGAGAAATTCTCTTGTGAGAAATAAATTTGTTTGGGTTCCTAAAGGACAATCAAGGTCCAATACTAACAGTCAAGGACCCAAGTATAAATGGGTACCAAAATGTCCATCTAGTGATTTAAATGTGCAGGACAATTTGAAAATTAATGGACATAAGGGTACTGAGAAGATGAAGAAGAATCCAAGAGTTTCTCATGAACCTAAAAGGAAACTCACATCGAGTTAGGAGAACTTGTGGAAAAGCCATTTGGAACTACAAGGTTTAAACATCAAAGGAAGCAATGGATACAAGCAAGAAGAGTATCATCTACCTCAAGAATGAATTACCATAGAGTACCATTCAACTATCTTGAGGAGTATAAGAAAAGAATGATCTCTCATGCTCCAAGGAAAAGATTCTTGCATTCGGATCATATGAGAAAGCATTGCTTGATCCCAAGACTAAATTCAAAATGACAAAGTATCAACGAATGATACATTGGGTGAGCGAATGCAATCCTTCAAGTACCTAAGGCTAAGGTATGCAAAGGTAAAACCTCCTATGCTATGATTTGAAATATTCATTGAGGTTTTATATCTTGTAGTCTTAGGAATGAGCATTGCAAATTATATTTTTGAGTTCTCACATCCCGATCTATATTTTGAAAGAGATTGCAATGTTCAACAAGGTTAATTATTTATGCATCTATGATGATTTGAAAAGAAAGTATTTCTTTATGCATAAACTCATGATTAATTCACGTGCTTTGTTGTTCGAGGCGATAAGAGCATGTGAATTTAATTTTGGTTCCTACAAGCTAACGATGATTGGATCCAAGTAAGGTTGGATACCAAGAAAGAAAAGGATTTATAAGGTTTTGTAGGATCGAGAGAGCTTCTCAAGAATGTAACATAGAGAAATGATCCAAATCTTGAGAAAGCTGAACAAGCTATGCTTGATGTTGATGGTGAACATTGGAAAATGAGTTATCTACATCAATCCATCTCAACCAAGCAAGCTTCTATGAGGACAAGAGGAATTACGGTGATATCTAACCCTTACCTCATACTATGATTATATGAAATTCATTTTTGGTTTGTCTTTGGTTAAGTTAAAATGTTTTGAAACTTATTCAATTTCAATCAGAAATTTTTTACCGTCAGTGCCAAACTTGAGCTTGGCTATGCAAACTCAAGCTTGCCCTTACAGAAAGCAAACCAAGCTATTTTGCATTTTCTAAACTTGAGCTTGGTCCATAAACTTGAGCTTGAAGGTTTTCAAAGTTTACTCATATCGAGTAAGCTCGAGCTTGCACTGTAAGCTTGAGCTTACGAAGGTTTGATGATTTTATCAAGTTACTCAAATTGCAAACTCAAGCTTATTAGTTTTAAGCTCAAGCTTGCCTCTTCCGAGAGACTTTTCTCAATGAGTTTACAAATATGTAAACTCGAGCTTGCGATTACAAGCTCGAGCTTACCTCTGCGTAGAATCCTCTAAACTTGAGCCTATCATTTCTTGTAGAGTTTGTGAGTTTACAAAAGTTGTAAACTCGAGCTTGGCATCCCAAACTCGAGCTTGCATCGACGAGAAAGTTTTCAAGTTTTTCCTTCAAAGAGTAAACTCAAGTTTAAGGTTGTAAACTCAAGCTTGCGTCTGAAAAAAATCTTTCAAAGTTTTTAAAACCATTGCCAAACTCGAGCTTGCCCTTGCAAGCTCAAGCTTGGGTCAGACAGAGAGCAATGTCATATTTTAAGTTTAGCAAACTCAAGTTTACACCTCTAAGCTCAAGCTTGCATTTTGTGAACTAAAATTATTTTTGACATGAATAGTGCCAAACTCGAGCTTACTCACTAATAAGCTCAAGTTTGCGTTTTTCTCAAAATGATCTTCAAGATGGTTTCACGATAGTTTCCTCGACAAAACTATAAACTCGAGCTTAGAGATGGAAGCTCGAGCTTGGTATCGAATAAACTTTCCAAACTCAAGTTTGTCTTTCCAAACTCAAGTTTGTGTCAACCATGTTTTTGAAATCATCTTGCTCGAATTTTCAAAAACTTCTTGTATGATCTATATACTTCATATCATCAATCACTAATATTCCTAACTGTGTTTAATCAATTTGTTAGTGAGTTTTTGATGATCAAACAAGTGAATTTGTGCATAACTTTTTGATTTTATATTTTTGAAATGCACAAGTGTAAAATTTGTTTGGATTTCAATTCACACTATTTTGTGAAAATGCATACATATGTTTTTGAAAATTATCCATACTTTAAATGCATTTAAATGATGTTTCAAAACTGGAAGTTAATATTGTATCTTGAATGTTGGATATGCTTCAAATTTCTCCACTTGAGTTTTTCAGCTAAGTTTTTCCTATCATTCACATATTGACCTTTGGTATTCAATATGATGCTTGAACTCCTCATTCTTCATTCTCAATCAAGTTAGATCTTTTATCTAACAAGTTGATTATCTATATGAGTTTCAAGCTTATCTCCAGAAAAGAATTCAATTTGTGAAAGCCTTATGCTTATTGGATAAACTCTTATTGATCAAGTTACTCAAATATACAATTATCTTCATCCATTTCGAGTAACTATATTTATATTCTTGCCTTGAATATTCATATACTTCAAGACTCTATTCTAAAAGGCAAGATCATCTCTTAGACAAAAGCAAAGTCATTGTGCTCATATATTTAAGGGTTGTGCAAAGCATGTTTCGAAAATGCTTTACCATTATGACTTTTGCTCTTTGGAAAATTCTTCAACATGTTAACTTCAATGTTCAACATGTTCTCCAAAATGAAGCATTCTCGATATATTCGATATATTGACTTCCACCATTTTTAAAATGAACATTGTTTTCAAACTTGTTTCAAAAATGAATCTTTCATTCATGAAAATTTTGATTTCATAATGCATTATCATATTTTGAAAGAACATTCAAGATTTGAAACACTTTGCATATTTCATTATCCTCTTGAAAAAAATCTGATCTGATTCATGAACTGTGAGTTGATAAATGCTTATCTTTATGGATAAGTTTTTCTATGCTCTTTGATCAAACTTACATGGATTTTATCAATGACATCTTTTCTCGCATAAATTGTATTTACAAATTGTCATTGAGACATAACATTCTTGATATCCATTTAGTTGTTACCCTATTTGATTCATTGGCTTGAATTTAATTGATTGGGTAAAACTATGTTTCGATCTTTGATTTTGATATACTCTTTACTCAAATATCATATGATTTAATTCTATAAGAGCTTAAGAGTTATCATGTCTGATCTTGTGTGGACTCAAGAATCATTGAGTACCAAAGGACACATATTTTTGCAGGAGTTGATCAAAATGTTCTGTTGTTGAATACAAAGAACAAAGGCAAACAAGAATAGACCATCTCGGTGGCTATGTCGCAAATTTCGTGACAATACCGAGTGACATCCCATCACTAGCAAGAGGCTTAAGAGCATACTCGCTTGATGAGAAGCTATGAGCATAAACTAATTTCAAGATCCTATTCAAAGCTCATTTGGGATTTCTGATTCTAAGATGCATTCAAAGCCATTGGTGGGTGTAAAGACTCATCCTCCCGAAGTTCATCAGTATCTGGGAGAGCCTCAAGATTGATCACAAATCATCAGAAATTGGCTAGCCAGTGATGCATCTATGGATGATTATAACTTGAGTAATTACGATATTACTCAAGTGAGGTATTGTATTATACATATGTCATAATCATGCTAGGCTAACTTTATTGTACTCATTTCATTTTATTTCAAGAATCTTAGCTGGCGTAATCATTTATTTAAAATGATCCTTATGCTTTAAAACTCCTTTATCATCATAAAAAGCATAAGTGATTTCTTCATACCAATTTCAAGTCCACCCATGTGTACTTGAAAGTTCTTAATTCTGAGATACCATGTTATGTTCATTGGAGTTAAATGAATTCCAGACCTCATAACACTTGGTATCACATCATTATTTGGTATCATTAAAGGGAGCTACAACTATTTTAATCATGCATTCATTAAGGGGAGCTTCACATTCATATATGTTTTATACTTTAAAAGCTTATCTCCTTCATTTGAAGAAAATCCTTTTAAGCATACTCATCTGCATTCACTATCTTCTATTAGTTTTGATGATGGGTTAATTTCATATTTGAAAATATCTTATATTTTCCTTTCATTATTTTTAAATATCATTTGGAAAGGAATACTTTGATATTTGGTTGCACTAATAAATCTCTTTTGCAAAGAAAGTTTTCAATTTGTAGCAGAAGACTTTTTATGTGTTACAACTTTCCTTAATGCACTACAAGGAGAAACTATTCAATTAAGGAAAAATGCTTTGACGATCAATCATTGAAGCTGAGGAAAGAAATGGAAGCTGAACTACTGATCATATTCATTCAGATGAGATACAACTCAAGAAACCAGTACTTTAGTTTCATTTCACATCTCCAAGGCTATAAGGCTATTTGAGCACATCACAGATCTCAAAGCTAGCAAATGGATTTCACAGATCAATCATCAATCGCAAAACCTACATGAGCATTTCTAATCTCTATCTTTTTATATTCAAGAGAAATGTTGCACATGTTTGATATCTATATGCTTTAAGTGTGAAAGATTTATTGAAAACCTCTCCAAATTCTTTCAAATTTGTTTTCATAAAAACATTCCAAATTGCATCATATTTAGAATGAAAACACTTTCAAATCGAGGAGAGAAAATCAGTTCTTTGACACTTCTAATCGGTTTCATATTTGTCCTCTAAGCATTCCTTCTTTACTTCAACTTTTTGCTAATGACAAATAAGGGGAGAGAATGGCAAGAAAAATATGAGCATCTAATATATTTTCATATTCATACATATTTTTCTTATAGTATTTGCCATCATCAAAAAGGGGAGAATGTTGGTTATGATTAGTTTTGATGATGTCTTATATAGATGCCATTCTTGAGAGCAAAAAGGTTGCATGCTACACTTATCTTTTACTTTGACTAATTCTCATATTTAATGTAGATGCTAAGTTAAATGATGAAGAATGATCAAGTTGAGAGATGGAAAAATGAAGAACTTGCTGAATGGAATGAAGACATCATTATCCAAGTTCTTATATTGATGCTAGAAGCCTCCAAGATCATATGGAAGTTGGATTGGCTCAATTCGAGTTAAAGTCGGCAAATATGAGGTTCGGATGAGCAAACTCGAGCCTTCAAGTATTAAACTCGAGTTTACTACCTTGCTGAAGTAATTTGCCTATCTCGATATGAGCAAACTCGAGCTTAGCACTCCAAACTCGAGTCTATAAGTGTCTTCAGCAGCTTTGGTGTTTCTGGACTAGGCAAACTCGAGCTTAGCACTCCAAACTCGAGTTTACAGCGGTGATCAACTCTGTTTCACGTTCAGCACAGGCAACGTCTGGTAATTTGATGATATCTTCCAAACCAGAGATCCGATGGAGTTGAAACCAGTGGCATATGAAACTAGACTCCCAATGCGTCATTTTGATATAAAATTCAAGCCCAAAGGAGTTCAGTTCACGGAGTTATAAATTGTGGAAGTTGACAGAGAAATCCATGCCACACAGAAAACCAAGCCTCAATGTTTTGAGTGTAACTCCCAATATACAAATCCAATTGAGCTGAAATCAATGGAATTTGAAAGTAGACTCGAATAGCTTTCCATCAAGAGTTGAACCAACCAAAACGAAGTTCAGACCAGGGAGATATGGCCCTCGAAAGTGGACAAAGTTGCAAGCTCGCTGAACAAAGTCCAAAATCAGCCAGGCCAAGTTTACATGTAGCAAGCTCGAGCTTACAAGTAGCAAACTCGAGCTTACGGGTTACGAGAGGAAATTCTGATTTTGAAGAAGTCCAAACTCGAGCTTGAAGTTACAAGCTCGAGCTCGAGAGTTCCGTAGAAGAAATGAACTTTTGGAAAAAGCCAAACTCGAGCCTATAAGTGACCAAACTCGAGTTTAGCTCGGACGAGAGAGCAAGTAGGTCCCGATAAACACCCAAACTCGAGTCTATAAGTTATAAGCTCGAGCTTGAGACTTCCGGAGGCAAAATTCCAAGTTCAAAAGAAGACCAAACTCGAGCTTACTATATAAACTCGAGCTTGGAACACGCAAAACAGATTTACACCTCGATTCAAGAAAATTCACCATGGTCGAAACATCATATCTCATCAAGAACATCAAGATGAATACTCAAATGATTTATAAAGCTTCTTAACATCATTTATATCATTTGTGTATAAGTTTCAGGTGATTAAAGTTTGAGATTACATCAAACTTGACGTAAACCAAAATCTGTCATAAGCATGAAGATGAAGGTTGCTTTGCATATTTTCGTAAACAACAAAGAAGGCGAATTGAACGAGAAACTTGAAGAAACAATGTTGAATGCTGAACGGTAATGTTCTTCAAATGGATTCAAATGTTCAATGTCCTTTAACTTCAGATTTGAGAAGATTTGAATTTGCTTTAAAGTCAAATAAAGCAACTCCATGAGCCACTTGTATTATTTTATTATATCTTCTCAAACAAAGCAAATGGAAGACGACTGGAAAGATGGACGGCCATTTCTCAATGCGGACAACAATGCCTCCACCAACTAAAGCTGTACATCATCATTTCTCAAACAAGACCACATGGGACACATTCTTGAAGAGCCAAATATTCAAATCTGCAATTGTTCTCAGCAGCTATATTCCCAACAGCTATATTCCCAACAACCATATTCTCAACAGCTATATTCTCCACGAATTCAAAGCACTCCAACAGTCATTAAGCTTCAGCTAGCATAAATACCTGAAGATTTGAAGACTCTACACAGAGAACAGAGTACACAGAGTAGAAAAACGCAGAGACAAAGTTTACACCTTCAACATGCTAATACTCTGATCTTCACATCATTTACTCTCTGTTTTCAATGTTTACATAGCTTATCATTGAGAGTGAGATGACTTGTAATTGTGCTTCAAAGTGCTTATCCATCTACTTCGAGAGAGAGAAGAGTTATTGTAAACATCCTATCATTCTATCTGTGAGATACTCAAGATTGGGTGATCTTGAGTGGGAAACACATTGTGTTGATTACAACTTGTAAGGGGAGTGAATCCTAGGGAGAGGATTACTTCGAGTACAGAGTGTGTGATCAAGCAAGTGTATTGATTACAATTTGTAAGGGGGAGTGAATCCTAGTGAGAGGATTACTCCAAGTACAGAACGTGTAATCAAGTTACAAGAAGATAGTGGATTGAAAATCTCAAGCGGAGCTTGGGACCTGGACGTAGGTCAAGGATTGGGCGAACCAAGTATAAATCATAGTTTGCATATTCTCTTCCCTTAACTCTTATATTTCCAAAGACATATATATCTCGAATGTCCATACATGTTTGAATGATTGACTGTTTCTTTATCAATTATTATTGTCATTCAAACTGCTTTCAATAAGTTGTGAAAAGAATTTCAAACTTCCAAAAGTTTTATCAAACACCCAATTCACCCCCCCTCTTGGGTGATAGCCAGGTCTTTCAATTTTGAGCCTAATACATATATAATTTTTTAGTGTGTACCCCTACCTTTTTCATGCATATATCCTTTGTCTACCGTTTTGAACCTATACTTTTATTTTTATTTTTTTCCCATTTTGCCTACACCCACACCAAAAATAAAAATCTTTACCCTTTTGAATGTCTTGGGAGTTGAAGAGCATTTCATTATCTCTTTTGGATGGAAGAACATGGATAAAGTTAGGAATTGGGTCATTGTGAAAAATATGGTAGGTTATCTTGAAAAAAAAATGAAGGAAAAGAAAAAAAGAAAAAAAAGAAAAAGAAAAAGAAAAAAAGGAAGAAGAAAAAAGAAATATAGATGAAAAAAAAAATGAATGATGACTCAGTTCAGGTTTGATTTAGTTCTTTGCATAGAATGATATTCTTAGAACTAGGAAATCATAGAACACAAATGATAAAATGAATCAAACTAAAAACTCCCCTAATTGTAGCTCAAAAACTCCAGCCACTTTCCATCTTCCAAGAGGCAACGAAACTCAGCCACGCAACATCAACAATTATCACCAAAGAACAGTAAAAAAATATGCAGCTGCCATGAAACTTCTAATCGAAGGTGGCTGAGTGTGGGAAAGAAATTTTCCGATGGTGGTGTGTGAGATTGGTGAAGGAGGGAGGTATGGTGCTGCAAATCTGAATTCTGGTGGTGGTCAACGGAGGGAGTGGAAAGCAGGAGGGCCGACGATGGTGGTGAGAGAGTGGAATGGTGGAAGGATCTCAGGTGACGTTGATGATGAAAGATTGAAGGTTGAGTCCGTGCGTAACTCCTCTCGTCACTCGCGGCCTACTCAACAAGTCCAGGTGGTCTTCCACGGCTGTCTCGTCTCTTTCTCTTTGGTCTTCAAAACAATGAAGGAGTGAGGATGAATGGAGAAGTGAGGGACAGAGAATGAAAACGAGGTAGTCGGCAACGACACCAAAAATTGATGATCTTGCTTTTGTCGCTAAAGGAGTCAATTAAACTAGGTCCTAACTTATTATGTAGTTTAGGGTCAACCTAGGTCATTCTCCTAAGGAGCAAGCTGTGGGTTTTCTTTAAGTTGAATTTAGGTGATAAACAAATGCAATGGAATGGAATTAGACCTAAACTAGAATGCAAGACACTACTGCCTAAATGAAATCAAACTAAATAAAAGCAAGATGAAAATTGAGTCTAAAACCTAAATGAGAATTAATCTAATATGTATGAATTTGAATGCAATTTTAGGGGGTTTTGATATAAGAGAATAATTAAAATCCTAAGAAGAGAAAATTGAATAAAAGCAATTCAAACAATGAAAATTTAGTTCAGTTATGACGATAAATGAGACAACTTAGGATTCACATGGAGTAAACTTTCTTATCCTAAATCAATTAAATAGACCAAAGGGGTGAATGTAGAATTGGAATTAATTAATTAAATTACCTAATTGAAACAAGAGAAACCCTCAAGTTCAATAACACTTATTCCACTAGAAAAGTAATAGTGGAATAAGCGGTGGCTAATTAAACTCATTAAAAACCAAACCCAGTTAATTTCGAAATAATTTTGGAATCTTGTTCACAATTATCTAATTAAACAACTAAACAATTTATCAACCTAATTAAACAATTAAATCGATAAACCCAATTGACAATTAAATTAATAATGAAAACTCAATTATTAAATCAATTGACAATATAAAGGTTGTAAACAAAAATCTTGTCTTAAAGATAAAAACTTCAATTTATCAATCCAATCCAATAGAAGTATGTTTACAATCTAAAACTAGATTGTTCTCAATTAAATAACTTGAAATCATTTAAAACTAAACTATCTCAAATCTCGAATTAAAATAATAAAAAGAACAACACTTCCTTGTGGTCTTCAAGTGTAAGCTCCTAGGCTTTAGCTTGCCCCATGCTCCTCTCAAGTTGCCTCCTAAAGATCTCAAGTTGCCATGGAAATCTCCTCTTCAAGCACTAAAATAGCCATGACCATGAGATGAAGAAGAATTCAATTGTTGATGGTTTGTGGATGACCGTGGGACCCGTGGAGACGTGAAGAAAGGAAATCAATGGAGAAATAGCAATAGTTGAAAAATGCCAAATCTCCAATCGTTGGTGAATACGTGAAGGTAAAAATTGATCCTATAAACTGATCCAATACATGTTTGCGGCTTGCATTCTTGTTTAGGTCCAATTCCATTCCATTGCATTTTTTATCACCTAAATTCAACTTAAAGAAAACCCACAGCTTGCTCATTGGGAGAATGACCTAGTTTGACCCTAAACTGCATAATAAGTTAGGACCTAGTTTAATTGATTGCTTTAGCGACAAAAGTAAGCTCATCAATTTTGGCGCCGTTGCCGGGGACCAACGGTTAGGCTTTAGGTTTGATTTTTTAGGTGACTTCATAGGTAGTTGTTTATTGCATGACCCGATCCTCTTCTTAAAAATTGCTTGAATTTAATCCTGAGATTGAGAGGACGTTTCACCAACAAAGAAAAATAAGAGCTAGTACTCTTGTAGGCAGTAGTTCCCTTGTTAAGCCCATTGTTGAATCCTATAATTTTAAGATCAATATGAATGGTAATATTATTGTTGTTAATGCTAATAATAATGCAAATCAAGATGCTCATATTATTGTTAATGCTGATAATAATGCAAATCCATATGCTCATATTGTTGATCCTGTTATGACCATTAATGAATTAAGTTCACCTGATCTACATTTTCAAAATTGGTGCAAAAATTATCCTGATATTACTGAGAATTTTGAGTTGAAATCTGGATTGCTACACTTACATCCAAAATTTAATGGCCTTTCAGGGGAGGAAGCATACACTCACTTGAAGATGTTTCACATGGTTTGTACTGCTATGAAGCTGGTTAATGTGACTGAAGATCAAATTAAAATGCATGCCTTCCCATTCTCTTTGGAAGGATATGCTAAAAGCTGGTTGCTTCGTTTGCCCCCTAGATTTATTACTTCATGGAATCAACTGAAGAAACTATTCGTGGAAAGGTATTTCCCAGCCTCTCGCACTTCATCTATCAGGAAGAACATAAGTAGATGTCAACAAATTTTTGGGGAATCCTTATATGAGTATTTGGAGCATTTTAAAACACTGTGTGCTAGATGCCCTCACCATCAAATTGCAGATACATTATTGATCGAATACTTCCATGAAGGGCTCTTACCTTTAGAGAGAGGTTTGTTAGATTCGGGCGTCAGTGGTGGTCTTCTTGACCTGACTGTCAATGATGCTTGGGAATTGAACGAAAAGAAAGCTAAGAACAGCCAACAATTTGGTTCTAGACAACCAGTAAAAGTTAATGAGGTGGGATTGCTTTCTTCTAATTCTGAGTCTCGCCTAGAGAGCAAAATTGATAGGCTTACATCTGCTGTGGAAAAAATAGCTATGTCCCATATGCAAAATTCTTCTAATATGTCCAATCCTATGGGGCCATCTACTCCTTTTACCCCACAACCTACCTCTTCTGCTTTGATAGGGCCACTCTGTTCTATTTGCTCTCTAGCCACTCATGCTACTGACTCTTGTCCCTGTTTGAATGACGAAGCTGAATCTTGCAATGCAATATATCCTTCTAGACCCATGACTCAAGGTGGCCAAAAATATGATCCTTACTCTACTACATATAATCCTGGATGGCGTGACCATCCAAATCTTCGATATGGAAATGGCTAACCTCAGCAAGCACAGTTTAATCAAAGTGGAAATTCTAGTGGCAAAATGTTTCAACATGTTAGACAATCAGTGCCAGTGCAAGATGAAGGTTCAATGTGGGAGGCTATGATGAAAATCATAATGAAGCAACAACAACAAATTGACCTTCTTCAAAATCATGTTGGTCCATTGTCTAATGTACATGGTAATGAACAAAATCAAGGTTCAGGAAGACTTCCATCTCAAGTGGTAACCAATCCAAACGCTGGAACTCAGCAAAATCTTAATATAGGGGGAGCCAATGTTATATCTCTCCGACATGGGAAGATAATCCCTCGCAGATCCTGTTACCATCAATACTTCAAAAGACAAGGAAGTTGCGATGACTTTCTTTCTCGCTTCCACATCACGGATCCGTCCACCTTACCAAAAACACATGTGGTGCCTAATGAAAAACAAGAAAAGGAGGATGAAGGAAAGCAAGTGATCTATCACTTTCGTATGAAGGATGTAGGATCAAAATTTCTTTAGCCCCAAGACGATTGCAAATAACTCTTTCTTTGTGGTAGTGTAGTTAGCTTGAACAACGTCTAAATCACACTGGGGACATTGGACTCGAAATTGTCGGTGATTCTCAGATGACCTGTAATGTTTGCGTATTGGTCACATTCTGAAACATTCAGAGAACGCTGATCATGCTCGACGTTGGTTCACGCTGGGTCACATGCGTTCGGACTTGTAAGGGACATTAGGGTTCGTCCTTCAACCATGTTTTTTTTTCCTGAGCTGTCCAGATTCGACTATGGTTAGGTTCGACTTGATCACGTTCAGACGTTCAAATCAACACGTTGAGGATGACTCTTTCATCCATGTAGGTCATGATCGGATAACGCCTTTTTTGGGTTGATTTTTTTTTAATGAAACAAACTTTCCCAAACAATTTGATGTTTTCAAAAGCTCCGGCGCCCCCGCAAATTTTATAGTATAATATAAATTAGAGAATTTTTAATCATGAATAATATTTTATTTCATAATTGTATGAATTAAAAATATGTTGTAATTTACCTTTCAAATGTTGTTTGGGTATGGTGAACAACATGGCTCTAGATTTTTACAAGTGTTGTAATTTTTTTTTCAAATATGGCCTGCGAGCCATGCCTCTCTCTAAATATTCTTGATGTACATTCTCTTCTCATCCCAATCCCCTCGTATGTGAAACAAGGTTTCTCCTTATGTATTTTCTTTTATTAATTTAGAAAAGTCCTCTCATTGGCTTGAGAGGATTCTAGGTTAGATGAGCCATGTAATAATGATTGCATTCATATAAGTAGAATTAATAGGATTAATTAGATTATACCAATAATACCCTCTAAATAAAATCTTAAGTAATAATGCCATCAATAAATGAATACTAGTCAAAACCTCGATCGATGACTTCTCATTTTTAATAAATTTGAGATATATTTTTATATATTTGAGAAGTCATTATTACTAATTTAAAGAGATTTTATTGAGATTTTAATATATATCAATGTGGATGCATAATTTATGGGGTTTCAATTTAGAAAATAAGTTTTTAAGTTCATTTAAAAAAAGAACAAATAGAATCAGTTTATTATTTTGATTAATATGTTATTTTCTTTTAAAAGGAGCAAAGGAGTAAGGACAAGGGAGCATTGCATAAGGATTGGATACGGCATTGTTTGGAATTGATTGTGGATGATGATTTGAAGGACTAGGGGTGCATTATTTTCTTACGCTTTAGTGTGGGCTTTTGGCACTATTTGGAGAATAAAATGGAATTGGGGCCCACACGTTCAAAAGGGAATTGCATACCACCAATTCAAAATCAAGGAACAAGGGAGCAGACACATTGTTTTCTTGCAATGATAGGAATCAATTTGGAATGTTGTTTTGGATTAAATGGAATGAAGTGTTGTCAAGTCGTCCTAGGTTGCGAGTGAAGTCTCTCCCCGTGAGCATTTTCTCTCTCCCTTGGGAGTGTGGGTGGTTTCTCGGTGAGCCTTTTCTGGTCGACGTTCTTCTAACGGCGGCTTCCTCCTCTTTCTTTTCTTTCTGAGTGTCTTCTTGTTGCTGTTTTTTAAGTCTCTGGTCTGGTGTTTGAGGGGAATGGAGGAAGGTGATTGTAGTATGGATCGAAGTAGTGTTAGGGTTACCAAGCATGTGGTTCTTTTGGAAAACGAAGATTCTAGTTATGGTGGTACCCTGGTTGGGAAAATTCTTACACGGAATAAATTAAATGTTCCCACTGTTATCTCCATGATTTGGAAAGGTTGGAATCTTGATGATGACCTCAAGGTCCATGAGCTGGACAGTAGTCAACTCGTGTTCCTCTTTCGTTTCCACGATGCTAAGGAGTATGGAAGAATATTGAAGGGGCGGCCATGGTCGATTCTAGGTTGTCTGCTCAACCTTTAGGTGTGGGAGGACCATATGGTCATAAAGGACGTTAAGTTCGATGTGGCCCCATTATGGATTCAATTCCATGGTGTCCCTCTTGAAGCTTTTAATGATAGCAATGCTATAACTCTCGGTGACTCTGTGGGTAGAACCGCCTTGTTTGAAAGTCTGATGGTGGGAGGTAGATTGGAAAGAAGCTTCATAAGGGTCAAGTCACTGGTGCAACTTGGTGAGCCTCTAGTTACTGGTTTTTGGGTACCGCGTGCGAAGAAGGATCCGGCCTGGGTCTCTGTTCGGTATGAACATCTTCAGACCTTCTGCTTTGCATGTGGGCGGATTGGGCATGATGGCCGAGGGTGTAAGGAATCTCATGCTCGGACGGATGATGATGGGCAAGAAAAGTCGTTTGGTAGCTGGCTCTGTACTCTAGGGGTGAGGACTGTCGAGGAGGTGGTTCAGGTATGGATGAAGGATTGGTGCGAAGTTCCATTTTTGGGTGACTGGTTGGGTCCTAGGTTTGAGAAGCGTCAATCCCCAACAAAAGTTAGTAAGGAAATCGTGAGTTGTCAGATGATGGGGACAGGGCATGGTCTTTCGGCGGGGTGCTCGATCTCTGGGGAGCTACCAGGTTCTGATGGACTCAGGGTATTAAATTTGGATGAGGTGTGTGGTCCCATCTCTGTTCCTTTGCAGCGAGAAGACTCTCATTTTGGTCAACCTTGCTCTTTGATTGATCCATTGGACGACTCACTTGGAGCCAATGCTGGGCTCTCTTGTGACACAGGCCCAGTTTGCAGCCAGGTGGGAAGCCTGTCGGGTGAGGGCGAAAATCTAAGCTATAGATTGGAATTTCCTGAGGATATTAAGCCCATTATGAATTCAACTCCATCAATTATTAGCCAGGCCGGACTCTCGCCCATTTCTGCTGTCTTCTTCTCCTTGAAGACTTTACATGTTAAAAGGCCTCATAATTCTGAATTAGGCCCTGATGAGAGTAAGAAGCCACAAAAGCTTTGTTTTGACGTTCCGAAGTACCATTATTTTGCCTTTCGATTCGCCAATTTCTCAAGAAAGAAGGAAAAGTGTTAGGTCCGTGAAGTCCCTCATCCGAAATAAAAAAGAGAGTAAGAAATTGGAGGGGGAGGCGTCGCTGATCAGTGAGGAAATTGATTTTCCAGCTAGTTGGCTTGCTGGTAGCTCTGTTATTTCTGATGCTAAACTCTCTGTTTTTTATTGTAACGCCGGTGGTTGGATGGGACCAACCACCGGTGTGCCATGAATATTTTATCCCGGAACTGTCAAGGTCTTGGGGTTGCCTTGACGGCCCGGGGAATCGAAGGAAGAATCCTTCCGGAGAAAACCCCGAGATAGTGTTCTTAATGGAGACGGCGAAACCTAGATACATGAGGAAATTGAGGAGGCGGTGTGGTTTTTGTGAAGAGTGGTTGGTGGGAACCGGTGGGGATCAGTGGAGGTCTAGCGGTGTGGTGGAAGGATACGGTCCAGTCGGTATATTATTTACTTCTCCCAATATCATTCATACTTGTCTTGCGTCTGCCGAATTGGATACTCCATCATATATATCCTTTGCTTATGGCCCTCCTTGTGAAGAGGATAGACGTTTATGCTGGCAGGATCTTACTAGGATTAGTTGTAATATTAATGTATCGTGGTTATGTATTGGTGATTTTAATGATATTGCATCTCAGTCTGAAAAATGGGAGGGAAACCTAGAGCGTGGAGGAAAATTCTAAATTTCAAGTGCCTTATTGCTGGTTGTGAACTGGATAATTTGGGGTTTCATGGATACCGATTTACTTGGTGTAACAATAGAGAAGATCCAGCAAGAATTTGGGAACGTATTGACAGAGCAATGGGTAATTGCCAGCTCCAGGAACAATTCCCTAATATTCAAGTTTTTCATGTGGATCCGGTTGGGTCCGATCATCATTTGCTCCATGTTCAGTTTCATCCTGAACAGGTCAGAAGAAAAAAGTCTTTCAGGTTCGAAGAGGCTTGGTTACATCATTCGAAATTTCCCAGGTTGTGAATAGCAGGTGGGGCTCGATCTTGGAGGGCTGTAGTAGTGCTCTTGCTGTGTTTGCATGTAATCTGAAGAGGTGCAAAGGGGCTTTTGAGAAATGGAGTAGAGGTGCATTCCCTAATAATGCTCGACTGATTGAGAAGATGAAAGCCCGGTTAGGTGGCCTATTGATGAGTAAGGTATAACCGGTGCAAGTATACACTTTCAATGTATATGCGGCAAGTATCCGGAGTAATAAAATATCGTTCCCACAGGGACCAAAGTTCCAACTACCAACTCAATTTACTTGAATTTAAAGTTGATGCAACCATATGAGTTTTTGGATGAACATATTAAAAGAAAATAAAATGACAAAGAAATTGAATCAAACTTTGTAGAAAACAATTAACAAAAGCCTAGGGTCATGTATGTCATCAATAATCCATTTAATTGTTCTTCCTTTACCAAAAGCTAGATTAAGACATAATCTTCTTTTAAGGTAGAATTTAATTACTTAACCCATGAATTGAAGTATGTCAATCGAATTTCAGATTTTAATCTAATTGCTTATTCCTAAGTCAAATTAGCCTAATCCTCAATCCTAAAGTCATGTTCCCATTCTCATTAGAATTAATTCTTGCATTAAGTCCAAAATTCTTTATGATTGCATAAAGCCTATGTCAAGTTCCTTGCTAGTACCTTATGTTCTTTAATCAATTGAACCTAGAATTAACTAGCCTTTCCCAAGGTCTAATTAATCTTTCAATTCCTTAATTAGATGATCAAACTAACAAAGGCATTAAGAATGGATTAAAGAAACTCATCCAAAACAAGTATTATGTAATTAAAAACAGAATTTCAATTAAACTTCATAAAGAATTCATACATGACCTTAGAAAGATACTTAGTTCATGCTATTCATGACCAAGCATACAAAAGGGAAAAAGATGAAGAACAATAAATTAAACTAAAACATTCAAAAGAAAAGATTACAACTAATCGTCCATGTAGGAGGTAGAACCATCGCATGTAGGACTTAAAATGAATGAAACATAACATTAAATTATAACAATCGAAAGGAAAAGATTACAACTAATCGTCCATGTAGGAGGTAGAACCATCACATGTAGGACTTCAAATGAACAAAAGGAAAATTATACATAAGAAGCATAAACAAGATGTAAGAACCATCCATATAGGAGGTTTTGAACAAGAAAAGAAAGAACTTAAGATGAAGGAGATATGAAACTTAAGAAAGAAAGAACCTAAGGGAGAGAGAGCTCTTCTCCAAGTGTGTTTTCAGCTTCACAACACTCTTCTATTTATAGGCAGCTAGGAGCATCTCATCCATGCACTTTACAACTCAAATTCGTCACTTTTCTTAGTGGCCAACTTGGAAGCATATTTGAATCACTTTACAGCTCCAAAACCGTGTCCGATTTACAGCCTGTTTTACACCACTAATTAGGTGGCATTGGGCCACAATGTCTTCATATGAAATGTATCCCTGGATGTTAGATTTTCAGTCGTTCAAACCGAATCTCATTTGGAGTTCGGTAGCCCAAGTTATGGATCCAATACTGTACGTTGTTCCAGAGTCCGTCACAACACCTTGTCTTGCATTCCAAGCCCAATTGGGTCCTCTAAACGTCTCATTTAGCCTCTGGACTCTTCATATAAGTTGTAGGGATTTCATTCAGCGTTCCTAAAAGATAAATTGCAGATCAATTGGAGGTCTAGAACTCAAATTATGATCAACATACCAAACAGTGTTCACTACCCAATTATAAAAGAGATGTGATTTAAGCCCAATTTTGAACAAAATTCCAAATATGACCAAGATCTATACAAATAAATTCTAAAAACTAATTATGAAGATGAAACTACATATTTAACTAATTTAATCCATTAAAACAAGACAATGATAGAGTTTGTAACTCCTTTTTGCAATTAAAACATCATAAATTCCAAGGTTATCACCTATCTCATGGAAGTTTAAACGCGGTGTTCTCTAAGGCCATTAGTGAGATTAAAATGAACATTGATCGTCTGCTTGCATTAGAAGAAAAAATTTGGTGGCAGCGATCCCAGGTTAATTGGCTAAGGGCGGGTGATAAGAACTCTAAATTCTTTCATTTATCCACTATGAAAAGACGGCAACGCAATTCTATTTTGAGCATTAAAAATGATGATGGCCAGTGGTTAACAGAGAAAGATGAAGTGGTGGATAACATCTCTAGTTTCTTCCAGCAATTGTTCTCTTCTATTGGGACGACTAATATGGAGCCTGCTCTCTCTTTCATTGGCCCGAAGATTACGAAGGAAATGAACCAGAGACTGATGGTGCCAATTTCTAGGGAGGAGATCAGGAAGGCTACTTTTAGCCTTGGGAGGACTAAGGCGCCTGGCCCTGATGGCTTCTCGGGGGCTTTCTATCATAATTCATGGGATAAAGTAGGAGAGTCCGTTTGTGACGTGGTGTTGGAATTTTTTGAAGGTAAATCTTCCCTCGATATGATAAATGAAACCAACATTACACTAATCCCCAAAGTTCCTAGACCTGAGCATGTTTCACATTTCCGCCCTATTGGCTTGTGCAATTTCTCATATAAAATTATTTCTAAATTTTTTGCAAATAGGATGAGACCGTTTCTTGATATATGTATCTCTCCTAACCAAAGTGCCTTTGTCCCCGGTCGTTGCATTCAAGATAATATCATCATCGCTCATGAAGTGTATCATTACTTGAGAAGGAAAAAGAAGGGTCCAAAATTTGAATTTGCTCTTAAGATGGACATAAGCAAGGCTTATGACAGAGTGGAATGGGTGTTTCTGGAGAATGTGCTCCTTCGATTTGGGTTCTGCAATGAATGGGTTTCCATGGTTTTAAGGTGTGTGAGATCAGCTAAGATGAACCTGTGCTTATTTGGGGAAGCCGTCAGCTCATTATCCCCTAGTAGAGGTTTACGTCAGGGGGACCCTATTTCCCCATATCTCTTCATTTTGGTTGCTGAGGTCTTCTCACTTATGATTACTAAGAGCTAGGAGGATAATCTGCTTAGTGGGATCAAATTGAGTACCAGCTGCCCGATCCTATCTCATAGCTTCTTTGCCGACGGCGCTTTTGTATATATGAATGCTGATCGGGGTGATTGTCGTCAGTTGGCTACTATCCTACAGCAATACTGTGAGGCTTCAGGCCAGGTTATTAACCTTGATAAATCTAGTTTGTTCTTCTCTGCTAATACCCCTGATGACATACGTGGGATGGTAAGTAATACGCTTCATGTCCCTACATCTGAAGATCCTGGCAAGTATCTTGGTATCCCAAGTATATGGGGTAAGACTAAGCAACAAGCCTTGGCCTATATTAGGGAGCGTGTTTCAAGTAAGCTCCAAGGTTGGGGACACAATTTCCTTTCCTTTGCAGGGAGGGAAGTTATGATTAAAGCAGTCATCCAGGCCATCCCTATTTATCCTATGAATTACTTTAAGTTTCCCTTTAAAACATGCAAAGAAATTCATAGCCTGGTTGCCAATTTCTGGTTGGATGGGAATGCATTTGGTGGTAAGACGCATTGGAAGGCTTGGGAGTATCTCACTTTGGGGAAGAGTCAGGGTGGTATGGGTTTCCGAGATTTGGTAATTATGAATGAATCCTTGTCGGCTAAGACCGCATGACGACTTTTGCCTCGGCCTGATGACTTGTGGGCTAGAGTGATGAAGAGTGTGTACTTCCCGAATAAGGAGTTTATTGATGCGGGGAAAGGCCATAAACCCTCATGGTGTTGGTCTAGTATACTTGATGGTAGGGCTTTTCTGAAAGATGATCTCCAGTGGGTAGTCGGTTCTGGGCAGTCGATTAGAATTTGGGGTGATAATTGGGTGCCCAGAGTCTCCTTCCCTGAGAAGCCGCCAAATTACGATGACTTTATTGTTAAGCATGGGAGAGTCAGTGATCTTATCTCTGAGGGATCTTGGAACATATCTCCTATTGCACCGTTCATTGCGGAAGAAGTAAAGGAAGCTATATATGCTATTCCTATTCCAAACAACGGTTTGGAGGAAAAGTTCATTTGGACTCAATCAAAGAATGGGGCATATTCAGTTAAGGCAGGGTACCAGACTAGGAAACTAAAGAAATCTGACAAAGTCCTCAGAGCGGGTCCTTCCTGTGTTATTCCTTCTCCATGCTGGAAATCAATTTGGAGCATGAAAGTCATTCCACAGGTGCAAAATTTCTTATGCCGAATCCTTAATAGAGTTGTGGCTACCAACGCTGATCTTTGCTCTAGAAGACGCGCCTTGGTGAAATTGTGCCCTGTGTGTGAGGAAGCTGATGAAACTCTCGAGCATTTATTTTTTCATTGTCAGTGGACTCGTTGTGTGTGGTTTGGATGCTGCTTGGGAGTTAAATTTGATTGCTTGAGTGTGGTAAATTTAAACTCTTGGTGGATGATGATTTATGGTATGAAATCAATTACTCCTAATGATATTTCATTACTTTGCTGGATTCTATGGTATATTTGGAAACAGAGAAATGATAAGGTGTTTAATTATTTTGCTCCCAATCCAATGACTGTCATAGATCAGGCGACTAGGAGTAATTCGAGTTTTGGAGTTGTAATATAAGGACGCAGGGGTCGGATGTATCGGATAGGCCCTGTGTTCGGGGTGATTTCTGGGTCCCCCCCGCTTCTGGGCACTTTAAAATCAATCTGGATGGAGCGTATGTATCTGGTAGTTCGCATGGTGCAATTGGTGTGGTTTGTCGTGATCAGTACGGTGTTTTTAGATGGGGATTCATTGATAAAATTAAGTCGATTTCAGCCTTTATGTCCGAAGCCCTAGCTCTTAAAAGGGCTCTGATGTTGGCAGTCGATTTGGGTCATGATAATGTTATTTTCGAAATTGACTGTCTTTTGTTACTTTCATGTACTGAAGCTAAAATTCCTGATTTGTATGACTGGAGAAGTAGAAGCATTCTTCATGATATTATGTGTCTCTTTTCTGACAGGGTTGGGTTTTCCTTATCTTATATCCCTAGACGGGGTAATAGAGTAGTTGACTTTCTTGCAGCGATTGCTTATAAGGAGGTGTCCCCGATCGGGTGGGTTCATCAACCGTCACCTTATCTTCTCTTCTAACCTTGGATGCACAAGAGGCTAATATTGTCATAGATGATCCTCATTCTTCACATTAAAATAAGGGATCTGGTTGATTGCGTTTATGTTATATTGTGTTTGCTAGTCTAATTGCTTTAATTAAGTTTGTATTGTGCTTGTTATTCGAGTTTGTTTTAATGTAGTTTGGTGTATGGGTTATTATTACTCTCCTGATTATGTTTGTAATGTTTGACAATAGTTAGTAATGCAAGTTCCTTTTCTGAGCAAAAAAAGATTAAATGGAATGGGTCTCACACAGATGGAAGTAATTGAAAACCTAAAAGCTAAAAAGCTACAGAAGCAGCCGCGACATTTTTTTGAAAAAAAAAAGAGGAGACACACAGTGCACGATTGGGAGAGAATTATCTTTGGAGCATTTTCGCAGACAGCAACTAGAGCGAAGCGAAACAGTGCAAGGAGCTGCGAGCGCCGTGCGACCTCCAGACCTTCATCCTTCTTCTTCCTCTCTCGCCGGCGGCGTTATTCACCACCACGGGCCGCCGGCGAGCACCATCTCAAACATAGTTCTGTTTGCCTTTTGAACCTGGATTTTACGTTTTTTTATGTTATGTTCGATTTTTGTTAAAGCCATGTTTGGCTAATTTCTCTTTACAACCTAGAGGACCTTTGAACTTGTAGTTGTGGATTAGACTTTGTTTTTATTATTTAGTTATAATTGATATTAATTTTGGTTACTTAATCTTGTTTAGCTTTATCAATTTAGTGACTGACCATCATTGAATATGAATTTGAGAATTATGATTTACCTTGACGAAGGGAATTTTAATTAAGCTATGAGATTGAGTAATATGGGATTATATTGTGATTTAATTTGCAATTAGGATAGACATATACCTAATGGCCCCATATAATTGTTGAAGAGTGTGTCCAAGTTATGTTTCCTCTTGAGTAACTATGTTAGACATAACAAGGTATACTTAAAAGAGGGTAAGTGGACTGGTAGGCACTTACATCTATTTATACCCGAGATTAACAAAATTGATATTAAGACTAATTATATTAGTGAAAACAAGGTTTATGAAACTAATAAGGGATTAGTGACTCTGGGTTGCTCATTTTATTATTGTGATAGTTTGTTTATTTTAAATCTAGTTTTAATTTTTTTCTTAATTAAATTCAATTTGGTTTGCTCAACTTAAACGAAATTGTAAGATTAATACTTAACCGAAGTTTGTGATACCAAGTCCTCGTGGGAATAATACTTTTCTTATCACTTTATTACTTGATACGACCCGTATACTTACGGAGTTATAGGCTACAAAGTTTTTCCCTATCAATCGCCCATTTGTATGTTCCACCAAAGTTGATGCATTTGAGTTATCTTGGTGAGATAAGAGTGAGTAATGGTGATACTCAACATTCATTATTGTCTGGACTTAATTGAGATTATCAAAACGGTTTTGGATCTCAAGGCATTAGATGGTATTAAACATGTCAGATCATATGATGATCGAATCCCATAAAGATCTAAGAGTTACATGTGATGTAATTGGCAAAGTAGTTGCTTACCTAAATAACTTGATTTTAAGCGTCCTGTCAAAGCGAACTTAAATTTAAGCCAAATATGGATCTTAGCCCACTAATTATAATGAGGGTTGTTAATTCAGTGGGAGATTATTAACTGACTTTGCATATCTTTTAATTGTAGAATCATGTCGAATAGTAACACCATAACACTTTCACTGAGATTAGTCCTTCAGAAGGACAAACTGAATGGAACAAACTTTCTTGACTGGTTCAGGAACTTGAGAATTGTTCTCAAGCATGAAAGAAAGGTTTATGTCCTTGATCAACCCATTCCTGACGAGCCTGCAGCTATTGCTCCAAGAGCTCAGAAAGATGCTTACACGAAGCATCAGAATGACTCTATGGATGTAGGATGCTTGATGCTTGCCAACATGGTTCCAGAACTCCAAAAGGATCTGAAACATATGGAGGCTCTTGAGATGATTGTACATCTCAAGGAAATGTTCCAGAAACAAGCAAGGCAAGAGAGGTATGAGAACACTAAGGCCTTACATTCCTGTAAGATGGCTGAAGGTGCATCAGTTAGCCATCATGTTTTGAAGATGAAAGACTATATTGATCACCTTGAGAGGCTTGGATTCCCCATGTTTCAGGAGTTAGCTACATATGTGATCTTGAACTCACTCCCAAGAAGTTATGATAATTTTGTCATCGATTACAACATGAACAACATGGAAGAATCAATTTCTGAACTGCAAGGGTGCTCGAAACAGCTGAGTAGAACTTTAAGAAGAAGCCCAATACTGTTTTGTTGGTACAAAAAAGAAAGGGTATGAAAAGAAAGACAAGGGAAGAAGAAAGGGTAATGGCTCAATGAGTCAAACAGGCCCGAATCTAAGCCTGCAACCAAGAAGGCAAAACCTCTGAAGGATGGGGTCTGCTTCTTCTGCAATGAAATCGGTCATTGGAAGAGGAATTGCAAACTCTACCTTGAAGATCTAGAAAAGAACTTGAAGGATAGCGGGGCTATCGCTTCAGGTATCTACATCATAGATATTCACTTTTCTACTTCCTCAACATGGGTATTAGATACCGCATGTGGTTCTCACATTTGTATAAATGTGCATAGTCCAAAGGACAGTAGAAAATTGAATGGACATATCTATGACATAAACTACCAAAAGGATCAAGTTAAATGATTTGAATCCGACCTACCTATGGCATTGTCATCAAGGTCATATAAATGAGAAACGCATTTCGAAACTCTATAAAGATGGATTTCTTAACTCATTTGATTTTGAATCATTTGATACATGTGAGTCTTGTTTATTGGGAAAGATGACAAAGGGACCTTTTACTAGGTGTAGTCACAGGGCCACTGATTTATTGGGTCTCATCCATACTGATGTCTGTGAACCAATGAATATTTCTGCCAGAGGAGGTCATTTGTACTTCATTACATTTATAGACGATTTTAGTAGATATGGCTATATCTATCTAATGAAATATAAGTCTGAATTTTTTGAAATGTTCAAAATATTCCAAAATTAAGTGCAAAATCAACTTGGCAAAATAATTAAAGCTCTTCGATCCGATCGAGGTGGTGAATATTTGAGCCAAGAGTTCATTGACCATCTTAGAAGTTGTGGGATCATCTCACAAGTTACTCCTCTAGAAACACCTCAATGGAATGGTGTTTCTGAATGGAGGAATCGAACTCCATTATATACGGTCCGATCTATGATGAGTCAAACAGATCTTCCACCTTCTTTTTGGGGCCATGCCCTAGAAACAGCTGTGTTCACACTAAATCGTGTTCCATCAGAGGCAGTTGAAAAGACACCATATGAGATATGGACTGGGAAGACACCCAGTTTGTCATTTCTTAAGATTTGGGGATGTGAGGTTTATTTAAACAAGCACCCTCTGATAAATTATCTTCTAGATCTTCAAAATGCCTTTTTGCGGGGTATCCTAAGGAAACTAAAGGATATTATGTCTACAATCCTACCGATCACAAAGTGTTTGTTATTCGGAATAGTACCTTTTTGCAAAAAGAGTTTATCTCTAAAAGAACCAGTGGGAGTAAAGTGAACCTTGAAGAAGTTTGAGAGTTACAAGACAATGTAGAACCACAGATGGAAACCAGAGAAGACTCAAAACAAGTTGTTGAGCCTACTCACATAACACAAGGCCCACGAAGGTCCGATAGATCACGACTACAGCCTCAGAGATATGGATTTCTGATTACTAGAAGTCGTGATGTTTTGCTCATTGAACAGAATGAGCCAACCGCCTATCGAGAGGCCGTAGTGGGACCAAACTCTGAAAGATGACTTGATGCCATGAAGTCTGAAATGCAATCCATGTACGACAATAAGGTATGGACCTTAGTCGATCCACCTGAAGATGTAAAAACCATTGGGTACAAGTGGGTTTTCAAAGAGAAAACGACATGGATGACAAAGTAAATGTCTCCAAGGCACGATCGGTTGCAAAAGGATTCACTCAAACTCTTGGTGTGGACTATGATGAAACCTTTTCCCCAGTTGCAATGGCCAAATCAATCAGAATCCTGCTTGCCATTGCATCATATTATAACTATGAAATTTGGCAGATGGATGTCAAAACAGCCTTTCTTAATGGAATGCTGCTTGAGGATGTGTACATGACACAACCTGAGGGTTTTGTGTGTCTAGAGGACTCTGGTAAAGTTTGCAAGCTTCAAAGATCCATTTATGGATTGGAGCAAGCATCCTAGAGCTGGAATCATCATTTTAATGAAGTAGTCAAAGAGTTTGGATTCATTCTAAACATCGATGAACCTTGTGTTTACAAGAAGGTTAGTGGGAGCACATTTGTATTTCTAGTGCTTTATGTTGATGACATCCTACTCATTGCGAATGACATTCCTACCTTGCAGAGTGTCAAGTCTTGGTTAGGAAAGTCTTTCTTAATGAAAGATTTAGACGAAGCCACTTATATCATAGGGATTAGGATCTTAGAGATAGATCCAAGAGGCTGATAGGCCTAAGTCAGAGCACATACATAGACAAGATACTGCATAGGTTCAGTATGCAGGATTCTAAAAAGGGTAATATGTCCATGTCTCATGGCATTCATCTCAGAAAGGATCTGTGTCCTAGTACACAAGATCAAAGAGACCACATGAGTAAGATTCCATATGCCTCCACCATTGGATCTATCATGTGTTGGTTTTGATTAGTTTTGATGATGTCTTATATAGATGTCATTATTAAAAGCAAAAAGCTTGTATAATGTATTTATCTCCTACATTGACTAACTACTATATTTATTGTAGATTAGTCCAAGTTGAATAATAGATCAAGAAGGAGATAAGAGATTTCAAAAAAGAAGAAATTGGAGAGAATGTCGAGTTCAAGAAAAAGATGAAATATTGAAGAAGGTAGAACTTGATAAGAATGATGATAGAGAAGGATCAAGAGAAGAGAAGAAAGAAAGAAAGAGTTGGATTATGAAGAATGTTCAAGATGAGATATTAAAGAAGGAAGAACTTGTTGAATGGAATGAAGATATCATTATTCAAGTTTTAAGATTGATTCTACAAGTCTCCACGATCAAATGGAAGTTGGAATGGCTCAATTCGGTACAATGATTTGCTCCTCTGGTATGAGAAAACTCGAGTTAAGAACTCAAAACTCGAGTTTAGGACTCAAAACTCGAGTTTGTAGTGTCTTCAGCATCTCTGGCGTCTCTGGACTAGGAAAACTCGAGTTTCCAAGTCAAAACTCGAGTTTACAGCGGTGATCAACTCTGTTTCACATTCAGCACAGGCAAGGTCTGGTAATTTGATGATATTTTCCAAACCAGAAATATGATTGAGGTGAAACCAGTGTCATATGAAACTAGACTCCCAATGCGTAATTTGGATATAAAATTCAAGCCCAAAAGAGTTCAAATCAAGGAGTTATGAATTGTGGAAGATGACAGATAAATTCAAGCCACACAACAAACCAAGCTTCAATGTTTTGAGTGTAAATCACAAACTATAGATTGGATTGAACTGAAATTAGTGGCATATGAAATTATACTCACATAGCTTTCCATCACGAGTTGAACGAAGCAAAACGTAGTTCAAGCCAGGGAGATATGACCCTTGAAAGTCAACGGTTAGTTCAAGGAGTTGCAAAATTTGAGTTTATAAGTTGGAAACTCGAGTTTCCATCTGACAGAGAGCAGCGAATGTTAGAGCATCTTCCAAACTCGTGTATGACCAAAACTTGAGTTTTGATCAGACACAAAGGAACCTAGAGTAACACAACAACCTCACAACTCGAGTTTCAAATGAAAACTCGAGTTTACATCGCTGGTTCAAAAAACGAAGTTCTAATGGTTAGTTTCCATCTGAGGCTAACGGCTATATTTCTTCATCCAATGGTCATATATTGATCTCTACCTATAAAGAAGTCAGATTCAAGACAAAAGAAGCAAGAGAAAAAGCCTACATCTTCAAAATGCTCAAACCCTAATCTTCACACTATCTACTATCTGTTTTTCAAATGTTTACATAGTTTATCATAGAGAGTGAGATGTTTTGTATTGTAACTCAGTGTTTATTCATTCACTTCTGAGAGAGAAGATTTATTATAAACATCCTTCCATACTATCTGAGAGTTACTCAAGATTGGGTGATCTTGAGTGGTAAACCCATTGTATTGATTACAGCTTGTAGGGGGAGTGAATCCTGGTTAGAGGGTTACTTCGAGTGCAGAGTGTGTAATCAAGTGGGTGTATTGATTACAACTTGTAAGGGGGAGTGAATCCTAGTGAGAGTATTACTTCGAGTACAGAGCGTGTAATCAAGTTGAAAGAAGATAGTGGATTGAAAATCTCAAGTGAAGCTTGGGGACTGGACGTAGGTAAAGGATTGGCCGAACCAGTATAAATCTATGTTTGCATATTTTCTTGCCTTATCTCTTATATTCCCAACATACATATTTGATTGACTGTTTATTGCTTCATAAATCATTACTGTCGTACAAACTACTTTTAGTAAATTGTGAAAAGATTTTCAAAGACGATAAGTTTTTATCAGACACCTAATTCACCCCCCTCTTGGGTGATAGCCAGGTCTTTCATTTGGTATCGAGCTAGGCTCTTGTTTAAAGGACTTTTTTGTCTCAGCGGCTTCAATGGCGATTTTGGGTGTTCCTCGTTTTGAAGGTTTTGATTATACCATTCCACCGTTCTTCAAAGATATTGATTTTTTTGTTTTGGAAAGATAGAATGACTAGTTTTATCAAAGCAATTGATTTTCATATGTGGAATGTTTTTATAAATGTTTTTTATTTCAAACCAAGAAAGGATTGGACAAAAAAGGAAGAGAAAATGCTTTCATTGAACATTAGAGCCATGGAAATCCTTCACTGTGCTTTAACTGAAAATGATTTTCAGAAAATCAAGTTTTGTTCTAGTGCTAAAGAAATATGCGATACTCTTGATTTTATATATGCTTCTAACAATTGTGTTGAAGTTGATAGTTCATCAGAAATTATAAACTGGACATCTATGATTGATGAACAACTAGAGATTGAAGAAGGAGAAATCGTTCAATACTCCCATAATCCAGTCAACATAAAAAAACAAGAGGAAGATGATTCCCAGGAAGAGCTCATGTATGATTATGATCAATCAATATCTGGAGCTCAAGATACAAATGTGGTAAACAATTCCAATTCTTCTTGTGTAGTTAAGAAAAATGATTTTGAACATTTGCATAAAATTGTTTTTCAACCAATTTCGATTCTCGTTTTGAAAAGCAAAAATGTTTTCAATCATGCTGGAAAATCATGTGGGAAGAATGAATGTTCAAATGAAGATTATTTGAAGTCTTACTCTCATCATTAGCACAATATTTGCAAAAATATTCACAATAAGCATCATTCTATTATTTGCAATTATTGTGGTAAATCTGGTCATATTTCTCATACATGCTATATTAGGAGAAATTCTAATGTGAGAAATAAATTTGTTTGGGTTTCGAAAGGACAAGTAAGGTCTAATACTAACATACAAGGACCCAACTATAAGTCTGTACCAAAATGTCCATCTAGTGCTTTATATGTACATGATGATTTGAAAATCAATGGACATAAGGGTATAGAGAAGATGAAAAAGAAGCCAAGAGTTTCTCGTGCATCAATGAAGAAGATCATAGCATCCATATCAAACGGGAGAACTCTTGGGGCACCCATTGCTGAAATTACAAAGTCAACTCACAAAGAGAAGCAATGGATACAAACAAGAAAGAGTATGTTCCACCTCAAGAACAAACTACCAAAGAGTACCATTCAACTATCTTTAGGAGAACATGAAGAAAAGAATCTCTCAAAGATAACACAGAAGAGTCTTGAAGTCTATATCCCTTGAGAGAGCTTTGCCAACACCCATGGGAAAACATATGAAGAACCAATGGGTAAGCAAAGTCAATCCTCCAAGTACCTAAGGCAAAGGTATACAATGGTTAAACCTCCTATGTTATTATCTGAAATATTCATTGAGGTTTTATATCTTGTAACCTTAGGAATGAGCATTGCAAACTATTTGTCTTAAATTGGGTTTTTACATCCTGATTTTTTTAAAAAGAGATTGCAATCAATAGGCTTAATTATTTATGCATATATGATGATTTGAAAGAAAGTATTTCTTTTATGCATAAAGTCATGTTTAATTCACTATGCTCAGTTGTTCTGAATTAATTACATTCATAAGAGCATGTGAATTTTGATTCCTACAAGCTAACGATGATTGGATCCAAGTAAGGTTGGATACCAAGAAAGAAAAAGCTTTATAAAGTTTTGTAGGATCAAAGAAAGATTCTCAAGAATGCAACATAGAGAAATGATCCAAGTCTTGAGAAAGCTAAACAAGCTATGCTTGATGTTGATGGTAAATGTCGGAAAATGGGTTATCTACATCAATCCATCTCAACCAAGCAAGCTTCTACAAAGACGAGGAATTACGGTGATATTTAATTCTTACCCCATACTATGATTATATGAAATTCACTTTTGGTATGTCTTTGGTTAAGTTAAAAGGTTTTGAAACATACTCAATAAGCAATTTTACTATCTAAGCAAAACTCCGTTTGAGTCTAAGTAAAAGTTTTTAAAAGATTTTCAAGTTTTCGAAAACTCCAGTTTAGAGTAGTAAACTCCGGTTTTCAGCTTGCCATGAGTTTTCAAAGTTTTACTAAGATTTCGGAAAACTCAAAGTTTTGACCTAGCCCAATTTTCTCTAAGTTTTCATACTTAAATGTAAACTCGAGTTTTGGTTTTGGAAACTTGAGTTTTTGCCAACCCAAGAGCTTTTCTCTTTTTCAATGATTTTAAAACCGCCGTTTTGGAAGAAAACTCAAGTTTTGATCTTAATGAGAAAAATCCGAACAAAGCAAAACCGCCGGTTTTCAGAGAAAACTCTAGTTTTCACCATACGAGACTTCTCAATATTTTCTCGGAAAAGACAAACCTCCAGTTTTCATGGGAAACTCAAGTTTTGGCCTTACGAGAGAGTCTCCTAAGTTTTGAACTTTGAAAACCTCCAGTTTTGCCTAAAACCTCCAGTTTTCAATTTAACTTGAAATTTTCCAAGTTTTCACAAAGTTTGTGAAAACTCGAGTTTTGAGTTGGCAGAAAGGATTTAGGTTTTAACCAGTTTTCAAAAACTCCAGTTTTGAGTTTGGCAAAGTTTTCTCAAAGTTTTCACAGTAAAGTGAAAACTCGAGTTTTTATTCCAAAACTCTAGTTTTGCTCAAACCGTAAAGTCTTCGTGTTTTCTCGATTTTGAGAAGCGCGTTTCCTCCAAAACCTCAAGTTTTGACTTGGCGCGATTTCTTCAACTTTTCTTACTTAAATGAAAACTCGAGTTTTGGCCAAGCCGAGAGTTTGCTCTTTTTCAATGTTTTGAAAACTCCAGTTTTGACGTTTTGGACTAAAAATCATTTTACATGTCAAAAATCCAAAACTCAAGTTTGGAATGAAAACTCCAGCTTTGCTTTTGAGGAATAGTTGCAAACTCCAGTTTGTGTTTCAAAACTCCAATTTTCAGCGCCTGTTTGAAAATCAGATTTTCCGAGTTTGCGAAATCTTCATATATATACTTCATATCATCAATCACTAATATTCCTAACTATGTTTAATCAATTTGTTGGTGAGTTTTTGATGATCAAATAAGTGAATTTGTGCATAATTTTATGAGTTTATGTTTTTGAAATGCAAAAGTCTAAAATTTGTTTGGATTTCAATTCACTCTGTTTTGTGAAAATTCATACAAATGTTTTTTTATTTTTTAAAAAATATTCATACTTTGATTACATTCAAATGATATTACATAATTGGAAGTTAATATTGTGTCTTGAATGTTGGATATACTTCAAATTTGTACAGTTGAGGTTTCCTTCTCTTTCACATAATGATCTTTGGAATGCAATGTGTTGTTTGAACTCCTCATTCTCACTTTCTAACTAGTTGGACCTCATGTCTAACAAGTTGATCATCTGAGTTTCAAGCTTATCTCCAGAAAAGAATTCAATTTTTGAAAATCATATGCCTATTGCATAAACCCTTATTGGTCAAGATATTCCAAGCCTTATGAATGTTCATTAATGCATTAAATCTTAATGTATTAACCATTAGTGGAATAACTTACTAGGATAACATTCTGGAACTCTAGTCATTTGGACTAATGAGTATGTGTTTCATTATCTATGAATCCTAGTAGTTATTTTGTTACTCAAATTCATCTTCATTTATTTCTAAGTAACTATTCAAATTCTTACCTTGAATGGTCATATATTTCAAGACTCTATTTTAAAAGGCATGATTATCTCTTGGTCAATAGCAAAGCCATTGTGCTCATATATTTCTATTGTGCAAAGCATGTTCGATAATACATTACTTTTATGACTTTTGCTCTTAGGAAAATTCTTCTACATGTAAACTTCAATGTTTCACATATTCTCTTAATCTTGAAGCATTCTGATTTATTCTTTAACATGTTGACTTCCACCATGTTTAGAGTGAGCATTGATCTTAAACATGTTTCAAAAATGAACCTTTCATAGAATTTCTTAATACTTCATCAATGTTTGAAAGAACATTTGATATTTGAAACATTTTGCATATTTCTTATCATTCTTGGAAAATCTAATCTCATTCATAAACTATTAGTTGATAAATGCTTATCTTTATGGATAAGATTTTCTATGCTCAAACTTAATGTATTTTATCAATGACATCTTTTCTCGCATAAAATATATTGGTATAACATTCTTGGTATCATTTATTTGTTACCCTTTATGATTCATTGACATGAACTTATTTGATTGGGTAAAATTATGTTAGCTTATTATGCTCTTTACTTAAATATTATATGATTTAATCTTTCAAGAGCATAAGGTTGTCATGTCTAATCCTGCGTTGACTCAAGAATCATTGGGTACCAAAGAACATATATTGTTGCAGGAGTTGATCAAAATGTACTGTTGTCAAATACAAAGAACATAGGCAAACAAGAATAGACCATTTCAGTGGCTATGTCTGCAAATTCTGTGACAACACCTGAGTGACATCCCATCACTAGCAAAAGGCTTAGACCAAGATGATAAGGAGCATACTCGCTTGATGAGAAGCTATAAGCAGAAACTAATTTCGAGATCCTATTCAAAGCTCATTTGAGACTTCTGCTTATAAGATGCATTCAGAGCAATTGATGGTTATAGAGACTCATCCTCCTAAAACTTATCTAGGAGAGTCTCAATATTGATTACATCATCAGATAATGGCTAGTCAGTGATGCATCTATGGATTTCAGATGATTATGACTCAAGTAATTACGATATTACTTGAGTGAGGTATTGTAACATACATATATCATAATCATGCTAGGCTATCTTGATTCCATTCATTCCATCTTATCTTATGAATCTTAGCCTGCGTATACTCATTTTTGTTTTTAAAAATGATCATTGTGCTTTCAACTCTTTTATCATCATAAGTGACTTCTTCATACCAATTTCAAGTCCACCCAAGTGAACTTAAAAGTTCTTAATTCTGAGATACCATGTTATGTCTATTGGAGTTGGAGGAACTCTAGACCTCATAACATTTGGTGTCACATTATTATTCTCGGACTCGGGTGTTGGACTTCTTTGAGGCTGTCTGCCTCGACCACGTCCTCTACCTCTAGTTTGGCCTCGTCCACGGCCCCTATTTCTTAGGTTCGCCATTCTTTAGGTTTATACCTTTTTATTTATAACAAGAGATAGGAATAAGGGAATTAGTACGAAATAAGCACACAAAACAACATATATTATTAATGCATCTTATTTGTACAAGTTGACCTCGACGTTGGCCATATCCTAAACTATACAAAATTCTACAATCCCTTTTATTCTAACAGAATATCTCACAATCTCTCAGGGCATTTAGAGAGTTTTAAAACACTAATATACTATATAGCCTCTATCTATGGTTCCACAGCTTTCTTTCACCGTCTCGCTCTTTCTACATGTGCTGGTGCACTATGCTTTTCAGATAACGAAGATAAATACGAGCGTCTGCAATAGGGCCTTCGTCCAGCAGTTCGTTAGTGAGTCTGGCCCAAAAACGGGCTACAGGTGGAAACAAGAAGAGAGTGGATCCGACCCGTCTCCGTGTGAATGTGGGTTCCTCCGGTTTTGAGAATTTTGAACTAAGTGAAGGAAGGTCGATACCTTTCTTTCGAAGTGTTTGTAGACTGTTCGCAAACAAGTAAAATGATTCTAATTGTTGGGTTAAGGCCGTACATCGCCAACACGAAATGAAAATCGTCAAGGGTGACTTCTTCGGTATCGAGGTTTTGGATGTCCGGAAATCGAAGTTGTCTCCTACGTAAGAGTGAGTTGAACTATCGGGGTTGCACCTTGGGTGCATCTTCAACATACATGAGTTCCGGGTCTTCCTCCAGGTCTTCCTTTGGGTCTTCCTCTGATTCTACTGGTTTGGGATTGTAAATATGATCCGAGTATTCCGGTCTGGGGTGATACTGGGGTTCAGAGTTATCGGGGTCCGTAACAGCATAGTCAACGTCATCAGCTGGTACATAATCATATGCCGGGGAAGGTACAGGTTGTACAAGCTCTGGTTCCGGTGGAGGGTAGATTGGATCAAGGTTCAGTCTTCTTCCTATCATCTCGGTTCCTACAGATTTCCTAGCTGTCCGAGTCCATTTCCCATATCGCCAAACGAATGGATTATCGTCTTTGTTCATCTCTACACATTGCACTAGGTCATATCAATACTCATTTTCCAAAAAGTGCTCAAAGTTTTTGAAAAAGGCTAATTTGAACATAACTCGTTAACCCAACGTAATGGCCGGATAAGTGTCTATCATGGGGACCTCACCAACTCTATGGCGACTAATTGGCCACACCCACATAGACTAGCCTTAACTGTCCTACCAAATTGTTCGTAATAACATAGTCATATCAATGCCATGACTACTGCTCTGATACCAAAAATGTAACATCCCATTTGAAAACGACGGAATATTTTTTTAAAAAAATGTTTCCAAATATTTCAAGCAGTGTAGTCAGAGTATAGCATCGGAGCGAGTAAGTAATTTACATTACATTCAAAAATATGGACCATAGTGTAATTGTATTGGATTACAGTCATCCAGAATTCTTAAAGGTTACAGAACTAAGGATAACGATAGATATTGTAGACATGTCCTGGACTACTTTGGTTGCTTGCCTCGATCGCCTAAGATTGGTCCTCCGCACTGATGCTACAACCGAGATCCATTCCACATATGGATCTCGTGTAACGGTTAACCTTATGCTCAAATAAAATAAAAGATACGTACAACATATATTCATTTCAATACAAAGATATCATCACAAAAGCAAAAAGCAGATGTATGATCAATAACATGGACAAAACATAAGCACAAAAAGTATGTAAAGTCTCTCTCTCGACTAGTTTCGACATATCCAAGGCCACGCCACAACGTGTCCCAGCCGCTAGGAATAACTCAAACGGCATTACCAATACTATAATCCGTGGCTAAAGTCGTAAGTATCTCCGACGTTTCTCAACGTAACCTCGTCTATGAACGTATCTATAATGCAAAAGTATATGAGCAGCATAGAGTTAGGGTTACAGTACGCGTCCGTACCTTAGTTGCAGATATCCGGCTCTTCCGGCTAAAAACGGTACTTTTTGACGGCCGTACGTAAAACAGCGAAACAGCGGCAAACAGCGGAACGATGGAATTTCGACAGCGGTTCGACGTCAGAAGTATTCTAATCAGAATAACAACACACTTATGAATATTTGGCAGCATAACAGGCATTTTAGGTGAAAAAGACCATTTTGCCCTTACTACCCCTATTTGGCGGAATTTCGCGTAACTTTGTTACTTTGACCTTATTCCATTTCAAAATTATCCCCACTATGTTTTTACCTCGTCAGGCATCTTTCAATGCAATGAGGCTTAAAAACAAGTATAGGAATATATTCTGAAACTTCCTAGATCAAAATAACAGTTCTACTATAACTACCGAAAGAACTACGGAAACTAAAAACTAAGGACAGAAGAACTTACTCGGGGCAAGGCACAATTTTTCCAGAGCTTCTCTCTCTAGAACCTCTCTCTAGGATTCGAATTTTTGTGTGAAGAATGAGAGGAGAGGTGCTTGCTATTTATAGAAAAATGTGTTAGACCTGGCTATCACCCAAGAGGGGGGGTGAATTGGGTGTCTGATAAAATTTTAGGAACTTTGAAAATCTTTTCGCAACTTGAAGGTAGTTTAAATGACAATAATAATTTATAAAGCAATATTCAGTCATTCAAACATATATACTGGAATTATAAGAGTTTAGGGAAGAGAATATGCAACCGTGATTTATCCCGGTTCGGTCCAATCCACGATGACCTACGTCCAAATTCCCAAGCTCCACTTGAGATTTTCAATCCACTATCTCCTTGTTTAACTGGCACAAGAGAAAAGCCTTTACAACCTCACAAGTTTAGCCGGGCACTTGTGCAGCCTTTACAATCTCTTTCAGAGATATCCTCTTACGCATAATACAATTACCGACTTTGTACTCAGGATTATCCTTTCTCCCTAGGACTCACTCCCCCTTACAAGTTGTAATTGTACACCCATACTTAAAGGTTCCACAACCTTGAGATTTGATCACTAAGCAGATAATCAAATATGTGTTTAGACTCTCTCACAGAGTAGATGAATAATAATCACTGAAGTACATAATCTATCATCTCACTCTCTATGGTAAACTATGTAAGCATTAAGAACAGAGAGTAAGTGAATATCAGAGTATTGACATATTGAAGATGTAAGCTCGTGTCTCTGTTGTTCGTCGTCTATCTTTGAATGCTTCTCTATTTATAGACAATCGTCTCTTCAACCGTTGTGTAATATTACCGTTGTGAATAGTAACCATTTTGAATATCGGTCCGTTGAGAGCATTTAAACATTTGTGCCTTCATTAAATGCGTTCACCTACTTGTGCAGAAGATGAGTCGAATAATAGCCGTCTTCGATCGCTACACGCTTTAATTCCGTTTGTGTGTCTCGTTGATGAATTTGAATGCTTTGTCGTTTATCTCGTTCCATCAAGTGCTTCGCTATTGTGTCTATTGGAAGTAGCCGTTGAGGCTTCGCTTGTTTTTCTCGCAACCGCATTAAATGCTTCGATGATTTTGATTTCTATCAAGTTTGATATTATCTCAAACTTTAATCACTTGTTCTCTCGCTTATTCGAACGCAAGAATATCATCAACACAAGGGTTAATTTCCAGTGAGTGTAACGTCCTTGATATAGCTCCAAAATTGGCAAATGACTTATCCCCATATATCTCTTTGAGTCTTCTTTCCAATGCAAAAAGAATCAGCTCTAAACTCTTATATTTCCAGCATATATATTTGAATGACTCGATTATTGCTTTATAAATTATTATTGTCATTCGAATTGCTTTTAGTAAGTTACGAAAAGATTTATCAAAGTTCCTAAAGTTTTATCAGACACCCAATTCACCCCCCCTCTTGGGTGATAGCCAGGTCTAACAAAATGGAGGGACAAGGTGGCTATTAACAAAAAGTCTTGAGAAATGATTCGCCGTTGGATCTAGGGTTTTGTAAGATGGAATCTTGACCATTCATGGTCTTGGTCGACATCTAAGGCCCAAAAATTCAAAGAATGAGTTGTCATCCAATGATGACTCTTGCTTTATGGCCTCCGGTCCGATAAAGCTACTCGATCGGTGTCCGTTTCGCGCGATTTTGCAGAAACTCAAAAATCTGGGCATGTAACTTTGAAGATCTTTTCATCCTCTTTCATATTATCTATTTTGATCCTCTTTTTGATCATATCCAGGTATTCTCCGGTGCGTCGGAAGATATTCGGACAAACGCGTCCCGTTCGGAAATCGCTTCCGATAGAACCAACTTCTGGACAATAATTCGCTGAATCGTAAAACGTCCAGTTGTTTCCTAACTTAATCCTGTGTTTAAAAAGACACAATTGTTTCTATAAGTTCTCACTTTGCCTATCCGGCTCTACTCTATCCGATCAACTTTTCGTCTTATTTGAAATTAGGGTTTTCGGTTGCGGAAACAACGCACGGTAAATTCTTTCTTCGTGTAAAAATTCACTTGTTCTTAATTTGATCAGTCCGAAAATACTTTTACCTCTGGTTTACCTGCAGAATTTATTTCTAACTTTTCCCTCGCTTTATAAGCCGACTCACCGCATTATATTATTATTTTATTCTAATTACCATTTTAATTATTTAAACAATTCTTTTTAATTAAAAATAACCATAATTTCGGCCCCCTCTTTTAAAAATTCAGATTTATTTAGTTTTCTATAACTTTTTTCCATTTTTTAAAAATATAATATTTTTTACCAAAATTCCCGTTTTACCCTCGCTTCGTTAGGGCTTAATCGACCTAATTTCTTCGTTTAGTGATCTTTTTAGGATCAGGTTTCTTCATATATTTATCTTTACTAATTTACAGTATATTGTTATCTTACAAAATTCTATACCGATATTGTCATTTTATATCCTATGTAAAATATTAAAAATGTTTACCCCATCCGGTTACTTTATGGTTTCGAAATGCTTTTTAAACTTTTCTTCATGTTATTTCCTCCGAAATAATTTATTAAATTCTCATAATTAGGGATAACACTTCCATATTTTTCTCATAATTTTTCATGATCTTTCGTATTTATCATAATATTTTTAGACGTTTTTATCACCATTATATCATATTTAGTCATTCTGCTCATCGATTTTCCAGTAACTTTTTTGACAATTTACTCTATAATTATAATAATTTTCTATAACAGTTTTATCTCATTAATTTACTTCATTAAAACATTCATTAATTTTCCTTTATCTCAGAAATTCCAGATTTGCTAAAAATCCGGGTATTACAACTCACAACCAAATGAAGTGAAGCCAATTCCATATGAATCTATACTCAACAAGTGTTTAGAAGAACTTGGAAGCAATCAATTTTGATGAGCTATTACCTCGAGTCAAGTAACGGGTAACTCGAGTGCAAGTCAGACAGAGAGCAAAGCAAGTTTGGAACAAAGAAGTAACTCGAGTCAGGCAAGATAACTCGAGTCGTGCAAGATAACTCGAGTCAACATTCGAAAGAAAGAAATCAGAACTTTGGCACACAAACATAACTCGAGTCAAGTCCACCAACTTGAGTCACTCAAGAACACAGAGAGCAATCATCATCTTGGCAACTCGAGTCACGAAGGGTAACTCGAGTTACGCAACTCGAGTCACATACGACAACTCGAGTCGAATCCAAACAAAAGCATCTCGACACTTAATCCAAACAGAAAGCATCTGTCACATGGAATAACTCGAGTTAACATATCTGGTTCAGAAAATCACCGTGTTCAAAAATCCAAAATCATTGTTTGTGATTTCATTAATCCTTATCATCACTCACTACTATTCCTAACTATCTTGAATCAGTTTGTTAATGAGTTTCAAATGATTATGTGAAGGATTAACATCAGACTACAAAAAGCTGATGATTACGTCAGAAGCTTCAACGACTATATTTCTTCCAACGGTCATATACTAAACTAGAGGAATTACTCAACGGTCATAAATTGTAACTAACTATAAAAGGAGAAGCATTCAAGATAGAAGAGTTTGGAGACAAGAGCTTACACTGTCGAAATGCCAAATTTCTGAATCAAACATTTAGCTCACATGCTCTCTGTTCTCAATGCTTGTATAGTTCATCATAGAGAGTGAAATGATTTGTATTGTACTTCAGTGATTATTATTCATCTACTCTGTGAGAGAGTCCAAACACTTATTTGATTATCTGTTTAAGTTATCAAATCTCAAGGTTGTGGAACCTTTGAGAGTGGGTGTACAGTTACAACTTGTAAGGGGGAGTGAGTCCAAGAGTGAGAGGATCATCCTTCATTTACAAAGTGTGTAATTGTATCCTTACAGTGTGTAAGGGGGAGTATCTCGATAAGAGATTGTAAAGGCCGCACAAGTGTCCGACTAAACTTGTGAGGTTGTAAAGGCTTTTCTCTTGTGCCCGGTTAAACAAGGAGATAGTTGAAAATTTCAAGTGGAGCTTGGGGACTGGACGTAGGTCAATGATTGGGCCGAACCGGTATAAATCTCTGTTTGCATATTCTCTTCCCTAAACTCTTATATTTCAGCATATATGCTTTGAATGACTGTCTATTGGTTTTGTAAATTATTAGTGTTATTCAAATCCTCTTCAGTAAGTTGCGAAATATTTTTTAAGTTTTTGAAAGTTTTATATGACACCCAATTCACCCCCCCTCTTGGGTGATAGCCAGGTCTAACATCTTAAACTTCCTCCACTGATTAGCACAATAAGACATTGTCTTGTCTTTCAACTTCTGACAGTCAGAGACAGTGTACGTAAGCCAGATAGTGTCCCAAATAGGATCCTTTAATGTGCAAATGTCCACATTTTTCCACTCATCTGTCAAGATGCTAACCTTGTTGCGTACTAGATAGCCAACAAAACTAGTATATTTGGATTTCTTGGGACCGAAAGGTTCTAACTTTTCATCAAACTAAATCTCTAGCCTTGAGCCAGAAGTCTGACTTAGGGTTACATCCATCATTCGTGTGCCTATTCTACCACGTGCAGGGCGGTTACGAGGCTCATTGTGAGATGAAGAGGGTTCGTTTTGACTCATATCAGTCACAGCAGTAACTGGCGTTCCTAGAACAGGAATAAAATCGTTTTCACCGTTCATTTTTGAGACAAGAAGAGAGGTAATGCAACAGGAAGGGTTTCACAACATGATCAGAGGTTCTCCAGTGAGAGTAACAAAAGCTTTCGCGCGAAGAAATAGTTATTTGGCGGTTCATTTTTAAGACCGGATAAACAAATAGACGGTCTTAATAATTAATATTCAAGACCAGACAAATTAAAGTCTAATCGTACAAGTAATTAATTTTTTATCCGCACTCTTTTTCTATATTTTTTACCGGCCGCATTTTATGTCCGGTCTTAAAAGAATAACTTTTAAGATCAACTTTTAAATATGTTCGGTCTTAAAACTTTATTACCTCTATATTTAAATTTTTCCTTATTATTTTTTACCGCAGAAAATATTAGTCTGGTTGTGTGAGATTTCTCCATAAAGTAATTGATATTTGAATTTAATAACATTTTTAAGAATGGTTTGATTTTTAATGGGTATGAATAATATATTTAAGACCTATGAAAAAATGATCCGATATAAGAAGTTCTTTTTATTTACAAAACTGCCACCGGTCATTCTTAAGAAGTTCTTTATATTTACAAAACTGCCACTGATCATACCTTTAAGACTGGGGGGTCGAAAGTCTAGTCTAAATGAGGCGGTCTTAAAGCCCTTTTTTGCACTAGTGATTGCTTGTTATTTTGCGTTTTTTTTATAATATGTTATTTTTCTTTCTTTTGTATTCATGTTAGAGCAAAATCCAATAAAGCCCTATTTTCAGTGACTTGAGCCCATTGAATTGTCCCGTCCATTATAATGTATCTTCTAGAAGTAGGGCTACGTGTGATAACCTTGGAATTTATGATGTTTTCATTGCAAAAAGGAGTTACAAACTCTATCATTGTCATGTTTTAAAAGATTTGTTTTTTATATAGTAAAACATCTAATGCCTAGTCATGAAAACATCAAACCTTGTTGGGGAAAAGTCTTTAAACCATATCCTTAAAGAAAATAAATACATGTTTCCAAACAGCACCCCTAAACTTAAAACCAACATTGTCCCCAATGTTGTCTAATATGTAATGTGAATAGGTAGTAAAGAGAAAACCATAAATAAGAGAAGGGTTAAAGAGACTCCCCCAAACCGAGAGGACACCCAAAGCTTAATGTAAGGGCCGCCACCAAAGGTTTTCATCCCGACAATTCTACACAAACAACAAATAAAATCCAGAAACCGCAAATAGAAAATAAAGAACAGTAAAACCAACACAATAGTTTTTTTTTTTTTTTTTTTTTTTAAAAAAAAAAAAAGGAAAACAAAACCAAAATTAGCAGCAAATTATCTACGACAATAGTGCACATGCTAAGTTTATAGTCTTTAGCGAGACTTGTTACCCATATTTACGGATTTTGGGATGAATGAGAAATCTCACTCGGTGCACATCTTTGCTCCAGTAATGCTTCAATCTTTGGCCATTCACAGTGAAGGTTCTTTTGGAACTTTCCTCTTCCAATTCCACAGCACCATAAGGGAAGACCTTTGTTACCTTAAAGGGACCACTCCACCTTGATTTGAGTTTAACTGGAAACAATTTCAATCTTGAATTGAATAACAATACCTTTTGGCCTACCTCAAAGTGACGTGGGGCAATCTTCTTGGCATGCCATGCTTTGGTCTTTTCTTTGTAGATTCTTGCACTTTCATAGGCATCCTTCCTGATCTCATCTAATTCATTCAGCTAAAGGAGTCTATGTTCTTTAGCCACAGTGGGATCAAGATTAAGCCGTTTGATGGCCCAATATGCTTTATGTTCTAATTCCACAGAAGGTGACAAGCCTTACCATATACTAACTGTAGGGAGATGTCGAGGATAGTCTTGTAAGCCGTTCGTAAGCCCAAAGAGCATCATCTAGCTTTATAGCCCAATCCTTCCTTGTTGGTCGTACCACCTTCTCCAAAATTCTCTTGATCTCCCTATTTGATACTTCCACTTGGCCACAGGTTTGAGGGTGGTAAGCGGTGGACACCTTGTTCTTGACCCCATATTTCACTAATAGTGTTTCAAACCATTTGTTACAAAAGTGAGAGCCGTCATCACTGATTATGGCTCTTGGGGTACCAAACCTTGTGAAAATATTCTTCCTTAAAAACTTCGTCACTTGGTGTGCTTCATTGGTAGGGAGAGCCACCGCTTCAACCCACTTGGTAACATAGTCAACTGCCACCAGGATGTACTTGCAGTTGGAGGATGATGGGAAAGGTCCCATGAAGTCGATTCCCCACACATCAAATGGTTCAATTTCAAGAATACTATGTTGGGGCATCTCATTTCTCCTTGATATATTACCTGTTCTTTGACACCTGTCACAAGAAACAACAAACTCCCGGGCATCATGAAATAAAGAAGGCTAATAAAATCCGCTTTCTAGGACCTTGGCAGCAGTCCTAGTGCTCCCATAATGCCCCCCATAATCTGAATTATGACAATGAACAAAAATATTATTAATTTCCTCTTGTGGTACACACCTCCGAATTATTTGATCAGGAATTTTTTTAAAAAAAGAAAAGGCTCATCCCAAAAATAGAATTTTGAATCATGCATGAGCTTTTTCTTTTGTTGAAAAGTAAAATCGAAGGTAGAATACCACATACCGTAAAATTAACAATGTCAAGATACCGGGGATTGACGTAGCAACTCCAAAGAGCTGCTCATCTAGGAAGAATCCATGCACAGGTTCAGTCTTGTCCTTATTGCTTCCCTATAATCTTGACAAGTGATCAACCACTTGATTTTTTGATCCCCTCTTGTCTCTGATTTCCAAATCGAATTCTTGTAACAAGAGGATCCACCTTATCAACCTTGGTTTAGAATTTTTCTTGGACAGCAGGTATTTAATGGCAGAATGATCTGTGTAGACAACTACCTTGGACCCTAACAGATAAGCTCAGAATTTATCAAATGCAAATACTATAGCTAGTAATTCTTTTTCTGTTGTTGCATAATTCTTTTGAGCATCTAAAAGAGTTCTGCTAGCATAGTAAATTGCATGAAAAACTCTGTCCTTTCTTTGACCCAAAACAGCCCCAATTGCAAAATCACTCGCATCACACATCAGTTCAAATGGAGCACTCCAATCGAGAGCACTCACAATGGGGGCTGAAATTAGCTTGTTCTTTAGAGTCTCAAAGGCTTGTACACAATCATCATCAATTTTAAAAATTGCATATTTTTCCAACAAATTGCAAAGAGGTTTGCTAATTTTGGAAAAATCTTTTATAAAGCACCTATAAAAACCTGCATGTCCTAGAAAACTCCTAATGGCCTTCACATTAGTGGGAATGGGTAATTTTTCAATCACTTCAATTTTAGCTTTGTCTACCTCAATTCCTTTTTTTGAAATTTTGTGGCCTAACACCACCCCTTCACGTACCATAAAATGACATTTTTCCCAATTTAAAACCAAGTTTGTTTCTACACATCGTTGCAACACTTTGGACAAATTTGCTAAACATGCATCAAAGGTAGAACCAAAGACAGAGAAGTCATCCATAAATACCTCCATTATGTCTTCTATAAGATCATAGAAGATTGCCATCATACACCTTTGAAATGTGGTGGGCGTTGCAAAGACCAAAAGGCATCCTTCGAAATGCAAATGTACTATAGGGGCAGGTAAAAGTTGTCTTCTCTTGATCTTCAGGAGCAATTGCTATTTGATTGTAACCCGAATAGCCATCAAGAAAACAGTAAAAGTCATACCCGGCTATCCTGTCTAGTATCTGATCCAAGAATGGGAGAGGGAAATGATCTTTCCTGGTTGCCTTGTTTAACTTCCTGTAATCTATGCATACCCGCCAACCGTCCGATCCTTGTGGGAATCAGCTCATTGTTGTCATTCTTCACCACTTTGTTGTGCCTCCTTTCTTTGGCACACATTGTACTTGGCCGACCAAGAACCGTCGATATGGGATAGATGATCCCATTATCTAACCACTTGATTATTTCCTTCTTTACTACTTCCTTCATGTGCGGGTTTAGACTCCTCTATGCTTCAATTGAAGGCTTGCTTCCTTCTTCCAAAATGATCTTGTGCATGTAGTAAGAAGGACTTATGCCTTTGATGTCGCCTAGAGTCCAGCCTATTGCCTTCTTGTGCTCCCTTAACACCCTCAACAATTTTTCCTTTTGTACCGATTTAAGTCACCGCAGTAATAACCGGATAAGAAGCATCCTCTCCTAGATAGGCATAAGAGAGGTATGATGGAAGCTGTTTTAAATCAAGACTAGGAACATCATTAGGAGTAATGGGTGGCTTCCTTACCTCTTTACCTTTAACAACATGTAAAGTTTCAAAAAAATTATTCTGCATGGAAAGGGAAAAGTCATCTAAGGAAAAATCATAATCCTTACCATCAAAGGACTCTGTCTCTTCTAATGCTGCCTGTAAAGGGTCTAGAGTAAGAGTCATTACTTTTAAATCATCAAGAAATTGCAGCGGAATTCATGAACTTGATGCATTATCAACACTTTCTCGCACGGGTAGCTTCTATGAATAATCAACTAAACAAGTTGACATCCGCCAATGTGCAAGTAAGTAGTCAGTAACTTATGTGGAGGAGGCACCATCGAGAAATGTGCTATGAGTCAGGAAAGTGTGCAGTATGTTGTTCATCAAAATAAGCAACAATACAATCTGTACTCAAACTATTATAATCCAGGTTGGAGGAATCACATGAAGGCCATCATGTGGGCACTTCCTAAGTAAGTCTTTGAACCGCTCCCATGCTTCATAGAGTGATTCACCATCGCCTTGTTGGAAAGAGGTGATGTCGTTTCTTGACTTTGTTGTTCTTGCGGAGGGAAATACTTGCCCAGAATTTTTTAGTTAGTTCATCCCAAGTGGTGATGGCTCCAGGAGGAAGTGATCGCAACTGCACTTGCTTTATCGTTTAGAGAGAATGGGAAGAGCCTCGGTCTAATGGCATCATCAAGTAACACCATTGAATTTGAACGTGTCACATATCTCCAAGAAGCTTGCCGATGCAAGTTCGGATCTTCATAAGGAAGGCCATAAAATTGTACAATTTGTCGCACCATCCGAATAATAGCCGGCTTGATTTCAAAGTTATTGGCTTCCACCCTTGGCTTGACAATGCCGGAAGCAATTTCGCTAACCCTTGGGATAGCAAAATCTCCAACACTTCTATGATTCACATCTTCTTCGCCATTGTGATATTTTCGGGTTCGGTTGTATCGTAGATGAAGAAACTTGTAACAAAGCCTTTGTTCTCTTCTCAAACGTCTCAACGTCATCTCTATTTCTTGATCAAATAGAAGATTTGAGTCTTGCATACACCTTAATCAAGAAATTAGTTCTTAAGAACCCGAAAGTCAAGAAGAAATGAACTAGAAAGGTTTAGTTAGTTTCAATTGAAATTTTGCGAAAAATGAATTTCCAAGAAAGTACACACAATTTAATGGGATTTTTTTTTATATATTTTTTGTTTGTTTGTTTTTTTTTTTTTTTTTTTTGAACACAAGAAAATTCTGCACTTTACAAAAAGAATAACAATACCAAATTAAAGAAACAAAATTCAAGCTCGGACAAAAACTTGATGAGTGGGGTAACAAGTGCAAGTATACACTATCAATGTAATACTAGCAAGTATCCCGCAGTAATAAAATATCGTTCCCACGGGGACCAAAGTTCCAACTACCAACCCAATTTACTTGAATTAAAGTTAATGCAACCATATGAGGTTTCGATGAAAATATTAAAAGTAAATAAAATTACCAAGAAATTGAATTAAACTTTATAGAAAACAATTAACAAAAGCCTAGGGTCATGTATGTCATCAATAATCCATTTAATTGTTCTTCCTTTACCAAAAGCTAGATTAAGACATAATCTTCTTTTAAGGTAGAATTTAATTACTTAACCCATGAATTGGAGTATGTCAATCGAATTTCAGATTTTAATCTAATTGCTTATTCCTAAGTCAATTAGCCTAATCCTCAATCCTAAAGTCATGTTCCCATGCTCATTAGAATTAATTCTTGCATTAAGTCCAAAATTCTTTATGATTGCATAAAGCCTATGTCAAGTTCCCTTGCTAGTACCTTATGTTCTTTAATCAATTGAACCTAGAATTAACTAGCCTTTCCCAAGGTCTAATTAATCTTTCAATTCCTTAATTAGATGATCAAACTAACAAAGGCATTAAGAATGGATTAAAGAAACACATCCAAAACAAGTATTATGTAATTAAAAACAGAATTTCAATTAAAGTTCATAAATAATCCTTACATGACCTTAGAAAGATACTTAGTTCATGTTATTCATGACCAAGCATAAAAAGGGTAAAAGATGGAGAACATAAAATCAAACTGAAATATTCAAAAGAAAAGATTACAACTAATCGTCCATGTAGGAGGTAGAACCATCGCATGTAGGACTTTAAATGAACGAAACATAACATTAAATTATAACAATCGAAAGGAAAAGATTACAACTAATTGTCCATGTAGGAGGTAGAACCATCACATGTAGGACTCAAATAAACAAAAAGGAAATAATGCATAAAAAACATAAACAAGATGTAAGAACCATCCATATAGGAGGTTATGAACAAAAAGGAAAAAACAATACATGAAACTAATAAAGCAAAACTAAGCCATTCCATGTAGGAGGCAAGAAATACAAGAAGGAGAATAGAATGGGAGAGATCTTGGTCATCTCCAAGGTGTGTTTTGCTCCTGAAAACATCCATGTATTTATAGGAAAATTGGAAGAACTATTGAGCCACAATTTTTGACTTTTGTGCTCTAAACACGCGTCAACTTTCCAGCCTGTGTTACACCATGAAATCGGTGGAGTTGGACCAATATGTCTTCCTACGAAATGTAGCCCTGGATGTCATCTTTCCATCCGTTCAAACCAAACCTCATTTGAATATCTGTAGCTCAAGTTATGGATCAAATACTGTACGTTGTTCCAGAGTCCGTCACAGCACCTTGTCTTGCATTCCAAGCCCAATTTGGTTCTCTAAACGTCTCATTTAGCTTCTGGACTCTTCATATAAGTTGTAGGGCTTTCATTCAGCGTTCCTAAAAGGTAAACTGCAGATCAATTGGAAGTCTAGAACCAAAATTATGATCAAAATACCAAACAGTGTTCACTACCCAATTGTAAAAGAGATGTGATTTAAGCCCAATTTTGAACAAAATTCCAAATATGACCAAGATCTATACAAATAAATTCTAAAAACTAATTATGAAGATGAAACTACATATTTAACTAATTTAATCCATTAAAACATGACAATGATAGAGTTTGTAACTCCTTTTTAAAATATCACTTGTACGTTTAGGAGGTTGGGACATTGTAATGAAAATTAGAACCAGGCACATTAAATCCAAATGCTGCTTCTTCTTTCTTGATAAAAAATGGCAATTATCATCATAATTACCGACTGTTACGGACCTAACAAAGGGCCCAACACAGGAACGGCCCAACAAGGAACATATCATATATCACAGCATACCTACAATCAAGGAGGATCTATCATATCTCGGATGGAGGGATACCATAGATCAGACGATTACGATACCAGGACATTCCCTATATATATATAAGGGTCCAACACTACGGCGCAAACGTTCAAACTAAGACCTAATTATTATTCCAGTATCACTGTGCACATCCCCACTATACACATCCCCCTTCCCCCATTGAGGGGAATAGCCTATTGTGTACAGTGATCCCCATCTCATTCAGGATATCTACTCCATAGATATTCTGGTGGAGTACATTAATCCAATATCAAATTACTAGCCCATCGGGCTAGACATCTGGTTCCAGACCGGAACATTGGCGCCGACCGTGGGGACCGTAAATTTCAATCCTCGTGACCACCGATGGCTAACACTAGAAGTTGCAGTCGAAATACTCAGCCTGAAAATCCACAGCAAGCAGAGGCTAATCAAAACTATCAAGCTCCAGAGCCGCCGGAAGATATCCCGGAGGGGAACGTCTCTGACACGGCATCCTCCCCTCCAATAGTCCCCAAAACACATAACATAGCCACAACAGAGATCTCGGTTCCATATAGGGGGGACTACCATTCTATTTCTTGTTGCGGGCCGGGTCCCTAGGGAGTGATTTCAACTTCTTGTGGGATTGCTATCAATCACTTAATATTAACATCTTTAACCTCATGAGGGAAAATGTTGGCACAAAAAATTTAAATAATTACTTTGTAGTGAAACGCTGAAAAATACTCTAAAATTATATTTTCTTTATTTATTTTTCTAAAAAAAATTTAGAACTATACCATTTCATCACCATAAGATTTTAAAATATCACTTGTACGTTTAGGAGGTTGGGGCATTGTAATGAAAATTAGAACCAGGCACATCAAATCCAAATGCTGCTTCTTCTTTCTTGAAAAAAAATGGCAATTATCATCATAATTACCGACTGTTTCGGACCTAACAAAGGGCCTAACACGGGAACGGCCCAATAAGGAACATATCATATATCACAGCGTACCTACAATCAAGGAAGATCTATCATATCTAGGATGGAGGGATACGATAGATCAGACGATTACGATACCAGGACATTCCCTATATATATAAGGGTCCAACTCTAAGGTGCAAACGTTCAAACTAAGCCCTAATTATTATTCCAGTATCATTGTGCACATCCCCACTATGCACATCCCCCTTCCCCCATTGAGGCGAATAGCCTATTGTTTACAGTGATCCCCGTCTCCTTCAGGATATCTACTCCATAGATATTCTGGTGGAGTACATTAATCCAATATCAAATTACTAGCCTATCGGGTTAGACATCTGGTTCCAGACCGGAACATTGGCGCCGACTGTGGGGACCATAAATTTCGATACCTGTGACCACCGATGGCTAACACTAGAAGTTGCAGTCGGAATACTCAGCCTGGAAATCCACAGCTAGCAGAGGCTAATCAAAACTATCAGGCTCCAGAGCCACCGGAGGATATCCCGGAAGGGAATGTCTCTGACACGACATCCTCCCCTCCAATAGTTCCCAAAACACATAACATAGCCACAACAGAGATCTCGGTTCCAAATCCCGACGTCGTCCTCCTGCAAAAAACGCAGGAGTCAATTCTAAGACGAGTGGAGAATAATGAAAAATGCAATAACGTCCAATGCCAGGAAGATCTTTGAATAATACAACCGATGATGGAGGATCGATTTAACAAATTCGAGACGTTAGTTGGGAAAAAGGATCGAGAAGACTCGCTTGGAAGACCAGAAAGGACATCACCAGATACTAGCAGTCCATCTCCCAGTAGATGTCAGAGGCCAGCGTGTCGAGACACAAGCCGAGTTTCTCAGGGAACTGGTTCAGGGCGAGCTCGACCGTCAACTTCGGCTTTGAAAAAGTTGCGCCTGGAAAAGATCACAAAAGCCGAAGACCGAGATGGGGAGAGAATAGCTCGGCCTCGAGGCTCTCCCGAGGAATATAAAATGAAGTACTTGACTGATCTTTACCGGGGCCCTTTCTCAAAAGAAATTGCAACCACTCCATATCCCAAGAATTTGGACTTAACGCATCTTCCGAAGTATGATGGGACTCAAGACCCACGCACTCACCTAGACACATTCAAACTACTTATGTTTGTTCGATCGATTAAAAGCCCGGTCATCTCACGACTTTTCGCAGCCTACGTTAACCGAGATGTGCTCGAGGTGGCTTCATACTCTGCCTCCTGACTCAGTAAATAATTTTGAAGACCTCGGCCGTAAATTTTAGTTGAATTTCGCAACCAGTAAGAAGTAGCCGAAGTCCCAATTCACTTTGAGCCGAGTCAAGCAGAAAAAGGGAGAGACACTTCAGAAATATTTAGACCGGTTCAAAGAGGTAGCGTTACAGGTACAATCACTCCCAGAAGATGTTCACATACACTGCATTGTATATGGATTGGATCCTTTATCTCGGCTGGCAAAGAATATCTTTAAGAACCGAGTATATAGCCTCACCGAATTTCATACCCGAACAAAGCAGTACTTGGACGTCGAACAAATGGAGATCGCCAACACACCTGTATCCGATAAAAGGGAGAATACATCACCTGAGGAAAAGGACCAAATCGGTAAGCGAAAAGAAGAAGCCCCTCAACATTCGCGAAACCGAGATGGTCGAACTCAAGGAGGAAGACCCGAAGCAAAAACAAGGTATGAAAGATATACCCCCCTTAACGCCCCTTGTTCTCAGATTTGGAAAGAGGTCGCCCATACTGAGATAGTAGAAGCGAAAGGCCTCGGCAAAACCACATACGACCCACTACTGACCACACCAAATTTTGTACTTTTCATGACAAACCGGGGCATACTACAGATCAGTGTTACGAACTCCGAGATGCCATAGAGAAGTTCATCAGAGAAGGAAAACTACGCCAATATGTTATACAAACCCAGGGGTGTAAAAACAACAAACGTAAGCAGGGAGTCCGTAGTAGAAGCCCGTCCACTCACCTGAAGAAAGAGGAGTAGCAGCGAAAGCCAACTAATGAGGACGACGAGTTCCCAGAAGCCCAATTCCACTGTAACGTGGTTAGTGGAGGTTTTGGTGGAGGAGGAGATACCACAAGCCAACGCAACAAATTCTTGCGAGAAGTCCTCTCCGTTAGGGATTTTCCAAAATTCAAAGATGACGCTTCTCAGCCAATGCCCCCACCATTAGTTTTTACTAGTGATGAGCTCAATGATGTAGTTCCAGGACACCAGGATGGCCTAATTATCACTGGAACCTTGGTACATTGCCAAGTCAAAAGAATTTTTGTTGATGTAGGGAGCTCGGTCGATATCATCAGCTGGGATGCATATAACCGAATGAGGATGGATGTTGAAGATCTAAAACCTTGAAAAACAACCCTCATAGGATTCAACGGAGAACATTCACCTCCCAAAGGATATATCGACTTGAGGCTGACACTGGGGACCAAGGAAGCTTTTAAATCAGAAAGGGTAAGATTCATAGTGGCCGACTTCCCATCTCCATATAATATCATATTGGGCAGGCCAACCACCATAATTGGGACATGCTAGTATCCACAAAGCATCAGAAGTTGAAGATGGTAAACAGCAAGAACAAAGTGGTCGTTGTTAATGGAGATCAGAAGGAGTCCCTGAAGTGTTATTTCTAGACTGTCTGGGAGACAGAAGTTGGACCTTCTTCCCCACCTCGGATCCGCAGGGGTGAATTACCCCCAGCACCAAGACAAAATAGACATCCAGTTGGAATAGTATAGCTCGATCTCAGGGACGAGCCCGAGGTCCCACGACCAGAACCCGAGGCCGAATTAGAAGAATTAGTCCTCGGAGGGATTCCGGGTAAAACTACAATGATTGGTGTAGCAATGATTCCAAGTTTAAAAATCAGGTTGATTGAATTCCTAAACCAGACTCAAGATGTGTTTGCATGGACTTCGTCCGAAATACCAGGGATTAACCCTAACTTCTGCTGCCATAAGTTGGCCATACGGCCGGGATAGATGCCAGTGGTGCAGGAAAAGAGGAACATTGGAGCTGATAGATAGAAGGCTTTAGAATTACACGTCGCGGAGCTATTGGCGGCCGGGTTCATCAGAGAAGTACAATACACTACCTGGCTCTCAAATGTGGTCATGGTAAAAAAGCCGAATGGAAAATGGAGGGTATGCACGGACTACACCAACTTAAATAAAGCATGCCCAAAAGACTCGTACCCAATGCCAAACATCGACCAATTGATCGATAGCTCATCGGGCTTCCAATTATTATCCTTCATGGATGCCTATTCCGGTTATAATCAAATCCCCATGCATCCGGACGATCAAGAGAAGACGGCCTTTATGACCGACCAGACAAATTATTGTTACAACGTAATTCCATTCGGATTGAAAAATGTTGGGGCCACCTATCAACTAATGATGAACAAGGTGTTCGCTGATTAGATGGGACGAAACATCGAGGTGTACATCGATGATATGATTGTAAAAACCAAAGATCCGGAAGAGCATATCCGGGATCTAGAACAAACTTTTGACAAGTTAAGAAGATTTCAGATCCGTCTGGACCCGGCTAAATGTACGTTCGGTGTCCCAACAAGGAAATTCCTGGGTTTTATGTTGAACAACCGCGGAATAGAATCCAACCCTGATAAATGCAAGGTCGTCCTCGACATGCAAGCTCTGAAGACAAAGAAAGAAGTCCAGCAATTGACCGGCTGCCTGGCCGCGCTCACAAGATTTTTACCAAGATCGGCTGAGAACGCGCTCCCCCTTTTCAAGTTGCTGAAGAAGGAAACACAGGGAGGATGGAACATGGAATGCGAGGTGGCTTTTGAAAAGATAAAACTCTGTGTGGAAACCCCACCAGTCCTATCAAAACCTGAGCCAGACGAGTCTTTATTTTTATATCTTTCAGTTGGGGAAGAAGCAGTAAGTGCAGCCCTGGTTAGAGAGACCAAAATCTGGAAAAAGTGGCCTTCGCCCTATTGATCTCGGCAAGAAGGCTTCGGGCCTACTTCTAGGGACATAGAATAGTGGTCCGAACAAGCCAACCAATCTGACAAATACTACATAAACCAGACTTGGCAGGGAGGATGACCAGCTGGGCCATCGAATTATCCGAGTTTGACATCATCTACGAAGCTCGACATTCCATTAAATCACAGACGTTGGCCTATTTTGTAAGGGAACTCACCTCGGCCGACAGAGCTGAAGCAGCTCAAGACGAACCCTGGAAGGTCTTTGTTGATGGTTCTTCCAATGCAAAGGGTAGTAGAGCTGGAATCATAGTAGAAAGCCCATAGGGTGTTTCCATTGAACACTCCCTTCAACTGAAGTTCCCCACTTCAAACAATCAAGCAGAATATGAAGCCTTACTAGCCGGACTATTACAGGCAAGAGGACACGAAGTTCAGAGAGCAAGGGTTTTTACCGACTCGCAGCTCGTAGCAGCACAAATTGAGGGTACGTATCAAACCAAAGGTCCTTTATTGGCCAAATATATCAATAAGGTGAAGGAAGTTATTGTCACCCATATTATGAGAGAAAAAAACACAAGAGTCGACATCCTTTCCAAATTAGCCAGTACCAAAGGATTGGGAAACCACCGGATCGTGACCATCTCGGCGGCCACAGATTGGCGAAAACCAATTGAGGATTATTTAGAATGAGGGATTATTCCAACGGATACCACTGAAGTTACGAAATTGATCCGAGAGGCCGCCGTCTACACTATGGTGGATGATCAACTATATCGAAAGGGTTTACACTCTCTAATGATAAGGTGTCTGGGTCTGTCTGAATCCAAATACGTATTGGCTGAGATATATAAAGGAGTCAACAGACATCACATGGGAGGAAAAACTCTGGCCAGGAAAGCCCTGAGGGCCGTTATTATTGGCCGACCAAGAAGGAAGAAGGAAAGAAGGCCGTCAAAAGATGCCATAGTTGCCAAAAACACGCCAAAATCATTTGGCCACCCATGTGGAGTTGAAAGGCATATCATCCCCCTAGCCTTTCTACAAATGAGGGATGGATCTCCTCTGACCTTTCAAAGCAGCCCCTGGACAACTCAGGTGGCTCATAGTGGCGGTAGATTACTTTACTAAATGGATTGAGGTCGAGCCCCTAACGACTATAACTTCGGCTAGAATACAAAGATTCTTCCGTCATAATATCGTCTCACGTTTCAGAATTCCTGCAGAGATAGTCACGGACAACGGCACTCAATTTATAGATAAAGGATTTCAGGAGATGATGTCGGAACTTGACATCAAAACACACTTCGCCTCGGTCGAGCACCCACAATCAAACGGCTAGGCTGAAGCAGCCAACAAGATCGTCCTTGATGGCTTAAAAAGACATATGCACGATGCGGAATCCAACTGGGTCGACCAACTTTATAGCGTGCTATGGGGCTACAGGACCAGCGTGCAGACCTCAACCCAGGAAACTCCTTTCCGATTGACCTATGGATGCAAAGCAATGATCCGGTCGAAATAGGACAGCCATCTTGGAGAAAAATAAAAGCCCTTCAAAATGGCGAGGAGTCAAATGAAGACGCCTTAAGGAAAGAGTTGGACCTCATTGATGAAATCAAGGTCTCGGCGCATTGCAAGGAGCTCACCGCCAAACAACTCATTGCTGCAAAGTATAATCGAAAGGTCCGACCCCATTCTTTCAACAGGGGCAACCTAGTACTTCGACGCGCCGATGTAGAAAATAAAAACTCCAGAGATGGCAAACTAGCAGCAAACTGGGAAGGCCCTTATCGAGTCAAAGAGAAACTCGACGATGGCGCTTACATATTGGAGACCCTAGGAGGGAAGCCCATCAAAAGAACTTGGAATGTCGACAAGTTAAGGATCTACTACGGCTAGATCTTAGCTCGTCAATCAACGCCCTATGATCGGAATTGGTTATTTTTCCGTTTTCGGTATTTAAATTTAAGTCATTTACGTTTATGATTTTTTATCATGTGACATTATGAGCTCTTAGGAGTTTGGTTTTTATTTTATTAAAGGATTCCTCGGCGGAGGTTTTCAAATGCATTTCGATTATAACTTAAGTTTACACCGAGGTCCTTAAACCGGTTTCAATTTGAACCATGGATGACTCTAGGGCCGATTGGCCTGTGTTACGAGCAACGTGAAGTTGTTCGTAGATGCCTTTACAAAATTGACACATCAACGCTCGCTCCTTGATAAAGAAGATGAATTGTCATTCCGACCCCCGATCAGTCAAAATGTTTAGGGTGTTGCGTTGCGGACACCACGCTCTAAAGATGTGATAATTTGCCATTATCTTGGTGATTAACCCAGACAAAGGGAGCCGGAACTCGGTAGTGCGGTTAAAATTAACACCCTATGCGGTTAACAAAGAAAACCCTACCAAAGATTCTCGTACGACAAGTGCGGAAGAAAACGCAGATCCGCACTACTAAAGACCTTGGCCCGGTCAATGAAATTGTTAGCATGATAAAATGAAGTGCTTAATCAAAATAAATTTTAGTATAAATAAACTTAAAATAGTCAAAGTTGAACCTAAGTTGAACCAAAGCTGAAAATATTGGATACCAAAATTCAAAAGGGCATTAACACCCAAAAATAGCAAAAATCAAAAAAGGAAACTATGAGGCCGGAGTAGATGGGTTTGAAGGATCGCCAGCAGGGATGTTGGCCGAGGAGTGAACCTCACCATCACCAGCTTGGTCTTCGCCTTCAAGGACCGACACTGAACTGACCTCGGGAGACACTGGAGGATGGACGAGCTTGCCGCCTTGCACGTAAGCCAGATGGTGAAATCCGTCTAGGTTGAGATTAACGTCGGGGTTCAAGTGACGGATCTACGCCAGGACCATGCTGAATGCATCCTTAGCAGTCTCCTAAACAATCTCAGAACATTCGGCGTAAGCTTTTTGGGCTTCAATGAGGGCCGTCCTGGTCTCGCCCAACTCTTTCGCCAGGTCCCCACGCTGCGATTGAACCACCCGAAGGGCATCAATGTCCTGCGCGTGGGTCGCCTGCATCTGGACCAGCTCTCGATTTGTTTGTTCAAGAGCCTCCTGGGTCATCTGAAGCTCCTCAGAAAGCTTGCCCGTCTTAGCCTCCCCCGCCTGCATAGCATCCTCGGCCTTTCCTTGGCCTCCTCAGCCACCTGTAAAGCATCTTCGGCCTTCTTCTTGTCCTCTCCAGCAATATCCCTTTCCTCTTGCGACCGGCACAAGGCAGCACTAGCATTCACGTAGTTGCACTTGACAATTTCAAAGGCCTGCACTACCCCGGCCGACTTCAGAGTGGCCTTTTGAATGTCCCACATCTCGGTCTCGTCAATTTCAGATAGGGGAACACTATCAGTGTACCGCCGAGGAGGAATGAGTGCAACAGATAGTTCCTTGATCCATCCATTGCTCTAGATGATCCCTCACGGGAGCTTCGGCAGAGGCGGAGAAGGAGGCAGGATAGAAGAAGAAGGCACAGACGTCTCTACAACTAGAGAGGCCTTCGAGGTAGCCGGTGCAAAACTAGAAGAAGGCCTGACAAGGAAGGGATCCGGTGACGCCACTGCGGTGTCCTTCGTCCTCTTGGATGCCTTCACCAAGGCGTCCGCCACCGTCCTTGCTCGGCAAGGCTCGGGAGCCGATCTCTTTTTCAGTCTTTGGGGTCCAGCCACACCCGCAGCTGGGATGACATGGGATAAATAGCGGGACAAAGGCAACAATATAAGAGAACATTTACCTGAGAAAAGAGAAAGTATGAAGAACGAAGGAATCCACAGGAAAAAGTACTATTGCAGAGAAATCGTCAGAGCAAGAAAATTGAGAAGGGAGAAAGTGGTAGAGTAAGTGAAGTGAGAAGTGGTAACAGACATAAGAAAGGGTGGGGAATACAAAGCAAAGTTGAAGAGTCGAGGGCAAAAAGGAAAATTCACCCTATTCGTAGGGGTGACGCGTGACGCGCGCTAGGGGTATTAAATGCGTACAAAAACCAACAATGGCGAAGCAGGGCGGTTATATTCCCGAGCCAATCCGAAGGAGACAGGTGTCAGGGGGCAATGATGGCGAAGGCAGAGAGACACTGGCCTCAAAACAAACCTACTTAGCTGGAAACACCTCGGATTCTAAAACAAAGAGGCGTTTGAAGCAGGGATCCGGGAACACGACTAGATCAACTAGCACCCCGACATTAGTCCAAACCTTAAAACCCTCGGACAGGGGCACTTAATGAAGCCCTTGGCTGAGTTGCCAGGTCTCAGGGCAGGATACATCCCGACAAATTAAAATCTTAAACTACCAGGCTGGGGGCAACTGTTACGGACCTAACTAATGGCCCAACACAGGAACGACCAAATAAGGAACTTATCATATATCACAACATACCTACAATCAATGAGGATCTATCATATCTAGGATGGAGGGATACAATAGATCAAGCGGTTACGATACCAGGACATTCCCTATATATATAAGGGTCCAACTCTAAGGTGCACATGTTCTAACTAAGACCTAATTATTATTCCAGTATCACTATTCACATCCCCACTAAACACATCCCCCTTCCCCCATTGAGGCGAATTGCCTATTGTACAGTGATCCCCGTCTCCTCCAGGATATCTACTCCATAGATATTATGTTGGAGTACATTGATTCAATATCAAATTACTAGCCCATCGGGCTAGACATCCGGTTCCAGATCGGAACACCGATTGAGTTCTTTTAGTCATAAACTTTATTTGCTCAAAGAATTATCCACGATAAATTTCCGTGAGAAATTTTATTGGTAATTCATTGATAAATTTCCCTACTGATTTTTCAACGGATTACCAACGGATACGGAAGATAATTTTTTAAAAAAAAATTTGCTGAAAAAAATATAAAATTATTTGTAATTTTTTAATATTATATTATAATAATTTATATAATGCTCGATAATAATATATTGAGTTATTAAAATAAGTAATAACACAACATGTTTGTAGTTTTATATTAACAACAATGACTCAATAAAAAAAAAATATATACGAATTTTTCAATTACATACATACATATGTATATGTATATAGACACATACATATACATATACATATACATATGTGTGTGTATATATATATATGTATATATTATTGAAAAATTCACATATATTATTGTTATTATTATTTATTTATTTATTTAAAGAAAATGCTTCATCAAAACATGCATGCAAGGTCAAGGGTTCAAATCCCCCTTGAGCATCCAAATTTGGGTTGATACCAAAGCAAAAACATCTCCGAACAAGGTTCTAGCACCATGCCAAATGTGTAACGAAATAGAAGAGCAAAGCAAATGAAGCATGTCCAAAGGTAAACCAACCTCTTGGATTGCTACGAAAAACACCGTCCGATTTCAAAGTAGCACGATCTAATTCAAACTTCACCCAATTGACCACGTCTAGCATATTTTTTCCACAGTAGCAGGATCACTCCTTGACTATAAAATGCAATCAATTTGTGATGTGGACAAGTCGCTTATGTGGATGCGAGATGGCAAGGACATGTGGAGGCTAGCGACAACATGGTCGATAACAAGATGGTGTGAGGGGACGACATGGCCAACAATGACTTGGCGGCTGACGGTCGACAATGGACACGTGGTAGCTGTGAGAGATGCGACGTTGTAGCTTTTGAGGGCTTCTAAGAGGCTTTTTTAATTATGGGTTAAGGTGAAAATTTGTCCTTAAATTTTTTTGTTAGAAGCAATGTTGTCTAGAATGTTTTCTTTGGTTCAATGTTGTCTCATAAGTTTCAAAATGTAGCAATATTAGTCTACCCCATTATAAAACTAACATTGACTATTAAAAAGTTGATGTTAATTAATAATTTTTTCAACGGCAAACGACAACATTATTCTATTTAAATATTTATGGAGTAAAATTGAACAAAAAAAAAAACTTTTAAAGGTAACATTGTACCTAAATGATATGTTTTGGGGCAAATTTGTATCTTAACCCTATAATTATTAACAAAACAAAATGTTCCAAAAAAAATTTATGTCAATTATTTGAGATGGAATCTAAATTCCGTCGCTAAATCAATTTCCTACAGAAAAATTATCTATGGAAAAGCTTCCTACAGAAATCCTATCAGTAATTCTATTCTGTCACAAATTTCGTCCGTTGGGAAATGAGCTGGTTTTTGTTGTTGTTGGGCCCATTAATTGTAGATATTTAACTAATTTAGGCTTTTTATTGGTAAAAATGTAGGCTTACTATTGAGAAGTTATCTAATAAATATAGAGTCCGTTGGATTTAATCTCATTGCAGTGCAATGCAATATTAATAATAGAACTATTATTTGGTTTAATTTTTAAGAAAGTACAATGAATTATTTTATAACAATTTTTAAAAATTAAAATTTAGTACAAAGTCGATTTTACCTATAAAATTTATATAGAAAAAAATAGTTAAGAGTCATTATGCTACTCCATCATAAGCAATTAATCATCACGTGTATATATGCGTGGGCCCTTTGTTCCAATTTTCCTATGGACGAAATGACATGAAATCATCTATACTTACAAATCATTTAATTAATTATACAAATATACATACAATAACAACCTTCGTATTTTTTAATGTGAACGAAAGTATTCAATTATTCAATTTCAACAACGTGTTTCATTATAAATACTATTCTTGAGTTTTAGAAGGGGACCTTTGCATTATGATCAACTGCTCTTGGATATTAGTCTCCTCTTATTGCTTTATTTATAACTTGTGTTGGTTGAGTCCCTAAATTATATTATTACATATAATTTTCAACTATATTTAATTTCTCAATCAACTTTAGCGCATCAATTTTTTTCCAACACCAAAAAGCTCTGCAAAGAATAAACCTTATATTGAGGTCTATATGATTCAAAAATATAATTCATTTGTTAATCACAACATTAAAATGGAAGAGAATATTCTCAGAATCGTTTCCTCCTTTTCGTCCTAAAATCTCATCTCCACCAACAAATAAAAAAAATGGATGGTTCAGATTTAATATTTTTCGGAAACTATTATTATAGTATTTTATAATTAAATGTTAAAAAAATTTGCTTGTGTTGCAGTTATGAATTGTGTAGATTATATTTTAATAGTATAAATAATTTTATTTATATTTAAAATAATAGTTTTATAAAAAATGAAATCTGAATTATCTATTTTTAATTTGGGGGTATATATGAGTTTTTGAGAAGAAAATGTGACAAAAGATTCACTACTATAAGAAATGAATTTTACTTCCATAAAAAGCATGTATTTTTAACAAGGAAAGTAAAAAATAAACGCGATGACATTTTCATAATTCGTAGAAAAAGTTTGACATATTGAACATCCCTTTAACAAAAGAGACGCCAAAAGTAGAGTTTTTAGCGTAAGGGCACTACTTTTGACATCCTTTAGAGTTGGGATGCCGAAAGTGGTCTTTCCGCCTCCCAAATTCAAAATTGGCACATGTCCATATATCTCTCTTATCATCCACTCTTCCTCCTCTCTCACACCGTTGGACCTCCCGGGCTCCCTCCTCTCTACTCTACCGTCGCTCCTCCGTCCTCCATCCTCTCTCCCATTGTCGCTCCACCCAACATCCCCAAAACTTGACCCCTAAACATCAGGTATCTTCCTTATCTCATTTGTCCTATTATGTCTTTTCATTTAGCCCTACTCTATTTCGATAGTCTGATTCTTATCCATTGGTATCAGTCAGGTTTAGGGACTGAGTACTTCAGAACTTTACTTCAAAGGAATTGTGGTGGGAGTGTCCTTTATTTTATCCCAAGATCTGAGGGTGGCGCTCCACCCAACATCCACTCTTCATAATGTTTGCTTCAATCTTTTCTTTAATAAAGTGTTTGTCTATCTCATTGTGTTTTGTTCTATCATGATATACTGGGTTCTTGACAATTTCACTGCAAGCCGTCACTACAAAAAAAAAGTGATTTTTGCCAACGAAAAATTCCGTAGCAAAAAAGACTTTTTCCGTAGCAAAATCAATTTGCGACGGAAAAGGGAAAATCCATCGCAAATTGCGACGAAAATTACTATCCGACGCAATTTGCTACGGAAAATAATTCCGTAGCAAATTTGAGAAAGTAGTGCACCATGGATATAACAACAATTAAAAAGAGTTTACATAGAGAAAACAAAGTATATATAATAATGTTGCAAAGAGCAAATACTAAAAAGTAGTCTAAACAAGACATTGTGATCATCATCATTACCAAAGATGGTCATCATCACCGGGAGCCGACCCCGAACCTCGTCTTTCAAGAGGGACATGATTTGATCTTGCATCTCCTCATCATCTCCATTTTCGAGTCATCACCGCCGCATCATCGCTCATTCGATTCAACTCCCGCTTCATCATCTCTTGTTCCCGAATCATCTCTTTGTCTCATCATCTCCGTTTTCGAGTCGGCCGCCGCCTCATCATCTCGTTTTACGAGTCACCGCGCCTTATCATCTCCCGTTCTCGGGTCATTTGTGTGGCTTGCTCCTCTACCAACGCCTTCATCTTCTTGGACTCATCGTAAAATTATGAAGTACATTTATTAGTTGTACTTCATTTGAATGGACAAGAGAATGAAAATTATCAATATCAAATGTATTACATTTACCTGAAGAAACACCTTCAATGCCGGATGAGGAGCGCTTTGTTTGCTTCAGTCGGCTGGTAGAGGCACCGTATCCAAAGACTCTTCATTTCTTGTTAAATCCGCCTGTAGCCTCGAAGAACAAACTATTGTTATCGGACTGAGTGGATGTGGGGTCAGTCCCACACTATGAGGCTCTCTCCTGTGACAGCTTCTGATAGTTTTCCTACAAGCACAAAAGTACATAACAAATAAGACATGTAAAATGAAATAAATATGGTGGTGCATAAAACAAATAATAAAGGGAATAAATGTCTAACCGCTACTTGTTGCGCCCTTGGGTTAATCCATTGCCTCTCACTCCCTTCAGATTGCCGGGAATGGGTCCGCTCAAAGGTAGCCCACTCAATCGATCCTGCAGGAACTTCCCCAGACTCTACCTGTAAACGCAAATGAGGACCTTAATTAATTACTTCAAAGTACAAAATATTGAATACCTAAATAGAAAATAACATGTACTTACAACTTTTTGTAGATGCTCACTAATTGGAATGAAGCCGCCAACATATGAAGGTCCTTCCATTTTGACCCTATTTTCCTTATTTTTCGTACTTATGTTATGAAACTTCTCATTGGTGGCCCAATTGCCAAATAATTCGTCTGCAGATATCCGTGGAATCCAATCTTTCTTGCCTCTTGACTTTCTCAATGAATAAAGCTTTTGAGTTAACCACCGGCCGGCTTTTTCGATCTTCACGATGTTCAAGCAACGTTATATGCTTATCGAAAATCAATAACGAACAATTAGTGCTCCAAATTTTAATAGTACTTAATTAATAACCATAAAACAAATAACCTACAAAGAACTCATGAACCAAACATCTCGATTGTTCTTAGGAATCTTTGTCCACGTGGCCCAAGGTTGATTGTAATTACAGAATAATTGGGTCGAGATGAAATCCCCCACCGGATTATGAGGTACAAATCTAAAGACATAGGACATCATGCAAATATTAGCATACAAACCAATTAGAGAAGAAAATTGTAACATTACTGGTAACTTGGCATGACTTACCTGCTGCCGCCAGGACGGATCCAAAGCTTCCCTGTAGAAGGATCTGTTGAGCTCTAGATTGGTGTATCAGAGGAACTACCTTCTTCCCCGACGTGACTCTGAGGCGACGCAGTGTGCTAAGGAAGGAATGTGAAATATTGAAGATGTTTGTACATAGATGGTTTCAGGAAACTAAACATATGTAAATCAATCAGAAATGGTAAAGTAAACTTGTTGTCCCCCTTGCTGTGGATCAGTGGGGGTAGACGATGACAACAACATATAAAACGATGGTGAAGATGACAAATAACCCGACAGTGAAGATGACATATCAAATGGTGGCACCTCTGGGGAAGCACTGAGCCCTCTGCCTCCATAGGGAGCAGATGGCATCGCCCTACCCCCTCTTATAGGAAGGGGTCGGGCTCAACCACTACCACGTCCACTACCTAAACGTCCTCCTGGATTCTCCATCTCTGAACACTTATACACATAATGTCAAAAATATATAAAAAAAGATATTTAGTTAATATGACAGTAGTGAAGTAACAAAGTATGTAGTATAATATATCGTCATAAACAAAGAACTAACGAAATTAACCGGATGATTCTTGTTCATCGACATCTCGCTGCACGTATTCCTCTCGAAGTCTCATAGTTGTCGAACTCGATTCTCTATCGAGAAGCTCATTTCGCCTCATCGTCGGAGATGAGGGCGGAGGACGAGCCGGGGGCGGCGAAGATGGGGGCGAGCGGGGGAGCAAAGCACGGAGGGGGCGAGCTGGGGGTGGAGGGCCGAACTAGGAGCGGCGGGAGAGGAGCTAAAGGCCGGAGGACGAGCGAAGGCCGGAGGGTCGGGTTCTAAGGACGGTTGAGGAAAGTCTCATTAATGAGACTTTCAGATTTTGCGACGGAACCTTGTTCCGTAGCAAAATCACTTTTTGCGACGGATCATTGGATTCGTCGCTCCTTGGCGGACCAAACGGTTTGCCATCTAGCGACGGACCCGTTGTCCGTCACACATTGCGACTGACCATATGGTCCGTCGCCTTATGGCGGACCCTAGGTCCGACAAATTATCGACGGATGAGCTAATCCGTTGCAAAAATCTGCATTTTTGCGACGGATTAGTTAAACCGTCGCTTTTTTTTTGCTACGGATTTTGAAATCCATAGTAAAATCCACCAAATTTGCTACGGAAAATTTTCCGTAACAAGTTCCGTCACTATTTCCTTTTTTTTCTAGTAGTGCGTGTTATCCCACCAAAGTTGCATTGTCCCCTCATGTTGAATCCCCAACTCCACCAATACAAAAAACGCTTTTAAGACCGGGCGAAAGAGGTGTCGTAAGACCGGACCTGCGACTGGTCTTGTTCGAGGTGGTGTTAAAAGTCGTAACTTTTAGACTGACGCGAATGGGTCTTAAAGAAATTTTTTAGACCGGACATTAAAAATATTAGGCCTTAAAAATCGTACTATATAGACCTGATATAGTTTTTGTTCGGTCTTAAAAGCAAACTTTTAAGGCCTGACAACTAAAAAGACTGGTCTAAAAAATATAACTTTTAAGACTGGACAAATAAACGTGCGGTTTGAAAAGTCTAACTTGTAAGACCAGACAAATAAATACACCGGTCTTAAAAAACCATAATTCAAGACATACACCACCCTAAAATAAAAATCTTTAAGACCAGACTTATGAATACATCCGGTCATAAAAGTTATAACTTTTAAGACCAGAAAAAAAAAGTCTGATCTAAAAAATCAACTTTTAAAACCGGATGAATAAATACACCGATTTTAAAAAAGGGGCATTGATAATTGAATATTTTATACACTTCTTTTTATCTCTTGATTAATAATTTAGGACTTTTTAGTTAATAAATAATGGCTTTTATACTTATTTGGGCTTTGGGCCTTTGATTATATTTTAGCCATTTTTATTAATAAAATTCCAGTTTTACATTGCTTCACTAATCTTACCATAACTCTTGAACCAGACATCGGATTTGCCTCATTTTTGTTTCATATTTCAGATGATTCAGAGATCTACAATTGTTATGAAGACATGAAGGGCAAATTCGGACAAGAAGACGGTAGATTTTGAAGCCAAATTCAGATGTTTTATTTGGGCTCGAATTTGTGACTAAAGCCCATTCTGTATTATTTTCTGTTTTGGGCCTAGATTATTGATTGGAGCCCCATTTCGTTTTTCATCTTAGGTTAAGTAAGGAAGCCGCCACAAACACATGGCATTGACGTTTTTATTCTGTTTTGTGGATCAAAGTAGAGTTTTTCAGATTCTCTGAAATGTTCTTCGTGTTCTTCGTGTTCTTCGCGTTCTTCGTCTGTTCTTCGATTTTCCCAGCCATGTTCGGCTAAACCTTCTGTGGTTAACCCAACGTTGAGGATTCCATGATTCGTCCAGAGAACTTGTACTTAATCGGTATCTTTACTCGTTTGTTTTCATCTTATCGGATCCGATTTAAGAGGAAATAGTTCGAATATTAGATTTAATATTCGGTTTGGTTCATCCCAGGACTCGAGTTTGAACTAGGTTAGAGAGTGTTCTTTGTGCGATTGCACGCTGAGACGCTCATCTTGTTCGGACAGATTCTAGACGATCGTCTAGTCGAGGGATTTACGACGAACGCAGATTGCGGTTCGTCGCAGCCAAACTTGAGTTGAAATCCCTTCCAGATCACTTGAAATATGCATTTCTGGAGGCGGATGAACAGTTGCCAGTCATTGTGGCAAATAACCTTAGGCCTGATCAAGAAGAGAAGCTGCTAAGCTTATTGAGGGCGAACAAGAAAGCCATTGGGTGGACATTAGGCGACATAGTTGGCATCAGCCCTTCCATGTGCATGCATCGAATTCTGTTGGAAGAGGACTCTAAGCCGGTGAGGCAACCCCAGAGACGCCTTAAGTTGGTACTGACCTTGTGAGGTTTTGGGCCTGCTTGAATGGAATTCATTTTTTTCCCATTCTTTCTTTCATGTGTGCATCCTGCTCCGATTTGTGTTCTCTAGAACTTGCTCCTTTTCTTGTTGAAACTACATTTTTCACTTACATGCATAAATATGATAGAAGCTTGTTTTCTTTCTTTTATTTTCCCCACTTTGGCCAAATAGCTTTCCCTTGCATTATGTTTCCTTTGCTAGTCCATTTGTGCCTTTTCGACTCATTCTTTTCTAAGCCACATTACAAGCCTAAGCGTAAAACCATTTTATTCCGCACCTTGGAGATTTATTGAGCATTTGGTTTCACCTTGGTTTTGTGTTTAAGTGTGGGGGTTGCTCGAGAGTATGAGTTTTCGGTGTGGGGGAGATGTTTGGTTTTGTCATTGTGATTTTGTATATAGTTCAAAAAAAAAAGCGAAAAGAAAAGAAAAGAAAGAAAGAAAGAAAAAAAGAAAAGCTTAAGAAGAAAAAAAAAGAGTAAAATAAAAGTTTTTATATTTAGAGAATTGGGTTAATCAATGCTCTTTTTAATTTCTTGGGTGCTTAGCCTCTCATTCCATACTATTACCTACCTTCACCCTAACCCCATTACAACCTTTAATAATAAGCTCTCTTGATTTGTGCATGCATGTGTTATTAGTAGTGGAGACGTAGAAATTGAGCAAGCTTATGGTAGAATAATTTTCTTGAGTAGAATTTGAGCTATACACTTATTTACCTTAAACACTTGAGAGATTGATTGATTGAGCGCATCATTTGAGAGACCATCATTTGTGATTAGCATCATTAATTGAGATTACCAGGAATTGTAATTTGAGATGAAAGGATTTTGGGTCTTGATTGATTGGTTCTAATGAAACTCGTGTCCCTTGTTCAATTTCTCGCATTGTTAGCAATTTGTAGAAAAGAAGAGTTTCTCCTTTACGTCTTTTTCTTTGAATTTTGCTCGGGAGTGCAAAAAAGATAAGTGTGGGGGAATTTGATAATTGAATATTTTATACACTTCTTTTTATCTCTTGATTAATAATTTAGGACTTTTTAGTTAATAAATAATGGCTTTTATACTTATTTGGGCTTTGGGCTTTTGATTATATTTTAGCCATTTTTATTAATAAAATTCCAGTTTTACATTGCTTCACTAATCTTACCATAACTCTTGAACGAGACATCGGATTTGCCTCATTTGTGTTTCATATTTCAGATGATTCAGAGATCTACAATTGTTATGAAGACATGAAGGGCAAATTCGGACAAGAAGACGGTAGATTTTGAAGCCAAAGTCGATGTTTTATTTCGGCTCGAATTTGTGACTAAAGCCCATTCTCAGTATTATTTTCTGTTTTGGGCCTGGATTATTGATTGGAGCCCCATTTCGTTTTTCATCTTAGGTTAAGTAAGGTAGCAGCCACAAACACATGGCATTGACGTTTTTATTCGTTTTGTGGATCAAAGTAGAGTTTTTCGCATTCTACGAAATGTTCTTCGTGTTCTTCGTGTTCTTCGCGTTCTTCGTCCTGCTCTTCTTCGATTTTCCCCCCATGTTCGGCTAAACCTTCGTGGTTAACCTAACGTTGAGGATTCCATGATTCGTCCAGAGAACTTGTACTTAATCGGTAACTTTACTCGTTTACGTTTTCATCTTATCGGATCCGATTTGAAATAGTTCGAATATTAGATTTAATATTCGGTTTGGTTCATCAAGGACTGAGTTTGAACTAGGTTAGAGAGTGTTGCTGTGCGATTGCACAGTGAGACGCCACTGTTCGGACAGATTCTAGACGATCGTCTAGTCGAAGGATTTCTGGACGAACGCAGAGATTTCGGTTCGTCCAGAGCCAAACGCGAGTTCGTTTATATTTCGTTCAATGAAGGAAGTTTCTGAAATCTAAACGTTGGGTTGATCGTTTTAATCTATTTCAATCTCGTTTTTATCATTTCGCATATTTCAGATCTGTTTGAGTTTGATTTCGTTTTAATCTGTTTCAAATCAAAAACCCCCAATTTTATTGTTGTTCTTTTTTTTTTGTTCTTGATTTAAACCCACCGCAAATTCCTTGAGAGAAACGACCCAGGTTACATTATACTGCAAATCCTTTCTAATCTGGTTATTTTGTGAGATGACGGCAAATCTCTGTCAGGCATTTAAGACCGGACTATTAAATATATTGTTCTTAAATGTCGAATTTTCCCCTATTCTATTTCTTCCTGATCATATACATCCACCACCCAATCTAGCACCTAAAAGACAGTACTTTAAACTACAAGCTACAAACAATTCATTATGAATTACAAATTGAATTGGAAATGGATACAAATATCATTCACCATGAGTTATGTGGCCTCTTAAAGAATATACTATTACAGTACAACAACTAAATGAATATATACAATAAGATGTTACAAATACAACACCTAAATAAACATACATGCCCAATATAATATTCACCATGCCTTCGTTAGATTCCCACCTAACAACGTAACATCCTCTTTTATAACATGCCCCTTTTGATCAAATCCCGCCACCCAAAAAAAAAAAGAACAAAAGCTTCACAGTCAATGACATTTTTAAGAACATACGAAAGAATATAGTTAAAACCTTAAAGCTTTTAAAGAATTTTGCATATGAATATTACCTTATGAATTGTCTCTTTTATGAAGGGATATCCTCCCATATCCCTTCATAATGATCATTTCTTATGTCGGGTTCATTATCCGTTTCATCTTCTTTGTTCATGTCCGGGAGACCCCTTGAAAAAAGAGTCTCAAGAAGACCATAATTTAAATGAATTTTCTCATCAATATCAATGACCGTTTTTCCTTGGAGAGCTACAAACCACATTTTATTTTCCGATCAGTGATATAAAACACTTATTTCACCTAGTGCCGCTATAATAAAAGGTTCATCTCCAAAACTTATACTATTGATATCAACTAATGTAAATCCTAGCCAATCAATTTGAACTCCATTATTGACATTAACCCACTTGTATAACGACGTCTCTGCATCAATGCACATATTACCATATCAAAAGCTTATTCTCCTATATCACGAATCATGTCCTCTATGTGATCATCCATATCCGTGACATTATCATCAAAGACGACTTCCCATGTTGAGATGCACTTGGCATTTTTTCACCATGCCATACCCATATTGTATAAGTCTTAGAAAATCCTTCACAAATGAAATGTGTGTGTATAACTTCAGGACTTAGTCACCTCTCATTCAAACATTCTACACAAGCACAATAAAACTTCCCACTTTCATCATGGACATTTTGTTTAGAAAATTCTATAAATTCCCTGACCCCATTCTCATATTTAACACTCGTCCATAAATCATTTATCCAACTGTGATCCATAGTAGAATTCCTATAGATGAAAAGATTTAACATAAATTATCGGATTTCTTAAACTAAGCCAATTCCAAATGCATATGCTCAATGTATCACAATGAATCCAAGAAGCAAAATGAACGCATGACAAGGACAATAAATACATCGGATGAAGGTCTTGTGGACTCACTTGTACCATATAAATTCAAATGCTTTTGCTGAGGATTTCTTCACCACAAACGTTGTTGTTGCAGAGACAACAAAAGTAAATCTAAAGACACTTGTTGGTAAGTTGGGTAGGTCTCAAATGAAAATATAATCTTGAAAATTCAATATTCATTAACAATAGAGGAAACCACAAGAATATTTCATTGATTTCGTTCAATCCATGAAAAACACAGAATGATAAGCAGAAAAATGAAAAAGTTATATAACCTAAAAACCTCTTATAGCTTGGTGTATCGCCGTTTAGCTAAGGAACCATAAAGTGTTAAGCTAACTAGTACTAGCTTGTCAAGAGAGAAATGTGAAGCATCGATGAGGAAACACATTGGAGACAAAACATGAGTTATCAGTTTTGGCACGACAAGATAAGTTCAGAGAGGGAAATTTAATTTTTTGCGCGACAGAGACATTTTTTTGTGTTCTGGGGTTTTATTAAGACCAGATAACTATAAAGTATCCGGTCCTAAAGATATACATTTAAATGTTTTCTATTCATTTAATTTTTGAGGCGAAGGTTATAAGAATCCGGTCCTAATTTTTTCCTATTCATTTTATTTTAAGACCGGAGTTTAATAAACTATCCGTCCTAAAAGTCAAATACTTTTTTAGACGGTTACTCATAAAGTATCTGGTCCTAAAGGTCCTCATTTACATTACGAAGAACAAAAAAAGAGGGGATTATATTGGCTTTAGCGAGTGCAGCAACAACTGAATGAAAATAAAGGAAAACTAGACAATAAGCTTCTTTAATTACTAGAGAATATGAACAAAAAGAAGATACAAGTTTAGTTCTTAATGCTTCTTACATTATTTTAGAATATGCACGTACAAAAGAAAAATAATAAAAACAAACTGAAAATTATCAACAAGAAGAATCTGACAAAACATCCTAAAGCTTATTATCATCCAATGCCTTAGCGACAACGGTATGAGCAGCATTGATTTCCCGTCGGAGATCAGCAAGTTGTTGTCTTATGTGCATCAGCCACAATGCATCATTAGAGGAAATAGGGGAGGGGTCAGCGGTAGGCACGCTGGGGCCAGGAGGTTGGCGAATATTGTCAGAAGGCTGGAGAGGGGTAGCGGGAACCTCTTCATGGTCTGAAGGCTAGAGGGGGGAGCGAGCATGTCTTCATTGTTAGAAATAACAATGACTTCCACAACACGGGACTCTTCGTTCACAATAGAAGACTGGAGGGGGGGAGAACCAAACATACCCCTACAGGCAGTTGTCTTGTATCTAAACATGATTTGAGCAGAGACGAAGATTAGGGATGGAGAGGATTATGATCAGGATGGGGTGAGGAGTTAGGGCATAAAGGTACGCAATGATGAAATGTGGAATGAATAGGAGTTTATTGATTTTTAAGTTAAATTTGTAAACAATATTAAAAACCGGATTTAGAAAATGTTCGTTCCTAAAAAGTTTTTAAGACCGATGTCGTAAAATAGGCCCCTTAATTTTTTTAAAAAGTAAGATATTTTTTTATATAAAATAGCATTTATAAGACCGGTTGTTTTACCATGTATAGTCTTAAAAGTTCGTGGTTTCATATTCTTCAAATAGAGTCGTATCCTTACACTCTGTGTTCAATGAATGATTCGAGTCTCTTCGGCTTCCAAGTAAACTTCCCAACTATGTGTGTCCTCATTCTCGAGGCCACTCCACTTGCTAAAGTTTACGTCATTTCAAATTCTTCGGGATGGGTTCTCTATTTAAGCCCCTCGTTACTTTAGTTTTGTCACATTCTTCTCCACTTATACAACCTCCATGACCTAGCCTCCACCATAATGTACGCTCCAATAGGTCCTCCTTTTCCTCCTCCTCCCCAACCTCAAAGGCCTCCTCCACTGCCTCCAAATCCATCTGCTAATTAGATGCTGGAGCATGTGCTTGCCCGCGTTGATCACATTGACCGACGCTTAGGCAAATTAGTTGGGCTTATTCATACTATCAACAGCAAGCTCAACATGGTACTCCACGCCAATGACGTGGAGTACCATCCTTCTGAATAAGACTCTTTCGATGCGCCCTCCGCTGACTCCTCCCCCTCCAACAATGATATGTCGGATTAGATGTTTTATGTTTTTTTTTTTATGTCTGTAGTAGTGCTGCCCTTTATCGAACAGCATAAAAAAGAATGAAATATTTTAAAATTATGTTCTCATCTTAATTTTTCAAATGGTCTATACACAGTAGTAAGGAAACAAACAAAAAATGTCCTCGTATGTCATACTTTACATTGAAAATTCGCAGAATATAACGTTAAGAACATACAAAACAAACAAAACATCATTTACCTTGTTCGAACAAACACAAACAAATACATTGACAATTCTTCTCAAGGTTAGACCATCGTTATCATCAGTTTTACCTCACCTAGATGTTGATCATTTTCAGTGTCCTTTTCATTGTCTTTCTTCTTTTTCAGACAATAAAAAAGACAAAGAAAAAGGAGATCGATAATGATCATCAAAACCTGGAGAGGTAAAAACGATAACAACAAAGGTCCTACCTCGAGCAGAAACTCAGTTGTCTTGAACCCTATTGCATTGTTTGAAAAGTGTGTCACCATTTCTTATATTTAAACAAAGACTTTTAAGACGAGACCTTTAAAACGAAAATCCGGTCCTAAAAGTCTCACCATATTTTTGAAATTAAACGAAGACTTTTAGGACCGGATCTTTACAAAACATCTCGGTCCTAAAAGTCTCACCAAAAAAAACTTTTAGGACCGGATCTTTAAAAACTATCTAGTCCTAAAAGTCACGAAGACTTTTAGGACCGGACCTTTTAAAAATACGGTCCTAAAAGATTCATACATTTCAATCTGCTCATTTACAACATCTTGTCCTCAAGGTATAAGCACTAAATATCTTTATCCATCATCCAATACATTCAGCGACCAAAAATGAGGACAAGGAAATTATTGGAAAAAATAAACAAATTTATCATTGACCATTAAACAAATTGTACAATTGTTCATTTACAGAAGATGATTGTTGTTACAACATTTACAAATGAATTCAGGACATTATTATTATGACTTTAAGAGGCCATACAGATATTCACAAAACACTTTGCGTATGTGATAAGCACAAATCATACCATGTTTTCCCTCTATTTCATGACCGAATTGTATGGTGAATGAAAGCTTAAACTGCAAACAATCCAAGCAAAAAGGCATATACTCATGATATAGGGAACTGAAGGATGGAAACCATTTACATCTTCAACAGGTGCTAAGAAGGAGCAAATTACATTGTTTGAAAGAACGTATAGCAAAGCTGATACGATACTATAGCATTTTGACTGCAACTCGAAGTGCAATAAAAAGCGTCACGAAAGCTATAGCAAAGTAAAGGACGTAATGCTATGCGGCATATTTTCTAACCCTTTTATCTAGCTGATTTCAGGAATAGTGATAAACGATCGAGCTCGACAGGTAGATTGCTGACGTGATGAAATAGAAGATGCGGAGGATCGAAATGGAAATATTTGAAGAATCTCGCAAGATCTACATAATCAATCTACAAATAGAAGATGCGATAGATCTGAGCAGATTTGGAAAGCCCAGCTAGCTTAACTTATGACACACGAAAGACTGAATATAAAAGGGAACAACAGGTCAAACCCTAGGTAGAGTGGCAGAGAACCAACACAAGATTTCACATTCGGCCGACTCAAGGAAGAGTGAGAGATATCACTAGCACGAGAATTCCAGAAAACCCAGCATCCTTCCTCGCAGTAAGACGGAGGGAAGAAGACGTGAAGTAGTGACGTGACAGGGCTTCATCCACGCCATCGGAACGCTGTCAAGCTTTATATTTTTAGTTGGTTTAATTCAGTAGTTAGATCATGGGTCATTCTGTTATCATCTGTTTTATGTTTCCCTCGTCAGTCATGAACTAACTTTCTGATGGCTGAACGAGGATGAATTATTAAGCGTGTATGAACCTAGTTGCAAGATATTAATTTAAGAGATTCGTTTTGCTTATCAGTGAATTAATTACTAGTCGATTAGAGGAATCTAAGGGCTAGACTTGTGGTCTCGACTCACGGGCAAGGAGTCGAGGCTAGACTTCTGAGAAACAGTGTTTTCTAGGCAGCCCTTGCACGGTTTGACCTATTTATTGTAGGCTTCAGGAATGGGTCTACCTCTCCAATGACACTTTGAGTATAATGCGAGATAAGAACTAGAAAGTTGCCAAAGGAATATGGAAGGAGTATAGTTAATATCATATGTATCAGACGCGGAAGCTTCGATAGATCATAGCGGTGGGTTAATCGAATAGCTTTGTAGTTAGTAGCTATGCTGTCACAATTGCGGAAGCTATGCAGTATACATGCTATAGCAATGGGTAGAGCAACTGGGGGATTTATACACTTAAGGAGGAGTCCAAGTTCAACCTAACTTCTCACTCATATCTTCCTCGATTTACTTTGTTTACTTCTACTATTAGTATAGTTATCAAAACCTCTAAAACCAATTACATTTACTTTTTCATTGCAACTATCATAGCAATTGATCGTCACTTTTCAGTATCTTAGTCTCTGTGGGACGATACTCTACTTTCACTTTATTACTTGTTCGATTGGTTCACTTGGCATCAAGGAAATCGACCAACAAGTTTTTGACGCCATTGCTGGGGACTGTTGATACCCTTATTGACGACGCCCTTTTTGCTTAATAGTTGTAATTTACACAATATACAGCTGATTTTTTTTGTTCTTGATTTTCAGGTACATTCTGTAGTGCATGTGCAATTCACCTTCATCCAACCTTGAGCCTTACGATCTTGAGATAGAACGCACCTACAAGCAAAGGCACAGGAAGCAGATGTGAAGAAGTCAACATTTTGACTCAGCGAGCATGGTGGATATGCCTATCAACCTAGAGCAGGTTCAACGAGAGCAGATACTGATAAACGGGGATAACCAGGTCCCTCCACCTCCAAACCCAGATATGAACAAGGCCATCATGAAGTTTGGAATTTTAGATCTAAATAAGCTGAATTCGGCCATCACGCCGCCTACATTCAATGCAGGACACTTTGAAATCAAATGTGTCATGATTTAGATGCTTAACGCAGCTGGGCAATTTGGAGGACTCCCATCCGAAGATTCGCACCTATACCTCAAGACCTTTATGGAGGTGTGTGACTCCTTTGTCATCCCCAGAATCCCATCTGACGCTGTCCGGATCAAATTATTCTCATTCTCACTAAGGGAAAAAGCTCAGATGTGGCTCAATTACCTACCTGCTAATTCTATCACCACATGGAATGATCTGGGCAGTAAGTTCTTGCTCAAATGTTTTCCACCCACTAAGAAGACTCAACTCAGAGGGGACATCGCCAACTTCCAACAAAAAGCTGGCGAATTTACCTATGAAGCCTGGGACAGATTTAAAGACCTCCTGAGAAGATGCCCACAACACGGTCTGTGCGAATGGGTCCAGTTAGAAACATTTTACAGGGGGCTTGATGGATAAACACAATCCATTGTAGATACCTCTTATGGAGGATCCATCCTAATGAAGTCTTATGAAGTGGCTCATAAGCTATTGGAGCGCATGGCCATGAACAGTCATCAATGGCAAGAAGACAGAGCCACATCCTCCCAAACCGTTGCAGGAATACATGAATTAGATGCGATGACTGCTCTCACGGCTCAAGTATCATCTCTGACTAATATGGTGAAAGGACTGACCCTTCCATCAAGCAACGCTTCACTGCAACCATCTCTGGTTGCTTGTGTATACAGTGGCCGAGAGCACTCTCACTCTCAGTGCTCCACCAACCCTAAATCTGTGAACTTCGTCAACAACTTCAATAGGCGCAGTAATACCAACAACCCGTATTTGAATACATACAATCCTGGATGGAAAAAGCATTCAAATTTCTCATGGAGTTCTCAAGGCCCACAAGCGGCGGGACAATCATCGTGCCCACAATACTCAAACCGAACATCAAATCCACTGGGTTTACCCCCAAGCAAAGCGGCAGGCGGCGAATCGACACTGCAACAATCTATGTGGACCCTTCTAAAGGAATACATGGCAAAAAATGATGCGGTCATTCAGAATCAGCGAGTGACCCTGAGGAATCTCGAAAATCAAGTGGGGAAACTTGCTACCACCCTTAATAATAGACCCTCAAGATCCACGCCCGATGTTTGAAGTCCCCAAGATATCAAGGCGAGAGAAGAAGTCAAGGCGATAGAGCTCCGAAAGTGGTAAAAGCCTAGAACCTAAAAGGTAACTAAGCAGCCTATGGTTGTCACTAATCCATACTATGAGAGATTTAAAGAAGGGCAAGGGAGCACTGAACAACTCCCTGAAGATGAACAGAGCCAACCAAGACTGTCACAACCAGAACAGGATCTTAGCATAGTCACATTGCCTACGGGTGCAACACTTGATGATCACATGCAGTACCCAACATTGAATGCTACCACATCATCATCAAAGCATAATCGTGACTCTAGACCCTCAAAGATGCTAAAGCAACCCCCACTTTTCCCACAAAGGCTATAGAAGCAAGGCCAAGAAAAAAATTTAAAAAATTCCTTGACATGTTACGGTAATTGCACATTAGTATTCGTCTGGTGGAAGCTCTATAGCAAATGCCAAGCTACATGAAATTTATGAAGGAAAGTCTGTCTAAAAAGAGATGACTGGAAGAATTTAAGACCGTAACATTAACCTAGGACTGCAGTTCCATGCTAACAAATCGGCTACCTCCAAAATTAAAAGATCCTGGCAGCTTCACAATCCACTGCGCAATTAGACCTCAATATTCAGGGAAGGCTCTGTGTGATTTAGGGGCTAGCATAAACCTTATACCCATGTTGATCTTTAAATAATTGGCAGTTGGGGAGGCCAGGCCCACAACAATTACGCTGCAACTAGCCAATCTCTCCATAGTTCTACCGGAAGGAAAGATTGAAGATGTTCTGGTAAAAGTAGATAAGTTCATTTTGTTAGTTCTCAATGTGTTTTGATGATTAATAACAATTGTAAACATGAAAGAATGATTTTTGTTAAGAATTGGTAAAACATGTTGTTTGCAATACAAAAACATTTACATCGGCTCCAAACTCGAGCTTGGGTCTCCAAACTCGAGCTTGCCCCTTTACGAAAGCAAACCAAGCTATTTTGCATTTTCTAAACTTGAGCTTGGTCCATAAACTTGAGCTTGAAGGTTTTCAAAAGTTTACTCATATTCGAGTAAGCTCGAGCTTGCACCGTAAGCTTGAGCTTACGAAGGTTTGAGGATTTTATCAAGTTACTCAAATTGCAAACTCAAGCTTATTAGTTTTAAGCTCAAGCTTGCCTCTTCCGGAGACTATTCTCACTAAGTTTACAAATATGTAAACTCGAGCTTGGAGTTACAAGCTCGAGCTTGCCTCTGGCGAGAATCCTTTAAACTTGAGCTTATCATTTTTCGTAGAGTTTGTGAGTTTACAAAAGTTGTAAACTCGAGCTTGGCATACCAAGCTCGAGCTTGCACTGAGCGAGAAAGTTTTCAAGTTTTTCCTTCAAAGAGTAAACTCAAGTTTAAGGTTGTAAACTCAAGCTTGCGTCGACAAAAATCTTTCAAAGTTTTTAAAACCATTGCCAAACTCGAGCTTGCCCTTGCAAGCTCAAGCTTGGGTCGACAGAGAGCAATGTCATATTTTGAGCTTAGCAAACTCAAGCTTACTCCTCTAAGCTCAAGCTTGCATTTTGTGAACAAAAATTTTTTTGACATGAATAGTGCCAAACTCGAGCTTACTCACTAATAAGCTCGAGCTTGCGTTTTCCATTTTGGCTCTCAAAAAGATTTCAAACATCTTTCCCCGACAAATGCTAAACTCGAGCTTACTCATTTACAAGCTCGAGCTTGAGACTTCCAGAGGCAAAACTCAAGGTTTAAATGAAGACCAAACTCGAGCTTGGTATAGTAAACTCGAGCTTGGAACTTCGAAACAGGATGAACGCATCGGGTGTATTTTGTTCAGTTTGATTTATGCTTTAACTTAATTCGCGAATTGGTTGTATATGTTTTATATGATTCATATCAATATTACCTAACCATTTAACCGGTTTGCTTATGAGATTACAGAAGATCTAGGTTTGTTTTAAAGAAGACTTTAAGACAAACAACTTGACAACTTGCAATATTATATTATTCTCCAAAAGCAATGGGTTACAACACGGATAGCAACACAACCATTCTCCAAGAAAGAAAGCTAGCCTCCAAACAGTGGACAATATTATACAAGCGCCTCCACTAAACATAATGACATGGGAACACATTCATGAGGAGCCAAATTTCAAATATTCAAATCTGCAACAACCATATTCAAACAGATTTGTTCACAACACTAGATTCATGGAGACACACTCACAATGACTATATTTTCGAATTAGATCAAGTCTCAACGGATCTACAACGTTCACAAGCTTCAATCCAAAGTATAAATACATGAAGATTTGAAGTCCGAAAGTAGAGAAGACATACCTGTAAAACGCACACAAGAACATCGAGTCTTTCCTTTGCTTATATTTCTCATTTGTATCTTTGATACATTGTGCTTGAGTGCTTATATTCATTCACTCTTTGAGAGAGTTTATTTACGTAAATCATTCTTTGTAAGAATCTCAAAGTTGTGGGACTTTGAGGTTGGGTTATCGGATTACAACTTGTAAGGGGGAGTGTATCCTAGAGAGAGGATAACTTTCGAGTACGAGTGTGTATCGATTTGAGTGATAGTAGAAAAACCCGGAGAGTCCGGGGATTTGGACGTAGGTCAAGAGTTAAGACCGAACCAGTATAAATCTTACGTGTCAAGCTCTTCCTCTCTAACTCCATTTACCTTGGTTAAGCATACATTGTGTGGGTGATCGAAAAGAATTTTTAAAATCCCCAATTCACCCCCCCTCTTGGTGATTTCCTTCACTTTCACATTTTCCCTTTGGATTTCATTATCCTGGACTTTGAAGCAGATCGCGATGCCCCAATTCTTTTGGGAAGACCTTTCATGGCAACTGGACGTACGCTGATTGATGTGGAAAAAGGAGAACTCACTATGAGTGTAAACGATGATCAGGTCACCTTCTCAATCCTTAAGACTACAAGATTCGAAGATCCAGCTGAGAAGTACCTAACCTCTGAAGATGACGGCAAAAGCACAAAAAACGAAGGAAGTCGTCTTGCACTGCTACAGTATTAAAAAGCCATAGCAAAGTCCGGCTGAAAGACTTTAAAGCAAGCGCTATTGGGAGGCAGCCCAAGTTCGTATTTCTTTAACAAAGGGAACAGGTCCAGTGGAGACATGCTACGGCATACAACAAGGCATAATGGCTCCGAACAAGCAATACAGGAAGGCCCACAGAATGCTAGTCAGGTACGCCCCACCTCTAAACTAAACATTGTGAGCATGAATTAGATTTGATAGTCCATTTATGTGGGTCCACTAAAATCAAGTTTAACTCCGAGTCAACAGAGTCATGATGGTTCACATTCAAATTTCTACCTTTATTTTGTCTATCTTTGCCTTCCCCTCCCCCGCGTCCTTTCATAAGCTCACAGACTCCCCATCTCCCTCCATTACCAACCACCATGTCGAGAGTCCTAAAAACGACGAGGCTCCACCAGTCGCCCCCAGTGGTTGGTGCCCACCATCACCCTAACCCCCACCGAAACGATGCACCGGCGGCTTCCATACCCACCTCCTCATCCTCCTCCTATTCCTCCGACTCTTCGTTTTCCCCAGGCCTTCCCCTCCCCCGCGTCCTTTCAAATGCACCCCTCTACTTGCAGCCGGAAACCGACTCCAACTCCCCGAACAAGTTTCGTAAGCGTCTTCGCCTGTTGCGCAAGGAACTAAAGACTATCCACGGGGACCTACGCGTATTCTCCACCGCCCATCGTCGGGGCCCGCGGATATCCCTCTCACTCTCACAGTCCCATTCGAAAATTATGATCATCATCGGGGTAGACTCATCGGCCGAGGAGGAAACCTCCAGCAGTGCTCCCGCCCCCGCTCCCTAGTTTCCCTTTCCTTTTACTGTTCTTCTTTTATTTTATTTTTGTTTACCTGACATTATGCCAATACCCTGGGTGTTTGCCCCAGGGCTATTTTGTGAATGATGTTGTTTCAATTTCCTCTTCTGCTCTTTACATCAACCCCCCTTGTTGAGTGCCAAATTTATTATTATCGTTTTATTACTGCAACTGCAATGAGGGCATTGCATAGTTCAAGTGTGGGGGAGGGATTAGTTAGGATATTATCTGCTATATGCTATTTCCGTGTGTGTGTGAACTTAATTACTGTGCATTTAGTTCTTTGGGCACAAGCTGAAATTTTTTCAAAATTGCATGATGAAGTATGAATAGAATTGTAGAAATAGAAGGAATGTCTGTATAACGCAATGTAGCATGATTGCCTAAGGAAACTGAACCTTTAGGCTTGAGAAATTGACACTGCTAGCTAATCTGATGCGAGGTAAAGTGGCAGTGAGGAAGTCTAAAGGGAATAGCCCCAAATGGAAGGATTCAATTGAGCCTAATTGTTATATCTCCTCAGTGTGCAAGTCTACTAGTCCATGTTTGATCCTTGATTTGTCTTAGTTCTTTGATAAACTATCGCATCCGAGTTTGAAGTTTGTAGGATAAAGGCATTCATGTCATACCCATCAACCCCACATACAAACCAATTATCATGATCCCCATATCGCTACCCCACTAAGCCACACGAGTATGCTATAGCAGTACGAGAAGAGATCCGTGAAAATACTACGGCAGAGTGCTCCATGGAAAGACAGCTTAAAAAAAAGCAGCAAGAAAAACAAGTACAAAAAGGAGCACTCGGCTAAGACCAAGATATCTTGTTGCCTCATCTACTAAAACATTTATCAACATTTCCCATCTCAACTCCTAACCATCTTCACCATTGTAACCCAAAAAGTCCTTTTTGACGAACGAATACTCAGAATGCTAGGAAGTAATCTTAGAACTTTGACAAGGCTATGGACCTTCCAAGGCTCGTATGACAAGAGAGAGAAAAAAAAAACAATGAGTGTTAGACCACAAACACCGAACTTCAGAGCCTTTTGAGGTTTCTTCATCTAAGCAATACCATGCTTTACGAACTGTTAGCATTGGGCAGTGGGATTGCCGAAGGGGGGCGTTAACTGAAAAAAATGGTGTAAGCAAGGGTTATACAGATAAGGGAACTATGACTATGAGTTTCTGTTCATTTTATCATATTTTTCCCAGGATTGCAAAAAGCTAAGTGTGGGGGTATTTGATAAGCACAAATCATACCATGTTTTCCCTCTATTTGATGACCGAATTGTATGGTGAATGAAAGCTTAAACTGCAAACAATCCAAGCAAAAAGGCATATACTCATGATATAGGGAACTGAAGGATGGAAACCATTTACATCTTCAACATGTGCTAAGAAGGAGCAAATTACATTGTTTGAAAGAACGTATAGCAAAGCTGATACGATACTATAGCATTTTGACCGCAACTCGAAGTGCAATACAAAGCGTCATGAAAGCTATAGCAAAGTAAAGGACGTAATGCTCTGCGGCATATTTTCTAACCCTTTTATCTAGCTGATTTCAGGAATAGTGATAAACGATCGAGCTCGACAGGTAGATTGCTGATGTGATGAAATAGAAGATGCGGAGGATCGAAACGAAAAGATTTGAAGAATCCCGCAAGATCCGCAGAATCAATCTACAAAAAGAAGATGTGATAGATCTCAGCAGATTTGGAAAGCCCATCTAGCTTAACTTACGACACACGAAAGACTGAATATAAAAGGGAACATCATGTCAAACCCTAGGTAGAGTCGCAGAGAGCCAACACAAGATTTAACATTCGGCCCACTCAAGGAAGAGTGAGAGATATTACTAGCACGAGAATTCCAGAAAACCCAGCATCCTTCCTCGCAGTAAGACAGAGGAAAGAAGATGTGGAGTGGTGACGTGACAGGGCTTCATTCACGCCATCGCAACGCCGTCAAGCTTTCTATTTTTATTTTGTTTAATTCAGTAGTTAGATCATGGGTCATTCTGTTATCATATGTTTTGTGTTTCCCTCGTAAGTCACGAACTAACTTTCTGATGGCTGAACGAGGATGAATTATTAAGCGTGTATGAACCCAGTTCACTGTTCTTAATTTAATAGATTCGTTTTTATTATCAGTGAATTAATTACTAGTCGATTAGAGGAATCTAAGGGCTATACTTGTGGTCTCGACTTATGGGCAAGGAGTTGAGGCTAGACCTCTGAGAAACAGTGTTTTCTAGGCATCCCGTGCACGACTTGACCTATTTATTGTAGGCTTCAGAAATGGGTCTACCTCTTATAACCAGTACACCCTGAGTATAATGCAGATAAGAACTAGAAAGTTGCCATAGGAATATGGAAGGAGTATAGTTAATATCATATGTATCGGACGCGGAAGCTTCGATAGATCATAGCGGTGGGTTAATCGAATAGCTTTGTAGTTAGTAGCTATGCTATAGCAATTACGAAAGCTGTGCAGAATAGATGCTATAGCAATGGGTTGCGCAACTGTGGGATTTATGCACTTAAGGAGGAGTCCGAGTTCAGCCTAACTTCTCACTCATATCTTCCTCGATTTACTTTGTTTACTTCTACTATTAGCATAGTTATCAAAACCTGTCAAACCAATTACATTTACTTTTTCATTGCAACTATCATAGCAATTGAGCATCACTTTTCGGTATCTATGTGTCTGTGGGGCGATACTCTACTTTCACTTTATTACTTGTTTGATTGGTTCACTTGCCATCAAGGAAATTGACCAACAATATGTGCTCAATATCATCATCAGAAAAGGGATCCGCACAAGCAAACGTATGTAACATCAAAGACAAAAACACAATCAACTTACGTGCATATATCATATGTAACATTAAGTCAGAAACTAAATTTAGCTATAATATGTAACATCAAATACATTTACATTTCTAGTGAATTTAGTCCTTCTATGCATGATGATATCATATATGTGTTTCATAATGTACTAACTACATAAGTTGGATGCCTTTAGTTGCCGATAGGTCTAAAAAGAACAAGAAAAATATATATAAGAGCATATATAGCTTACTAACCAAGTTCACAAGGCAATGTGCCAGTGTCCAAATATGCACTAACCTTTGGACAGATCCATCTAGGATCTTTGGCTTGATACCCATGCTTTTTTTATAACCTCGATTTGGAAGGTCCTCATGGCGCTATCATTAAAATCACACATTTATCAATAATGGTCACTGAAAATTCACAACAGAGATGTTAGACAAGACAATCAAAATGACATGCTTACTTGTTTATGGTCTACTTCAATGTAGGCCCTAGAACGCTGTGAAGGGAGCATAAGAAGACCACTGTATTCTCCTCCATGTACATGAGTAACAACTGCCAATGGCGGCAGAAAATTCACAGCAGACAAGTACTCAATGATATGTAGTAGAATTAAGTGAATTGCAAACAAGTACACCTTTTTGATCACTTCACACACCCTCTTTGATATGTACTTTTGTCTGTGAACTAAGTTTGTTGTACTTACATAGTGTAGGCACAAGAATCCAAAATCATTGATTCTGCCCTGTTATTCCAATTCATGATGCATGAACCTACAATAATGACATCAGGGAATTATTATATATGTATGTGTGTCTAAATGATGACTTCCCATTTTTAGTAGATTTGAGACATATTTTGATATATTTGGGAAGTCATCAATACTAAATTAAAGATATTTTATTGAGATTTTAAGAGATATCAATTTGGATGCATTATAAAGGGGATTTTATTGCAAATAACTTAATTTTAATTAAATAGAAATATTTAGGTATGTTAAGGTTTTAAGTATTATTATTATATAATTTCCTTTTGCTTTATCACCATGATCAGGAGATGATATAGCAATTAAATGGAAGGAGATTTGGAATAGATGTGGGCCCACCAATTGAAAATTAAGAAAAAGCAAAAAAAGCAATGTCTTCACATGGGAAAAGGTGAATGAATGTGGAAACTGATTAAAAGGAACACAGGTGCATCCACAACGTTTTGAGATAGAATGAGAATTATTGATCTAACAATTAAAAAGCCCAAGGAACACGCCACATTTTGAGACAATTGGGCCCACAAATTAAATGGAATTGAAAACCTAAGGAACAAAACGAATCAGAAGCGGCATGTATTGGAAGGCTTCATCGTCATTTTTATATTGGGGGCACAGTTCGCAGAGACGCACAAGGAGGAACAGAGCACGATTGGAAGAGACGGCTGGACTTGAGAGCATGAACGAGCTAGAAGAGCGAGCACCTGCTAGAAACACCTTCTACCTTCACCTCTCTTCTTCCTCGCCGGGTGACACCTTCACCTTCATTGTCGCGGTGAGATCCTCCTTCTTCCACCACCATCCAACTTCATCTCTCTCCCTCACCATTTCGACACACGCATTTGCGTTTTAAAATTTCCGAGGCGGATTTGGTTCCTTGATCCTTTTCATTCGGTTTGCCCTTTTGAATTTGGATTTTATTTTATTTTTGTGTTGTTTGGATTTTGTTGAAGCCATGTTTGGCTAATTTGCCTTTGCAACCCAGAGGACCTTTGAACTTATAGTTGTGGATTAGAATTTGATTTTATTATTTAGTTATAATTAATATTAATGTTGGTTACTTAATTTTGTTTTAGCTTTATCTATTTAGTGGTGGCCATCATTGAATATGAGTTTGAGAATTAGGATTTACCTTGACGAATGAAATTTTAATTAAGCTCAAAGATTAAGTAATATGTGAATAGATTACAATTTAATTTGCTATTAAGATAAACATATACCTAATGGCCCATATAATTGTTGAAGAGTGTGTTCGATTTTTGTTGCCTCTTGAGTAACTATGTTAGACATAACAAGTTATACTCAAAAGAGGGTTGTAAGTGGACCGACGAGGCACTTATAGCTATTTATACTCGAGATTAACAAAATTGATATTAAGGCTAATTAAATTAATGAAATCAAGGTTTATGAAGCTAATAAGGAATTATTGACTCTGGGTTGCTCATTTGATTATTGTGGTAGTTTGCTTATTTTAATTTTAGTTTTAATTCCTTTTATCTTAATTAAATTCAATTTGTTTTCCTCAACTTAAACAAAAGTGTAAAATTAATTCCTAACTAAAGTTGTGGTTACAAAGTCCTCGTGGGAACGATAATTTTCTTATCACTTTATTACTTGGTACGACCAGTATACTTGTGGAGTTATAGGCTATAAAGTTTTGCCCTATCAAGTTTTTGGCGCCGTTCGGGACTTGTGTGCCACAATTTTCTTGGTTAGAATTGATTTAACATTAGTAGTTTAAGTTTGAGTTCGTAAATATTTTGTTTTTTTATAGGAGATTAAAAAAAATGGATTTCAATTGGCAACCAACTGGTCTTAATATTGAGAAGGAGATGAATTCTTTGTCTTCTATACAAGATGGATTGATTGCTATTTTAAATTCTTTGAATGATAGGCAATACAAAAGGAGCATAAATGATGGTTGTATTCCATATGTTGATTCTTCTCAATATGTTTGCATGTCTTGTGTTTATTGTGGAGGGAATCATTTATTTATGAACATTAGTAGTTTAAGTTTTATGTTAGAATTGATTGATTATTAGTAGTTTAAGTTTGAGTTCGTAAATATTTTGTTTTTTTTAGGAAATTAAAAAAAAAATGGATTTCAATTGGCAACCAACTGGTCTTAATATTGAGAATGAGATGAATTCTTTGTCTTCTATACAAGATGGATTGATTGCTATTTTAAATTCTTTGAATGATAGGCAACATAAAAGGAGCATAAATGATGGTTGTATTTCATATGTTGATTCTTCTCAATATGTTTGCATGTCTTGTGTTTATTGTGGAGGGAATCATTTATTTGTGAATTGTCCTTAGTGTCCAACTAGTCATTGTACGAGAGATGATTTTGCTAGGAATCAAACTCATTTCGATTATTCGTTTTATCCTAGTAAAAGCTTTGAGCAACAAAATTATAGGGATCCATATGTCTATTGTTCTCATGAAAATACCCCTCATTTTTACTCTTATCTGCATATTGAAGAACACACCATTGAGTACAAGGAAAAATATGATTTAGAAAGATTAATTGAGGAGTGTAAAGAAGCATCAGAGAGATCTAGTAGAGAACAAAAGGAGATTGTTACTAGCATTGAGTCAAATGTCCAAAATATTAAGTCAAGTGTTCAAAATATGGGGGTATATGCGAGTCAAATTGTTTCAACCCTTGAGATTATAGGGCAAGATAATTCATTAAGCTTGATGACTATTTCTTCTGCTGATAGTGATTGTTGTGAAAAAGTTGAAGATGTGGAATTACATGGGATTATGGAGGATCTAGAAAATGATTGTGGGTTTGAAATTGATTTAGATGAGAATAGTGGATATATTGAAGAGGTTCCGCCTCTGGAGCCTAAGAATTATGATTTTGGTGATCAAATTGATGTGGATATCCCAATTGGTGTTAATGATGATTCTTCTATGGATGTTTTGACTCTTACTGATGAGAGTCAAGTTGATTTTATTTGATGTTCTAAATTCTTGGATGTCCCTATGTTTATTTTCAAGGATATGCATTTTGTGCTTTATTTGAATTCAGTGAATACTTGTACTCCGAGATTGTCTATGATTAAGGAAGTACAAGTAATTAACTTGAATGATAAATTTTGGTGTGTGATACCTTGTTGCTTGAAAAGGAATGAAAATAAGGTAATATGGTGTTTGATACTTATGATTAGAAGTTGTTTTGAGGAGTCTGGCTGAAGACTTTAAACTTAGCGCTTCTTGGGAGGCAACCCAATGATGATTTGATGCTTTATTTTATTTTGTAGGACTATTGAAAGCCCCGATAAGGTGTTCCACTTTGGTAGCAAGGATTGCGAGTGCAAGTCAAAGACAAATAGGGAGTTTTCTTCTACTTTTCTTTGATTTCTTCTAATTGATTTTTGATGATATACTGTTTGGGAATGAGTGATGGTCTTAGTTGAATATGTTTGTAATGACTATTGAATAGTTGTTAGCAGTTGAGTTGTTTAATTGGGGGAAATTTGAAATCTCTAAAATTGGTATTACCTTGACACTTAAATATGGTTGGTCTTCGCTTCCAGTACTTTTTGTTACTTATTCACATTGAGGACAATGTGACATTTAAGTGTGGGGGTGAGGGTATCCTTGATTTTAACTTGCTTTGTCCTCAATTTTATTTTATTTTTCTTTTTTTTTAAAAATCCTATGGAAGTTTGAATTTTATTTGTGAGCATTGTCACAATTGGGTTAATTTTAACATGAAGAAGAGTGAATTTGATTAGAAATTGATTCCATGTTCTTTGAATGTTAGTAAAGTGGTAAATATTTGGTGTAGGTATTTTGCTTTAGGATGTCAAAACAACCTGTGAGGAATTTGAGCCTTAAGTTTCATTTCTTTCAAGAGGGAGTACAACTATTGTGATTTTATCTCTAGAACTTATCTTGAATATCTTTTGAAATTTGAAATCCCTTTGTATGCACAAAGATGATTTAGGCATTCATTTCATAGCTAGTTCGGCTAAATGTTCATCCTTATCACATGAAAATCATTTGTTTACCCCATTTGAGCCTTTATTTTTATTTTATTTTTATTTTTTTTTTAAAAAAAGAAAGTTGCATAGAATAAATAGCCCTTTGTTTGAGATATGCAATTTTTATATTTTTTCTTCCCATTCATTATTTTACTTTATTAAGTGATAAGTGAACCAATTTAAAAGAGTGAAGGAGTTAGGAAGTTAACTATAAGAGTATGTGTGGGTAGTGCAAAAGAAAAAGAAAAAGAAAGATAGATAGATAGAAACAAAGGAATATATGAGAAAAAAAGAAGAAGAAGAAAAAGAAAAGAAATTGGATTATATATAGTGTTAGTGAGTTGTTTTCTCTTGGTAGGTATTCTTTCATTCTTCATCATAGATTTCATTAAATTACTTGGCACTAATTAAAGTATTCTCCCATACCATTTGATCATTTTCACTTCATTATCCTACCTTGATCATTAAAACCTTGAGAAAGTCATTTTGATTTGAGTGTGCAATTGGATAATGTATAAAGCGGAGATTGAGATGATAAACAAGCTTATGGTAGATAAATTGCAATAGGTGGAATTGAGTGAAACACAAGCCCTTGAAACTTTTGAGAGAATTAAGTTAAACACTTGACTTGTAAGGGACATTCTATTGTGATTTATTTTTGTCAATTTAACTACCTTGCTACTTTCTGAGAAATTTTGTTTCTTGGAAGTTTAAATTGACATCAATCTTACCGTGCTTACTTTAAAAACCTTGCTTCCATGGTTTTCTTGAAATTGGTTGTTTTAGAATTTAAAAATCTTGAGGACAAGATTTGATGCAAGTGTGGGGGTGTGATGAGTTCCCACTTTTAGTAGATTTGAGACATATTTTGATATATTTGGGAAGTCATCAATACTAAATTAAAGATATTTTATTGAGATTTTAAGAGATATCAATTTGGATGCATTATTTAGGGGACTTTATTGCAAATAACTTAATTTTAATTAAATAGAAATATTTAGGTATGTTAAGGTTTTAAGTATTATTATTATATAATTTCCATTTGCTTTTTCACCATGATCGAGAAGATGATACGACAATTAAATGGAAGGAGATTTGGAATAGAGATGTGGGCCCACCAATTGAAAATTAAGAAAAACCAAAAAAAGCAATGTCTTCACATGGGAAAAGGTGAATGAATGTGGAAATTGATTAAAAGGAACACAAGTGCAGCCACGGCGTTTTGAGAGAGAATGTGAATTATTAAGCTAACAATTAAAAAGCCCAAGGAACACGTCATATTTTGAGACAATTGGGCCCACCAATTAAATGGAATTGAAAACCTTGTGAACAAAATGAATCGAGGCGGCATGTATTGGAGGGCTTCATCGTCATTTTTATATTAGGGGGCACAGTTCGCGAGACGCACAAGGAGGAACAGAGCACGATTGGAAGAGGCGGCTGGACTTGTGAGCACGAACCAGAGCTAGAGCAGAGCACCGCTAGAAACACTCTCTACCTTCACCTTTCTTCTGCCTCACCGGCGACACCTTCACCTTCATTGTCGCCGGCGAGATCCTCCCTTCTTCCACCACCATCCAACTTCATCTCTCTCCCTCACCATCTCAGACACACAGCTGCACTTTTAAAGTTCCAGAGGCAGATTTGGTTCCTTGATCCTTTTCATTCTGTTTACCCTTTTGAATTTGGATTTTACTTTATTTTTTGTCTTTGTTTGGATTTTGTTGGAGCCATGTTTGGCTAATTTCCCTTTGCAACCCGAGAGGACCTTTGAACTTATAGTTGTGGATTAGACTTTTTTATTATTATTTAGGTATAATTAATATTAATGTTGGTTACTTAATTTTGTTTTAGCTTTATATATTTAGTTCTTGACCATCATTGAATATGAGTTTGAGAATTAGGATTTACCTTGACGAATGAAATTTTAATTAAGCTCTAAGATTAAGTAATATGGGATTAGATTACGATTTAATTTTCGATTAGGATAGACATATACCTAATGGCCCCATATAATTTTTGAAGAGTGTGTTCGATTTTTGTTGCCTCTTGAGTAACTATGTTAGACATAACAAGTTATACTCGAGAGAGAGTTGTAAGTGGACCGACAGGAACTTATAGCTATTTATACTCGAGATTAACAAAATTGATATTAAGGCTAATTAAATTAATGAAATCAAAGTTTATGAAGCTAATAAGGAATTAGTGACTCTGGGTTTCTCATTTGATTATTGTGGTTGTTTGCTTATTTTAATTTTAGTTTTGATTCATTTTATCTTAATTAAATTCAATTTGGTTTGCTCAACTTAAACAAAAGTGTCAAATTAATTCCTAACTAAAGTTGTGGGTACAAATTCCTCGTGGGAACGATACTTTTCTTATCACTTTATAGCTTGGTACAACCCGTATACTTGCGGAGTTATAGGCTATAAAGTTTTGCCCTATCACTAAACGATGCATTTAAATTATGTACTCATAGAAAAAGATACTTACCTTATAAACATTAATACAATTGAATTAGTAAGATCCTTTCCAAGAGACAGCATAGACATTAAATCATCTTGGTCCATGAAAACCGGTTTCTTATTAGGGAGGCCTACTTCTTAATTGACAGGCCACGATCTAACTCCAAAAGATCGATTGAATGCCATAACGATAATTTTGTCCTTGACAGTCAACTTAGCTGTGTTAACAACTTTAGCGCTGGAGATTGAGTAGGGGATGGATATTTAGGAGGAGTAGAAACATGTACAAGCTTCACTGGCCACGAGATAAAGATTCCCTTGACATCACTCACAACCTTCAGCTGATCAGTTGGGAGGGGATAGGTGCATCAATGATCACCTTTTCAACTAACACTCTAACTTTATCATCAACCATTTGTTTGTGGTGTATAGTTGATCCCAAGTTTTGGTCAGTCCCATGTGCAACTAATCGCCTATCAGGATCCTCCACATAAAGGTCACAAGGTTCCTCTGACTGTCCAACAATGCAACTCCCTTTAACGCTCTGCTGCATAGGTGCATGTGAATGTGGGAAGGGAACATTGGTCTCTGCACGAGAGCTCACAAGCAGCATCATTTGATTCACTTCCTCCTTCATCTTGCTCAGCTAGGATTGAAACATTGCAGTCAATGAAGCTTCTTGAGCCACTGCTTTGGCTGCTGCTTCCTCATTTAATTTGGCCATCGTATGTTCCATCTCCTCCTGGGTAACCATACTTTGTTTATGGTGTTTGGATTTACCAAAGTATTGCTTCAGGCCTACCTGTCCTCCAATCCCACTTACACGCCCTGCGTGATATAGTTTTGTAGTCGCAAAAGATCCCTCTGCTTCTTTCTTTTTAAGATCTTCTTGTAAGATATAGATAACGAGAAGCTTAGTAATGAAACATGTTTAGTAACTAAAACATAACAATAACGATACTTACAATTCTTTCAGGAATTATACGAGTTTGTTCACTCGTGTAAGCGCCGCTTGGCTTTTAGCGAATATACAACCATAACTCTTCGCAACAAATTGGAGATGGTGGATCACATATCGCGGAAGGATTGGATTCAACTTCATCTTTCAATCTCTTTCGCTTGGCCGCCATCAACTCTTTTTCGGCCCTTTCATATCCGCCACGAGACATTCTCTACAGGTAATCATTAATTCTCCTAATAGCTTGTGCTTGTTCCCTTCTTTTCTATGAATGAGAATTGAAAACAACTATTAATTATGAATTACAGACCATCTCATTAACAGAAATTAGAGAAATTCTGCTTGATATGAAGCTCAAACACTAGTCAAACTCAATTCATCATGTTTCAAGACTTTGTTAAGGAAGATGTAGAATTGTAGAAAAAATTGGGAGAAACAGAGGAAAGGGAGTTACAGAACTGCTGCCAACTCAGTCAATTCATTAATTTATCATAATTGTTTCCTACAAATATTGGTGTGTGAATAGAAGTATTACTCCATCTAGAGTCACATTCACATAACAACAAAGACATGCTCATCTGATACAGGACAAAGGATGAAAATGTATACTTCTATTCACATACCAATCCATCTAACTAACAGGATTAGATGAACTCAATAACATTCACATATCCACACAGGTTAATAAGCAAAAAAAAGAGGAAAAAAACTAAATATAAACTCACCTAAGCTTTTGTAGTAGTCTGCATCTGAACAAATTGTTGCCAAGTTTGTTCATCAAGAAATGTGTACTTGTTACAGGGATTAGGGTGAGGCTGACCAACTGGAACCTCAGAAAAATTAGAGTTGTTAGCTAGATAGGTCTTAAACTTCCTCTAGCGATCAACACAATACAACAATGTCCAGTTTTTCAACTTTTGACTGTCTGGAACAATGTATGTAAGCCAGATAGTGTCCCAAATAAGATTCTTTACTTTGGCCTGGTCGCATTTTTCCACTCATATGTCAAGATGATAGGCTTGATGCGTGCTAGTGTGCCGACAAAGCTAATATATTTATTTTTAATAGGACCAAAAGGAGCCAAATTTTCATCAAATTGAATCTCGAGCTTTGCCCTAGCAGTTCGACTTAGGGCAAGCTCTTTCATTCATGTGCCTCTTCTACCACAGCGTGCAGGGTGGTTACGATGCTCACTATGAGATGGATAAGGTTCATTATGACTCACATCAGTAACTGACGTTCCACGAACAGGACTAGAATCATTTTCTCCGTTCATTTTCGAGAAAGAAAGAGGTTGAGAAAGGTGGTGCGAAATAGGAATGCCTGAGAAAATGAGAGAGTAATAAAGGATGGTGGTGGTGGGCGAGGAAGAGAGGTAATGCAACAGGAATAGAGGTTTCGCAACAACAACAAGAGGTTGGACATCCGAGAAAGCCGTAAGGTTTTGCCCAAAGAAGAATATATTTTGCGCTTTAATTTTAAGAACGGATGTATTAAAAAGCCGGTCTTAAAAGTTAACTTTTAAGGCCAGTCCTTATTAAACTCTAGTCTTAAAAGTAATTAATTTTTTTCAATATTTTGTACCAGCCACAATTTAAGTTTGGTCTTAAAAATTTTAATTTTAAGACCGAAAGTATTAAAAAGCCGGTCTTAAAGGTTAAACTTTAAGGCCGGTCCTTATTAAACTCTGGTTTTAAAATTAAATAATTTTTTGTTTATTTTTTAATATTTTGTACCGGCCACGATTTAAGTCCGATCTTAAAAGTATAACTTTTAAGACCGGTTTTAAAAGTTTTAGACTTTTATATTTAAATGTTTCCTTACATTTTGGATAGGATAAAATATAAGTTCGGTAGTATGATATTTCTCTAAAATGTAATTGATATTTCAATATTTTTAATAACTTTTTTAAGATCGGTTGTTTTGTACACCAGCCTGAATAATATATTTAAGACCTATGAATAAAGAATCTGGTTTAAGAAGTTTTTTATATTTACAAAACTGCCACCGGTTATACTTTTAAGACAGGGACATCAATTCTCCAATCTAAACGAGGCGGTCTTAAAGCGCTTTTTTGCACTAGTGTCCTTTAGTAATCTTATAACTCAAATTCCTTCACAAGCTCCTTTGTTGACAGCTCATTGTTCTTCTTCTACACTACTTGTTGACACAACTATCTATTTCTTGCTTCTCCATGTAACCAGATTTCCCTACACGTATGTACAGTACCCTATGGTTAAGCTTATAGTCTCTCTATCCCTTGCATGGTCTGCATCTATGTAGATTTCAATGTTTCTAATAGTACCTTTCTTAAAGGAATATACATTTTGTGTATGCCTTCCAAATTTCCCAATTATGACACTCTAGTTCAAAAGCTCCTCCGACTCTTTCCAAATTGCCCTATAATCAATTCATTACCTCCTAAGGTGTTTGGTTGTGTTGTATTCGTTCACAATAAATCTGACAACAAATTTAGTGCTCGAGTTAAAATTGGGAATAGAGTTTGACTTATTTTGCTTCTCAAGTATCTAACGAAGCATATTTAATTCTTCCATGCTCAAGTGATCATCATTCTCAACCATTGGTTCAATTATGGTAATGTGACTTTGGAAGTTTGATTTTCCACTGGAAGGTTTTCCATGGAATTTCTAGCATTCTTCGTTATTATGGCCTTTCTTATTGAAATAGTTGCACCATTTAGTAGTTTTTCTTTCTTCGTGTGGTCCCTTAACGGCAAGTGCCGAGCTTTCAATTTGGCTTAGGCTATTTTTTTAGGAGTTTTCTACTTTCCTCGAATTGTACGAAGTTAACAACATCAAAGAGTTGTGGCAGCAATTTGAACCCCATTATTCGCTTCGCTTATTTCTTGAAAGAGTCATTCGAGCCCGGGGAGGAAATCATGTATCCTTCCTTCTTCCACGATCCTCTTGTACAATTGAGCATCATCGATGTTTTTTCAAGGATGAACTTCTAACAGATTTTGGTTCTGCCACAATTTTAGCAAAGAATTATAATATTTAGTTACCGACATGTTACCTTGTCTTAAATCACAAAGTTGTAACTTTAGGTGAATTAAGGCAACAATGTTATCAAGCGAAGAGTAGGTCCTTCAAGCTACATCCCAAATTTCCTTTGTTGTGTGGCAAGCGAGATAGCCCTCTGTTCGATCTCCACGGTTATCGAGTTACATAACCAAGTCATAACTTGGTTATTTTTAGCAAACCATGTGTCGAAATTTAAGTCATTAAGAGCTAGTTGAAGGGCTGCCCCATTAATATATTTCTATTTTCTCTTGCCACGAATATACCTTAGCACACTTTGTGACCATTGGAGATAGGTTTTACCATTAAACCTATGATTAATAACCATACTTTGATTTTAACAGAAATCTAGTACCATCTCTGTGGTTCTGAAAGGTACTGTTTGGTTTGGTGTTGTTTGATTTGTTGGTTTTGTTGATGAAGACTCTTGACTTTGAGAACTTGTACTTGACATAAAAGCTTTGGGATAAACTCCAGTTAGACTGAAATTTTGAGGTACTGAACCAAATAAAGGAGGGTCCATGGTTCTTGTTAGAAGAGGTCGCCGGAATGCACTGTTCACGATGACGCGTGGGTGTCACACGCCAAGAAATATGGTAGCACGTGGTGGTCATGCGCCAGGACTATGAGTAGCGCGTGGAAATCACACATCGCTCGTTTGTTTGTCTTCTCTCCGAGATCCTCCAATCGCGGTGCTCGACTCTGTATGTGGTAGCGGTGATACGACACACGCTTTCTCCTACGTAGATTGAAGGTCTCATTCTCTATCACTGTCACTCGTCCGTCACTGCATCTCGCTCTTTCAAGTGTTTTCCTCTGTCTCTCTCTCGTTCCCCCCTCTCGCCTCTATGTGAAGAAGGTTTGGAGGTATTCAAAGATCGGAGGTCTTTGTTGCTTCTATAGTGAAGAACTCAAATGAAGGTGAGAGGAAAAATCAAAAATCAAATCTAGCTTTGATACCATATTGAATTTAGAGGAGAAAACACACTCTATTAATCTCTAAATCAAGAAGAGTACATATGAGCCTTTATGTAAGCAAACCTAGATCTAACCCTAGAATCTAATCTAATCTAATTAATCCAGATAAATATAATAAAAAATGATTAAGATATAATAAATATCAAACCTAATCTTAGATAATCCCTAAGATAACCCATAATATTCTAATAGATGTGTGCATATATATGCAAGCATTAAAAAATCATTTATTGACTACTTCAGCAATGAAGTAATTTTTTGTGTTGGAAGAAGCTATACAGTATTGAAATTTGAAAGAAAATTATGGACTACCTGATATCGATCCATGCAAGGCATATAAACTTTCTAGTGGTTCCCGGAAGTTGTGGGGTTAGCCTTTGTTGTCCGTTAATACAACCAGAAAAAGATGATAGACTCTTTTTTATTTAATTTGAACTTTGGGATTGTTTACTTTACTGTCGCCATTCAGCCGTTTAAAAAATTGGTATAGCTTCTTTGTGGTATAGGCATTGAAATTGGATTGTCTTTTCATTTGGATTGTGTTCATTTAGGAATTGTTTTCCATCTTTAATACACAATTGTCTTGAAAGTCATTGACCGCAGATATCAAATGAGCTCTCACCCATAAAAGTTGTTAGTGACTTGTATCAGATTTAAGTAGCTGGGTTTCTGTTTGATGCCTTTTCTTCTTCTTTTTTCCCTTTTTTTTGGTAGCAAAAAGTTCTGAAGTTTGTTGAATGTCTCATTCAGTGATAAGTGGGGGAAGTCATTGATTATCGACCCAGGTTGTATAGCCTCAAGAAATCAGAAATTTGATGGGTATCCAAACAGAGGAGTACCAATAGCTTTTAAATTATATAAAGGGTTTTCTCAAAAAACTTCTAAACTTTGTTTACCATATCTTTCAATCCATTATTTCCCTTCAATTTAATTGCCATATATGAAGAACAATCACACGCTCTGAAATCTGAAAGCAATTAAAGTTGTCTTCTAACACATTCTAACTTGCTATGAAGCACGGACACTCCTATTTTTTAGAAACATGCGTGTCGGACACTCCGACACCGTCCGACACCCCTCGACACTCCTATTTTAAAAAAGGGTAAATGAGCAATTTTACACATGTGCTTTGCCTGAAGGAGCGCCCAGCACCATGGGCTTTTTCTGGAGCAATTTTACACATGTGGTTAGTTTTTGGGAGCAAAAGTCACATGGGGGGTTAGTTGACCAGACGGTCCACATCCACTTAGATGGACATGAACAATGACGCTGATGTGGATGATGATTTGGACTCACAGAAGCCAAATAAGAAGGAAAATGCTGACTAGGATTCACAAGTTAATTAAAAAAAAAACTAACTTAAACACCTAAACCTATACTCCATCCATTGGGATTCCTTTCATACATACGCATAAAGCATCGATCAAAATGGGGAAAAGATAAACCCTAAAATTTTCGACAACCGTCATTCATCAGCTCCAACCATCATCCTTCATCATCTTCGACCACCGTTCTTCCCTCATCGGACGTTGCCTCTGTCATCCGTCACCGACAATCAACTACAAAACAAGGTGAAAGATCTTCGACCACCGGATTTGTGATTTGCGAGATGAGTAGAGCGACACCTTCAGATCGATTTTGCATAGGATTATAGCAATGATGAGATGCAAATGCGAGGCTCTGATTTTCTAAATTTAAGTTATTAGCTATTCGCCTATATCATTTCTTGTTTTTCATTCTGAAATTTCTGGGTATGCTTCTTGTATTTAAGAACTTGTAAGCACAGTGGCGGTCTACTCTTGTTATATTTATTTTTCTTTTTCCTTATATATGTGTTGTTCCTGCTCCTTCATTTAATCTAGACTCCAGAGTGAGACATTGTGGTCTTCGGTAGTGATTGGCTCTATGAAATTTTATTCAAAGTGTTTTTTGGAGCCTAGATTCTTCTTGAAGCATCTTTAGCCCGTAAATAAGTTCTCGCCATCTTGTTAAATTAATGTGGTTGTAATGTTATATCAAGTAAATTTCTTTGATGCTTTCCATTTCATATTCTTCTACCGCTTGATCCTTTTGTCCTATGATGAATCTGATTATAGACTTTCTAGCCATTAGTTTTAAGCTCGGGCTCTTTGTGTGTCAACTTTAAGTGATTAATGGTCTTCTTCACTTGAAGCAACATATTACGAGTGGTGCCGGTGTGCTAATTCCTTAAGATTAGGGATTTGGATAATTTCAATATATTGATAGCAATACCTAATGATAATTCTTGCTCTTTCATTTAATCTATACTCCAGAGTGACACATTGTGGTCTGCGGTAGTGATTGGCTCTATGAAATTTATTCAAAGTGTTTTTTTATACATGGAAGTCTACAAAAATGTTGATCGATGATGCTTTGCTTCTTTTGTGGTAGTTTAGGGCAACTTGATTGATTACCATTTTTCCCAGTGCATGTTAGTTCCCATTTTATTTTTAAATTGTAACTATGGTATTTAATTATATTTTATGGTTATAATCTTGGTTTTGGTTTTAATAACCACATGGGTCGATCTCACCCCATTTGGATCATAATAATGGTCATTCATTTAGTTATTACTGTGTTTGGCTTTCTGATTCCTTTTGGTCCTTTGCATGTGTAGTGGCAATGGCGTCGAAGGGCAAGGAGAAAGTGGTAAACGAAGAAAAATCTGAAGATAGGCTGAAAGGGAATAGTGAAAATGCAAGCCAGGAAAGGGGCAATGAAGACTACATAGTAAGAGGAAATGTGGAAGGGTTCATTGAAGAGAGGGTACCGAGTGATGACTATGATGAAATTGAATACCTTGGTTCTGATTACGATGTTCTAAAGGATGAGGAAGAGAGTGATGTGAATGTGTTTGACAAACAGAGCAATAGGTTTGATGATGATGATAGCGATGATGGCTCTTATATGGGGCAAACTAGTAGTTCAGATATAGAAGAAAGCATGTATGATGACTCAGAAGTTGGGGAGTTTGATGTGGAGGATGAGAGTGATGCTAATGAGGATGGCTTGAGGAGTGAAAATGATGAAGTGCCTCTTGAACAGCATTGTGTCCTCCCTAAGGCTGAGCCCTCGAGTTCAACGCCATATTTTGTTGTTGGGATGATGTTTGAAGATAAAAAAGAGCTAAAAAAGTCTATAGATCAATATGCTATGAGGTGTGGGGTTAAGCTTCGGATTGTGCGTAGTGATAGGAAGACGTTTAGGGTGGTGTGTCAAGATGGCTGCCCTTTTACACTATATGCGTCAACATATGGGCAAAGTGTGGGGTGGCATGTGAAGTCATTGGATCAGGAACACATGTGTGCACGTGTGTTTGACAATCCAAGAGCTTCTACAAAGTGGTTGGCTGAGTATTTCAAGACCAAGGTGCAAGAAGACCCTAAATTCAAGTCGGAAGAGATGAAGAACGAGGTCCAGAGGTATGTAAAGGTTAATGTTAGTGTGTTTAAATGCAAGAGGGCAAAGAAAATCATAATGGAGGAAATGGAAGAGAGTTTCAGGGATGAGTTTGCAAACTTAGAGGCATATTGTAATGAGCTGAAGTTGTCAAACCATGGTTCAGACGTGTGCGTGGAATTGAGCAATAACGGTTTGGAACATGGAGGAAGAATATTTAAGAGGATGTACGTATGCTTCAAAGCCTCGAAGGTATCACAACCATTTAACCCTCTCCTCTTACTACGACAATGTTCTGTTTGATTGACTGTGTTAGAACAAGTTGTTGGTTCATAGAAAACATGTTAATGACAGAGATTTGCCGTGTCTCCCAAAATAACCAAGTTCAAAAATGATTTGCAGAAATAGGGAACCTGGGTCGTTTCCCCAACGAACTTGCAGTGGGTTTGATTGATAGTAACAGCGAAATAGAAATAGTAAAAATGGGGGGTTTTGATTCAAACAGATCAAAAACGAAAATAAAGCGAAACAACAAAATATGCGTAAAGCAGTTAAAAACGATCAACCAAACATTCAGATTCTAGAGACTTCCATCATTAAACAAAATATGAACAAACTCGTGTTTGGTTCTGGACGAACTAAAATCTCTGCGTTCGTCCAGAAATTCCCTTGACTAGATGATCGGCTAGCATTTGTCCGAACAGTGGCGTCTCACTGTGCAATCGCACAATAACACTAAAACCTAGTTTGAACTCAGTCCTTGGGATCAACCAAACCGAATATTAAATCTAATATTCGAACTATTTCCAGAAACCGAATCCGATAAGATGAAAACAGAAACGAGTAAAATTACCGATTAAGCACAAGCTCTCTAGATGAATCATGGAATCCTTAACGTTGGGTAAATCATATAAGTTTAGTAGAGCATGGCTGGAAAAAATGAAGAACAGACAAAGAACACGAAGAACACGAAGAACATTGCATAGAAAATGAAACTTTTGTGTTTAATCCGAAAATGTGTAAAGAGGTGAATGAATAATGTTTGTGGCTACCATCTAACTTAATCTAAAATGGCGAAACGAAATAAGGCTCCAATCTACAATTCAGTTCAGGCCCAAAAACGGAAAAGAAATAAAAATAGGATTAAGTTACAAAATTCGAGCCCAATTAAAGTTCCAGAATTATACATTTGACTTCGGCTCTAAAATAGACCACCTTCTTTTCTGAATTTGCCCTTCATGTCTTCATAACAATTGTAGCTCTTTGAATCATCTAAAATATAAAACAAGAATGAGGCAAATATGATGTCTGGTTCAAGATTTATGGTAAAAATAGTGAAGCAATGTAAAACTAATATTTTATTATTAAAAATGGCTACAATATAATCAAAGGCCCAAAGCCCAAATAAGTATAAAAGCCATTATTTATTGACTAAAGAGTCCTAAATTATAAATCAAGAGATAAAAATAAGTGTATGAAATATTCAATTATCAAATTCCCCCACACTTATCTTTTTGCACTCGAGCAAAATTTAAAGAAAAAGACTAAAAAGGAAAATTTATTTTCTTCTAATAATTGCTAACAATGCAAAATTTGACTAAGGAGCACAAAGCTTCAAAAGACCAATCAATCAAGACCAAAATCCCTTCATCTCAAATTACAATTCATGGTAATATCAATCAATGATGCTAATCATAAAAGATGGTCTCTCAAATGATGCGCTCAATCAATCAATCTCTCAAGTGTTTAAGGTAAATAAGTGTTTCGCTCAAATTATACTCAAGAAAATTGTTCTACCATAAGCTTGCTCAATTTCTACGTCTCCACTACTCATAACACATGCATGCACAAATCAAGAGAGCTTATTATTAAAGGTTGTAATAGGGTTAGGGTTAAGGTAGGTTGATAGTATGGAATGAGAGGCTAAGCACCCAAGAAATTAAAAAGAACACTGATTAACACAATTATTCTCTAAATATGAAAACTTTTATTTTACTCATATATTTCCTTTCTTTCTATGCATTTTCTTTCTTTTCTTTTTCTACTTTTATTTCTTTCTTCTTTAACATTTTTTTTGAAGGACTATATTATATACATGATCACAATGACAAAATCAAATATCTCCCCCCACACTTAAACTGTTGCACTCTTGAGCAACCCCCACACTTAAACACAAAACCAAGGTAAAACCAATGCTCAATAAATTTTCAAGGTGCAGAATAAAATGGTTTTACGCTTAGGCTTGTAATGTGGCTTAGAAAAGAATGGGTCAAAAAGGCACAATGAGGCTAGCAAAGGAATCATAATGCAAGGGAAAGGCTATTTGCCAAAGTGGGGAAAATAAAAGAAAGAAAACAAGCTTCCATCATACTTATGCACGTAAGTAAGAAATGTAGTTTCAAAAAGAAAAGAAGCAAGTTCTAGAGAACACAAATCATGAGCAGATGCACACATGAAAGAAAGAATGGCAAAAGATGAATTTCATTCATGTAGCCACAAAACCTCACAAGGTCAATATCAACTTAGGCAATCAACAACATCAAATCAACTACCAAGACATGTAATCGAAGAGTCAAGAATGGTGACCAAACAAAATGATCCATTAAAACCAAAATGTCCTAGTTCATAATATGTAGCAATCATAGAAAGAGAGACCGTATTTATTTTCGAAAAGCAAAGTGGAAAAGAAAGAAAACAAATGAAAACAAATAAAAGAGAAAAGAGGGAGAAGAAAGAAGAATACTCGCCAAGGGTTTATGGAGGATAAGTTGCATCAATGAGGAGAATTTTTGCTTCCTCAGGCTGCTGCTGGGATTCCTCGTGAAATGGCTTGAGGCGGTGCCCATTTACCTTAAAGGTTCATCTTGTGGGCGGATCACATAGCTCAACAGCACCAAATGAAAATATGTTAGTGATCTCAAAAGGGTCATCCCATTTAGATCGAAGCTTACCAGGCATAAACTTCAGATGAGAGTTAAACAGAAGAACTTTCTGGCCCACATAAAATTCTTTCCTCATAATATGCTTATCATGGAATGCCTTAGTCTTTTCCTTGTACAACCGCGAACTCTCATAGGCATCCAATCTAGGCTCATCCAACTCTTGCAACTGCAGCTTCCGTTCCATCCAAGACTATGTTACACTGCTTATTGGCCCAATAGGCTTGATGTTCCAACTCAACCAGAAGATGACATGCCTTTCCAAAGACAATCCGATAAGGAGACATCCCAATCGACGTCTTGTAGGCAGTGCGATATGCCCACAGAGCATCCTCTAATCGCTTACTCCAATCTTTCCGGGTAGAGTTAATAGTCTTCTGAAGGATTTGCTTAATATCTCTATTTGAGACTTCAGCTTGACCGTTGGTCTGAGGATGGTATGCTGTGGAGACCTTGTGGAGCACTCCATACTTGTGTAACAAGGCACCGATGCTTCGGTTGCAAAAATGAGAACCCTGATCACTGATAATGGCTCTAGGAATACCAAACCTGTAGAAAATGTTAGACCTAACAAAATCCACCACCACAGAAGAATCATTAGTCTGGGTGGCTTTCGCCTCAACCCATTTCGAGACATAATCAACAGCTAGTAGTATGTAAGTATAACCATATGAAGCAGGAAACGGATCCATAAAATCAATACCCCAAACATCAAAGATCTCACAAAACAATATAGGGTTCTGAGGCATCTCATGCCAACGGGAAATACTCCCTGCTCTTTGACAGTTATCACATGACTTACAAAACGAGATGGGAATCATGAAACAAAGAATGCCAAAATAATCCTTTGTCTAACACTTTCCTAGCAGTTCTTTGGGGTCCAAAGTGACCACCACAGGCGTAAGCATGAGCAAAATGCAATATAGAGTGAAACTTATGATCGTGCACACATCTCCTAACTACTTGGTCACTACAAAATTTCCACAGATAAGGGTCATCCCAATCATAATATTTAGACTCACTTTTCAATTTAAGGGTTTGGGCCCTAGTGGAATCTACGAGTAAAACACTAGCTACCAAGTAATTAACCAAGATCAAAGCATACCATGGAAGCTTACCTTGCATTGTGTAGAAGGCGCTCATCGTGGGAAATCATCCTGAATAAAAGAGGGGTGAGAGGGAGAATGAGTGATGCGACTCAAGTGGTCAGCTACCTATTTTTGTGCTCCACTTCGGTCTCAAATCTCAACATCGAACTCTTGGAGTAGTAACATCCACCGGATGAGTCGTGGCATAGCATATGCCTTTTTCAAAAGAAACTTTAAAGCAGCATGGTCAGAGAAAACAATTACTCTACTTGCTAGCAGATATGACCTAGACTTATCAAAAGCAAATACAATAGCCAACAACTCTTTTTCAGTAGTGGTGTAATTAGACTGGGCAGGATCCAAAGTCTTGGAGGCATATGCAATCACATGAGATGCTCTGTCGACCCGCTGTGCCAAAATAGCACTAGCCGCATAGTTGGAAGCTTCACACATCAACTCGAAGGGGAGGCACCAATCAGGGGGCAGGATCACTGGAGCTGAAGTCAGGCAACACTTCAAGTGATCGAAGGCCACCTTGCACTCATCATCAAATACAAAGTCAATGTCCTTATGCAGAAGGTTGGATAAGGTTCGAGCAGTCTTGCTGAAATCCCGAATGAAACGCCTATAGTAACCTGCATGACCAAGAAAAGAGCGAACTTCCCGCACAGATGTGGGGTAAGGCAAAGCAGTAATTACATCTATCTTAGTAGGGTCGACCTCAATCCCTTTCCTAGACACTATGTGTCCCAAGACTATACCTGACTCAACCATAAAGTGACACTTCTCATAATTTAGCACAAGATTAGACTCAATGCACCTATGCAAAACTCTAGATAGATTAGCTAAGCATGCATCAAAATCAGACCCATATACAATGAAATCATCCATAAAGACCTCCATACAATCCTCTAGAAACTCAGAGAAAATACTTACCATACAACGCTGAAAGGTTCCAGGAGCATTGCAGAGGCCAAAAGGTATTCTTCTGTAAGCATATGTCCCAAAAGGGCATGTGAAGGTCGTCTTCTCCTGATCCTCATGAGCAATATGGATCTGGAAGTATCCAGAGTAGCCATCTAGGAAGCAGTAATGTGACTTACCAGACAATCACTCTAACACCTGATCAATGAAAGGTAGAGGGTAATGATCCTTACGAGTGGCTTGGTTGAGTCTCCTATAGTCGATGCAAACTCTCCAACTATTATGTACTCGAGTAGGAATGAGCTCATTCTTCTAATTGGCTACCACAGTAACTCAAGATTTCTTAGGAACCACCTGGACCGGGCTAACCTGAAGGTGGAATATCACCTAGAGAGGGGGGTGAAAAGGTGATCTAAAAAATCTTTTTGATGTATGATAGATAAACGATGAAAGCAGTAAAGAAGTAAAGATGATAGACACAGAGAAGTTATCCTGGTTCGGTCCAACTCTTTGACCTACGTCAAGTCCCCAGACACACTCTGGGATTTCCACTATCTTACAAATACAATTACACACTCTGTAAACGAAGGATGATTCACTCACTCCCCCTTACAAGTTGTAATCGTACACCCACACTCAAGATACCTCTATCTTGAGATTTTGAACGAACTGTAAAAACAAGTTGTAAAGAACTCTCTCACAGAGTAGATAGGATAATGAACTCTGAAGCTTAGTGATATCCGAAGATATAATCAGAATACAATTTGAACTATTTGAAAGCTTTATCAATGTATGCACTGGTTCGTTATTGTAGAATTCAATCTCTCGTGTATTTGTACTCGTTGAATTTGAAGACTGTTGGAGAAATCGAATGTCTCAGTTGGAGTATTTGAATATGTCAGTTGATGAAGCAGTCGCGCCTTCTGCTTGCCCATAATCAAATGTCTCCTTAGTTGGGTCATCTAGCAGTTGTCACCTTGGGTGAAGAGAAACTGTAAAGATGCTTTTCGGTTATGGGTCCACTGTGTCATGTTGGTTCTGTTTCTCCATACTTTCAGTGCGCGAAACCTGTCATGCTTTGAACCGAGATTCAATTTCTGAAAGACACTCACAAAGATGATTAGCATATAATAAGATATAATCAGATTATAAGAATAAGTTACAGATGGGTTCAGTTTACTGATGCGAGTATTCATTCGAGTGTTCTTACAAAAGCATCGTTCTTGGCTAACACTTGCGTGTTCTTCCTTTGAATGTGAAACTTTGATTATGAACCTGAAAAACAATTAGGAAGATGATTAGTTAATATAGAATGAAGTATTGAAGGATTAAAACAATTAACTATATCATTTTAATTAAGATTACGAAGAATCGGAGTTTCTTTGTCGAATGGTATGGATGCTATCTGCTAATTGTCGAGAATCGCTGTATCAATACTCGAGAATCGTTCATTAAATCAATTACAGATTGCTCGACCTTCGACCATTCTCGAGAATCACTTAAGGCATTCTCGAGAATTGATTCTCAATTCTTGAGAATCACTCACACAGAAGCGAATGTTAGTTAATCATTCGAGCATACTCGAGAATCATTTGCCCATTCTCGAGAACCATTCTCGAGAATAATTTCCTCATTCTTGAGAGTCACTTGTAAACCGAGATAGCTCTCGAAGCAATAGTCGAGCATCGTTTCTCATTCTCGAGAACCATTCTCGAGAATTACATTCTCATTCTCGAGAATCACCTCAGAAACGAATATATCAAGTGAAGCCCATCGACCATTCTCGAGAATCAATCTCGATTCTCGAGAATTGATTCTCAATTCTCGAGAATCACTTCGGAAATACTGAGAATACCTTTCTTCGATTTTGCTTCGGACCGATCATTCTCGAGAATCATTGGGGCATTCTCGAGAACCATTCTCAAGAATGAAATTCTCATTCTCGAGAATCACCTTCTTTGCGATGGATTTTAACTGATCTTTTGAGCACATTCTCGAGAATTCAAGGACTCATTCTCGAGAGTCATTCACGGAGCATATTAAAGCGATTCTAATATATTTCAAAACTTTAAACATTAGTTATCATCAAAACATTAGGAGCCAACATTCTCCCCCTTTTTGATGATGACAATATACAGAGAAGACTTTTGAAAGTTTTTAAAATGGAATCAATGGTTGGTAAACCAAAAAAGTTTTTCAATGAACACAAAATGCAGTATTTCAGAATCTAACACAGAATGCAACATGAATTAGCAATAGTACGGCATTTCAATGACTGATGTAATAAAAATCCATTCATATATAACATACTACATCAAAGTGAATTCGAAAAAGTTCCATAGACAGAGATACATCAGAAAGGACTAAGCTACATCAGAATATATAATAATAAGCCTAGAATTACTAAAACACCTAAAATCAATCAAGGATCAATTTGCATTTCTTCTTTGTGTTGCTTCTTCTCCTTCTCCTTCTTTGTCATCCATCAAAGAGGGGGATGTTGGTGTAGAAACAGAAGGAGATGTTGGATCAGAGACAACTGGATCAACAGGAGGTGTAGACACAGTCTCAGTTACTGAAGGAGGAATAGAATCTGAGATTGGGATATTAGGATTAGGTGGAGTGGATACTGGATCAGTCACTAAAGGAGTAGAGACAAGATCTGAGTCAGGGATAGCAGGAGCAGGTTGAGGAATGGACTCAGGAACAATTACTGGAGGTGCCGGTATAGGATCTGAGTTTGGGACATGGGGGCGAATACTGATTACGAAGGCATCAATAATATCTTCTATCTTGTGCATGGATTCTTTGATTACTTGTTGTTCATCATAGAGAACAGAAGAATTAAGATGCATTTCTTTCTTGAGATGTTCCACGTCTTAATCAATTTTTGAATCAATGTGAGCTTTTAAATCAATCATCTCATCCCTAAGTGCCTTGATCAGTTCTGTTGTTAGCTTTCCATAAGCATCCAAAGATCAGTTCTGCAGGGTTAATATGAGCTTGTATTGCAGCCTGTGCAAAGGAAGGAGCAGAAGTTGAAGCTTGTGCAGCCTGTGAGGATTGGCCTTCATCTTGGAGCTTGGATGTTGAAGGTTGTGGGTCAGTAGTGGACTTAACTTGCTTCTTCCCAGTAGCTTTTGTATATGATAGCTTCATGTACAGTAGTTGAGTTTTACCAAATTTCTTGGGGAAAACAGCTTTGGCATTATCAAGAAGATACCAAATATTGTTGTAGGCTAGAATCCTGGAGACTAGGTTAGGATATGGAATGGTATTCATCTTGGAAACCCCAGAATTGGACAAAAAGTTGGATAGCTCAGAGATAACCAATTTGCCTAGATTTATTGGTTGCGTGGTAATAATTTGGCCCATCAATTAGTAGTCTTTGGCCACAAAGTGTGTAAAACTTTTTCCTTTGTTAACCAGGTTGCGACTGTAAAGATACCAAAGAATCCTATTGATGTCAGACATATCAGATGGCTTAAATTTCAAGGGATTCCCATCATATTGTTTTGTAGGTAGAAGGAGGCTAAACATTCAAACTCAGACAATATGGGAGTATCCTCAGGAGGGTAAATGACACCCAGAAAAGAATTGATAGTAGCTGCTGTGATCTTAATGGGCTTGCCTCTAACATGAGTATGCAATATAATCTCATTATCCTCAGTCTTTTCCTCAAACATATTGAAATAGAAAACTTTAACAACCTGAGGAGAATATGGGGTATGAATATCTAGTAAAGGCATATATGGTTTCAACCAGGGTGAAAGATCTAAATTACACTCCTTCCTAAAATCATCCAGATTCATCCACACAGTAGGACAGAAGGGTCTTCCACCATAAGTAAGAGTAAAATTAGGATCATATGGGATTACCAGAGGATCTTTACAAAATCCAAAAGGACAATCAGTGACTTCGAGTTGGCCAATTAACTCGGAAGCAAATGGAGGAAGAGTTGAAAGAATTTTGTCAGGATGAATGTGAGGAGGTCGCTGAATCCTGTCTTCAATTTCCTTGGACCTTCTTTCAAAGAAATTTGGCTTTGCGCTTGAATAAGGAGCCGATGACTTGGTTGTTGCTGAACTCACAGATTTGGATTAAGTCTTAGAGTGTGACTTGGATTTTGAATTTTCTTCTTTGTTTCCCTTGGAGCTAACAGATTGGGATTCTTTGCTTTTACACTTGTCAGATGGCAGTGAGCGGGTTTTGGTGCGAGTCACGTGAGGGGAGTCGACGATTGTTACAGATTTCCCCTTTTTCTTCGATGACTCAGTCTTCTTCGAAGCTTGGACTTTTGAACTATACTTGGTGCGTGGCTTCTTGCTGAGTGGTCGTTCAGTTGATTCAGAAGAGGATTTCTTTATTGCTATCTGAGATTTGTGGGTGAGACAGAGAATCGCAGAAGAGTGATGATGAAGAAGATGAAATGTCGTAGTAGGGTTCTCGGGAATTAGAAAGAATGAAATGAGGGAACTGAAGCGTCGATTGAGGGTTTTTAAAACGAAGAGTCAAAATGACAGTGACTATGTAAGTGAAACGACACAGGAGTTGGCGACGCTTGGGAGCTCCGGCCGATGATTCTCGAGAATCAGTAAATGATTCTCGAGAGCCGTTCTCGAGAATGACACTTTATTCTCGAGAATGATCTCAGTAAAGACGAATTTCAGTTCTGCAGAACACCCTATTCTGCTACAATTCTCGGGAATGCCCTAGCCATTCTCAAGAATGGTGAATGCTTGATCAAATATGCTTGGCGAACTACATAAAATTCTCGATAGTTCTCAAGAATGCCTCTATATTTTTGAGAATGCTTAAGAAGAACAAGAGACTTTATCGTATCAATTCTCAAGAATGATAAATTCATTTTTGAGAATTATGAGTTCAACATCAGTTTTTGCTAATTCACCAGAACCTGCAAAAACAACATCTAGAAGCTCCGATGCTTAAGTTAGCTGCCTATTATCATTAAAACATAATTGACAAGATGGTGCTAACATTTTATTTACAATTCATTGGGATTTACCATTCCCAATTCTCTTCGAATGAATGTGAATTGTTCTTTTGCCAGCGGCTTGGTGAAGATATCAACAAGTTGCAAGTGAGTAGGGATGAGCATCACTTTTACATCTTTCTTTTGGACATGATCTCTGATAAAATGATGTCTAACATCAATATGCTTGGTTCTTGTGTGTTGAACTGGATTCTTTGACAAGCTGATTGTACTAGTGTTGTCACAGAGGATTGGAATCTCCTTTAGATGAATTCCCAAGTCTTGAAGTTGTTGCTTGAGCCACAGAACCTGAGCACAGCAACTTGATACAGCTACATATTCAGCTTCAGTTGAGGATACGACCACAGTGGTTTATTTTTTTACTAAACCAAGATACAAGTGATCCTCCAAGAAATTCACACTGTCCACTGGTACTCTTTCTATCAGTCTTGTATCCAGCATGATCAGAGTCTAAATATGCAACCAGAAATTCTTGTTGACCTTTAGGGAACTAGAGACCCAATTCCTTTGTATCTAAAAGATAACAAAAGATTCTTTTGACATGTTCAGCATGCGATTCTTTAGGAGCTGACTGGAATCTTGCGCACATTCCCACACTAAACTGAATGTCTGGCCTGCTAGCAGTCAAATATAGTAAGGAACCAATCATTCATATATATTTGGTTATGTTGAAGTCTTTTCCTTTTTCTTCATCGGCATCTAGTGAGGCAGTTGAGCTCATTGGAGTGTCGGCTCCATTGCACTGCTCCATTCCAAATTTCTTGAGCAAATCACAGAGATACTTTGTTTGTGATATAAATATACCATCCTTACCGTTGTTTGATTTGTAGGCGAGGAAGTAGTTCAACTCACCCATCATGGACATTTCGAACTCACCACTTTGCATTTTCATGGAAAATTCTTCACAGAGAGAATCTTTAGTAGCACCAAAAATAATATCATCGACATATATTTGCACAATTAAAGTCTCATTAAGTTTGTTGGTTTTAATAAACAAAGTTGTATATGCTTTTCCTCTGATAAAGCCTTGATCTAATAAGAAATTACTTAATCTTTCATACCAAGCTCTAGGAGCTTGTTTGAGACCATATAAGCCTTTCTTCAAACGATAAACATGATCTGGATGATGATCGTTTTCAAAACCAGGAGGTTGTTCAACATAGACTTCTTCCTGAATAAATCCATTTGGAAAAGCACTCTTAACATCCATTTGATAGAGTTTAAATCCTTTGATGCACGCAAAGGCTAAGAGTACACGTATTGCTTCCAATCTAGCTACTTTGTAGCATATGTTTCCTCATAATCAATCCCTTCTTCTTGATTATAGCCTTTGGCAACTTGTCTAGCCTTGTTATGGACAATGATTGCTGATTCATCTCGTTTGTTCTTGAATACCCATTTAGTCCCAATGATCGGATGGTCCTTAGGCCTAGGTACCAAATCTCAAACTTGATTCCTATCAAATTGGTGTAACTCTTCTTGCATAGCTATCACCTAATCATTGTCTGAAAGGGCTTCATCTATTTTAGAGGGTTCTATATGTGATATAAAAGCAGAAAATGTTACTTGGTTCAAAGCACTGTTTCTAGTTCTTACACCTTGATTTAAATCACCTATCACTTGGTCCAGAGGATGATTCCTAATGAACCTTCAATCTCTAGGTTGAGATTGATCTGAGTTTTCTAAATCATTTTGAGGATCAGGCTCGAAAACATTTTCAGGACTTTCAATAGAGGCAGGAGTAGTTTTAGAAAAGAATAGGTTTTTATCAATAGGCTTATCATCATCCAAAGATTCATGTGGTTTAGATTCACAAAATACAACATGAATTGATTCTTCAACTAAACGAGTGCGCTTATTGAAAATTCTATATGCTTTACTTCTAGTTGAATATCCAAGAAAAATACCTTCATCAGATTTGGGATCGAATTTTCCCAGATTGTCCTTACCATTGTTATGCATGAAACACTTACAGCCAAAGATATGAAGGTGAGCCAGATTTGGTTTCCTTCATTTGTAGAGTTCATAAGAAGTCTTATTGAGCTTCTTTCTTAGATATGCTTGATTGGAGATATAACTGGTCGTTGTCATTCCATCTGCCCAGAAGTCTTGTGAAGTCTTATTCTCATTCAACAAGGCACGAGCCATTTCGTAAGTACGCGATTTTTCCTTTCCACCACACTATTATGTTATGGTGTTCTGGAAGCTGAGAAATTATGATCGATTCTGCGAGCATCACAGAATTCTCCAAACGCTTGATTTTTGAATTCTCCTCCATGATCTGTTCGAATGGCTGTAATATAAATACCTTTCTCATTTTGCACTTTATTGGCAAACACAACAAACAGATCAAATGTTTCATCCTTAGAAGATAAAAAAATAGTCCAAGTATACCGGGAGTAATCATCTACAATGACTAGAGTGTACAGATTACCACCAAGGCTTTTAACTCTTGCTAGCCCTACTAAATCCATATGGAGTAATTGCAGAGGTCGATTGGTCATGATTTCAATTTCATTTTTGAAAGATGATTTAGTTTGTTTACCTCTTTGACAGGAATCACAGATCATGTCATTTTTAAGACGAAGTTTAGGTAAACCAAGAACTAAATCTTTCCTTAGCAGCTTATCCAGTTGGAACATGTTCACATGAGCCAGACGCTTATGCCACAACCAACTTTCTTCTACGTTGCTAACAAAGCATTTTTCAGAATCAATTTTAGGTAAATCTAATGTATAACAGTTTCTTTCTCGAGGAGCTTTAAATAATACCTTCAGTTTACCTTTATCAATTGGGAGATCATCTTTATTGACAATGGAACATTCTTCTGAGTCAAAGATAATCCAGTTGTTCTTATCAGCACTTTGACTCACACTTAGAAGGTTATTGCAGAGACCTTCAACAAGATACACGTCTTTGATCTGTGGTCCATCCTCTGTACCAATCTCTCCAATTCTAGAGATCTTTCCAGATTGGTTTCCTCCAAAGGTAACTTTGCCACCATTTTTTGATCTCATTGCAACGAATTTGGTTTGATCCCCTGTCATGTGTCTGGAGCATCCACTATCAATGTACCACTTGTTGGTTCTTGATGCTCTCGGACATACCTATAATTCAAATAAGATTAAGCTTTAGGTACCCAACGTTTCTTGGGTCCTTTTGGGTTAGCTCGGGCCTTAGGAAAAATATAAGTTCCCTTAGGTACCCTTTGATAGTTACCAACATGTTTATCTCTTCGATTCTTTCTATGAAAGCATGATGAAGTAGAGTGTCCTTTATGATTACAATAGTTACAGTGAGCAAACGGATTTGAAATATGAACTGATTTCTGGAAGTAGTACAAATAAGATTTTCCACCAGTTTTCTTTTTGCCTTTCCTTTTGTCAAAGATAGGATTATATCCTATGCCTAATCGATCATTTGTAAACCTTTGAGTTTTCAAAATCACATTGAGCATTTCACTTCCCTTAGTGAATTTCTCAAGTGTTTTCGTAAGATGAAAGTTTCTTTTCTTTAAAAACAGGCATTCATCACATATAAGATTTTCACAGGAAAGGTTTTCAACACATAGTTTAAGAGTTATGTTCTCCTTTTTCAATGCAAAACATTCATCAACAACCTTTTCAAATTCAGATTGAATTTCATTATATTCATCAAATAATTCATCATAGGTTGGTTGCAAATCAGGTACCTCATTGTCGTTTTCTACTAGCTCTTCTTCTGCCACGAGACAGACGTTGGCAGTTTCTTTCTCTTCTTCGCTTTCTTCGTCTGAGGAACCATCTCCCCATATTGTTGATACATAAGCCTTCTTTTTGAATTGATATGGCTTCTTCTTTTCTTTATCGCTGTCTTTAAGTTGTGGACATTATGACTTGTAATGTCCAGGCTTCTCACATTCGTAACAGATGATTTGGTCTTTACCTCGACTTCACGTACGTTACTTGTGTCTCCTTTTTGAAATCTATTTACGAAGCCTCGATCTTTTTGTGGAACTTCTTGAATCTTCTAACAAACATGGCCATCTCATCGTCCTCTTCATCTTCTTCATTTTCTTCTTTTTCCCTTACAGTGTTAAGAGCAATTCCTTTGTTCCGACTGCTGTTGACATTGTCCAGGTCCTTTTTGAATCTCAGCTTGCTTTCATATTCAGACAAGCTTTTGAATAAGGCAGCAACTGAGGCCATTGATTCTCCGCGAACCTCTTCTATCGCAGTGACTTTAGCTTCCCAGTCTTTTGTCAGAAAATTGAGAATCTTCCTGACCTGAGAACCTTGATCATAGTGTTTACCCAAAGTTGCCAATTGATTTGTTAAATGAGTATATCTAAGTTGGAACTCGGCCATGGTTTCTCGACTTCATTCTCGATAAGTCATACTCGGTAGTCGAGTATTAATACGATTTTCCTTGATGCGGAAGTACCTTCATATGCAATCTCGAGCCTTCCACATTTCCTTCGCGGTTGACAATGATTGCAAATTTGAAAGTACTCCTTTTGACTAAGAGCACTTTGAAGCATCAAAATAGCCTTACTGTTGAGAGTGACATTCTTCTTATCATTCTCATCGAATTCAGCTTTCATCTTTGGAACAGAGATCCCTCCTTCAATCTTTATAGGTACATAATCTCCAGTTTCTATAACTTCCTAGAGACCATATTCGGTAGCCATTACGAATACTCTAAATTTTGCTTTCTAGAATGAGTAGTTTTCTTTGTTGAATCCTGGGGGTCGATTAATTGAGGCACCATCAGGCAATATTCCTTCCACGATCTTTCTCGGGATGTTAAGCCCAACTGAGAAACCTTGCTCTGATACCAAATGAAGGTGGAATATCACCTAGAGGGGGGGTGAATAGGTGATCTCAAAAATCTGTTCGATGTATGATAGATAAACGATGAATGTAGTAAAGAAGTAAAGATGATAGACACAGAGAAGTTATCCTGGTTCGGTCCAACTCTTTGACCTACGTCTAGTCCCCATACACACTCTGGGATTTCCACTATCTTACAAATACAATTACACACTCTGTAAACGAAGGATGATTCACTCACTCTTGAACTCACTCCCCCTTACAAGTTGTAATCGTACACCCACACTCAAGATACCTCTATCTTGAGATTTTGAACGAATTGTAAAAACAAGTTGTAAAGAACTCTCACAGAGTAGATAGGATAATGAACACTGAAGCTTAGTGATATCCGAAGATATAATCAGAATACAATTTGAACTATTTGAAAGCTTTATCAATGTATGCACTGGTTCGTTATTGTAGAATTCAATCTTTTGTGTATTTGTACTCGTTGAATTTGAAGACTGTTGGAGAAATTGAATGTGTCCGTTGGAGTATTTGAATATGTCCGTTGATGAAACACCCGCGCCTTCTGCTTGCCCATAATCAAATGTCTCCTTAGTTGGGTCATCTAGCAGTTGTCACCTTGGGTGAAGAGAAACTTTAAAGATGCTTTTCGGTTATGGGTCCACTGTGTCATGTCGGCTCTGTTTCTCCATACTTTCAGTGCGCGAAACCTGTCATGCTTTGAACTGAGATTAAATGTCTGAAAGACACTCACAAAGATGATTAGCATATAATAAGATATAATCAGATTATAAGAATAAGTTACAGATGGGTTTAGTTTACTGATGCTATTATTCATTCGAGTGTTCTTGCAGAAGCATCATTCTTGGCTAATACTTGCGTGTTCTTCCTCTGAATGTGAAACTTTGATTATGAATATGAAAAACACTTAGGAAGATGATTAGTTAATATAGAATGAAGTATTGAAGGATTAAAACAATTAACTATATCATTTTAATTAAGATTACGAGAATAATCAAGTTTCTTCGTCGAACTGTATGGATCTTTGTCTGTTAATTCTCGAGAATCATTTGTATCAATACTCGAGGATCGTTCATTAAATCAATTATAGATTGCTCGACCTTCGACCATTCTCGAGAATCACTTAAGGCATTCTCGAGAACCATTCTCGAGAATTGATTCTCAATTCTCGAGAATCACTCACACAGAAGCGAATGTTAGTTAATCATTCGAGTATACTCGAGAATCATTTGCCCATTCTCGAGAACCATTCTCGAGAATGACTTCCTCATTCTCTAGAGTCACTTGTAAAGCGAGAGAGCTCGATGAGCGAATATCGGATGAAGCTTTCGACAATACTCGAGAATCGTTTCTCATTCTCGAGAACCATTCTCGAGAATTACATTCTCATTCTTGAGAATTTCCTCATAAACGAGAATATATTAGTGAAACCCATCGACCATTCTCGAGAATCAATCTATGTTTCTCGAGAATCATTCTCGAGAATTGACTCAATTCTCGAGAATCACTCGAGAAATCTGAGAATAGCTTTCTTCGATTTTGCTTTGGACCCGATCATTCTCAAGAATCATTAGGGCATTCTCGAGAACCATTCTCAAGAATGCAATTCTCATTCTCGAGAATCACCTTGCTGCGATGGATTTTAACTGATCTTTTGAGCACATTCTCGAGAATTCAAAGACTCATTCTCGAGAGTCATTCGTGGAGCATATTAAACTGATTCTAATATATTTCAAAACTTTAAACATTAGTTATCATCAAAACATTAGGAGCCAACATAACCCTTGGCTGGCTATCAGAAATGAGATAGATGATACCGGCTTGTAGAAGCTTAGTGACCTCCTTCTTTACCACATAAAGGATAAGGGGATTAAGGCGTCTCTGGGGTTGCCTAACCGGCTTAGAGTCCTTTTCTAATAGAATTCAATGCATACACATTGAAGGGCTAATACCAACGATATCAGCTAATGTCCACCCAATGGCTTTCTTGTTCGCCCTCAATAAGCTTAGCAACTTCTCTTCTTGGTCAGGAAGAAGATTATTTGCCACGATGACTGGCAATTGTTCATCCACCTCCAGAAATGCATACTTCAAGTGATCTGGAAGGGATTTCAACTCAAGTTTTGGTGGTTGCTTAGTAGATGAGAGAAGCTTGGGTGGTTGTTGCAACAACTCTGATGTCATCACACTGGAAATAACTGTAACCACATTGAAAGAAGCAGAAGAACTGTGTATATACAGCTCAATGCTAACATCAGAATTCAGCTCATCAAAATCAAAGTTAAGCTCATCAAAATCAGAATCAGGGTGCACAATAGGATCAAGATGAAGCTTAAATTCAGAATCAATATCAGAATCCACAAGTAATGTAGAGTCACCAAGCAAGTCAGAATCACCAAATAACGCAACATTAACCAAATGAGTGCAAACAGAGCACCATTCATTATCAGCAAATGCACAAATGGCAGAATAACTCTCAGATGAAAAATCAGGATAATCAGCACACCAATCAGCAAGAACATCATCCACAACATCATCAATCACATCAATACAAAAATGGAATGCTCTTCCCTAGGATATTTCATGTCATCAAAAATATTAAAATTTACAGAAACATCACCAAACTCCATGGAAAGAGTACCAGAATGCACATCTATCTTAGTCATAGTTGTTTTCATGAAAGGCCTCCCTAGAATGATTGGTGACCTTTTGATAGAAGACTCATCCTCCATATCTAAGATGTAAAAATCAGCAGGAAATATCAATTCACTAACTTTGACTAATACATCTTCAACTAAACCAGAAGGGTGAGCACTACTCCTATTAGCTAACTGAACAACAACACCAGTAGGACGCAAAGGACCAAGACCAAGAGATTTATAAATAGATGCAGACATGACATTAATAAAGGCACCTAAATCTAGCATGCAATCATCAAATCTATAATTACCAATAAGGCAAGGGATAGAAAATGTCCCTGGATCCTTGCACTTGAGAGGCATGGTAGGCTGGATGAGTGATAATACATTTTGGTTCAAACTCACTCGTTCACTCCCCTTCAGTTGCCTCTTGTTGGTGCATAACTCCTTCAGAAACTTGGCATATTTAGGAATCTTTTTGACTGCATCTAAGAGAGGAATATTGATCTCTACTCTTCTGAATGTCTCAAGTATATCCTTCTCTTGTGTTTTTTCTGCCAACTTCTTGGATTGAGGGGCTCTTTGAGGGAAAGGAAGAGGAATGGGAATGTCTTCCTCTTCATCTTGCTGCACTGTCTTTTTACTTTTAGAGTCAATCTTCACATTTTCTGACTATTTTTCTGATGTGGAATTCACATCTGCAGCTGGTTTAGGTTCCTCCAATTGCTTGCCAGACTTTAAGGTTATTGCACTCACATTTCCTTTTGGATTGGGAATTTTCTGTGAAGGAAGAATGTTGGATCCCTGAGGTTGAAGCTGGTTCAATGATGTTGCCAACTACCCAATTTGTGTTTGCAAAGTCTAAATGGAAGTGTCAGTTTGCTATTGGAACTGCATATTGGCTGTGACAAATTGCTTAATCATATCTTCAAGTGAGGAACCACCACTACTACTACTAGCCTGTTGTTGTGCCACCTGTGGAGGTGCACATATGACTGGTCGAGGAGGTGATGCTGGCAAAGGCAAAGGAGGTGCAGGCTGTTGTTGGAAATTTTGTTGTCTGTACTGTCTCTATTGGTAATTCCTAGAATTTTGCTGATATTGGTTACTCTAGTTCTGATTCTAGTTCCAACGGAAATTGGGGTGATTTCTCTAACCAGGATTGTAGGTATTAGAGAAGGCATTATTCTGCTGGTATTGTGGCTTTCCGGAAAAACACCCAGCTGCGGCCTCTTCGTTGGTCTTGATAAGCGGGATCATGCAAAGTAGGGCAAGAATCGGTAGAATGATAAGGGTCGAAACGGAACATGAGTACCCAATGCGAGGAGGGAAGATTGTACTATACGTATCCGCTAAGCGCCTCACAAGGAAGTCGGATCATCAAGTCTATTCTCTAATCTTTGAGAATCGTCTTGGACCGAAGGTGTTTGAATCTGATAAACATGAGTACTATTGGCCCTGGTGCCAAATTACTGAGAATTAGCAGTCATAGTAGATATAAACTCTCGGGCCTCTTCAGGTGTCTTGCTATCTAAGGCCCCACCACTAGATGCATCCACGAAACTTTTATCCATCGGTAACAAACCGGAATAGAAATATGTAATTAGGAGTTGGTCTGTAATCTGGTGGTGTGGACAGCTAGCACACAATCGCTTGAACCTCTCCCAATACTCATACATGGTCTCCCCATTGATTTTGTTTAACACTAGTGATCTCCTTCTATATAGCAATGGCTTTTGAGGTAGGAAAAAACCTCACTAGGAATAACTTCTGCATATCATCCCAACTCCCAACAGAAGTTGGTTGCAAATTGTATAGCCAATCCTTAGCCATACCATCTAGGGAAAATGGAAAAGCTCTCAGCTTAATGTGGTCCTCATCAATTGCTTGAGGTTTCATCGTGCTGCATACCATATGGAACTCCTTTAGATGCCTGTGAGGACATTCACCTGCAAGACCATGAAACTTGGGCAACAAATGGATAAGACCAGATTTTAGTTCAAAGTTAACAGTAAGTTCAGGATATTGAATACACAAATTTTGATTGCCCACATCAGGGGTAACTAATTCTTTCAAAGTGGGACGAGCTGCTTGCTCTGCCATAATTTTTGAGTCAGCAAAATTGCTACTAGAATCAGTGAAAACAACAAGACTATCAGAAGTACTATCAGAAACACAATCATAATGGTCACAATCAGACTCAAGTTCAATGTTTAATTCAGTATTAATCCCACGACTTATCCTAACAACTCTTCTAGCAGTAAGAATTGTTCTTTCTATTTCAGGATCAAATGGTAACAAGTCTTATGGATTAGTAGTACTCCTAGTACTCAGGCAACATAAACACAAGGCAGAATTTGCAGAAAATCAGAATTACGAAAATGCCACCAGAAAATCAGAATTACGAAAATGCCACTAAAAGTGGTAAAAAGTAGGAAACACTAAGATGACACACAAACAAAAACACAAAAAGCAAAAACCTATGTTGGAATTTGACCAAAAAAAGTCCAAAACACTATCAAATTATTTTTACAATTTATGGGACTTGGACAGGGCAACTCCTAGACCATTGGGGAACCCAAAAATGGAATAAAAAACTTCAAAAATTGAAAAAGTGGTTTAAACGATGAAATTTGGCTAAAATATGAAGACCACATGGAAAATCTTTACCATGTGTCCTGTGAGTTTGGCCATTTCCTATCACCTTGCAAAATTTCAGACCATTCGGAGATACTCTGAAAAAAATGCCCTAGTATAAATCACAAAATCAAAACTTAAAACTGCGAAAAAGTGGTTTAAACATTGGAATTCGGGGAAAATAGGTTAGACCTCACTCTTTACTTGAGAGTGATTCTTTCTTAGAATGCCCAATTCCTTGTGAATAAGACCTGGGTTGAGTGATCTGGGCGAGAAAATTTTCTCACGTCCGCCACCAACCACCAAAACGATATTATTTACAATACTGTCTAATCAAAGTGATGCAAATTCCCCTGTAGCGGCGCCATATTTTGACAAAGATTTGCCGTGTCTCCACAAATAACCAAGTTCGAAAATGATTTGCATAAATAAGGAACCTGGGTTGTTTCCACAACGAACTTGCAGTGGGTTTGATTGACACCAACAACGAAATAGAAACAGTAAAAATGGGGATGTTTTGATTCAAACATATTAAAAACGAAAATAAACTGAAACAGAACGAAATATACAGAAATAGATTAAAAACGATCAACCCAACATTCAGATTCCAGAGACTTCCATCATTGAACAAAATATGAACGAACTCGTGTTTGGTTCTGGACGAACTGAAATCTCTGCGTTCATCCAAAAATTCCCTCGACTAGACGATCACCTAGCATTTGTCCGAACAGTGGCGTCTCACTGTGCAATCGCACAATAACACTAAAACCTAGTTCGAACTCAGTCCATGGGATCAACCAAACCAAATATTTGAAGGTGGAATATCACCTAGAGGGGGTGAATAGGTGATTTCAAAAACTCTTTTCGAAATCCACTTGAAACCTTGACAATATAAGAATGAGACGGAGAAGTGAAATAGACACAAGAAGATTTATCTTGGTTCGGTCTTAATTCACTGACCTACGTCCAGTCCCCAGAACTCCTGGGTTTTCACTATCTTTCAAATGTAATTACACACTCTGTAAACGAAGGATAATCCTCTCACTTTCGGACTCCACTCCCCCTTACAAGTTGTAATTAATACACCCTCACTTAAGGTTCCTCAACCTTAAGTCTAACTTTCTGAATGAAATAAATAAGTGTTTGATGACTCCTCACGTGTAGATAAAGATAAACACTAAAGAACACTCAATATCCGAAGATATTAATGAAACAATTGAAACAGCGAATGAATCTTAAATCAAATTAATTGCACAACGTTTCAGTAGTTGGCAAAATTGAATGCATCTGGTATTTATAGAGTTCGGCATTAATGCCGTTGGAAGAGAGCCGTTGAAGATCATAAATATGACTGTTGCTCTTTTTCTTCGTAATGTTCAGAGATTGATGAATATGCTTCGTTGACATTCCTTATTCGTTTTGCCCGTTGAGACTTGGAAAGAATATTGATTGGAACTTTTTGAATTACTTTCTAGAGGCTCAGATATCCATATGCTTCTTTTGTGCTTCGTGTCTGGTTCGCATTAATTGCTTCTAACAGTGGTTTGCTTTATTTAAAATCTGAGCTAATGCTTGCTTTTATCATTTGAAACTTACTTAGCACACTGGTTAGATAGGTTTAAGAACATTAAAGATAAATTATAGGAAGGATATAGAAGATCATTCGGGAGATCATAAATCACAATTAAGTATTCGCTGATTAACTTCGAGGCAATGTTTCTGTAGACTCGAGTTAACCAATTTCAATTATTTAAACCGGGTTTTCCAAATGAGATATTAACTTGAGGGACTACTTATAACAACTCGAGTTAGCTAACTCGAGGTACCATTATTGTTGACTCGAGTTAATTCACGAAATCAGAATACTGCAACATTCCACTAGACTCGAGGTGCATGAAATATAGACTCGAGTCGACATTTGAAGAGGCTCGAGTTAATTCATTGGGAAGGATATTGATTTAACATTGTCTAACTCGAGGTAGATCATTATTTGGCTCGAGTCATCCGACTCGAGGTAGCTTCCTCGTAGACTCGAGTTAATCATGGAATGTTTATTCTTGCTATGAAAGAATGAGACTGGAGGTTTTATATTTCTTAGCTCAAGTTACTAAACTCGAGGCACAGTTCACACAGACTCAAGCCTAATTATATTCTTTCAATTCCATATTTAAAATGATAACTCGAGGTAGTGATTGCCTTAGCTCGAGTCAACTGACTCGAGCCACACTTCCTGGAGGCTCGAGTTAATTTGAATTTCATTAATGTAGTTTAGAAGGGATTGACTCGAGGCTGAAGAATTGACTCAAGGTAATGTGATAGCAGATATACGTAACTGATAAAAATGTGATTTTGGCAATTCCTTATCTTTCTGCTTCTGTTTAAATCTTAGTTATCATCAAAACATATATGGGAACTAACAATATTAAATCTAATATCCGAACTATTTCCAGAAATCGAATCCGATCAGATGAAAACGAGAAACGAGTAAAATTATTGATTAAGGACAAGCTCTCTGGATGAATCATGGAATCCTCAATGGTGGGTTAATCATAGAAGTTTAGCTAAGCATGGCTGGAAAAAATGAAGAACAGACGAAGAACACGAAGAATGCGAAAAACATTGCAGAGAAAATGAAACTGCTGTGTTTAATCCGAAAATGTGTAAAGAGGTGAATGAATAATGTTTTTGTCTCGCCATCTAACTTAATCTAAAATGGCAGAAAAGAAATAGGGCTACAATCCACAATTCAATTCAGGCCCAAAAATGGAAAAGAAATAAAAATGGGCTTAAGTTACAAAATTCGAGCCCAATTAAAATTCCAAAATTATACATTTGACTCCGGCTCTAAAATTGACCACCTTCTTGTCCGAATTTGCCCTTTATGTCTTCATAACAATTGTAGCTCTCTAAATCATCTGAAATATAAAACAAGAATAAGGCTAATCCGATGTCCGGTTCAAGAGTTATGGTAAAAATAGTGAAGCAATGTAAAACTGAAATTTTATTAATAAAAATTGCTACAATATAATCAAAGGCCCAAAGCCCAAATAAGTATAAAAGCCATTATTTATTGACTAAAGAGTCCTAAATTATAAATCAAGAGATAAAAAGAAGTGTATGAAATATTCAATTATCGTTAACTTGCTCATTTTAAAGATATTTTTAATACACCGGTTTTTTTTTTTTTTATTGTTGTCGCCTTTCGTATATGTATCATCTTTTGGCCAATGGTTGGAATAAGTAGGAAGTACGAGAATTACAAATAGTTATGTTACAGATAGTTAACTTTGAGTCTCATATTCTTTTGAGATGACACTTTTCTATTAGATTATTCGTGCTCATCATAACACCATATTTCAATTAGGAATTTTAAAATTTAATAACTTATGCCTTTGTAGCTCCATCCTTAGCTAGGAACCCTATAATATTAATGTCACTATCGTCATAGATAAAAAAAAAACCCTTTCTTCTCCATTTCATATATCCATGCTTCAAATATTACATAAAGATAAACTGGTTTCCCTAACATGCCCTACTTACATCTTTTTTATCTCCATCGAATAATTGTTGTTCACGTGCTGTAATTAGGTCAAAGTGTTGGAAATTATGCCCTAGGGGCAAGTCATTCTCCATTTAGTTATCACTTCATTTGCATGTTTATAGTGATAGCTGATCCCTGGATATATCTTATAGATTATCCTAAATGTCCCTGGTCGGTCATCTACGCGAGAACGAAGATGAAATAAGACCAGTATGACTTTGATGAGTATGGAGATATGAGTCAAAGTCATGGGCACTTGTAGGAGTACAAGGTGCTGGACCGACCCACTATGAGAAAGCTGCATGGATTTTGTCATAAGCTTATCTCATGTATAACCGCGTCAACGCCCTATGACTGGGATCGTCATGGATTCCTACATGATGAGTCATTTGGTCTTTGACCTAGTCAAAAGTTACCTTTGACCAGGGTGATGATAAAGGCTAGGATCGGGATCGGTGGTTCTCATGGAGAGGAATGTGAATGGTCAAGATGGAATTTGTCCATCACACGTAGAGAGATAATCTTTGGGCCCTCGATGAGTGAGTCTAAGAAATGTACGGCCGCATCGTGATGGAAAGGAGTTTCCATTTCACTTATTAGACTACTCGAGAATCGAAAGTAATGGTCAAGAAAAGGAAGTTGATATTATCCATGCCTCATCCTTGACCAAATTATCGCGTGACAAAAGGGACGTGACATGGTTGTACGATAGGTAGTATCGTATCATCGATCCCCATATGAATTGGGTAGTCGCAATGTCTTGCTAGAGGCCGCTTGTGACTTGTGGGCTAGTACATGTTATTGGCCCATCGCCAATCCAATCTCGTGTGGGACTGCGGTCGCACACAAGAATAGCCTAACACGAGTAAAAGTGTCTAGATTCATTGAATCTAGGAAAAAGTGTCCAGATTCATTGAATCTAGCAAAAGTGTCTAGATTCATTGAATCTTAGATATGTCTAAGATTTAATGAATACTGAATTTAATCTAGGATAAATATATATATGTGTATATATATATATTAAATTCGAAATTAATATATATTAATATTATTAATGGAGATTATAATATTATTATATAATATTTGTTTAGTATTTAATTTATTTGATAAATTAAATATCTAAGACAAATAGAGATATTGTATCTCATGTTTTAATTTTTGAATAAAGATATCAAATATCTATTTGATTTAAATTGAGATATAGTATCTCGATTTAATTAAATAGATGGATATCATTTCTCGGATTTAATTTATAGAGATAAATTAAATTAGAAGGCTTTTGATTGATTAAATAAATATATTAGATTAAATCTATTAGATAGATTTAATTAATATAATTTTAATCAAAGATTCAAAATTTGAATTTCGATCGGCTTTTAATTCGATTAAATAAATAGATTACATTAGATCTATTAGATAGATTTAATTAATATATTTTTAATCCATATTTAAAATTCGAATTTCAAAATTAATGAGGATTAATTTTATATAATACGCTGATCGGGTTTAGAAAAACCGACGGGACTTTTGTCGAGCGTATTACAGAAAGCCGCGAGAAACCCTAGAGTAAAACTGAGAGAGACGCAAAACTCAATAGGCGCTAGCACGCTGCCGTAATCGGGTTCGGGGATTATTCGTGTGGATACCAGTAGAGGAAGCCGATTCGAGGAGTCGACTTCTGCTGACCGAGAAGGTAGCCCACCGTTTAAAGAGAACGAGAAGCAGACCGTTTCAGCCGTAGGTAATATTCGGAATGCTTAGCCTTGATTTAAACGCTATTGAGTGATCCTCGGGACGGGATTCGTAGAAATCTTAATCCTCTGCGTGTACGAATCCCAACACAAAGGCTATAGCTAATTAATTGAAACATTATGTTTATCAAGGTAAGGTATTGGCTGCTCAAATAATTGCTCCTCAACACCTCTTTTTCTCTTGTCTTAGGAACCCAACACCTTACAAAGCGTTGTTGTTCGATTATAAATATATTTTGGATTCATTGCATATATAAATATATTGCTCGATTCATTGTAGCATGTTTTTATATTACGGGTTGGGTGGAATGAAGGGTGTAGGCCAGCGATTGGTGTGGATGGCACCTTCCTAAAAGGAAAATGTAGAGGAATATTGTTAACGGCGGTGGGGGTTGATGGGAATGACTCATTGTACCCGTTGGCGATTGGATTAGTTGATAAGGAAAATGCCCATCACTGGTCGTGGTTCCTTCAATGGCTGCAGAAATCTCTAAACTTAGGCGGTGGTGAGAATCTTACGCTCATGTCAGACATGTAAAAGGTAATAACTTTACTTACAAAGTTTGCTGAGAATTTTTTTTATTACTGAATTAGCACTAGTTTTAATGGTTTTAATGGCTCTAATGGATTCTTTAATATGAAAGGGTCTTGTCAATGCCGTTAGTGAGGTCTTCGGCGTGAACATAGATTTTGTACAAATGCCCACATCTATGCCAATTGGAGCAAGAAATGGTGAGGCAACGAATTCAAGAAGAAGTTCTTCAACTATGCGTGGAGTACGTACATGGAGGATTTCAAAGACAATCTAAGATGTTTCGGATCCTTGAGCAAAGATGCAGCCACAAATGCAGTAACATACAACGTCCAATGTTGGGTAAGGGCCTATTTTAGTTCAAGGTGTAAGTCTTGGGTCGTCGATAATAACATGAGTGAGTCCTTCAATGCGTGGATAGACGGCTAAAGGTTTTTACCTGTCATTAGGATGATTGATGGGATTAGATTGAAAATGATGGGTAAGTGGGGTGCCAGTGAGAGAAACGTGCATGGCTGGAGAACTGATTTCAGTCCTAAAAGTATGGAATTGTTTGAGACCAATAGGTTCCTAGCTGCTGATTCTAGGGTCTGTTTTAATGGGGACGATGGTTATGAGGTTGCAGAGGGGCAAGATAGGCACATAGGTAATATTTCAAGAGGCATGTGTACTTGTAGGGCCTGGGATTTAACGGGAATTGAATATCGTGCCAGCATGCCATATGTGTTATGTATCATGCTAAGGTAGACCCTAAGACCTCCATTTCACACTACTATCACAAGGACACCTACATTGCAGCCTATAGAACAAAATTACAGCCAATTAGGGGCAAAACATTTTGGGACACAAGAAATTTTGGACCATTGCAGCCTCCACTTGTCTCTGACTTGCCTGGGCGGCCTCCCAAGAAAAGGACCAGAACTGACGAAGTGGAGAGATAGAGGAAAAATCAAGATCTTCCCGCCAAAGAATTGAGTTATCTGCATCGCACAGGCCTCAACAAGGGGGATTTGAGAGATTAACTAGGAGTGGAAAGACTCACAAATGCACCCGATGCAACAAACCGGGTCAAAACAAATCAAGTTGTAAGGAGGTATATTTTAACAAGTCATATGCTTGTTGTTTCGCTAAGATTGTATGGAGTTCTCAAGTTATTGAGCTTATTGAAAGTGATTGATTTTGTTTCGTCTTGCTGATATTTGTTTGTGGTTGTCAGTGGTTGCTGTTTTGATTTGATTCATGCTTTGTAATTACCTTTTTAAAAGTCCTTTCAGTTCTCACTTCCTTATTTGATGGATATAAAAGTCTACAATTGTTTTAAACTGCTTATTAAATGCATCCTGTCAAGTTTTATTTTTTGGTCAGCAACATGTTAAGGCAACACTAGCTAGGTGCAGGTGCATGCAACAGCCCCCTGACCCTACACAAGCTACCCAACAAAAATCACCGCCCCATTCCCCCACCTCTCAACAGCCCCCTCTACCAACACAAGAAGAACCTAAAAGAAGTCAAAGTTCCCAACCACCACCGTCCCATTCACAACCCTCTACTACAACAAGGAGGCCCACGAGGCATGCAAGAGGTGGATATGGGTTTGGGATTAGATTTGACGAGACCACCGGGGCGTAGTGTTTATAATGTGAGTATCGGATATCGCATAGTTTTATATAGAGATATATATGCATATAATCGATTACGCAAGGATTATGATTTGTAGTTGTAGGCTCAATTTGATTTTGACGAGACTTCACTTTTTAGGTGTCCCGAAACCATACTACTAGTAACACATAATATCTATTTCGCAAATTTGTGTTGTTTACGCAAATTTAGTGTCAATATGTTTTTGCATGTCCGGGTAATCTTTAATTTTTTATTGGCTACTGTTCTGGATTTTTTTGGACTGAAATATGTTGAATTGAGTTTCTGAATTGGTGAAAGACAATGTTCAAAACTTGATAAATGTAATGAATGGAGCATACTGGGCTTATTATTATGATTATGTAACTCATAAGAACAGCTTACGCATGTGAATTACCTTGCTTTCGATGTCTTTGAGTGGGTCACAACATACCGAATGAAGCGTGCACAATCATCTTTTGTTATTGCGGCTGGTCTTAATTCATAATTTGTTATCGAAGAGGGCACATCCAAGGAGTATATGCGCAGGAATGCAGATCCCCAAACCCAATTTCCCATTCCAAATGAAAGGGAAATGAGGTTGTCTCGGGGCAGTAACTACAGTGATCCAACAGGTTCAAGGTCCATTCAGTTTCAAAGAAAATCAGTCATTGTTGATCCACCATCTGACCTTCCATTTTAGCCTCGAGGTTTGCAATGGAGAGGAGAACCATGTCTCACAACGTCACAACTCTTATCACGTCTTCAAGCCAACAACGACAAAGGAAAGAAGGCTATTGATTAGGACTATGTGTACATGTGTGTGGCATTGGGTTTTGTAATTATTTTGCTTTGAAAAGCTTGTAAAGGCCATAATTTTGTTGGTATAGTATTTGTTTTCTGTAAAGGCCAAAATCGTGTAGCAGTGGCAGGGAAGGAAATGATGATCATTAGACTCAATTGTGTACCCTTTACAAATATGAAGGTAGGGAAGAATGTTGGTTATGATTAGTTTTGATGATGTCTTATATAGATGCCATTGTTAAAAGCAAAAAGATTGAGTAGTATATTGAGTAATATATTTATCTCCTACATTGACTAACTGCTATATTTAATGTAGATTATTCCAAGTTAAATTAAAGAGAATAATCAAGAAGGAGATAAGAGATGAAAGAAAGAAGCTCGTGCAATATAATTGGAATATCAGAATGTCAAGAAAGCAAGAAGTTATCAAAGGACTTTGGGAATAAACAAGAAGAAGAGAAGAGACTAGAGAAAGATGTTATCAAAAGAACTTGCACAATATAATAGGAATATCAACATTCAAGTTCTTGTGATACTCGGAAGTCTCTATGATAGCAGAAGTTGGAATGAAGCTTCATCACCTTATGGATATTGAAGAAGGTAGAAGTTTGTAAAAAATGTGAGTCCAAGTGAAATGGTGAAGAATGATCAAGTTGGGAGATTAAAGAAGGAAGAACTTCTTTGAATGAAATGAAGATATCATCATTCAAGTTCTAAGATTGATCCTAGAAGTCTCCACAATCAAATGGAAGTTGGAATGGCTCAATTCAGAGTTAAAGTCAGCAAATATGAGGTTCAGGATGAGAAACCTCGAGTTTAGGACACAAACCTCGAGTTTGGTACTCAAACCTCAAGGTTTGGAACTCAAACCTCGAGTTTAGATGAATCGGACGAGAAACCTCGAGGTATCCATCAAAACCTCGAGTTTTCAAGTGTCTTCAGCATCTCCGGCGTCTCGGACTAGAAAACCTCGAGGTTTCGTCAAAACCTCGAGTTTCCAGCTATCGCTCTTCACTCCACACTGTTTCACGTTCAAAGCATGGGCGACGTACGGTAATTTAATGATATCTCCTAAACCAGAGATCGGATTGAGGTGAAACCAGTGGCATAAGAAACTAGACTTGCAATGCGTCATTTTGATATAAAATTCAAGCCCAAAGGAGTTCATATCAAGGAGTTATAAATTGTGGAAGTTGACAGAAACATCCACACTACACAGAAAACCAAGCTTCAATGTTTTGAGTGTATCTCACAAAATACAAATCCAATTGAGCTGAAATTGGTGGCATATGGAAGTAGACTCATAGAGCTTTCCATCAAGAGTTAAACGGACCAAAACGGAGTTCATACCAGGGAGATATGGTCCCCAAAAGTTGACGAGTTATTTCAAGAAAGCCGAACAAAGTCAAAACCTCGAGTTTTCATCGAATGAGAGAGCATCGAACTTCGAGTATCTTCAAACCTCGAGGTTTGGAACCAAAACCTCGAGTTTTGGTCAGACGTGAAAGCAAACTGAGTATTGCAACCTCAAAACTCGAGTTTTGCAAATGAAACCTCGAGTTTTCATCTCCCGAGAAAATCGAGTTTCGAAAATCCGATTCTTCGATAAACATCAGATGATTACCCAAATGATTTATACTACTTCTTAACATCATTTATATCATTTGTGTATAAATTTCAGATGATTAAAGTTTGAGATTACATCAAACTTGACAGAAACCAAAATCTGTCATAAGCTTGAAGATGAAGGTTGCTTTATGATTTTCGAAAACAACAAAGAAGGCGAAATTGAACAACAAACTTGAAGAAACAAAGTTGAAAGCTCAACGGTAATATTGTTCAATGTATTCAAATGTTCAATATCCGCACTACATATTTGAGAAGATTTGAATTTGCTTTAAAGTCAAATAAAGCAACTCCATGAGCCACTTGTATTATTTTATTATATCTTCTTCTCCCAAGACAATGGTTTCATCGAAAAGTAGCACTACCATTCACCAAGGCGAACTGACAAGGCTCCCACCAACAAAATTTGAACATCATGGGAGACATTCTTGAAGAGCCAATATTCAAATATTCAAGTCTGCAAATGTTCCCAACATGCTATATCTCAAAAGCCATTTCTCGTGACTATATTCTACGTAAAATGCACACAATGACTATATTTTCGAATGGGTTCAAGTCGAACGGATCTATAACGGTCATAAGCTTCAAATATCATAAATACGAAGATTTGAAGACTCCGGATAGAATACACGAAATACGAGTACACGGAGCGAGAAAAAACGCAGAGACACAAGGCGACATCTTCAAGATGTTAATACTACGATTCTCATATCATTTACTCTCTGTTCTTAATGTTTACATAGCTTATCATAGAGAGTGAGATGACTTGTAATTGTGCTTCAAGTGCTTATCCATCTACTTCGAGAGAGAGAAGAGTTATTGTACACATCCTATCATTCTATCGTGAGATACTCAAGATTGGGTGATCTTGAGTGGGAAACACATTGTGTTGATTACGGCTTATGGGGAGTGAATCCTAGGGAGAGGATTACTTCGAGTACGAGTGTGTGATCAAGCAAGTGTATTGATTACAGTTTGTAAGGGGGAGTGAATCCTAGTGAGAGGATTACTTCAAGTACAGATCGTGTAATCAAGTTGAAAGAAGATAGTGGATTGAAAATCTCAAGTGGAGCTTGGGATTTGGACGTAGGTCAAGGATTGGGCCGAACCAAGATAAATCAGTTTGCACATTCTCTTCCCTTATCTCTTATATTTCCAAGATATATATACGAATGTGCATACATGTTTGAATGATTGACTGTTGCTTTATCAATTATTATTGTCATTCAAACTGCTTTCAATAAGTTGCGAAAAGAATTTCAAAGTTCCTAAACTTTTATCAAACACCCAATTCACCCCCCCTCTTGGGTGATAGCCAGGTCTTTCAAAGAAGACTGTATGTTTTGTAGCTCAGGAATTTATTGATTTTCATCTGTATTATTATTACTTAGTTGAAAAAGTATGAAGCAGGGAAGTCAGAAAAATGTGCATTAAAAGTGTACCATTTTTTTAGCAAATGCTCATTGATGCTAATGCTCATTTTGTTTTGGTATATATTTTAGTCTACGCCTTTGTAAGGTATTAATATAACTACTCTTTAGTTTACTTCTTACTCATTGATCGATCTTGTGCTAAAGATGAGAGCTTTTTCAATAATGACATAGTTAATAAATAAGGCAAATTTATTCACTAAAAAAAGGTAACTTTGAAGTCATAAGATTCTTCTTTGATTATTATACTGAATCATTTAAAAAACATGCTTCACGATCAAATCCAAAGTGCTTGTCTCATATTCTAATCCTCAGTCCTACATTAAATACAGTTACTAAGAACAAAGCTAGCACTACTACAAAAATTCGATATTACTACCCTAAAAAGCGTCCTTATTTAAAAATAGGTAGTAAAAAATGAAGTCAGTGGCATTCTTGTAAATATATGGAAGGAAAATTAGCCTTCAGCGACCTAAATAATAGTTTAGGACTTGTGAAATTAATTTTTGGCGTTCTAACATTATATCGGGACGCTTTAAGTAGTTTTGCGCGAGAATTTATGTTTGGCGCCATGGACAAATATACAAAAAAAGTCATTAAGGTGACCTGAATTACATTCAGGTCGCCAATTTTTGAATTAAGGAGACCTGAACGTAATTAAGGTCACCCAAATTAGAATATTAGCGACCTGAATTAAAATCAGGTCGCCAACATTCCAATGATAATATTTTTATTTGGCGCCATGAGATTTTTTTGGAATAAAACTTATTTGTTTGGCTGTAGTGGGTGGTATGGTTTTTTAATTTTTTTTAAAATTGGTGACCTTAATTGGCTTTCAGGTCGCCAATATTCAAATGAATTTTTTTTTTGGCGCCATGGGATTTTTTTGGGAATAAAATTTAGTTGTTTGGAGCCGTAGGGGTTATGTTTTTTAATATTTTTTATAATTGGCGACTTGAAAATAAATTCGGGTCGCCAATTTTTCAATTTTGTTGACACGAAAATAGTTTAGGTCGCCTAAATTAAAAAATTGGCAACCTGAATTTACTTTTAGGTCGCCAATTGTTAAATTTTGTCGAGCTAAATTTTATTTCAGGTCGCCAAAATTCCTTTAATGTGGCAATTAGCCCTTATTCGTCACCCTGTCTTAGTATTTCAAAGGTTTCCCTCGCTTCTCGTTGAACCGACTCGGTCCCTTGTTCGATTATTGACGGCGAACCCTAATCGCGATCTTACCCTCACTCCATTGTGCGCGACAGTCCATCCCTCCGTCTTCCGTCTTCGCGGCGTCTACTATACCTCATTTCCTCTCTCGAAATCACACAAACACTTCACTCTTCACCTCTTTCCCCAAGTCCGATATCCCTTTTCATCGACGTCTCCGCGCGCCGCGCCTCTAGCTGTTCGTCTCTCATACTCCGCTCTCTCTCTCACTCCACCTCCTTCCCGGAACCCAAACCCAAGTAAGCAAGTTGATTTTTGTTGTTTATTGTTCTTCTAGTTTTGTTTGAATGTTTTTGCTCTACTTTAAGTTGTGCGCTTTTGAATATATGTTTTTGCTCTCCGCCTTCTTTTATTTGTGAATTTGTGAATGGTTCTAGATTTTGGTTGTTTGCATGAGTACTTCCCTTTGTTATTGAGGGGTGAGAATCATTAGTGTGCATGATATGTAAGGTGTAAAAAATATTAGAGTAGGTGAGTTAGTTAGAGAATTAGGAGTTGGTTAATAAGGAATTAGTTAGTAAGTCTGTTATTACTATTAGTTAGGATTACCGTTATGACTATAGTTGTGATTAACTCTAAGGCTAGCCTATATAAAGGGAAGAGCCTAGACTAATTACTCATGTATTGATTCATATTGTGTATGATTTCTCCGATCGTGTCGCATGACGAGCCTCCAAGCCCAGTGTTGTCGGTTTCATGTTTCTGGATTGTTGTTGGTTTATTGATAATTTATGGGTGTTTGGATTGGAAAGAATTAGATTTAGAAATTGAAGGGGATGTTTGATCAAGCTAAACGTATAAATCAAGCTGTCCCTTGCCTCCTCATATTCTCTTGAATGAATCCAAATATAGTCTCTAAATATAGTCTCTATTTGATGTGTTCCAACTCCCAACTGGGGAGTCCTTCTCAAAACGTATAACATTGATGATCTGATTTAAACATATGCTTACTTTTGTTTTTTAGAAATTCTCATCGGGCATTTACAAATGGGCTTTTACTGATGTGACTGCTTCACTTGTTTCTCCGTTTAACACTAATGTGATTGCAAATGCCTGCTTAGAGAACTTACATTGTTAACTAGATTTCCTATTACCGCTTACAATTAAGTTTTGTACTTGGTTCTCAATAGAACAACCATATGTCCATAATGCATATATCGGCGATAAGAGATTAAAGGAGAATCATCCTTAGTTTTTTTGACTACTTGCTGAGGAATCTTGGAAACGGTTGTGCTCTCAAATTAGGTCAGTTGCTTTCATTTTATTCACAAACATTTATATTTTCCTTATATATACCTTCTTACTGAGTGAGAACAACATTTTTGTCTTGTGGCTTGAGGGTTTACCATTATTGATTTAAACGTTTTAAATCCAGTCCTTGAATTGTTCTTTTGTCTTTCCTTTATTATTTCCCATTTGAAGTACATGAACTTGATTAAAAAAATGATATGTTAGCTAGTAAGAATAATTCTAATGTTCTATTTGTTGATGAAATTGTTGGATTTACACTTTGTTCATATGACTGTATGCTATGGGATTGGAGTATATTGTTCTGTTTAAATTGATTTCATTGGAAATACTTTTCCATTTAATCCCATTTTTTTTCCTAAACTTTACGAAGGAGTGAGTTACCTTTTATCCTCCATAAAAAAAATTGGTGGCGCTGCTACCGAAACCCCGAATCCCATCACTAATTGTGCACACAAAAACTTTAAATTGGTTGTTATTGAAATTTTGGGATGTCTTACTTTTAAGGGGAAATGCTGCCGAAATTTTCTTAAAAAAAGCATGACGTTCTTGAAATTGTTATGAACTTGACTATTGTTGGAAATGTCGTAGGTGGTAATAAAATGGGTCATAGTTGGATGAGTGTATTGATAACTAGTGAAGCATATGAGAATGGGGTGGAAGAGTTTATTGAATTTGCTAGAAGGAATGTGGCTACAAAAAATGGGATGTATTATTGTCCATGTGTTAATTGTTTAAATGGGAGTCGAAAGGATATTGCTGATATAAGGGATCACCTACTTTGTGATGGAAAACACCTTCGATACACAACGTGGATATGGCATGGTGAGGAAGTAAGTACTGGTACGTCCACGAAAATGAAGTTGAGGATGATGATGGAATCGAGAAAATGATTCATGATGTTGAGCGGAATCTTTTGCACAATCGGGTGAATGTGATAGCGTGCGAGTGATGCAGAGACACCTTTGTTCCCTGGGTGTACTAAGTATACACGGTTGATCGAGACCTTACATTTGGTCAACTTAAAGGCAACTTGTGGGTGGACCGATAGCGTTTCACGTCGCGCTTGAATTGTTGTGTGATATGTTGCCGAGATGATAATGTACTTCCAAATCGTATGTATGAGGCCAAGAAAATCTTGTCTACGATGGGTATGGAGTATAAGAAAATACACAGTTTCCCTAATGACTGCATATTGTACATAAACGAGTATGAAGGCCTCAGTAATTGTCCAAAGTGTAAAACTTCACGATACAAAGTGAAGAAATGTAGTGTTTCTGGAGAGCAGACAACAAAAAGGCAACCTTTGAAGGCATTATGGTATCTTCCAATAATTTTGTGGTTTAAGCGTCTGTTTACTAGTGAAGCAACGGCGAAGAAGTTGAGATGGCATTATGATGAGAGAATATCCGATGGAAAATATTTTCGGCACCCGGCTGACTCTCCACAATGGAAGAAAATAGATGAAATGTTCCCTATATTTGGCAGTGAGCCAAGAAACCTTCGGTTGGGGCTTTGTACAGATGTCTTCAATCCATATCGAACTCTTAGCAGCACCCATAGTACATGGCCGGTTCTCCTTGTAATATACAACTTACCTCGCTGGCTATGTATGAAACGCAAGTATGTGATGCTTTCTATGATGATTTCTGAACCAAAACAACCCCGGAACAATATCGATGTGTACTTGGCGCCTTTGGTTGAGGATTTGAAGAAGTTGTGGGAGGAAGGCGTAGATGTGTTTGATCCATATAAGAAGGAGTCCTTCAAGTTGGGTGCAATGATTTTTACAACGATAAACGACTTTCCTGCATACGGAAATTCGTCAGGGTACAGTGTGAATGGGCATAAAGCATGTCCAATATGTGAAGCAGACACAAACTTCCATCAACTAAAGCACGAAAAACACGGTCTACCTCGGTCACAGGAGGTTTCTTCATCGGTTCCACCCATATCGTAAGTTAAGAAAGCATTTTAACGGCTTACCAGAGCAGAGCACGGCTCCAAATGTTAACTCCTGTATTTTGATGATCACAATTTCCAAATTATTGAATTAAGTATTTCATGAGTTTCTAGTAATCATACTCGAGCAGAGCATAATCATGCTCGAGCAACATCGGGCTCTATGGAAAAGTAGAAGTAAAGTAAAGGTGAGCTTGCCCGAGCAACTATTGAACCTGCTTGAATAACATCAAGAAGCATGATCATGCTCGAGCAAGATAATATCCATGCTCGAGCAACATCGTGGCAAGGCAAATTTGAGAACTTCAATATGCCTTGCTTGAGCAAAGGAAATTGCTTGGCCGAGCACCATGCTCGAGCAGAAGAAATATCTTGCCCAAGCATCGTCTCATCTATGTTGTATTCTTGCCTCTGTCCACACCTTGCCTGAGCAAGCATAAAGGTATACTCGAGCAACGGCGAAGCTCAACTACTTTCTTGAAGCTTGCCCGAGCATGAATTAAATCAGGCTCGAGCACCATGCCCGAGCAAACAAAAAGCATGCTTGAGCATCATTAATCTGAAGTGCCTTGTTCTTACACAAGGGAGCCTTGCCCGAGCATGAAGAATTTCTTGCCGAGCATCATGCTCGAGCAAAGGAAAAGGTTTGCCCGAGCAGATTGTGTCTCCTTCTTAATGTCGCCTCGCTTGGAGTTTGCCCGACCAAGAATATAATCTTGCTCGAGCAACGTCGACTGGAAGCTATTTTCCCTGCACATTGAAAAGCTTGCCCAAGCATGAAAATCATCATGCTTGAGCAGGGAAAATAATCTTTTTCGAGCATCAGCGACCAAGAACTTTTATAACTGAATCATAAGAAGCTTGCTCGAGCAAGTTTGGAATGTTGCTCGAGCAAAGGTGTCTCTGTTTTGCAAACTCCCATCTCATGTAATTCTCCAAATCATTGTTCCGAGTTTATCACTTCGATTATTACTTATTGAGATTACCAAATGCTTTTAACCAGTGTGTTGATGAGTTTTAGATTATCTAGACACAAATTACCAGCGGATTTGAAAAAAGCAATTTTGTCTGACAGAAGCATTAAATGAAGTTACCTAAACCAGTGCTAAATTTGTTAAAGCAATTCTGATCAGAGTAAAGCTTCTCTGCTATTCCAACTACGCATTAAATGCTATCTCACAACGGCTAAACAAAAGGAATGAAAGAGAATATCAACTCTGCAGAATCAACTTGAATGACGAACGAGAAATCAACAACGAAAGCCTCATCAGTCTAAACGGACATATTCATGTCTCTCAACAGCTACTTGAAGAACTTCACCAACGGTCATTAATTGTCTTCTCTATAAATAGCCGAAGCATTCAATTCACCAACCACCGAAACGTTGTGCAATTAATTTGAGTTCAAATTCATTCGTTGTTTCAACTGTTTCATTAATATCTTCGGATATTGTGTGTTCTTCAGTGGTCATTTATATCTACTCGTGAGGAGTCATTAAACACTTATTTATTTCATTCAGATAGTCAGACTTAAGGTTGAGGAACCTTAAGTGAGGGTGTATTAATCACAACTTGTAAGGGGGAGTGTAGTGTTAGAGGATCATCCTTCGTTTACAGAGTGTGTAATTATATTTGAAAGATAGTGGAATCTCAAAGTGTTCTAGGATTTGGACGTAGGTCGGTGGATTAAGATCGAACCAGTACAAATCGTCTTGTGTCCAATTCACTTCTTTGTCTCCATCTTATATCTTTGTGTCATCGTGTGGATTTCGAAAAGAGTTTTTGAAATCACCTATTTACCCCCTCTAGGTGATATTCCATCTTCATTTGGTATCAGGGCATAGGTTTCTCAGTTGGGCTTAACATCCCGAGATAGATTATGGAAGGAATATTACCTGATGGTGCTTCAATCAATCGTCCACCTGGCTTCAACGAAGAACATTATTCATTCTGGAAAGCAAAGTTCAGAGTGTTTGTATTAGCCACCGAATATGGGCTCTGGCGAGTAATAGAGACGAGAGACTATGTTCCCATAAAGATTGAAGGTGGCCTCTTGGTTCCTAAGTTAGAGGAGGAGTTTGATGAAAAAGATAAGAGAAACATTACTCATAACAGCAAGGCTATTCTAATGTTGCAAAGTGCTCTCAGTCAAAAGGAGTACTTTCGAATATCGAATCTGTCAACTGCAAAGGAAATGTGGAAAGCTCTGGAGGTAGCATATGAGGGAACCACTGGCATTAAAGAAAATCGCATCAGTATGCTAACCACCGAGTATGATCTTCTTCAGATGAAGAATGGAGAAACTATTGTTGAGTTTCAACTTCGCTACACTCATCTTGTCAATCAACTGGCAGCCTTGGGTAAAACATATGAACAAGGTCCTCAAGTTAGAAAAATTCTCAATGTCCTAACAAAACATTGGGAAGCAAAAGTTACAGCAATAGAGAAGACTCGTGGAGAATCAATTGTGTCCGTTGTTGCACTATTCGGGAGCTTATCTAAATACAAAAGTAAGCTGAAATTCAAGGTTTGATCAGTTTGTTTGTTTTGCCAAGAAGGTCCAAAACGAGAAAGGAATTTCAATTTCAGGAATTAGAACTTATCATGGAGGAAAATTTGAAAACCATGCATTTGGCAAGTTCTGTGACAACAATGGTGTAGATCACAACTTCTCAGCCCCAAGGACTCCTCAACAAAATGGTGTTGTGGAAAGAAAGAATCGAGTCTTCACTGAGATGGCGAGAGCAATGCTAAATGAGAACAACATTTCCCAAGTGTTCGGGGTGATGCAATGAATACGGCTTGCTACATCTCAAATCGGGCATACCTCCGTAGCGGTTGAACAAAACTCCCTATAAGCTGTACAAGGGAAGAAAACCAAACTTGGCTCACCTGCATGTTTTCGGATGTAAGTGCTTGATCCACAACAATGGTAAGGACAATTTGGGAAAGTTTGATCCCAAAGCGGATGAAGGTATATTTCTAGGCTATTCAAATAGGAGTAAAGCTTATAGAGTTTTTAACACTCGTACTCATATTGTTGAAGAGTCAGTGCATGTTGTTTTCAGTGAGTCCAAAACTGATAAATCCTTGGATGATGAAGAGGAAAATGTTTTCAAAAATCAATTCTTTTCGAAAACCACTCTTGCATCTACTGAAAATCCTGAAAATGTTTTTTAGGCTGATCCCCAAAATAATCTTGAAAATTCTGATCAGTCTCAGCCTAAAGCTTGGAAGTTCATAAGGAATCATCCTTTGGACCAAGTAATAGGTTATTCAAATCAAGGAGTAAGAACTAGAAACAACACTTTAAATGAAGTAACTTTTTCTGCATTCATATCTCATATTGAACCCTCTAAGATTGATGAAACCTCTCAAACAATGATTGGGTGATAGCAATGCAAGAGGAACTACATCAATTTGATAGAAATCAAGTTTGGGATTTGGTACCTAGGCCCAAAGACCATCCGGTCATTGGCACCAAATGGGTATTCAAGAACAAACATGACGAATCACCAATTATTGTCTGTAACAAGGCAAGATTGGATGCCAAAGGCTATAATCAAAAAGAAGGAATTGATTATGAAGAAACTTATGCTCCAGTGGCAAGATTTGAAGCAATAAGAGTTCTTCTAGCCTTTGCTTGTATAAAAGGTTTCAAACTTTATCAAATGGATGTGAAAAATGCTTTTCTAAATGGTTTTATACAAGAGGAAGTTTATGTAGAACAACCTCCTGGTTTCGAAAATGATCATCATCCAGATCATGTATATCGTTTCAAAAAGGCCCTATATGGTCTTAAACAAGCTCCTAGAGCTTGGTATGAGCGATTAAGCAAGTTCCTTCTTGATCAAGGATTTATTAGAGGAAAAGCTTATACGACCCTCTTAATCAAAAGTAATAATCTTAATGAAGTTTTAATTGTCCAAATATATGTTGATGATATTATATTTGGTGCTTCTAATGAAGTTTTGTGTGAAGAGTTTGCTAAGAATATGCAGGGAGAGTTTGAGATGTCTATGATGGGAGAGCTCAACTATTTCCTTGGTTTTCAAATTAAACAAAGAAAAGATGGAATCTTCATATCCCAGACCAAGCATCTCAATGATCTACTGAAGAAGTTTGGAATGGACCAATGCAATGTAGTTGATACTTCAATGAGCTCAACCACTTCATTGGATGCTGATGAAGAGGGCAAAGACTTCCATATTACCAAATATAGAGGAATGATTGGATCATTACTCTATCTTACTGCAAGTCGTCTTGACATCCAATTCAGTGTGGTAATGTGTGCAAGATTACAATCTTCTCCAAAGGAGTCACATGCTGAAAATGTAAAGAGAATCTTCAGATGTCTTGCCGACACAAAAACCCTTGGATTGTGGTTTCCCAAAGGTCAACCTGAACATTTGTTTGCATATTCAGACTCGGATCATGCTGGCTACAAGACGGATAGAAAGAGCACAAGTGGCCAATGTGAGTTCATTGGTAGCTCACTTGTCTCCTGGTTCAGCAAGAAGCAAACAAACGTGGTTGTGTCTTCTACTGAAGCTGAATATGTAGCTGCCTCAAGTTGTTGTGCTCAAGTCCTATGGCTCAAGCAACAACTATCTGACTTGGGAATCAACCTGAAGGAGATCCCAATATTGTATGACAACACAAGCATAATTAGCTTGGCCAAGAATCCAGTTCAACACACTCGAACTAAGCATATTGATGTGAGGCATCACTTCATAAGGGATCATGTTCAAAAGAAGGATATCAAGGTCATGTTTATCCCAACACATCTCCAACTTGCTGACATCTTCACCAAACCTCTTGCAAAAGAGAAATTTAACTTCATTAGAAGAGAATTGGGAATGATAAATCCCAATGAGCTGTAAGTATTTCTCTGTATCTCAATGTTAGTTATTGTTTTGATGATTACTAGAAACTAACTTAAGCATCGGAGTGTCTAGTTATGTTTTATACATGATGCTTAAAAATCTGAATTTTGCGGTCAATGAGTGAAAACTCGAGTTTTGGTCTTGATGTGTCGAGGTCAGAGAAAGGTTGAGATTTCTGGAGAAATTGAAAACCCGAGCTTCCATCAGACCGAAATCAATCAAGTTTTTGAAGAATGGTGAAAACTTGAGTTTTGGGACAAAACTCGAGTTTTAATCGCTGAAATCTCAAAGGTTCACATAACGCCTTTGAAGTCCAGTTAGTAACCATTTGTCAAAACTCAAGTTTTGGAACAAAACTCGAGTTTTGGTCAAACCTATATATATGTGACATTGTTTGAGTTCTTCAAAACTCGACTTAAAACTCAAGTTTCAACCTAGGTTTTTAGGTTTTCTCTCCTCTCTCTGATTCTTTCATCTCTCGACCCAAACTCTCTCTCAAAATCCCCCGATGGCCTCGAAATCAAACCTCCATGAGGATCACGACTCTGATTCAAGCGACGAAAGTTCAAAATTATGGTCGCCTCCTCCTCCTCCTCCTCCACCTTCACGGCTAGTGAGGGTGAAGACGATTCCCAAACGTCTTCACCTTGGAGGAGACCAAGCGATTAGAGGCATCAGTCAGAACATCCCTTCCTCTGATTCGCCTCCATCAAAGGGGAAGAAGAAGGCTCCTGCTGCTTCCTCCAAATCCAAGAGTGTGTCATTCCAAGACCCTACAAAATCACAGGCACAGAAGAGGAAGGCACCTGAACCGAGGGAAAAAGGGAAAAAGAAGGTATCTGGAGATCGTTAGCCCGTGAAGAAGAAGGCTGCAAAGTCTACAAGGACGAAAAGAGCCTATGCCTCTCAATAAACCTCAAAGGGCCAATCCTCTTCTCAGGCTCCTCCTTCGTCTCAACATCAGCAGGAAGAAGGAGATTCTTCAATTATGGCCAATACAATCTCAGACATTTATCAACATCCCTCTCCACCTCAAGGTTTTAGAATCTTTTCTGATGGTCTTACTGTTGTACTACATGATAAGTTTAAAGAACAATACATGAAACGAGAATTTTGTCCAGTAGTAGTAGTAATCCTAGAGGACTTTCACAAGGAGTGTCATCTAGATTTGTCTCCCTAGTTAAAACCTTGAGTCTTTCATTTTAATATCTGCTCCTTATGCTACCAACCTTGCTAGACTATTTTACTTTAACATGGAGTATGACAATGTCTTGGACTCAAGTTATGACTTAGTTGAGGAACGAATCACCACTACTATTAGGGGTGTCAAGTTCACTGTCTACCTCAATCCTAAACTCTATCTTGAAAATTGACAACCCACCTCTCGGACCAATGAACCTTTTCCTCAAAACCAGCATCATATGCTTTCTTTTTGTCCGGTTCTATGTCGATGAGAATAGAGTGTTGTGGTATATCTACTCGCAATTTCATTCAAAAAGGGTGGAAATTACACCAACTTTGCTCAAAAAGACTACCCACTCTTTCATCGCCTTTGTTAAAAAGGTGCCTTTTAACCTTGGTCACTGGATCTTCCAGGAGATGATCAAGTTCCAATTCTCTAGTAGGAGGCTTTCCCACATACCTTTTCCTTCTTTGATCTCAGTCATTTTGTTCTATCACAAGATTTGGTATGTTGGTGCCAGTACACTCAAGTATCCTCCATTCTTTGGGAAGGCTCAGTTGAACTTAATGCACATCAACTTTGGAGCTGAAGGATCTAGGAAATCTCGAGCACCTTCAAGGTCATAGCCTAGAGAATCACAAGCTCGAGCACATTCCCAGGCTCAGGAAGCTCAATCTGCACCCCCACATTCTCAGTCATCCCTACCTGCAGATTTTGAATCAAAAGTGAAGCAGATTGTGGACAAGGCAATTGTTTCCATATCCATCCGGTTATAATTTTAAATTGGCAAGTTGGTGGCCGAAGTAACTAGAGGTAATAATCTTATAGTGGATGCTCGGGATGCTATGAAGGAACAACTTGATGGGACTTCCGGAGAGACAAATTTTGCAATTAAGGACAAAGTTGAGGATCTGGATGCCAAGCTTTCCACTTAGTTAGTTTCCAACATGGACCTCAGTGATAAGGTGAATAAGATAATGAAGCACTTGAACATTGAACTCTCTTCAACTTTTGGAACTACTGCCGGTCCTAGAACCTCTGGTCCTGCTTCTGGTTACTCATCCCCTTCCTTCACTTTCACGAGTCCTCAGATTCCCACCTCCTCACCAAATCTATCCACTCCAATTTTCCCTTCATCTATTCCAGCATCTACCCCAGCCACTGAGATTCTTCCTTCTCCATCTCCACATACCCCTGCAACTGAACCTTTTCATCCTGACTCCCAACCCCATCCTTCCACTGAAATCCCTACCCCAGCCACAGTGATTCTACCATCACCTGTCACTCCCACTACCTCTCCCTCGTACACCTTTGGTCAACCTAAATTTTGAGGATGACAAAGGGGAGAGAAAGGAAAGGATTAGAATTTGAGATTAGGAGAGTTTTTGGGGATACAATGTCATTTTAATTACTCGATTTCGTAATTGCTTGATGTAATGAACTTATCTTTTGGAAATATGAAATGCAATGTTACTTGCTTGTACATGTTATTCTTATGTTAGACATTTCTTCTTCGATATAGTGGTTCACTCGATATGCCAAATGGTTTTCAAAAGATACCTTCCGTGAAATTGACAAAGTTTTTCAAAATGCAATTTCTAATACACTATCAACTGCAAAATCCATTTAAAAAATTCAAACTTTCTCAAATTCTTGGAGTTTTGGTTTACAACTGTTGTCATCATCAAAAAGGGGGAGAATGTTAGTTCTCTATGTGTTTTGATGATAACTAACAATTGTAAACAAAATGGAAGGTTTTCTTTTGGTAAGTTGAAAAACTTGCTGTCAAAGGAAAACTCGAGTTTTGACTTTAATGAGAAAAATACAGAACAAAGCAAAACCGCCATTTTTCAGAGAAACCTTCAGTTTTCACCATACAGAGACTTCTCAATGTTTTCTGGAAAAGACAAAACTCCAGTTTTCATTGAAAACTTGAGTTTTTGTCATACAGAAAGTCAACAAAACTTTAAGAGTGTGAAAACTCCAGTTTTGATACAAAACCGCCAGTTTTAAGTTTGACATGAGCTTTCCAAGTTTTACTAAGATTTGTGAAAACTCGAGTTTTGACTTGGCAGAGAACTCTCAAAGTTTACACAGTTTTGGAAACCGCCAGTTTTGACTTAACAAAATTTTTCTCATTTTTTTCATCATTAAATGAAAAATCGAGTTTTGATTGAAAACTCGAGTTTTGTCTTGGCAGAGAGCATTCATATTTTACCCAGTTTTAAAACCGCCAGTTTTTCATGAAAACCTCCAGTTTTGAATTTGGCAAAGTTTTTCTCCAAGTTTTCACGGTAAAGTCAAAACTCGAGTTTTGCTCGGCGTAAAGCCTTCGTGTTTTTCTCGGTTGTTGAGAACCGCGGTTTTCTCCAAAACCTCCGCATTGTCTTGGCGCGATTTCCTCTAGTTTTCATAATTAAATGAAAACTTGAGTTTTGATATCAAAATTTGAGTTTTGGCCAAGCAAAAAGTTTAACATTTTTCAATGTTTTGAAAACCTCCGCTTTTGGAAGAAAACCTCCGAGTTATGATGTTTTGGACTTAAATCGATTTTACACACCAAAGTCCAAAACTCGAGTTTCCATCGCAGAGTTTGAAATTCAAATCGATTTAATTTTTGAAACCTTCTTGTTGGATCTTAATACTCTTCATTTTTATTTTCTATTATTCCCAGCTATGTTTAACCACTTTTTTAGTGAGTTTCAGATGAATTAGAGAATACTTATTAAAGGTTTAAAGGAAAAGCAAAAAGCAGATCAGAACATTAAATGCTAAACCCGAAAAGTTTCACATGCATGTCTTAATCAAAGAAGAAAAATTGGCACTCCACATAAATGCAATTAATGATAATGGAAGAGGATAGAATTTGAAGAAAAAGATAGAGGGGGGCGCTTTGTGAGTGTTTGTGTGTGTGTGTGTGTGTGTAAGAGTTGTGTGTCTAGTGTAGGAGAGAGAAAAGTGAGAATTTATTGAATGACAAATTAGAAACCATTAGGATAAATTCAAGACACAAGTAAATGAGAACCTATAGAAAATAAATTGTATCTTGAGAAGCTTTGATCATAGATCAAATATAAGTAGATATTATGAGCAAGCACATTTTAAGCTTGGATTTGGTTATCTTCAAAGTCATTTTCACAACTTTTGTGATTTATATTTAAGTGATTAAAGTGTTAAATAAGACCTCTAATTAAGCCATAAAATTGATATTAGAGAAGTGAAAAAGAGACTTGAATAAAATACAACCTTGCAACTAACTATATAAGCATTTGGTGTAACTAAAAATTGAAACAAAAAAACTAGTGGATCAAGATGAAGAAGTCGGCTAGGAGGCTTGTTCAAGAGGGTAAATAAGTTTTTTTAACTAACACAATGGGATAATCACATTAATGAGGGGAATTAATTGGAAAGAGAAAATTAATTGCTTCTTGACTTTGAGGTAAAAAAAATGATGAAGAGAGTGAGATAGGGAGGAGGTCGGCTAGGGGAGAGGAATGGAGAGGATGAGAGTTTAAAACGATGACCTAGATCCTATGGTTAAAAATGAAGAAGAGGCAAGTTGCAATTCACTACCAAAATGCCATCATAAATTACTATAAATAGGGGCTTAAGCTCTTCGTAATTCTCACACCAAGACTCAACGAAAGTAATGAGCATAGAGAAGAAAGAGTAGAGAGGAAGTCATAGCAAGAAGGAGTAGCAAGGTTCTCCAAGGGTAAGTTCCCTAGTTCTTAAGTTTTAGCTTTGAGTTTATAGCTTAAATGTTGTTTTGATCTTTAATCTTCCAATATATTCTTGTTTTCATGTTTTTATGGATAAAAATTACTTTATTTCCAAAAATTGATGAAGAAGAAGTTATAGCAAAAAATTTGGAAGATTATGGTCAAAGTAGCGAAGCTCTAGCGAAAATTTATCAGTTAGCGATTTCTGAAAGCAATTATAAAAGCGCTGGTATCTTATGTTGAAGATGATGTTCTAAACTTATGAGAACATTCATGGTTAAAGTAGACATATAGGGCTTTTCAAATATACCTAGAATGAATTATTTTGAGTTCTGTGCTAAAATATAAAAATGTTTGAATTTATTCTACGTTTTCTGGCAATTTTCTGGGCAGAGGATGAATATATAAAAACTGGGAATTTTTCATAAAATATAGGAAATAACCAATATTTTTCCTTAAAATTAGACATCCTAAGGATTCCGAGGAATTTTACGGATCCTCGTTTCGAGTTCTGGGGAATTAGTTATGATTTTTCAAAGTTAGGAGAAATATCAGCCCTTATGTTGTTGAACAGTGTTTTTACGAAATTTATAGGGAATAAAATTGGAAATAATTAACCCAGGGGTAAAATGGTCATACATAGCTAAAATATCTCTTGGAATAATATTTATGAATTAATAAAAGCAATATTACCCTTATAGGATATCTGTGATCACGTTTCGACCGACAAAACGTACAATATTCATCAGCGAAGGTACGTTCGCGACGTACTGTAACATTAACTCTAATGCTTATGGTATGTTTATATATGATAGTTGTATTCATAGACTAAGACTTTGTCTTAGATCTTTCATTATACATTCAGATATATACGGGTTATGGTTATACTAATACAGTTGAGTTTTGCTAGCGCTGAGGACACGGCTATACATCGTGGCACTGGTGAAAAGTGCAGACCGGGATAACATGCATACTGCATGAGCTGTGTATTGTTATTGCCTTACATATATAATTATATAGGCCTATCATACATATATTGTTTACATAAGCATGAGGTTAACCATTACCTGAGGTCCAATGGGCATTAGACCTCAGTCTTGACTAATAGTCAGGAAAGGATCATGGATCAGAGAAGGCACCAGTGGATGGAGCCGTAAAAATACGATGTTGGGCGAACCCGTGAGGAGGCACCGGTCAAACTAAATGCAGGAAGAAGGTTAACAGAACCTACCTTCTGGCATGAATCTAATAGGGTTAATTCATACCATTTGGTGCTTAAACTAGAAAGGGTCGTCTATGTGGTTCAGTCAATCAGTCGCCGTGAATTCGAGGAGACTTCCACTAGACTTTACCCAGTCTGACCAAATGGGTTGATTTAACTGAGTTAGGTTCTATGCCCCAAAGTCTACTTAAGGCTTGGTTGAAGATGGTATAGTTACATGTAAGAGTTGTAATTATACAAAGCTTTGTATTATTGTATCACATGAATATCCATTCGGGAAATTTGTAATATACCAGTATACGTCAGGCATCAGCATATGTCTGAGTATTTTATATAAGTTACTCGTTGTTCAAATTTTTAGTACATGCTCTCCGTTTCCGCAACACGCTGAGTTATAGCACCTCAAACTCTGACGATTTTTATAAAACCACGTGTCACCGGCACAATTTATGCTAGGAAACTTGGGGTGTTACATTTTGGTATCAGAGCTAGCTTCATTACTAGTCTCAAGAGCATTGTATGGACAAGTAGGTTAAAGAGTACTATATAATACTGGTATTGAGATACAATAGGACAAATACCCTAAGGAAAAGGGTTAGAGTTTTTTTTAAGCTCTAAGACTTCTGATATAGAAATCGGAGTCTGAATGGAAATTCCCGAAACAAAAGCGATAGTAGTACATAGATGACAATACTACCTAGGTTTTCCTATAGACCGTAACCTATTGCTTGGGTTCATAAACAAAACAATGGTGCCAAAGGTAGGGCTAGTCTATGTGGATAAGTCAGTCATCGTGAACTCGATAAGACTCCCATAATAGACACATATCTGGCCAATCGGTTTGATTAACGGAGTTAAGCTCTACGCCTTTTTTAATATTTGAGCATATTTTGAAAATAAGTACTGATATAACCATGGTGTTATGTTGTAGTGATGGACAGGGACAAGTTTCCATATACGGATTATTACGGAAAAGGAAGTCATATTGCGCATAGATCTGTAGTCCCTGATACAATAGGATTGAGGCTGAACCTTGAGCCGACATACCCACCTTCTATGCCTATAGCTACACTTGAGTCAATCTATTCCGCTCCTGAATACCAGACTAACCCGGTGTACGTATCAAACTACCCTCTTGTGTCTGAGAACAATCCAGAACCGGAGTATCATTTCAAACCAGTGTGTTTCAACTAGTGCCTAAACAACCCTAGACTGGAGTCCCTTTCTAAACTAGTACATCAATGTGAACCAGTATACCACCTTGAGTCGTCAAATCAACCAAAACCTGAGAGACCCCTAGTACCTATACATGACCATAAACCCTAAGAGGAATACCATCCCGAGTTAGTATACAAATCTGAACCTGTATTTCAAACTGATCTGTTATACCTCACTCCAGAAATTAACCTTGAGCCAACATATCTTCCTACTCCTACACATCATATGGCCCCGATAATTGATCACGAACCTGAATATCACCCTGGACCGGAATATCCTTATCAGATCATAAATAATCAATGACCTTTTTTAGAACCTCTGTGCATAGTGTACCCTGAACCAATGGCTAGAATACCTTCTGAGCCAGAGAGACCTATAGGATCGGATTATTCATCCATGGACGACAACCGTGAGTATTTCCAGCTATTAAACTACCAAGATGACCTTGAAATTGAATCTTGTTACGAACCAAATACCCTACGACACGTCTTGAATACAAACAAAGAGCTGATAAGCGCTCTACGAACAAATTACCAAATGGCAGGACATTACCATACCACTATGAAAGAGACGTATTTCCAATGGCTAGGGCAAGTCAAGGTGACTTATAAATAGAGAAAACTCAATAAACTTCCTTACCCACTAGACGATTGGGTAATGTCAATGCTATAACTTTTTCCTCGAGATCGCTTCTGGATGGAAAAGACGAATGAGCTCCTAGAAGGAAAACGTATATTCGATTTTCATTCTTTTCTGAATTTTCTTCAAGGGCTAGTTTTAGACAATATGTAAACAAGTAGTTATACGATGATACGAGGGATGTAAGATATAATTACTGGTGTTAAATTCAGCTACATAATATGATATATTTTGCCATGAACCTTATGTTTTATGTATATGTTTGTTTAAAAAGATTAAATTGTTATTCTTAATAGAAAGATAGGATGGAAAATTTGCGAGGAATCAGAGTCCATAGAGCCCGAGGTCGAGGTAGAGATAGAGTTAGAGTTAGACAACCGTGAATGATACTAGTACACAAACCGGAGCAACAAGAACCACAGATAATACGGAATGAGTTGCAGAGAATGCGGAGGATGCTTCAGGAACAATAGTTTCTTATGGATGAACTCCTTATTGAAAGACAGGAAAGACAAGTCGAAAGGCAAGAAGAATCTTGCCGGTTGAATAAACGTAATTTAAAAGAACTACGTAAGGCCGGAAATTACAACGGTAGAGTAAGTTGTGGCGGATTGACCCCTTGAGAAACTACACAGAAGAGGAAGGCACCCTAGATCAACTACCAAGGAAAAGGCAAGAAGCCGTTCGGTCAAGACAAGCGAGAACTATCGAGGATGCCGAGACTCAACCGTGTCCAGAATGCGGAAGAGACCATCGAGGACTAACTGCAATGGACAGAAAATATGCTACAATTGTCAAGAGCCGGTACACATTAACTATCCCCAAAAAACTGTGGAGATAGGGCCCCAGAGCTCAGGCCAGATATTGGTGTTGCTCGAAGTGGAGGCTAGAGAATCTCCAGAAATGGTCCAAGATACTAACGCTCAATAGCAATCTATTTCAGATATTGTCCGATTCGGGTGCTAAACCAATCATTTACTTCTGATGTTTATGCGAATCATTTTGGGATGCATACATATATATACCTTACGATCTAGTAGTAGCTACACCCTTAGGTGTGAACTTTTTAGCTTATAAAGCATGTCTAGAACCAAATTGCGAGTATAATATAGATCTTATTCAAAATTACTGCTTCACAACGTCGACGACATTCTCAATTTCGTTAAAACTAGTGGCAATCAATGCAATGATCAACAGTGACAATGAGAAGATATCATTCCCACATTCACAAAGCAGAGATAGAATTGATGCAGGAGCTGAGTCTTTACTCAAAAACAACTCAGTCACGAATAAAATTCCTTGATAATCTTACCAAATTTCCTTCAGAAAAAGAGAAGTCAAAATTCACTATGGAATTGATGCTTAGCACAAGATCAACATCCAAATCGCTGTATCAAATGACACTGAACGAAATACAAGAGTTGAAAAAGAAAATTGAAGGACTATTGGAGAAAATGTTTATTTCAACCTAACGTATCACCTTAGAAATTCCCACAAACATTCATATAGAATGGAAATAAGAGTTTACGACTTTGTGTCAACAACCGTAAGTTGGACAAAGTGACTGTCAAAAACAAATAACCACCTCCCAGGATCGACGATCTACTCAATTATCTAGTCTCTACGTCTTGTCAAAAATTGACTTACGCTCGGAACACCATTCAACTGCAAATAAAAAATAGCAATGTTCTGAAAATAGCTTTCAGGACTCAGTACGGGCATTTTGAATTTCTTGAGATGCGTTTTGAACTGACAAATGCACCTACTTTGTTCATAGAGTACTTGAATCAATTTTTTCTCAAACACATAGGTAGGTTGATAGAGGTGTTGATTGACGACATCCTCATCTTCGGGAATAAGAAGAGAAATACAAAAGGTAAATGGCAAGCAGTTGTGAGTAAGAGGGGAGTGACTCTTTACTAAATTAAATAAATGTGAGTGTTGGCTATCAGAAATAAACTTTTTGGGCCATGTTTTATCACGCGACGATGTTGTTTTTAATTTCAGCAAAGTGGAAGCAGTTTTGGACTAGAAAGAGCCATAAATAGTGATATAGATATTTAGTTTTTGGGTCTAGCGGGATAGTACCGCAGATTCATATAGAATTTCTCGTAACTTGCCTTACCATTGACAAAGCTCACGAGTAAAAATTAAATAATTGTGTGGAACAAAGACTCTGAGACGAGCTTACATAGATTGAGAAAGAAGTTGGTCACAACACCAAGAGTTGGTTATCCCAGATCCAAGTAGATTTTATATAGTCGGTATTGGTACCAATAGGTATGAATTGGGATATGTCTTCTTTGCAACGAGGATAGCGTGATGACTTACACCTCTCGTCAGTTAAAGCCTCTCAAGTTGAACTATTCTATGCATGACCTAGAGTTAGTGATTATCATGTTTGCTTTGAGAATATGGAGTCATTACCTCTACGGTGTAATCATAGAATTGTACTGCTACCACAAGTGCTTGAAATACCTTTTAGGTTAAAAGGAACTCAGTAATAGATAGTGTCGCTAGATGGAGTTAATATAAGACTACGATTTAGAGAGTAATTTTCATCCGGATAAAGTAAACATCGTGTAGGTACTCTCCACAAAAAATTAGTATTAATGGCTCACATAATGATTCAAAATCAAAGGCTTCTTGAATATTATGAAGACTTAGTCTTGTCAAATCCAATTCCCCGAAAAACTGTAAATACACCCGATGAAGCCTATTTTTTGAATTAAAACAATTGAGATGGCACCGTTTCAAGCCTTGTATAGGCAAAAGTGTGAATCACTTATATTCTCAACGGTACTATCAGAGCGAAAATTTTCTTAGGCCAGATATGATTAATCTCATTTCTAAATATTTTCGAGAAGATCCTTTTCTTTTTTATGTTGTGATGATATATGTCATTTGTAGTTAGAATTTTGTCATCATTATGAATAATTGAAAGTTATGATAAAATGTCGAATGCCTCATTACATAGGGCATATTTGAGATGTTAGTAAAATAATGGGTCAAATACTTACCGAGTTAGTTTGACCCCAAACCTTAATGAATTTCACAACATTTTCTATATTTCTCAGTTGAAGAAATATCATCTAGACCTTGATCATGTTATAGAGTACGAAGTATCGAAATACAAAATGACAATATCTTTATAGTCAAGCCGAAATGAATTCTCGTTTTCAAAAGAAGTAACTCAGAGATAGGAGTATCCCAGTTGTAAAAATTCCTTTAGAGGGGATTGTCTCCAAATGAGACAATTTGGGAAAAACGATAGTAAATATATGCTGAAATTATAGACTATAAGTCCTGTCAGGATAGAGCAAATTTCGAGGGCGAAATTTTATTTAACAGGGGGAGAAATGTAATACCCAAATAATTATTTATCTTAAATATTATATTTGGATAAATAATATATTTTAAATATTATATTTGGATAAATAATACCTATTTAAAATAGGTGAATATGTGGTCTCAAATTTTTCTATTATGTTGATTTTATTTTCTAGGCAATTACTTCCTAGAATTAAGGTGATTGAAGATTTAATTTTCTAAATCTTATTAGGGATCATAAAATATCCTAAGATTGTCATAATCAAGTATGATCTTAACTATATCATAAAGACAATCAAATATCATCAAAAGATGCCTAAATCAATTAGAGAAAATTAGCAACAATAATTGGGCAATTAAATTTACAATAATTGAAATATTTATGTAATTTTCGAAATTAAATAATAATTAATTTTAAAAAGGCATAATTAAGAATATATCAACTTAATTAATATCCAAATGATATCTAAAGGCCAAAATTAGTACACAAGGGGTTTCTAATCATCAAGATTAATATAAAAACCTATCAAAATTTGACAATTAGGCCTAATAACTCCTAAAATAATATATTAGAAATATTAACCAAGATTAATTAACTCCTATATATAAGTGGCGAAAATTACTAATTAAAGAGGCTAAGTAATTGCATTAATTTTTAGTCCTAGATCATTAACAAATATCGTCAATAGTGTTTATATTTTTTCAACCCAAATCAAAGGTTTGGATTAAAACTAATAAAGCTAAATCCTAAGGCTTTAATTAAGTATCATAAAGTGAAATCATTGTGAGATTAAAATCCACCAATGAGAGGATTATCTTATTGATTATGTGAGATTGTAAAAACACAAATCCAAGAGGCAAAGGAGGAGCATGTACACGTCTCGTTGCATACAAATCTGAATTGGGAAGTTGAGTAATTAATTTAATAAATTGTACAATGATAATTAAATCACATGCATGTCTTAATCAAAGAAGAAAAATTGGCACTCCACATAAATGCAATTAATGATAATGGAGGAGGATAGAATTTGAAGAAAAAGAGAGAGAGGGGGCGGCTTTGTGAGTGTTTGTGTGTGTGTGTGTGTGTGTGTGTGTAAGAGTTGTGTGTCTAGTGTAGGAGAGAGAAAAGTGAGAATTTATTGAATGAAAAATTAGAAACCATTAGGATAAATTCAAGACACAAGTAAATGAGAACCTACATAAAATAAATTGTATCTTGAGAAGCTTTGATCATAGATCAAATATAAGTAGATATTATGAACAAGAACATTTTAAGCTTGGATTTGGTTATCTTCAAAGACATTTTCACAACTTTTGTGATTAATATTTAAGTGATTAAAGTGTTAAATAAGACCTCTAATTAAGCCATAAAATTGCGATTAGAGAAGTGGAAAAGAGACTTGAATAAACTACAACCTTGCAACTAACTATATAAGCATTTGGTGTAACTAAAATTTGAAACAAACAAACTAGTGGAGAGAGATGAAGAAGTCGGCTAGGAGGCTTGTTCAAGAGGGCAAATAAGTTGTTTTAACTAACACAATAGGATAATCACATATTAATGAGGGGAATTAACGGAAAGAGGAAATTAATTGCTTCTTGACTTTTAGGTAAAAAAAAGATGAAGAGAGTGAGAGAGGGAGGAGATCGTCTAGGGGAGAGGAATGGAGAGGATGAGAGTTTCAAACCATGACCTAGATCCTATGGTTAAAAATGAGGAACAGGCAAGTTACAATTAACTACCAAAATGCCATCACAAATTACTATAAATAGGTTCTTAAGCTCTTCATAATATTCACACCAAGACTCAACCAAAGTGATGAGCATAGAGAATAAATAGTAGAGAGGAAGTCATAGCAAGAAAGAGTAGCAAGGTTCTCCAAAGGTAAGTTCTCTAGTTCTTAAGTTTTAGCTTTGAGTTTATAGCTTAAATTTTGTTTTGATCTTTAACCTTCCAATATATTCTTGTTATCATGTTTTAATGATTAAAAATGATTTTATTTTGAAAAATTTATGAAGAAGAAGTTATAGAAATTTTTTTGGAAGAATATGGTCAAAGTAGCGAAACTCTGGCGAAAATTTATCGGTTAGCGATTTCTGAAAGCAATTATAAAAACGCTGGTATCTTATGTTGAAGATGATGTTCTAAAATTATGAGAAACTTCATGGTTAAATTAGACATATATAGATTTTCAAATATACCTAGAATGAATTATTTTGAGTTTTGTGCTAAAAGATAAAAATGTTCAAAGTTAGGCTACATTTTTTGGAAATGTTCTGGGCAGAGGATGAATATATGCAAACTGGGAATTTTTCATAAATTCTGAGAAATAACCAATATTTTTCCTTAAAATTAAAGATCCTATGGATTCCGAGGAATCTTACGGATCCTCGTTTCGAGTTCTGTGGAATTAGTTATGATTTTTCAAAGTTAGGCAAAAAATCAGCCCTTATGCTTTGAACAGCGTTTTTTACGAAATTTACGGGGAATAAAATGGGAAATAATTAACCCAGGGGTAAACTGGTCATACATAGCTAAAATATCTCTTGGAATAATATTTATGAATTAATAAAAGCAATATTATCGTTATAGGATATCTGTGATCACGTTTCGACTGACAAAACGTACAATATTATTCATTAGCGAAGGTACGTTCGCGACGTACTGTAACACTAACTCTAATGCTTATAGTATGTTTATATATGATAGTTGTATTCATAGACTAAGACTTTGTCTTAGATCTTTCATTATACATTCAGATATATACGGGTTATGGTTATAATAATACCGTTGAGTTTTCCTATCGCTGAAGACACGACTATACATCGTGGCACTGGTGAAAAGTGCAGACCGGGATAACATGCATACTGCAGGGGCTGTGTATTTTTATTGCCTTACATATATGATTATGTATTTCCTACATCTGTCATGGGCTTTTGTAGTGATTATTGCTGAAATGTCATAAATACCTGTCATACATATATTTTTTACATAAGCATGAGGTTAACTGTTACCTGAGGTGCGATGGGCATTGGACCTCAGTTTTAACTAATAGTCAGGAAAGGATCATGGATCAAAGAAGGCACCAGTGGATGGAGCAGTAAAAAGACGCTGATGGATGGAGTCGTGAGGAGGCACCGGTCAAAGTAAATGCAGGAAGAAGGTTAACAGAACCTACCTTCTGGCATGAATCTAATAGGGTTACTTCAAACCATTTGGTGATTAAACTAGAAAGGGTCGTCTATGTTGTTAAGTCAATCAGTTTCCGTGAATTCGGTGAGACTTCCACTAGACTTTACCCAGCCTGGCCAAATGGGCTGATTTAACTGAGTTAGGTTCTATGCCCCAAAGTCTACTTAAGGTTTGGTTGAAGATGGTATAGTTACATGTAAGAGTTGTAATTATACAAAGTGTTGTATATTTGTATCACATGAATATCTCTTCCAGAAATTTGTAATATACCAGTATACGTCAGGCATCAGCATATGTCCGAGTATTTTATATCAGTTACTCGTTGTTCAAATTTTTAGTACATGCTCTCCATTTCTGCAACACGCTGAGTTGCAGCACCTCAAACTCTGACGATTTTTATAAAACCACGTGTCACCGGCACAATTTATGCTACGAAACTTGGGGTGTTACAGTTTGTGTGTGTGTGTGTGTGTAAGAGTTGTGAGAGTGTTGTGAGTCTAGTACAAGAGAGAGAAGTGTGTAATTCAATGTATTGTGAGTTAAAACCATTGGGATAAATTCAAGATACAAGTAAATGAGAATCTCTAGAGAATAAATTGTATCATGAGGAATTTTAATCATAGATCAAATATAAGGATTAATCTTGAACAAACATATTTATTAAGCTTGGAATAAAGTGTCTCCATAGTTTTTGCACAACTTTTGCAATTCATCTTTAAATGATTAGAGGGATATTAGAGACTTCTAATGAAGCCATGATTTTTGAGATTAGAGTATTGAAAAGGAAAACTTGCATAAACTACAAAATAACCCCTAAGTATATTTTTGTTTAGTTGTTAACCAAACTACCATTTTTTTATCTAGCTACATAAACACTTGGTGTAACTAGAAAAATTGAATCATAAAGTTAGAGACTAAGGGGAGGGGCATGGTTCTAACTTGTCTTAGAAGAGAAGAAATGTAATTGTTAATATTAAAAACAACCACATGGTAAATTAAAGCACATACAAACATTGATAAGGGGAACTAATTGGAGAGAGAGGTTTGTACATGAGATAAGGCTTTAATTGAATTTAGAAGAGGATAGAAGGAAATAGAGAGGAAATGAGCATGGTGGTGAGAGGAAAGAGTGAAGAACAAAATGGCTTGTTGATTAAGATAGGAGTGTTTGGTAGGAAGATTAGCTTTGGATTGAAACCAAACATGAGCTTAGACTTTTAATATAAATAGAGGCATTTGCTCTTCATAATTTTCACACCAAAGCAAGCTAAGAAACATCTGATTATAAGAGAGGAAAGTGAGAGTGAGAAAGAAGGAGGAGTATCTTGAAGGAGTTATAGCATTTGCAAGTAAGTTCTTTGAGTTTTAGTTCTTAAATTTATAGATAGATGTTGCTTTGATCACATATGTGCTAGAGTAATTTTATTTTCATGTTTTTATGGTTAGAAATGGTTTTATTTCGAAAAATCTATGGAGAAACTGATATAGCAATTTTTTTGGATGAATAGGATCAAAGTAGCGAAGCTCTGGCGAAATTTTGTCGGTTAGCGATTTCTGAAGGCAGTGTTAAAAACGCCAGTATTTTATGTTGAAGTTGAGGTTCTAAAATTCTGAAAGACTTATTGGAAAAAGTAGACATATAGAGATTTTCAAATATACCTAGAGTGAATTATTTCGAGTTCTGTGCTAGTTGATACAAATTCCCAAAGTTGGGCTATGATTTCTGGAAAATTTATGGGCAGAGGTTAGGAACATTAAATCTGGGTGTGTCTCGTGCAATCTGGGTAGAAATGAGTAATTTTCCTTAAAACTAGACATCTTCAGGATTCCAAGGAATTTTACGGATCCTTGTTTCGATTTTGGAGGAATTAATGGTGATATTTCAAAGTTAGGCGAAAAATCAGCCTTAATCTTTTTGTCATCAGCGTTTTTGTACGAAAATTCAAGAAATTATTTGAAAAAAAAATACACAGCGGTAAAATGGTCATTTGTGACTAAGATATCTATTAGGATATTATTTATGAATTAATAAATGCGATGGTACTATTATAGGCTGTCCGAGAACACAAATTGATAGACAAAACATACCACTTTCTACACAGACTAAGGTACGTTCGCGGCGTACTGTAACACTAACTCTAATGCTTATTGTATGCTTATATGTAATAGATACTTTCATAAAGTCATGTGTAATACCGGGATATTTAATAATAGGATAATTATTTATTATATAAATAATATTCCTTAAATATTTCATTTGAGTAAATATTACCTATTTAAAAAAGGTGAATATGTGGTCTCAAATAAAGAGTATAATTGTCCTATTGCCTTAGGTAAAATTGTATTAAAATTTGAAGAGATAAGTTGCCAAACAGCTAAAATTACATTTATGGGGTATAAAATGGACTGAAAATATTATGATAAATCTTAGAAGGCAATAAAATAATTATTGGAAATTAGGGAAAATATTGTCCCTAATTATAGCAATTTAATAAATTATTTCCTTAGAAATAATAAGAGAAAATTTAATATTTTTAATAAAAACCCTAAATTAGGCCCCATGATTTTTAATATTTTACCGGGATATAAAATACCAATGTAAGTAAAATAGTTGTGAGATAATAGTTAATCTTAATTAAGAAAATTATCAACAATTAGTAAGTGACTACTCGGGTAATTAATGAGGTAATAATAGATGATTAAGATATAAAGTAAATTAATTAAAAGTGATTAATTATAATTAAATTAAGGGGGGCCGAAATTAATTCTATTTTTGAATTAAAAATAAATCATAATAGTAATTATAGAAATATCATGATATTTCTAATAAAATAATAATAATAATGAGATATTCGTAAAGAGCCAATAGGATAAATGAGAACCGATAGAAAATAAATCCTAACACAAAATATAGGAACCGAGTACGTAACAATTAGAAATATTATAAACAAGTGAAATTTTATCTTGGAGTGGACTATCTCCGGAGTCATTTATGAAACCAACAGAGTACTTAAGAGATAGGATAAATAAGAAAAAAGGGTAGATAGTCCAAATGAGAACCCGTAGAAAACATGACCGTTGTGGCAAATCATGAATTAGGTTTCTTAGGGACGTAACATTTTATAATCCAGTGAATTTTTGTCCGTAGCCGGTGCTATCGGAAGTTGTTCCAGAATCGAGGGCGTCTCGTCCTAAAATGTTCAGCAGGACCACGGAATACCCTTAATGGGATCAAAAATTTAGTTAACCCAAGTAGTTTTAATGAGGAAGGATAGAACTTCGAAAATCTGCTTTAGGATTTTTGAGATTCGTCGAGATTACGCGATTAGGACACCGAACTGGAAACTTTATCTATCGGCTCAAAAAGCGGTGATGACATCACTGGATGATGTCATCTTTTACAAGATGACATCACAAGAGGTCGGCCAAGGAGAGTGGAAGGCCAAGATGGAGCCACGTCTCAAAGTGCGATCCGACGGCCGAAATGTAGTCTCGATAAAGCATGAATAGTGCTAGACTTTTTCCTATAAATAGGCACTCACCCTCTTCATTCTTCTCCACCCCAAAACCGCATAGAGAGAGATTAGAGAGAAGGAGGAGTCCGAGAAATTGTAGCGGAGCCCCGGGTAAGTTTTTTCGGTCCCTAGTCTTTAGTTTTCGTAGTTCTTTCGGTAGATATAGTAGAAATGCTAGATTTATCTTTAAATTTCCCGAGATAGTCAGATATCATATTTTAGGGGTAAATATGGTATTTATTTTGAAAATATATTTGGAAAAGAGATATGTCAAAATTCTGGAAGGTACGTTCGCGGCGTACTGTAACACTAACTCGATGATTATGATATGCTTATATATGATTGCTGTGTTCCTATACCGAGACTCTGTCTCAATTGTCTTATTTGAAAATTATGAAATCATGAATACACGGGTTATGGTATTGTTAACACCGTTTGAGAGTTTTCCTAGCGCTATGGACACGATTGTACATCGTGGCACCGAAGAGTGTGCAGACTAGGATAACAAACATACTGCGAGGGGCTTCATATTTTTATTGCCTTACATACGTGGTTACGTATTTCTATTCATACATCTGTTATGGGCATTTGTAGTGATTATTGTGAAAATGTCATGAATACCTGTCATACATATATTATTTACATAAGCATGAGGTTAACCGTTACCTGAGGTCCGATGGGCATTGGATCTCAGTCTGAATTAATAGACAGGAAAGGGGCATGAACCAGAGGATGCACCAGTGGAGGGAGCCATAGATAGATGCCAGTAGATGGAGCCGTGAGAAGGCACTAGTCAAAGGAAATGCGGGAAGAAAGTCAACAGAACCTACCTTATAGCATGAATCCAATAAGGTTACTTCATATCATTTGGTGCTTAAACTAGAAAGGGTCGTCTATGTGGATCAGTCAAACAGTCACCCTAGCACGGTGAGACTCCCACTAGACCTACCCAGCCTGGCCAAATGGGATGATTTAACTGAGTTAGGTTCTATGCCCCAAGTCTACCTAAGGCTCGTTTGGAAAGGGTATAGTTACAAAGAAAAGTTGTAATTGTACATTCTTGTATTACTGTATCACATGAACAATTCCTTCGGGAAAATTTGTAATATATATCAGTATACGTCAGGCATCATCATATGTTTGAGTATTTCATATCAGTTACTCAGTGTTATAATTGTTGTTCAAAATTTTAGTACATGTTCTTCGTTTCCGCAAAACGCTAAGTTGTAGCACCTCAAACTCTGATGAATTTTTTATAAAACCACGAGTCATCGGCACGATTTTTGCTATGGGATTTGGGGTGTTACATTTTGGTATCAGAGCTAGCTTCACAGCTAGTCTCAAGAGCATTGGATGAACAACAAAGACAAGAGTACTGATATAATACTGATTTTGCGATACAATAAAACAAACACCCTAAGGTAAAGGTTAGAGTTTTTAAAACTCTAAGACTTCGGATATGGAAAATCGGAGTCTGAATGAAATCCCCGAACTAAAGCGATAGTTGCACTTAGTTGACGATACTACATAAGTCCTTCCATAGACAGTAACCTATTGTTTAGGTTTGTCTGTAAACAGAGTGGCTTTTCGGTTTAAGAGTCTTTCGGTTAGGATAGTAACTTACGACTTAAGTTTTCGTGTAGGGCCAAAAACCTACTAAGTTATCTTAAGGTAAAGATCGCTGCCTAGTAGAGGCTAGACACTATGCATACAAACGGAGAGTGCCTCCGAGAATAAAGGTCTTTTGACTAAAATTCTTAACAGTAGTGATCTGTTACATAGAAACGAGGGTAGAAAAAAAAAGGTCCCCGGTATTGTTCTAAGAAGTCAGAGTTATCAGTATATAGTAGTACGTGTACTGACATTAGTACCTAGAACTAATAAAATAACCTGTGATAGTTGTCAGCGCAAAGTGGAAATTGTGTCGTTAGTAGTGCATCAGATCTAACTGACGTTGTAAAGTTTAGCATACTTAGAATAAAAGTAACCTCAGGAGAGTAATCCTGGTAAAGTTGAGTGATGATTTTAATAAAGGTCTGAATACCGTAGGGTATGAAACAGAGTAATCCTTTAATATGCCCTAAGAACAGATAAAGTGATGACGATACCTAAGTTTAAGTAAAACAGAGAAAATGCTTAAGTCAAAGTATGACTGAACATTATAAACAGAAATGAATCATCGTATGTAGACTATTTTAGGCGGAGGCACATAGCCTGAATGTTCGTAAAATAGTCAGACATAGATACAACCATGATCCAATATACCCCGCCCTCAAATCTAATGTGGGTCAATCAATTTTCCTAAATAAACCGATTACATCTACTGATGAGCTAAAAAACTGAGTGTCATCCTATATCGGGTACTTCAAACGAACAAATATACCATCCTAAAGAATCATGTACTAGTCTGAGTCAGTACATCACCTGAGACGGTATACCAGTTTGAGTCAAAGAATCACTCTAATCACCTGTACTCATTTATGACATAGATCCTCAGAAGTATATCATCCTGAGTTGATAAACAATTTTGAAACTATACCTCAAAATTAATTTGTTGTACCCCACTCCAGAACATATAGTCAGTATATCTTCCCACTCCTAAACATTATATCATCTTAAAAACCCTGAGGAAGTGTGAGTGAGATTGTCTTGAGTTTCAGAAACTGAAAATTAAATCCTTAACAGAATCATAAAATGGTTAGAAACGAACCACGTTGAAAACCGAGTTATGGTTTTCGAGATGAGACCAATAAACCTTAGTGATAATAGTATCTAAAAGCATTATCTAAAAAACTAAGGAACCGACAGAGAAAAGTGAGTTAAGAAAGTTACCTGGAGTTAAAACTAATATTAGAAGTACATGAAAAGAAATAGCCAGTAAAGATAATGGAATTAAATCACAAAACTCCCAAAAGATGGAGACCTAATAAAACTCAAGTTCTCATAATTCAGAAACAACGAACTGATGATAGTACTAATTATGGAATGTTTGATCGGGAAGGCTACTTACGGGGAGGTTTGATCGGAAAGGGTTGCTTGCGGAGGATTCTGACCGGTATAGCAGCCCAATCGGAGGGGTTGAGTGTAGCGCGGAGTGAGTACTGTAGGGCGAAGCCACCGTGACGTCAAACCGTAAAGTAAAAGCCGCCATCACAACGAACCATAAAGTAGAGCTACCAGTGAATCAAGTACAAGGTAAGTACTTCATAACAAGTCTCATATTTAATAAGTTTCCTAGAGAAAAGATTATGTGATCTAACAGTAATGATCCAGTACTAAGTAGTATATATTGTGCGATAGAATCCAAGTAAAATGTTCGGAGAATTATGAACAAAGCACCTTGAGATGCTTTTAGAAGATCTCAATGGGATACAAATAAAAAGGGGCGACGTAGAGTTCGCTATTGAAACAAAGTGTGAAATGAAAACCAAAAGCAAAGGTGTTGTATCAGATGGTTCAAGATAACAGAGTTTCTAAGAGATGACAGCACACGTCGAAACAAATACACAAATTCAGAAATTTCAACTCCTACCATAAACAGAATGATAAATGATTTACGACGAAAGCCGACAACACTAAATCCAAATGATTTAACTCTAATCTGGTAGATTAGGTAGAGTATGAGGCCAAACGAGGGCGATAGTTATGAATCGATAGATTCAACGGTTGCGTTGAAGCCGCACAAGATTGACTAGGTTCTAGTAAGAACAACTTAGTAAGTTATATTTCTCAAAATGCATAGTAAACAATGAGACTTTTGGACTGGCATGTCCTCAGGTCAATAGATAATATAGTTGGAAGTCTTGAAAAGTCTTGTAAGACAAAGTCAGTAAATGGGCTGGCAGTAGGCCACAGTTGTTAGACAACAAATACCGGAAAGTGTCCCGAGAAGTCTGTGAAACTAAAAGAAATAAATAATGTCCCAAATTGTCAGAACATTAAGGTAGAATAAAAGCATTCTACAGATAGCTTGAGTAGCTAAGGACAGAGGTCCAAATGAATAGCAGTGATCTTCTAAGATTAGTTGCTTGGTTCCCTAGTAAAAATGAAAGTTGAATTTTATAACTTGTCAATACACCTGCTACATCAAAAAATTGTCGATGTACCTCGTGATTTTTGATGATTATTGTTTCCTTGAAATAAGAATTTGTCAAACTTATGAATTTGTGTCTTGAAGTGATAAAACAAAATATTTTCAACAAAGGGTTAGACCACAGTGTGATGTTGTTATTGTAAAATAGTGTTATAATAAAAACCTAGAGGTTAACTGGAGTAACAACTATGTTATGTTAAAGTCAGTATAAATACTGGAAAGATGGAAATCGTTGTGAAAAAACTTGTTGAGTCGACGGATATTCGAACATAATTAAAAATTATTTTCCTATGCTTAAAGCTCTGTTAAAAAGTTTTTGAATGAATTTGTTCTAAAGAAAATGAAAATTCACACTTTGGTAAGAATATGGGTACTCATAATACCAAGTAGTTAAAGTAATAGTAAAAATTGTTAAAGTTTTATGAATAAGTTATTTCCTCAAAAGATAATTTCTGATAGTAAATAAATTATAAAGTCATGTTGTCAGTAAATGCTTTTTCACAAAATTGTTTTAGTGACAATAAAATGTTAAAATATGAGAACACTACTACTGTGGGTAGTATGAAAGTACTCTTTTGCTAGATAAAATGATAAAATACAAAGCAAGTAAGAAATTTCAAAAAAATTAGTTATTTTGATGACTAAAATTTTAAGTGTGATAGCACTAATACTTTTCGAAATAGTGCAAATTGTGTTGGTACTAATACTTTATTACGGTATGAAGGAAGTTCTAGGCTATAAAGAGAGAGAGATAGTAGCATGGACATTTAGTTTCCGGATTTAGCGGGATAGTACTGCATGATTCATATCGAATTTTCTCGTAATTTGCGTTACCATTGACAAACCTCATGAATAAAAATTAAATCGTTATGTGGACCAAAGACTACGAGACGAGCTTACATAGGCGAGAAAGAAGTTGGTCACATCACCAAGAGTTGGTTATCCCAGATCCAAATAGATTGTATATAGGTTGTAGTGGTACCAATAGGTATGGATTGGAATATGTCTTACGCAGCAGGACAATGTGATAACTTATACCTCTCGTTTGTTGAAGTCTCTCAAGTAGGGACTAATCTACACATGATCTAAAGTTAAAGATTATCGTGTTCGCCTTTAGAATATAGAAGCATTACCTCTATGCAGAAGTAGATGACATCGCTAATGGAATTAAGATACAATTACGATTTAGAAGGTAAGTATGGATCAAATACTTACCGAGATAGATTACCCCCAAACTTTAATGAATTCTACTGTATTTTCTATATTTCTCGGTTGAGGAAATATCACCTAGACCGTGATCATGAGATAGGATACGAAGTATCGAAATATAAGACAACTGTATCTATATATTCAAATCAAAACAAGTTCTCGTATTCAAAAGAAGTAACTCGGAGATAGAAGTATCTCGGTGCGAAGTTAGAGAGGAATTGTCTGCGAATGCGACAATTTGGGAAAAACTACTGGTAGATATAATCTGAAATTATAGACTAGAAGTCTAGTTGGGGTAGAGTAAATTTCGAGGACGAAATTTTATTTAACGGGGGGAGAAATGTAATACCCGGATATATATTTATTATATAAATAATATTCCTTAAATATTTCATTTGAGTAAATATTACCTATTTAAAATAGGTGAATATGTGGTCTCAAATAAATAGTATAATTGTCCTATTGCCTTAGGTAAAATTTTATTAAAATTTGAAGAGATAAGTTGCCAAACACTAAAATTACATTTATGGGGTATAAAATGGACTGAAAATATTATGATAAATCTTAGAAGGCAATAAAATAATTATTGGAAATTAGGGAAAATATTATCCCTAATTATAGCAATTTAATAAATTATTTCCTTAGAAATAATAAAAGAAAATTTAATATTATTAATAAAAACCCTAAATTAGGCCCCATGATTTTTAATATTTTACCTGGGATATAAAATACCAATGTAAGTAAAATAGTTGTGAGATAATAGTTAATCCTAATGAAGAAAATTATCAACAATTAGTAAGTGACTACTCGGGTAATTAATGAGGTAATAAGAGATGATTAAGATATAAAGTAAATTAATTAAAAGTGATTAATTATAATTAAATTAAGGGGAGGGGCGAAATTAATTCTATTTTTGAATCAAAAATAAATGATAATAGCAATTATAGAAATATCATGATATTTGTAATAAAATAATAATAAAAATGATATATTCTAAAGAGTAGGATAAATGAGAACCGATAGAAAATAAATCCTAACTCAAAATATAGAAACTGAGTCTGTAACAACTGGAAATATTATAAACAAGTGAAATTTTATCTCGGAGTGGACTATCTCCGGAGTCATTTCTGAAACCAACGGAGTACTTAAGAGACAGGATAAATAAGAAAAAGGGCAGATAGTACAAATGAGAACCCGTAGAAAACATGACCGTTGTGGCAAACCGTGAATTAGGTTTCTTAGGACATAACATTTTATAAACCAGTGAATTTTTGTCTCGAAGCTCGTGCTATCGGAAGTTGTTTGCGTAACCGAGGGCGTCTGTCCTAAAATGTTCAGCAGACCACGGAATACCCTTAATGGGATCAAAAATTTAGTTAACGCAAGTAGTTTTAATGAGGAAGGATAGAACTTCGAAAATCTGCATCAGGATTTTTGAGATTCGTCGAGATTACGTGATTAGGACACCGAACTTGAAACTTTATCGGTACAGGCTCAAAAAGCGGTGATGACATCACTGGATGATGTCATCTTTTACAAGATGACATCACAAGAGGTCGGCCAAGGAGAGTGGAAGGCCAAGATGGAGCCACGTGTCAAAGTGCGATCCGACGGCCGAAATCCAGTCTAATAAAGCATGAATAGTGCTAGACTTTTTCCTATAAATAGGCACTCACCCTCTTCATTCTTCTCCACCCCAAAACCGCATAGAGAGAGAGAGATTAGAGAGAAGGAGGAGTCCGGAGAAATTCTAGCGGAGCCCTAGGTAAGTTTTTTCGGTCCCTAGTCTTTAGTTTTCGTAGTTCTTTCGGTAGATATAGTAGAAATGCTAGATTTTTCTTTAAATTTCCCAGATAGTCGGATATCATATTTTAGGGGAAAATATGATATTGTTTTCGAAAATATATTGGGAAAATAGATATGTCAAAATTCTGGAGAGATAGGGTCAAAGTAGCGAAGCTCTGGCAAAATTTCGCCGATTAGTCAAACTAGGGGCAAAATGGTAATTTGCACCTAAAATGCCTGTTATAAAACTAAATACTGATAAATGCGATATAATCCTTATAGGATATCTGTGATAATGGTACCGCTGTTATACCGTCGTTGTACCGCTGTCAAGCCACAGTCAAAAATTACCGTTTTTCGTAAAACGTGCCGAAGTACCCTCAACGAAGGTACGTTCGCGACGTACTGTAACACTAACTCTGATGATTATGATATTCTTATATATGATTGTTGTGTTCGTGTACTGAGACTCTGTCTCAATTGTCTTATTTGAAAATGATGAAATCATGAATACACGAGTTATGGTATTGTTAACACCGTTTGAGAGTTTTTCTAGCGCTATGGACACGATTGTACATCGTGGCACCGAAGAGTGTGCAGACTAGGATAACAAACATACTGCGAGGGGCTGCGCATTATTATTGCCTTACATACGTGTTTACGTATTTCTATTCATACATCTGTTATGGGCATTTGTAGTGATTATTGTGAAAATGTCATGAATACCTGTCATACATATATTGTTTACGTAAGCATGAGGTAAACCATTACCTGAGGTCCGATGGGCATTGGACCTCAATCTGAATTAATAGACAGGAAAGGGGCATGAACCAGAGGAGGCACCAGTGGATGGAGCCATAGATAGATGCCAGTAGATGGAGCCGTGAGAAAGCACCAGTCAAAGGAAATGCGGGAAGAAAGTCAACAGAACCTACCTTATAGCATGAATCTAATAAGGTTACTTCATATCATTTGGTGCTTAAACTAGAAAGGGTCATCTATGTGGATCAGTCAAACAGTCACTCTAGCACGGTGAGACTCCCACTAGACCTACCCAGCCTGGCCAAATGGGATGATTTATCTGAGTTAGGTTCTATGCCCCGAGTCTACCTATGGCTCGGTTGGAAAGGGTATAGTTACAAAGAAAAGTTGTAATTGTACATTCTTGTATTACTGTATCACATGAACAATTCCTTCGGGAAAATTTGTAATATATATCAGTATACGTCAGGCATCATCATATGTCTGATTATGTCATATCAGTTACTCAGTGTTATAATTGTTGTTCAAAATTTTAGTAGATGCTCTTCATTTCCGTAAAACGCTAAGCTGTAGCACCTCAAACTCTGATGAATTTTTTATAAAACCACGAGTCATCGGCACGATTTTTGCTATGGAATTTGGGGTGTTACATCATGGACGAGACTCTGTCTTGGACATGCACCGTGACTAAGTTTATGAGGCTTAGATCACTACATACACATTCAACTTTACACAGGTTATGGTTTTTATAATACCATTAAGTTTTCCTAGCGCTAAAGACACGAATAGCTATCTTGGCATGGGTGGTATAGACTACTTAACTTTATTTGTGATTGTACTGTTATTAATTGGTCATACATCTGTTATGGGCTTTTGTATTGATTATTGATGTAATGTCATGAATATCTGTCACACATGTATTGTTTATATAAAGATGAGTTTAACTGTTACCTGAGGTCCGATGGGCATTGGACCTCAGCTCTTACTATAGCTTCAGGGTCTGGAGGACCAAGGATTGAAGATAAGAGACAAGAGTAAGAAGAACACATGAGGACTCAGCTGGAGCCTCTTTTTAGATACGTATTATCATCGCTAGTGTATTTGTATTCTCGAATAAATGTATCTATATTATTAAAATACGCCACAGACAATGTTGTACCACAAATTTATCAGTTACTCAATATTTTAAATTGCTCCAATGCTCAACTCTGATGAAAATGCTATGAAAATGTTTTTGAAAGTTGGGGTGTTACATTTTTCGGAGATCCAGCTGAAACCACCAAAAGTGAACTCCAAGAGGTATGTGATGAAAGACATGGAGGAACATGAAGTAGAGATTGAGGAGGAGACGAAGAAAAAAGCTGACCACACACAAATATGGTTAGAGAACAATTGAAGAACACCTATTTCAGACACAAATCAAGATAAAATCTTCAAACCAGATAAACAACAAGATTTTAAAGCTTAGGGAAATTTTGGAGACAGTTCACTTGCTTGGTCGACTCAGCAGCATAACATTCCAGGCGTGTCAAATTATCAAATGTTGGTACATTATCAGCATCAGGTGACCATAAAGGAGAGTCACTGGCACCAGGTGACCACCACATTATCTACATGAGGAAGGACCAGCATAGACCCAAAAAAAATTATGAATGAAGTCTTTGAAAGAAAATGAAACAATGTATGCATACATTGTCATTCGTACCCTAAGTTTAGAAATGTGACATTAGACAAAGCTTTCAAAGGCACTAGATTGGGCGGAACAACGGCTGTGACAAAATGGTTAAGGTTTAATTTCCAATCTGAAGCATCGGACCATCATTGTTCATCGCCAAATTAGCCAAAGACTAAAATAAGTGACATCCATAAAGCAAGATTGCCGGGAAGTTTAGGTCTCGAAGTCTAACCATGCTAATGTGTAGAACTTTAAGGGAAGGCAAATTCACACCAAAAAGGTTACTAAAGGTTACGATCTTGAATTTTAAAACCCTAATGAAACTACAATTGAAAACACTAGAGGGAAACTTATTGTTAAATTTACCTGGAAACCATATCTCAAGATGCTCAAGTTTGCAAATAAGATTAATGCATCAAGACAAATGTTAATCTTATTTGCAAACTAATTATAAAATTATGGACCATCTCTTCTGCCGTTCTGCACTTTCTGCTATACAAATAATGCTATTTTATTTGGTGTGATATCTCTCCATTATGCTGATATATTTTTAGAAGGCATTCATGCCTAGCTTGTTAAAACGTTGCATCATCTATTTTTCTACAATTAACAATGTTAAAGGAAATTATCTTCTCACCAAACATCATCTAGATGGGTCAAAAGACAATATTTTGATCCTTTTTTAATGGGTTAGGAGCAGTTTGGCCAAAGATGTAATACTCTAATTTTCATAATTCATGTAAACATTGTATTTTGGTAAATAAATTAGAAAAATACAAAGGTGAATATGTGTCTCAAAGGAATATAATCTATTGATTACATTTTTGTTCAAATTTCACTTTGGAATTAATTAACCATTGGTTGATTAATGAGACCACATATTAGGAGCTATACAATGTGACATAAAATCACATGAAAAATTCTTTTATTTGCTCATAAAACAAGAAAAGGGAATAGGGAAATACTTAGTTTAATTGTTATCTATTAACAATTATCCTTAACAAAATAAGCTTGCATTAATTGAGATTAGTTGCATAATTCTTCAAGATGATTAGAAGAAAATTAGGATCATCAAAAGATGGCTAATTATATTTGAAAATAGTTAAGCCAAAGAGAATGAAATAATACTTGTCTAAATAAGCACTAACTACCATGGTTAAGCTAACAAAATAATTATGCAATGGCACATGTAATTAGTAGGCATATAAACACTTGATTAGGGAGTTAATTAAGCTTCTTAATCAGCCCCAAAATTTAGCAAAAACGTACAGCTGATTGTGAAGGAAGAAAAGAGATGATTTATCATATAATCATACAAGTTAGCTTTGAAAAGTCAAATTTGGCAACTAGCCAATTAGGTAATTGATCTATTAGTTATTTTCTTATATAAAAAGCATATTAAATGGTTAAATAAAGAGGTATGTTGACATCTCAAAGGAAGGGAAGAGATTGAGTTTGAAAAAGTGTTTTTGAGTCCAATGGTTTAAAGGAAAGATGAAGTGTTGGATCTCTTTGTTAATTACCACTTTGTCCATGGCATTTTTCCTATAAATAGCCATGAGATCCTCCTCATTTTTTCACACCAAACTCATATCAAAATGGTTGAGTTTAAGAGAAGAGGAAATTCTTGGAGCAAGGAGAAGGAGTAAGAACTTCAAGGGTAAGTTCTCTAGTTCTTGAGTTTTAGCTTTTGGTTCTTAGTAAAATAGTAGTTTAATCTATGAAATAATAAGGAAAATTCCCTTTCATGTTTGTAGGTCTCCATTGCTTTTAAAATTCAAAATGGAGTGGAAAACATGTTAGAGAATAAGTTTTGAAATCAATTGATCAAGATTGTGAAAATTGTAGAATTTCCAAGTTTTAAGCTTTCTACTGGCAGCAAAATTGATGCTATTAGTTTATATAACAAATGAAGTCATTAAATCATGAAATTTTACAGGAATAAAGTACCCATATAGGGATTTCAAAATATATAAAATATGAAGCATTTTGAGTTTTACACAAGGAGTAATATATTTTTGAAGTTGAGCCATTTTTCTGAGATTAAAACTGAACAACATTGAGAAAATATTAAACTTGGAATGATTCTTGATGTTAAAGCTTGTTGGAATATTTTTCCTTGAAAATATACATGTCAAGAGTCATGAGAAATTTTGAAGCACTAAAAAAAAAATTGTAGAATCAATCACAATTTTTCAAAGTTGCTGAAAAATCGCCTTAAAATCTAGCATTTCGTTTTTAAGCAAAAGTAAGGGTAAAAATGGAAATAATAAATCTACCAAGGGTATAAAGGTAAATTAAACCTTTAGGAAATTATTCTATGCAATATGATATTTATCAAAATATCATATAATAATCTAATGATAATTTATAGGATATTCGGGAAGTCCGGAGTCGGATTCGAAGGTTGGACGTTTTGGTAACTACACGGTAAAAGGTAAGTTCACATACTAGTAACTTTAATCGCCTATATCTTATATGATTATATATGATTGAATGATTCATGAAGTGATGGAAAAGAGTAGGTCTGGGGTCATGCACCGTGAATAAGTTATGGGCCTTAGTCACATGTTTACATACATTCAGCTTTGTGCGGTTTATAGTCATGATAATGACATATGGTTGTTTTTCTAGTGCTGAGGACACGAGGAGTCGTGGCACTGGTTAGTGCCAACGTTGTTGACATTACATATGTTGTGTGTAGGGTGCTATGTATTGTTGGGTTGTGAACCTTACATCGCATCTTTGTGTGCTATGTATGGTTGATGCTGATATGTAATGAATATTTGTCGTATATTGTTATATCTGCTATAGCGGTTAATTGTTACCTGAGATTCAATCCGATTGAATCTCATACTTGATTAAAGGATCAGGAAAGGAACTATAAATTTAAGAAGGCGACGTGGATAGAGTCGGGAAGAGGCATCAGTGGACGAAGCCATGAAGAGGCACCGATGGACAGAGCACGTGAAGAGGCGCCGGTCAAAGTGAATGCCAGAAGAGGTTGATCAGAGCATAGTTTCGGCATGAATCTGGGTAGTAGAGTTGTTTCAAAATATTTGGTGTTTAAACTAAGAAAGGGTTGGTCTATGTGGTTTAGTCATAAGTCGCTATGAAAGAAAGGAGACTTCCACTAGACTTTACCCTACCGGTCAATGGGTTTGATTAAGCGTATTGGGTTCTAAGCCACAAGTCTAGTTAAGGCTTGGTTTAAGATTGTATAGTTACCATGTAAGAGTTGTAATTATACAAGTTCTATATTATTGTATCACATGAATATTTTTTCGAGAAATATTTAATCTAACCAACTTATGCCTGGGCATTTTTGTATCTGTTGCTCATTGTCCAAACGTAATGCATGCTCTCCGTTTTGCTTTACTTTGACATGTAGCACCATATTCCTAAATACTACATATCAGCGGGCACAAGAAGTTGTATGAAATTTGGGGTGTTACAAAAGGGGCCTATGGAGTCCCAAAAAGACATTTGGGACGCCTTAAATGTAACATCCTAATTTTAATTTTAGGATTTAAGTATAATTATGAAATTAATTATGGGAAATTTAGGGTTATTTCTCCCTTAATTAATTTATTTTGGGAAAAGGAATAAATTCAAGTAAAGAATAATTTAGGCCTAAAATTTTAGAAAATTATATTTTATGGCCTAAAGAAATTTAATTGAGAAAGAAAATCATTAAATGAGATTAAGGATTAGATTTTAGTATTTATCCAATATTTTCCATTGAATGAACAAAAGGCCCAAATTGAATACTCCAACCAATTAAATCACCAAGACCAATTCATTTTTTTTAAATTCTTGGTCAACGTAACCTTCGCATTTAATCTCCATTCGACCCAATTTCATCTCCATCGACCCAATTTCATCTCCATCTCCAAGCCCAACTCACGTGACCCATGATGTAAAACACAAAGCATATTCCTTTTCCGGCCCACATCACGTAAAGATTTATATACAAAGACGGTGAAGTAATAATCATTAGGAACTTCAAGGTTGAAGTTGAAAATTTTTAAAATGCGCAAACTCCAGTGAGTCGCGATGAGCCGCCGCCGCCCCTTCTCCATCATCAACCCTTGCTCCACCTCCGCCCTCTCAGTCGATCTCTCATTCCTCTCGATTCTTGCTCAGCTTCTCGCCTCTTGCTCACTCGAGCTCACATCACCATTTCCTCACCATTTCCTCTTCCCTTCTTCATCCCTAGCTCCACCTCCGCCCTCTCAGTCGATCTCCCATCTCTCTCGAATCTTGCTCTGCTTCTCTGCCTCTTGCTCACCAGAGCTCACATCTCTATTTCCCTCTTCCCTTCGCCCTCACGCACTGCTCGACCGAGCCCTAAGCCAGCCTTCCACGTCACTATCAGTCTCTTAAGTGACCAGAATCTTTGCTGCAGTCACAGAATAGACGAGATTAGGGGGAGAATTTCCGGAGCGTTGAACCCGGTGGCTGAACCTAGGGCGGAGGTTGTTCCGTCGTCGGTAGCTCCCATCTCCTTTGGCGGCTCCTCCTCCGCAACTTCACGTGGCTCGTATTTTTTGTTAGTCTCCCTTGTTCCAGCCGGCACCGAGCTCTTTATTCGAGTACTCGAACGCTCCGCTTGTGACGGAAATGGCTCCGTGTTAAGAAAGAAGAGTACTCCACTGGTAACTACTTCCGCTGTAGGGGAGGATCTGAAGGGGAGAAGCTCAAAGAAAGTTAACAATGGAGGTCCCTCTGGTGGAGGGTCTAAGTCATGGAAAACTGGTCAATCTTTTGCTGATAAACTTCAAGGCATCAATGAGGCTGGCGTAGAAGGTGAAGTAAGCCTTGGGAAGGATGCTTTGTCGGACAACGCCATTTCACTTAGCGACTCGGACATTGATGATGGTAATCCTTTGTGCACAATTAAGGAGGATCCGGTAGAAACTTTCCTACTTTTACATTCTCTCGAGAAAATGAAGAAGAGGCTTTATAAGGCTTGGAATAATGCTGTTATAGTGAAACTTCTTGGTAAGAATGTTGGTTACAAATTGCTGTTGTCAATATTGCAATCTCTGTGGGCAAAAAAGGGAATCATTAGCTTGATTAATATTGGAAATGGGTTTTTTGTTGTGAAATTTACTAATAAGGATGACTATCTTAATGCCTTGACTGGGGGTCCATGGATGGTGTTTGATCATTACCTTACTGTTAGACCCTGGGAACCTTTGTTTCAACCATGGTGTGCTACCATTGACAAAGTGGCTGTTTGGGTCAGGATGCCAAAAATAGCTTTGGAATACTATGATAAGGATGCTCTTACGGATTGGAGATAGGATTGGAGAGATCATTAAGGTGGATTTTAATACATCATGTCAACTACGTGGTAGATATGCAAGGATTTGTGTTCTTGTGGATCTAGGGAAACAACTAATGTCAGGGTTCTCTTTGGATGGTGAAGATTTTTACGTTGAATATGAAGGTCTCCATGACTTATGTGTTGGCTGTGGTGTTTATGGGCATAAACTTGAGGCATGTAAATCGGGGTCGTGCCAAGTAGCTCGGTGATGTTAGTGGAGGGGAAGAGTGTTGTAGATGGCAAGGTGCGTATAACCGTAATGGATGACAAAAAGGATGGTTCGATATATGGAGGGTGGTTTCTAGACCAAAAAGGCATAAGAAGGGGAACTCGGAGAAGCAACAGTCGATCTAACGGTTTGGGGAAGGGCTCTAGGTTTGATGTTTTGGGTTGTGGAGGAGAAGAGCCAAAATGTAACGATAGTGGCGGAAAAAGCTGTGGAAGAAGTATCGGCGTGTGCGGATGCTACATTGGAGGGGTTGCTTGATGTCGTAATCGAGGTAGTGGAGGTACCGAGGAACATTGAACCAAATAGTACGACTAAGGGTCAAAAGGGAGGGCGCGCGGGGAAGAGATTGGATAAGTCGGTGTATTGGGGGAAAACTCGTTGTGAAAACAATCTCAAAGAATAAGAAAAAAAGAGAGGAGGTCTACGGATCTCGGTGCTTTTGGAAGAGGAACGGAAGGAGATGGGGAGAGAGAAATATTTGATTAATAATGTGTCGGGAATATAGCGAGAGAAAGGTTTGACTATGGAGGAGCTTAAGATGGACCAAGTAGATGTTATTAATTGGGCGGTTAATTCCCAACCAAATATCCTCTAGTCTCCGGTGAACCTACGTTAGCCGCTGAATCTATGGGGCGTTTACGGGCTGATTCGGCCCAAGATGATCCAGTTGCTCCATGGTACCGAGACACCAGATGATCATAAGGGAATTTTGAATGGGCTTGAAGCCCAAGCGGATTAAGGCTTTTGCTTGATTGAGTATTTTATCCGAGTTCTTCTTTGTGATAATGGGGAAAATTCTTTATTGGAATTGTAGAGGGGGCTTGCGGGAGGATCTCCTTCAAAACTTTAAACTCATTGATCGGCGTCATCACCCTTGCTTCATTATTCTTGCGAAACTAAGTTGGTTGAAGCGAGCGAGATTTAAAGGTTTTGAGACTATGGGGTTCGACGGGTTTTCCTTTGTGGCTAGTGTGGGGAGATCGGAGGGTTGGTTGCGGTTGGAAGACCAATTCCATCATTGTGTCGTTGGTTTCCTCTCGATCGACAATTTATGCATTTCAATTGTGCGTTAAGAGGGAAGCCATCTTTTCGCTGACCATTTATGCTAATCCAAGTCATCTTCGAAGCGGGCTCTATGGGATGATTTGGAGAAAATTGCTACATTTTCTCGATGGTCCTGGGTGACATTAGGAGATTTTAATGATATTATTTCATGCGGGGAAAGGACGGGAAGCTCGAGAAGTGATGAACCGAGGTTCCGAGTTTTCTCGGATCGTATCAATGTGTGATTTGACCGATCCGGGATTCTCTCGGTCCTAGGTTTACATGGAGAGGGCCGAGAATGACAGGAGGAGTGCAGATTGATGGAGCGCCTTGATCGAGCTTTGGCTAATGATGCTTTCTTTTCGGTGTTTTCTTTCTCCTCTCGTATGGGTATGCCCTCGCTCTAAATTCTATGATCATAACCCAATATGCTTGAATATTTTGGAAAACGATGGTAGTTCGGGAGGTCTCGGCCTTTCAAATTTGAAGCAATGTGGATTCAACATGAAAATTTCTCCGACTTTCTTGCGAATTCATGGGTTAATACAGCTTCTCTTACTCATTCCTTATCTGATCTTCAAATTTTGCTAAGTTCGTGGAATAGGAATGTGTTTGGGATGGTGGAGCGTGAAAAACATAATATTATGTCCGTGTTGGATGGCATTCGCGTTCCCCCCAACTTACCCTTTCTCGAGTATTTGTGTGACTTGGAGTTGGAGTTACAAGATCGGCTAGATAGGATCATGAAACCGGAAGAAATAAAGTGGTTCCAAAAGTCCCGTACAGATTGGATTAATAATGGAGATCGCAACACTAGATTTTACCATCCGAAATCTAAGATGCGTAGAAGAAGGAACAAGATTATTATGTTGAAGAATGAGCTTGGTAATTGGGTTGAGGATGAGTCGAACTGAAGTGTTTGGTCTCTTCCTATTTTAAGGAGCTCTATTGTTCGGTAGATTCGGAATCTCGGTTCTTAGCACCATTTCTAAATTCCCGTTATTGATCAATCAGTCTTATTTGATGTAGCTAAAGTTCCAGGGGACGATGAAATTAGATCGGTGTTATTTGCTATGGGTAGTTTTAAAGCACCAGGAATTGATGGGTTTCCTCCGATATTTTATAAATCTAATTGGAGTATCGTCGGTCCTGCCCTATGTAACTTTGTGAAAAATGTTTTTAGGAGAAGGGATGATTTGAAGGAGGCCAACAAGACTCTCATTGCCCTTATTCCTAAGAAGGATAATGTGGAGTTGGTGTCACATTTTAGACCGATTTCTCTTTGTACGGTCCATTATAAGTGCGTGACTAAGTTAATTGCTTTGCGATTAAGAGGGGTTATGGATAAGCTTATCTCTCCCTTTCAATCTAGTTTTATCAAAGGAAGGCATATACAGGACAATATTATTGTGGGTCAGGAAATTTTGCACTCCATGACTAAGAATAGAAGCAGAAATGGTCTTATGGCTTGGAAGATCGACCTTGAGAAGGCTTATGATAGAATCGGTTGGAGTTTTCTTAACGGGTTTTATTGGAAGTGGGCTTTGAGGATGAATTTGTTAATTTGATTATTGAATGTGTTTCTTCGGTCTCCTTTAGTGTTTTGTGGAATGGCTCTCAATCCGAGTCATTCACCCCTAGAAGAGGTCTGAGACAAGGGGACCCTATCTCTCCGTTCTTATTTGTATTGTGCATGGACAAATTGTCCCATATGATTTGTGACGAGGTCGACGGGGGAATTGGAAGCCTATCTTTGTTCCAAAGGAGGTCCCAAGGTATCTCATCTAATGTTTGCGGATGACTGTTGTTGTTTGGAGTTGCGACGAAAATCAAGGCGATTGTATGTTGAATTGCTTGAATAAATTCATGTCTCGCTTCGGGGGGGTAAGATTAACACTTCGAAATCAACCATCTTTTTCTCCCCTAAAGTCCTCTTCGGACTAAAGTGAGAATTAGAGATAAGACTAGTATGCGAGATCTCTAGCGAGATTGGGAGATATCTCGGGTTTCCTCTTTCAAGATGTAGGAGGAGGAGGGAGGATTTTCAATATGTTATTGATCGAGTAAGGGCTAAGTTATGCATGTGGAAAGCAAACAGTCTCTCTATGGCGGGGCGTGTAACATTGGCTAAAGCGGTAGTAGGAGCTATTCCTATCTATCCGATGCAAGTGGCAAAACTACCTATGAGTGTTTGCTTGGAAGTGGAGAGATTACAGAGGAATTTTGTTTGGGGTCATGATGAGTTCTCTAAACTCCCTCATTCCATTGGTTGGGAGCAATTGAGGAGACCCAAAGAGTTTGGGGGTTGGGCTTTAGAAATCTATCTATGGTTAATTCCCTTTGTGGTGCAAAGTTAGCTTGGAAGCATGTCTCGTAGGTGCAAAGGGGTTATGGAGTGATATTCTGTTGCATAAATATATGTTAAGGGAAGAGGATTCATTGTTGAACTATAAGGATGGTGACTCTAAGTTGTGGAGATTTATTTGTTCTCGAGGATTTGATTGACAAGGGCACCATATGGCGGGTTCGTAACGGGCAAATGGTTAATTTCTTCCATGTTGTTGGGTTGGAGTAGACTTAAAATTGAAAGATTTTTGTATTAGAACGTTGTCGGAAGATGAGGATTGCTCATGTGTTGGTGATGGGTTAAGGATGGAATGTGGGATGTCAATAGAATAGGCAAGGTTATTAACTCACGATGGGCTAAATCGGATTGCCCGGTCTTAGCTCCTCGGCCGGGTGCTGGGAATGATTTGATGATTTGGGGAGAGACGAGTGATGGGTGTTTTTCTATTAAGAGCGCTTATTCTCTGTCACTTCCTTGTATGAGCCAATGGCGGGATAACCTTTTCAAGGATATTTGGAAGTGGAAAGGAGTGGAGCGTATCAGAATTTTTATGTGGAAGGTTCTTTCGAATAAACTCCCATCTAATTTATGGAGGAGCTCTTGGTCTCCTGCCTCTCCTCTCGTGGGTTCTGTCAAGTGGGAGTGGAGGATGTTCTACACATTCTTAGAGACCGTACTTATGCTCGGGATATGTGGAACAAGGCGATTGTGGATGTGTATGCTACTTCCTTCTTTTTGCCGATTTAAGGTCTTGGATGAGCATGAACTTAAGAAAGTCTATTGGGTTATTGGTGGAGGGAGTTGGAAGATATTTTTTGGTGTAGCGATATGGAAGCTTTGGGAGTGGCGTAACCGAAGTATTTTTGTTGCTAACTTCTCGAAACCCACTAACCCCGCCGCCATCAAGTCTGCCTGGGAGAATTATTGTATTACGAATCATGCGGGTTCTATGGGAGTGAATCGGGAAGGCTTAAGTGGGTCGGGTGGGGTTGGTATTACCGCGGGGTGGACTAAGATTAATGTTGATGGGGCGGTGGTTGTGGATTACGCTCGGCGGGTTGTGGGGGAATATTTAGAAACAGTGCGGAGTTCTTGGCTTGCTTTGGTTTCACTAAGAAAATTGGCTTCCTGCGGTGCTAATATGGCGAAGAATGGGCTATTTATGAGGCCTTGCAAATGGCGTGGGATTTGGGCTTGAGACGTTTGATCCTCGAATCGATGCAATGGAAGTTATTCAACCGATCCAGGACCCTACATTCACGGGTAGCTTTCGTATCCGGAGATTAGAAGCCTTTTAAATCGCCGGTGGGAAGTTAAGTCGAAGGTTATTCCTCGTGAGTTGAATAGGATAGCTGATGTATTAGCCAAGATGGGTATTTCTAACTCTTCTATTTTGTATAATTGTCCTTATCGCTTGAGATCTTGGGTTTGCCAAGAGAGATTGGGATTCATTTCCCCAATGATGTAATGCTTTGTGTTTGTTTGTTGGGCTACTAGCTCTCTTCTTGTTAACAAAAAAAAAAAAGTAATAATCATTAAACCAACACTCTATCCCACACGTCCAAACTGCAAAGCATGAGAGAAGGAAAGCGTCAAGCAAATCTAATAGCCATACTTCCACAACGCGTTGTCTCATTCTCACCGACGTCCGACACGCAAGATCGGAAGCAATCTCGAGCCCAACGTTGCTTAACCAAAGGTTCTTCTTCGGTCCATCATTCCCTTCCTCCAGCCGGACCTTTGAAACTCTATATAAGCCACACTCCTTCACCTTGTCCCGGTAGGTGTGCGTTTGTGATCGAGGAAGAGAGGGGTGAGAGAGAGAAGGAAGACCGAGTCCGAGAGTGAAAGAAAGAGAGACGAGAACGTGAGAGGGAGAGAGTTTTTGTAGTCTCCTTCCTCCGCCCAACGGTTCCAAAAAAAGAGGTAAGTCTTCAAGCCATATGGATTCCCGCAAAATGAATATTAAAACGAGAGAGGTTACGTGCATATTGTGTTGCTGGAATAGTATCTATACATATATAAATATATATATATGAATCATGGTTAATGACATTTAGAAACCCAAAAAACTGTTTGTTATAGGAAACCGAAACCATGTTCTTTTGTTGAAATATAACTACACATATTTATATATATATTAGCGTTGTGTGTTAAGAGTGTATACATATAGTGCTGCACGTATATAAAACAGAGAGAAGGAAAACGATAAAGATAACATAATTGTATTTTAAATAAGTATAATACAATAATCATCAATAAGGAATAAGACCTGTGTGGAAATATAAATGTCAATTTTTGAATATGGAAGGACAAAATAGATTTTTTTAAATTTAAACTCCAAAATGTCATTTTTCAATTTTTGTTATAATAATATGTTATTATTTTGTATTTTTAGTTATAGTAAATTATAAGCTTTAATTTTGATAATGTAGAGCCTTTTTGTAAGCGGTGATTGTGCGGGTTGTGTTCTTCGAGCTAAGGTTAAGCTTAGAATTGAGGTAACCAGGGTTAATTTATTTTATATGCTTGTTTTGGACTGTGAGGTATTTTTCTAAGCTTAATTTTCATATATATTACTTGGATGTGTTTTGAAAAATTATGTGTATGTTGAATATAAAAATTACTTCAGTGAAGCAGTGTATTTTCAGGTTTGTATATATATAAGTTAATATGATTGTTGTGATTGTTATTGTTGTGATGGTTATAATGTTTGTTGTGAGATGATGTGTATGGAATAATAATTTAATAAAATGTTGTTGAAAATTTTAGTATTATATTATTTATTATGTTGTGGGATATGTTGGGATGTGTGGAAGAGATTGAGGGTGAAATTGTGCTCATCGGCTCTCTCATTCCTGGCCCGGAATTTGAGTTGAGTGAATTGAGCGGACACCTCCCTGTTACGGTATATTGGTGGTGGGTTTGTGGGAAAAATTTTGTACCTTGAACCCCTAGGTGGTAGCATGGGAGGGACAATATTCTTGAAGTGACTAGCTAACCTTGGCCGGGTATACTAGCACTGATAGGATGTACCACGTCCAGATGATATAAGGAGGAGCAGGATGGATGAGTGGGGATGGTTAATTGTTATGGTTATTATGTATTAATTGTTTTATTTGTGGTTATTTAATTATTGAAATTATTATATTATTAACAAACCTGCTTCTCTGACTTGCAATCCGTTCCTGCATATTTGATAAATTAATTTCGGTTACGGGGACTTTATGTCTCACCCCGTCATTGCTAAATTTTTCAGGCGAGACCTCTAATCTTACTAGAGGACAAGGGAAGCAGCCAGAGGCATAGACATCGTGAAATTTGTAGGCCTCTGTTTGGTATTAGTGTTGTATTGATTTATATATTGCCATCATAGGGCCCTCATATTGTGAAACACTACATTAAATATTTTGGATGACTGTTGATTTTCCGAATGCCTTATTTTATACCCTATCCTATCATCGTGGATCCACAATTAGAATTTGTGTGAAAATTGTTTTGTGTAGACCCTTTATTGTAGGGGCTAATGTTGAAAGACTCGTGGGCTATTTAAACTTACGTTCGATAATTGTGCCCCGAGTTATGGATTTTTGTTGTGGGTTTGTGGGCGAAATTTGTGCCCCTGGACCCCGAGGTGTGTGTATTGGAAAGGAAGGTTTTCCATAATCACCTATTAATCAAGTCTTGAGAAAACTTTATGGTTAATTGTTAACTTGTGAGAAAGGGTCTTTTCATTAAACAAAGGTTATGACATCGTAAAAGTTTATTTGGAACGCCTTAAACAGGGTTTATGGCGTCCCAAATATTTATTTAGGATGCTTTAAATAGAAGTTACTGCGTTTGTATTTTCACTGCGGCGCCATAGTTATTGTGTCCCCTACATAGACGTCCCTATGGAAAAGGACATAGTAACTATAAATAAATGGATGTATAGCCTCCTTTTGTAGTAGTGAAAATCAGTATAATTATATATGGTTTATCGTAGGGAAAATGACAATGAGGTCCTAGTTAAGAAAACTAATCTAAAAAAGGTCTCATAACTTATCAATGATATTTCTTCCACTTATTAATTGTTGTTCCTTCACTTGTCATTAACAAGTTGTGGAACTTTTCTGACATTTTGTTTTCTTTAATTGGGACCTTAATGTGATTTTCCCTTTTTTATAAGGTTTTTGGCCATGTAATCCCAAAATATGAGCCAAAGAATTATGGCTTATGGCCATATAATTCAAAATAGGAAATTAAAGAAATATGGATTTTGACCATATAAAAATGAATCAAAGGAATATGGCTTTCTGCAATATTTCATCAAAATAAGAAATCAAAGAAATATGGCTTCTGACCATATTATTGAGAATAAAAGGAATATGCCTTATAACCATATTATATCATAATAAGAAATCAAAGCAATATAACTTTTGGTTATATGATTTCAAAATAGGAAATTAAAGCAGTACAACTTACAGCCATATAATTTATGAATAGGAAATTAAAGCAATATGGCTTCTAACAATATAATTTCATAATATAAAATCAAGGTGCATGACTTCAGGCCATACTAAAATAATAATATCAATAATATGAAAGAACTCGTAAAGGACATTAAAAATAACAATCTAATCCATGAAATCCGATGTTTAAAATAATATGTAAAAGGGTCTCTTTAATTCTACATAAAGGCTAAGATTATTCCTGATAGGTCAAATAAAATAAGGTAAAGGAAATCATTAAAATAACTAGAGAGAATTATACATTTGTTAGAGTTTTCGTGCTAATAATGCATTATAAAATAAAGGGAAAGATGAGAAGAGCAAAAAACATGAAAGATAAATTCTCATTCATTATTCAGTGTTGTATGAAATACATAACATATACCTTCTATTTATAAGCATAACTCTTTGACATAAAATTAATATGATTCCATCATAGGAAATAAAAGGGCGATGCATACTCATAAATATTATATTAATAACTGATTTAACAATATTTTAATCCATATTTATATGCATAATTGTTGAAGGACATCAATCATGACTTACAATAAAAATTCATTCAATAGTGTCTTGTTCATTCCAATTTCAAAGACAACTATGAAATTGATATTAATTCATTGCTTCGATTATTTTTTTCCAATTACCCTATAAAATTCATGTTTCATTAATTCCTCACTTCCTGGAATTCGTTATACAACCTGTATAGTTGTATAACTTTGTTCATTTTACATGAATGATTTCTTTACAAACATAAAAGTTCAATGCAAATACATGTGACAAAAGTTGAAACCACCATTCAATAATACAAGAAAACACTTAACCATATCAAAGACAAACCTAAAAGCTGCACAAATTCATAACAATATAGTGTATAATTAAGACAAAAACTGTTGTATGATATTTTTCTGTAGTCCAACAACAAATCTTCATCAAAACTCGAAGTAGCAATCCCAATCCTTTCTATGCTAGAAATATAAGAGATAAGAGAAATGCATATGTAAGCTGTGATTTATACAGGATCGTTCTAATTATCGATGACCTACGTTCAGTCTCCAAGCTCCACTTGGGATTTGTAATCCACTATCTTCTTGTTTTAATCTAGGCACAAGAGAAGTCTCTACAACTCCACAAGTTTAGTTAGGAACATGTGAATCCATTTACAAATCTCTTCGAGATACTTCTCCTTATACACCGTAAGGATTCAACCTTTGTGATCAAGGATTACAATGAATCTTCTCTCTCAAAAGTGAATAAGATGAATCTGAAGTACATTAGAAGTAATCTCACTCTCTATAGTAAATTATATAATCACTAAGAAAACAGAGAGCAAATGAGACAAATATCGAGAGTTGGGTGCAAGCTCTTGTCTTGTCATCTCTCTATTTCAACTTGAATGCTTCGTTATTTATTGGCAATTGATATTAATGACCATTGGAAAGAAATAGTCATTGATGCATTTGAATACTTTGTCATCTTTCTCATTCCATCAAATGCTTTGTTGAACCCTCTCGTTCTTGTCTTCCGTTTAACTTTGTTAAATGACCATTGTGGTTTTCAAATTTGTCGTTACAAATAGTAGCCGTTTGAAAGTTTTGTCATTTCCGTTTGCTTCGTCAATTGCTTCGCCGCTTTTTCTCTCGTTTGTCCCGCTATAGATCCGTTTAAAGATGAAAGTAGTTGTTGATGAAACTGAATGCTTCCATTGCTTTCTCTTTGCTTCATCCAATGCTTCAACTGCAATATCTTTGTCTAGTCTGTTTTACATTAGTCGCTTATTACAAATTTTTTCTTTTGTTGAGGTTGAATTTAATCTGAGTTCTAATCACCTGAAAATTATACATAAATGATATTTGTTTATTAAGAAGTAATATAAGTGATTATGGTGTGTAATCGATGTTTATCATAAGTATCAAGAGTTTCAAGATGTTGATTTTTGAAGACTATGGACATGCACTCAAATGTAATTCGAATGACTCGCATAGGTTTGCGAGTGATGTTGGATCACTTGAGTTATCTACTATTAAGATTGCTTCACTCTTGATTCCTTTGTGAGTGTCTCATTGAAAACTTCACACCATCACTTAGGTGATCACCAGTTCATTGGTGTGATCTTAAGCATATCACTCGAGTGCTCAAAACCATTACTCGAATAATCAGCTTCAACTTTCAGTACCCTTGCGAGTTACTCGTAAAATTCTTGCGAGGACACTGATTCACTCGAGTGGCAAAAGCTGTCCCCTGAGAGCTCAACTTCCAACTCTAAAAAATGGGGCAAATTACTTGCAAGTTTCCTAAGAGTTAACGCCATCACTAAAATGATAACTTACTCACTCAATTGGGAAGTTATAACTTTCTAAAAATATAATAGCTTGCAAAACTCTTGTGAGTGATCACTTATTCACTCGAATGATGTAAATCATCATTCGAGTGATCAACTTCAACTCTCATAATATTAACAAGTGCCTTTCAGAACATAGGTAGTTTGCCATACAAAGGTCAACTTCCTGTGTGCATAAATTTTGGAATATAACTTCAAATTTGACAAATGACTATACCCAAAAAAATTTGCAAGTCCTCTTCCCAATGCAAAAAATAAAATAAAAATCAGCTCCGAATTCATTATATTCTGAAAGTTTCGATCACATTCATAACAACCGGTCCGGGAGCAGCCCTCTTGCAACATCTTTGTACAACTGTGAACTTCAAAAATTCATAGCTCTTCCAAAATTCATTGACCATTATCTTAATGTATGTGAAACCATTTTTAACTCTAGTTTTATATTCAATATTGAATGTATATTTTGTGTGATACATCCATATTACAGAGCCTGTTTTGATTCTTCCAAAATTCATTGACCATTACCTGTTTTGTCAACTTCTGAATCTCACATATCTTTCACTTTAATTCTTTGAGCTAGATCTTAGTGTTTGTTTATCGCATTAAGAGTCTAGTTTCATACAAAACAATTTTCATCTCAATCAGATTTGTGGTTTGAGAGATACGACCAAATTACTGAACCTTATCCATGCTAAAAGAAGAACACAGTTGAACATAGTATGTTGGAATAGTGTTCTCACTGGAGTTGCTTCATGTTCCGCTTGAGTTAATCGTGCATCACTTGTAGAACACAGTTGAAATCACTCGAGTGATGCCTAAGAGTGATGTAATGTAGCTGAACAATCACTATTCATGGTGAAGCTTGAAATAACTCATTTTAACTATGAATTAAGTCATTCCAACTTCTATTTTAACATAAAAATTTCTCATATCAAATCTAGAAACTTGAATATTGATATTTGCATTATATTTTGTAAGTTTTTTCTCTCTTTAATCTCTTCCTATCACAGCCGCCGGGTGTCAACATTCTCGATCAAAATCTTACAGTAGTGTGGCAAAATTAGAAATAGTTTGTTATACTGATACAATGGAAATTAAATTTTGATTACATAATAGGGGTTTTCCTTGGATTTATACCCTTATACTGATACTCGATTCTTCAAGTTGTCACTTCGCTAAGCCATCTTCAAGCAACGCTCCCTCCTTGAACCTTGTGCAACACTTCTCTCCTGTGCTCACCTATCTATTGGTTGGTAGTGGAGGGTGAGATTCTGAGGAATCCCATTAGAGGACAATACCAAACAATGCATGCAAGATAAATGCTAGTGTATGATATACTTGCCTTGCACAAACTCATGTTAACATATGACATTATGTATGCTCAATACTTCATGCATCATACTCATGACCATAACATAATCAAAAGCAGAGCTTCAATCATTCAAGTATGTTAAACATAACAAGCAAGTATAGCAATCAAACATATATAAATACAAAAAGTAATATCAAATACATGCAAGTAAGATCAGCCCACTACCTCTAAGGATTACACTCCTTACTCGGGTTCCTCTTTACACAACCTTTGGAGTTGCTTGAAATTTCTTCATTCTCCTTATGGCCCTAATGATATAACCATACCTTTAGAACCAAGGAAAATAAATGTTTATTTTTCCTTTTTAACCCTTATTTCATTAGGGTTTAATTAAGTAACTTAATCTTGTTATTTTTAGCCTTTATCATTGAATGTTCTTAAAAGTCCAACAATTTCAATTATTTTTAATTAATTTCAAAAAAATAATTTTAATGTGCTTCCAACTCACATGGACTCTTTAGTTAGTATCCTTTCATGGAAAAAAAGTCTCAAAGGTCAGAGCATGCCATAATGTTCCCAATTTCCAGTTTTACCCTTACTATCCAGTTAAGCTTCCAGAAAAAGAGACTTCTTTATAAAAATTCATATATGGAGTTTTAGGTGTCCAATTTAGATGGTTCAAAATTCTTTGAACTCCTTATTAAGTGTAGCGTTTGAGAAAATTCGTTCCAGCACTTAATCCCTCGCCATTCATTCCCAATTTCCAAAAACGTCCGTGACTGTCCAGCATTGGTTTATAGAACTCAGGATCATTTTGTATAATTTATTTCTATCTGACTAGAGCTTATAAAAATACAAATTACCCACCCTTTTAAAGGTATACATTTCCTCTATCTTGTGGAATTCATAATTGTTAAAGAACATTTACTCAATGAAACCATACTCACACGCTTACTTATTTCAATGCCTCAAAACTGATAGATTTGACTCCTCTTTGAGCTCGTTATTTTATGTGTAAAAACATATTTAAAAATTCATTAAAAAACTTATGCCCACACAAATATTCTTAAAGAACACGATGGTGGTCTCATATTTTCCAGATTCCAACGTTTTCTTTAAGTTTACCAAAGATTTCTAGATCTAGGTTTCAAACTTTAAGTTTCAAAATCTCAAGAAAAAGATTGAGATTCTTACCACCAATGCTTGTTATTGATCTTGTGAGCACCTTCACTTCTTCAAACCCTTTAATTTGACCTTAAATCCACATGCATGTGAGTTTACAATCATTCAAAGTGACATTCATGGCAAGAACATCTAAGATACCAAGCTAGAGTTCAAGTTCCTTACCTTGAACTTCTTGTGGCTATTTTTTGAGTGAGATGATGATGATAACCATGGAAGAGGAGGAATATTGACGATTTGAAGGAGAGGGGTTCACAATGGAGTTGAGAGGGAGGAGGTCCGGTTGAAGTTGGAAGGAGGAGGATGGTTGGGTGTTTGAAGTAAAGAGGAAGAGAGGAAATGTTTGAAGTTGGGGGAGGGTGGATGACGTAAAAACATGAGAGGGAAGAGAGTAAAGCATAGATTTTTAGTGTTAAAGTATGTGAGATGTCATTGTGTATGCATGACATGTGTCTTTGTGCATGTGTATGTTGGCTTGTGGATATGGCGCTGTGTCCTTGGTATGTGTGTATGTGTTGTCTTGTCGCACGGTTTTCAAGAAACTATCATATGTGTACTTTTTGGATATTCGTGTTCACTATTTGTGTATTGTGTGTTCGGGTTTTGTTGTTGTCTCAGTTTGTGTGTTTGCCTCAGTTTACGCGGCATACTCGAAATTCGTAATCAAGCTTTACTTGGGATTGCGTTACAAATATTGAGACTCGACAAATGATGCCACATGTCAGTGTTTTCTCAAAAACGCAGGGCATACCCGACTACCCTGGAAACATCGTATACTTTCTTATACCGGCCTATTTTTGCTCGACTGATTATCCTATACCTCAAGACATAGTTGGGCCATATAGGTGCTCAGTGCCCCCTTTTCATTGACACTTTAATTTCATGGCTTATACATACTATGTCCACTGACCCGTATAGCCAAGTTACTTGGTCCCCGAGAGGCTTCCTATATCTCGACATTCTTCGGACTCTTCCGAATTGGGCTTAGTTGTTTACCTATTTTAGGCTTATTTTCAATTCCGGGGCTTAAAATTCGGAATGTTACACTTCTCTTGATCATCCTCTACAATTTAAAATGGAGTAACCTTCATTAAACATAGCCGTTAGTCAATCTAGGGATAAATATATTAAGCAAATGTTTTGCTCTTAATATTTGGCATCTATATTTGACATCATCAAAACTAATTATATCTAACAGATATCGCTTTTAGCATTTCAAGACTCTCGTCACTTGAAATGTTCACTTGTAATCTTGACAATGCTCAGTAACTCTTGCAATATTCAACATAAATTTCATAAAAGCAACATGAGCTTCGTATAATCGACGCCACCAAAAGTGAACTCCTTCGGGTGTGATAAAAGGCACGAAGGAATATTAAGTATTGGTTTCGGAGGGGACCTAGAATAAAGCGACCATACAAAAATATAGTTATAGAACTAATAATTGAAGAAAAACTATTTCACACACAAATCAAGATAAAATCTTCAAACCTTAAAAATTAGAAGATTCGAGAAGGTTAGGGAAATTAAGGAGAAAATGCAATGGACAAGGAAAACATTCCAGGTGTGTCAAATTATTAAATGTTGTTATATTATCAGCATAATGCAACCACATAGGATGCCTGGCACCGGGGTGACCATATTGACTGCATGAGTAAATGAAACAATTGAGTTCCCCCTACTTATGACAAAACAAACGGTGCTACATAAACAATTTCAAGTGTATACACATACTCATTTCCCATACGAGACCAAAGCATTCGTTCGCGTAATACCCAGATGATTATTTAATTAAATAAATAATATTCCTTTAATATTTCATTTGAGACAATATTACCTATTTAAAATAGGTGAATATGTGGTTTCAAAATATGAGCATAAATTATCTTATTTCCTTAAGTAAAATTCTATCGAAATTAGAAGAGATAAGGTGCCAAAAGGCCAAAAATACATTTATGGGGTATAAAATGGCTCGTAAATATTATGATAAATCTTAAAGGGCAGTAAAATAATTATTGAAAATTAGGAAGAATATTGTCCTTAATTATAGTAATTTAATAAATTATTTCCTTGGAAATAATAAAGGGGAAAGTTTAATATTGTTTTAGAAACCCTAATTAGGCCCTATGATTTTTAATATAATACATGGGATATAAAATACAAATGTAAGTAAAATAGTTGTGAGATAATAATTAATCCTAATTAAGAAAATTATCAACAATTAGTAAGTGGCTAATCGGGTAATTAATGAGATAATAAGAGATGATTAAGATATAAAGTAAATTCATTAAAAATAATTAAATATAATTAATTAAGGGGTAGAAATTATTGGTATTTTTAAATTAAAAATAAATGAAAATAGTAATTAACAAAATATCATGATATTTGTAATAAAATAATAATACAAATGATATATTTTGTAATTAGCCAACATGATATTTGAGAACCGATAGAAATTAAATCCTAACTCAAAATATAGGAACTAAGTCGATCATCCGGACTTTTTATAAACGAGTGAAATTTTATCTCGGAGTGGACTATCTCCGAAGTAATTTCGAAACCAACAAGTGGTACTTAAGGGATTTGGATAAATCAAAAATAGGGCAGATAGTAGAAATGAGACCTATGGAAAATAAATTAGTTGTGACAAACCATGAATTAGGTTTCTTAGGTCAGGACAAATTATAAACCATCGAATTTTTGTCCAGAGGTGCTATCGAAAGTTATTTCGAATCGATGGCGTCGTCGTAAATGTTCAAGAGTAATGGAATACCCTTAACGGGATCAAAAATTTAGATAAACCAAGTAGTTTTAAAGAGAAAGAATAGAACTTCAGTACGTTGCCTCCGGATGTTTGAGATTCTTCAAGATTGCGTGATTAGGACACCGAACTGGGAACTTTATCGGTGCAGGTGCATAAAGCACATGGGTGACATCATGGATGATGATGCAATCTCCTTCTAGAAGGAGGGAGGAGGTCGGCCTACCTCTTTTGATGGCCAAGATGGAGCCACGTGTCAAAGTGCGATCCGACGGACGAAATCCAGTATGATAAAGCATGAATAGTAACCTATTCTTTTCCTATAAATAGGCATCCACCCTCTTCACTTCTTCCACACCAAAACTGCACCTAGAGAGAGGTTAGAGAGAAGGAGGATTCCGGAGAAAATCTAGCGGAGCCCTGGGTAAGTTTTTCGGTCCCTAATCTTTAGCTTTCATAGTTCTTTCGGTAGATATAGTTGGAATGCTAGAATTATCTTTAATTTTCCCAGCTAGTTTAGATATCATATTTTAGGGGTAAATATGGTATTTATTTCGAAAATATATTGGGAAAAGAGATATGTCAAAATTCTGGAGAGATAGGGTCAAAGTAGCGAAGCTCTGGCGAAATTTCGCCGATTAGTCCAACTAGGGGCGAAATGGTAATTTGTACCTAAAATGCATGTTATGATACTAAATGTTGATAAATATTATCCTTATAGGATACTTGTGATAATCGTACCGCTGTCGTACCACTGTTATACCGCCATTGTGCCGTTGTTGGGCCGCTATCAAAAATTACAGTTTTTTCGTAAAATGTGCCGAAAGTACCGTCAACGAAGGTACGTTCGCGGCGTACTGTAACACTAACTCTGATAATTATGATATGATTATATATGATTGCTGTGTTCCTGTACTGAGACTCTGTCTCAATTGTCTTATTTGAAAATGATGAAATCATGAGTACACGACTGTACATCATGGCACCGGAGAGTGTGCAGACTAGGGTAACAAACATACTGCGAGGGGCTGTGTATTGTTATTGCCTTACATACGTGGTTATGTATTTCTATTCATACATCTGTTATGGGCATTTGTAGTGATTATTGTGAAAATGTCATGAATACCTGTCATACATATATTGTTTACATAAGCATGAGGTTAATCAGTTTCCGAGGTCCAATGGGCATTGGACCTCAATCTGAATTAATAGACAGGAAGGGGTCATGAACCAGAGGACGCACCAGTGGATGGAGCCATAGATAGACGCCAGTAGATGGAGCCGTGAGAAGGCACCAGTCAAAGGAAATGCGGGAAGAAAGTCAACAGAACCTACCTTATAGCATGAATCTAATAAGGTTACTTCATATCATTTGGTGCTTAAACTAGAAAGGGTCGTCTATGTGGATCAGTCAATTAGTCGGCCTAGCACGGTGAGACTCCCACTAGACCTACCCAGCCTGGCCAAATGGGATGATTTAACTGAGTTAGGTTCTATGCCCCAAGTCTACCTAAGGCTTGGTTGGAAAAAGGGTATAGTTACACAGAAGAACTGTAATTGTAAATTTTTGTATTACTGTATCACATGAATAAATTCCTTCGGGAGATTTTGTAATATATATATCAGTATACGTCAGGCATCATCATATGTCTGAGTATTTCATATCAGTTACTCAGTGTTATACTCGTTGTTCAAATTTTTAGTACATGCTCTTCGCTTCCGCAAAACGCTAAGCTGTAGTACCTCAAACTCTGATGAATTTTTATAAAACCTCGTGTCACCGGCACGATTTAGGCTATGGAAATTGGGGTGTTACACGTTCAGTGATTTTGCAATGTAGAGCGACTAAACTCAGATAATATATTTGAAGAAAACATTATAGAAGCAATAAAGAAGTTGTGTGCCTCATGGCTCATGAACCTGAAATGGCTCGCAGAGACTCAAGCAAATCGTGAACAACTCCAAAATTTAGACAAATTTGATACTAGTACAAGCATAGGGCTGGCACAGGATAAATAAACTGAGCACATAAATCTTAAATTACCATAAATCAAGAACACAACATTGGTATTCCATGTACTAATATGACGCATTAGTCGTTGCTATAAACATGAGGAAGTAAAAAGATGGAAATAGATGACACTTCCTAAGGAAGTGTTTTGATTTTCTTCTCATGTGCTCCCTTTATCACTCCCTGCCTCTCCGACTCTCTTCGTCTCTTGGGCGCTGTGGTAAAAATTTAAAACCTGATTTTAAAATAAGCCAGAGGAAAGGACTTTTTTGTGAGCTTAGAATGACATTGTGTTCAAATTTATTCTGTTTTTATTTTGTTTAAAAAAAACTCGCAATTCATTGCATTTTTTAATTATATATCTCCATCAGAGGCAACAAGCTAACAAACTGGATGCATAACTCAAGTCATTTATCGAAAGAGGATACATGGGATCTCAATTCAAGCAAAAAGAAATTGAGCTTCAAGCTATTCAGCAAGATTTGAAGAGAATTGAACTAGATATGGCTAAGAAACAATCTCAGGCCATCTATGAGCCCTATCCTTCATTCTCAACCATACCAGCTCCCTTATTCCCTTCATCTCCGATAGCCTACCCAGAAGAAGCAGATTATAGCAAACAGTTTAAATTTAATTATCTATTGTTTGCTCAACTATCACTACCAAAATTACCTTCATAAACCAAACCACACCCAAGGCCTCATTTCACCTACCCTAGACCAAGGCCACCTTATTTCGAACCTATGACCCGGATCTCATTCAGTTCTCAAGGTATTCGAATAAATGAACCAGCCTCCAATACTACTACACCTACACCGCCCTCCAAGAAACATCAAAGCGACTGTCAACCCTTCTTAGGCCACTCAATCACCTTCGTATTCAACCGTGACTTCCACCACATCCTCTTCACAAAACTCTACACAAAGATACTCCGGTCATTCCACCTCCTCATACCTTAACTATGGGTATTCTCCAAAGCCCTAATCCTTTCACATCCTTACAGGACTCATCTAGTTCTGAAGAACTCAGTTTGATAGCTCCTCACAGACTTATTCGGATGCTAGCTCTGAAGCTGAACTTGCTGATATATCTAGAATTGCTATGGTTAGACCAGGTGAAGAAGAAGAGTATGCGTGCAAAAAACCCTATCTGAAGATTAAATGCAAAGACCACAAGGATTGTTACTATCCTTCAAAAAAGAAGTCCCATTATCGCCATTATTCTCAACCTTTCCAGAAATCTTATAGAAAACCTTTCTCCAAAGGCTCCAAGTGTTTTATTTGCAGAAAGCCAGGACATTTTGCAAAAAATTGTCCTAGAAAGACTAAGGGAGATATTAAAGTTATGCAGAAGCTTCAAAAAATTTCAGATAATACAACGGACATTGAAGACTATCTTGATGAACATGATGAGCAGAATGAAGAGACACAGTATGTCATTCCTTCTTATGAAGACTCGACGACTCATCTTATTCTCAAACCGAAGATTATCGATCGAAGAAGAAGATTACTCCCAGAATCATCAATCTTGTCCAACCAATTTCTCCCCAAACTCCATCCATTGGATGTCCGGGATCTTTGAATTCCAATCCCGCAGTCAATCGAAAATTCCATTGCCTAACATCCAAGTTCAGTTCTACCGTAAAAATATTCCAAGCCCATTACGCAATAGCTTTCGTTGATACTGAGTTCATCCCATACGGTGATGAAACCTCACATTCTTCCCTCCGAAGAATGGGTGCCACACAACCGCACTTCTTTACTGGCGATGGAACAATTTTCAAGATTGATCTGATTACCGGTAAGAAAGATCGACATTAAGTTCTTCCCAGGATGTACTTTAAAAATTAAGGTACTAGGAAGTGAACTACCAGGAAAATATATTCTTCTTGATTTTGATGCTTTTTATCATACCAAGAATTTGACAATTCGTCCCAAGGGAATCAAATGGAAATCTAATTTTAGTCCCTGGACAGAAATTCCCTGTCTCTATGAACTACAGAATACTCCACCGCAGTACTCAGATGTCAACGAGCAATTACTCCAATCTTCGTGGCGATAGTCATGACCGTTTCCACATCCTTCTCCATTATGGAAAAATAAAGATTTCTTCATTAGTCTTCCTTTCAAAAGGAATGAAGATATCAATCCAACTAAAGCTTCACACCCAGGAATGAACCCAGATGATCTGAAGCTTGCTAGAGAAGAATGTGCTGCTCTACTCAAACAAGGACTTATTGAGCCTACTAAGTCTGAATGGGCATGTCAAGCATTCTATGTTGAGAAAAGATCTGAGATTAAAAGTCCTTGTTTGAATGGGCATGTCAAGCATTCCAAGATGACAAGTTTCCTCTTCCTAAGCCCACGGCCCTGTTTGCCCAGCTGAAAGGATCGGCCCATGTTTTTTCTAAGTTTGATCTCGGGTTTTTGGCAACTTGGGATCCAACCACGAGATCGGCCCAAAACAGCATTTTGTATACCTAATGCTCAATATCAATCGACCGTAATGCCCTTTGGACTCAAAGTGGTCCCTTCACTGTTCCAGAAGGCCATGATAAAGATATTTGAGCCCATCATCAATAATGCTCTCATTTATATTGATGATATTCTCTTATTCTCAGCAACTGAAGCAGACCACCAGTTACTACGGCCTAGTTCTACCAAATTATAGCCCAACATGGCATCATGCTCTCCTCCAAGAAGAGTGACATTGGTATTACTGAAGTTGATTTTCTTGGATTGCATTTTAAAGATGGTAAGTACAGCCCAGGACCATATATTGCACAGGATTTACTAAAATTCCCTGATGATAATCTCTCTTACAAACAAGTTCAACAATTCCTCGGGATTGTTAATTTCTTGAGAGACTTTATTCCTCAGTTGTCCCATCATACCAGCCATCTGTACAAAATGTTAAAAAAGAATCCACCACCATGGTCTCAAGTACAGACAAATGTTGTAATTACCCTCAAAAGGATTGCCCAAAATCCTCCACCATTAAAGATCCCTGATCAAGGACAAAGGATCTTACAGACTGATGCTAGTGAAGATTTTTGGGGTGCAATACTTCTTGAAGAAGTAAATGGTGTACGAGATTACTATGGACATGCTAGTGGACAATTCAATGACTCAGAAAAGCATTATCATGCTACCTATAAAGAAATCCTTGCTGTCAAGCGAGGAATTGAAAAGTTTAGTTTTCATCTGAGCCCCTACCACTTCACAGTAGAAATGGACAATACATCTTTTCCAAAGATGTTAGACCCAAGGAAGAAGTTACTGCCAGATGCCCAGTTACTCAAGTGGAAAGATTGGTTTTCCCGCTATAAATTCTCGGTTAAACACCTCAAAGGTCCTTAGAACATCCTTGCATACTTCCTTTCCAGACCTCAAAAGACCCTTCCTCCTCATCCACAAATCCTCTCTTCAAAACCCCTATACATCCTCACCATCTCAGAAAGTTATCCTCTGTTCCCCATGACCTATCACACGAAAGCAGATGTCCTTCCTCCTAATGCAAACCTCCACTGTTTCACTAACTTCCAGCGTTACGCTAATGAGCATCTCCACTCTTGGCTTCATACCCTTTTCAATAAAACTGATCTTACTCCAAAGACCCAACACTTTAGTCCCATATGTCCATATACCACCATCCCGTTCATTCAAGGTCCTATATCTGATGAACTCCTTTGGTATGTTTGGTCCATGACCATCCTCCACACCAGTGCCATTGCTCTTGCTCCTTTACCCATCTACCATAATCTCTGTGACAGTCATAATATGGATTCAGCTCTTGTCAAACTCCTCACTCTCTTTGCTCCACTTCATGTTTGGATAGGCACATTATTTAATATATTAACTAATAATAAGCTTTGGGATGTAGAAAAAAGAAAACAAACAAGATTTTCTTCTGTGTTTTTTCTTAGTAGGAAATATCATGCACACAAGCCTGATGGTATTTACTTGGATACCAGTGCACAACATTGGCCAGAATTATTCGATTGGGTTCAACCAGACCCAGTGCAGTTTAAAGAACTTGGCCTCATCCTTATCAGCTACAATAAGTACTCTCTGAAGGAATGCACCATCCTTGGCCACGTACCTGGTGAAGATAAAGCTTATGCATATGATGAACTGTACCCGCTAGAACCTCACTATGTCTCCTCCTACTATGCAACCTCCTCGCCAGCAGCTGTACTTCCTCTTGACTCTCAGTGAAATATTCTCCAAGACTCTCAAGATCCTTATGAAGATGATTGTGGAGACGAATTCACCCAGCTGTCCTTGTCACTACCAAGCTCGTCCCAATACCCGGCCCATTGCACTCAGCCACAGGTCCAAAATCCAAAAGACGAACCGGTGACCCGGATCCATGCTATCATGACCCGCTCGTTACCTCCAATTCTACGGCCGGTGACGGTGACAACAATAATCTATCTCCAAGTCACGAGCCAATTTGCAAAGGGTGGTCCCCATAGTCGTGTCGGAACCGGTTCAACCGGTTTCGAGTTTTAAATCATGTGTTTTATATGTGTATTACGTGTCCACTACTTTTTTCTTTTTCTGTAATGGTGTCTGTACTAGCATGCACTATTGTCTGCTACTTTTTATTTTCGTCCACTGCTTTTACTAGTGCGTTTTATCCTCTGTTTGTCCAGACATGGCTCTGCTAGCCTATATAAGCAGACATTGTATTCAGTTGTACTCAGATCGCAGAATCAATAAACATTTCCAGTGTGTTTCTCATATGGCTTCCTTCTAAATTCTCTCCTTGCTTCTGAAAGCCCTAGTTCTTAACATGTTAGTATTATATGCTTCTTAGATTCCAAGTATGCTCTGCACTTGCCTTTATAAGAGGATCCTGGGTTTAGTTCTCTATGTGTTTTGATGATAACTGACAATTGTAAACACAAGTTAAAATAAGTTTTTGATAAGTTGAAAAACTTACTGTCAGGTGAATACTCGAGTAATGGTTTCATTACTCAAGTATTGAGTTGACAGTGAATGGCTCCTTCGTGCAAAAATGATGATTACTCGAGTATTGAATTCAATACTCAAGTAATGGACTTACAGAGGGCATTCAAAGTTCTTCACTTAGTTCAATACTCGAGTAATGGTTTGATTACTTGAGTAATGACCAAACAGAGACTCCTCTTTTAAAAGGCAAATATGCCAATACTCAAGTATTGATATGAATACTCAAGTATTGGTTATCCAGAGAGACATCTTAGTATTCATCATGTGAATACTCGAGTAATGGTTTGATTACTCGAGTAATGATCAAACAGAAAGTATTCAATATTTTCACGTGTTTATGAATACTCAAGTATTGGAATGATTACTCAAGTATTGAGTAGATAGAAACTTTACAAGTATTGGATTTGGTTCAATACTCGAGTAATGGTATGATTACTCGAGTAATGACCAGACAGAAAGTTTTGTCATTTCCAAGTGTTTTGAATACTCAAGTATTGACTTGGAAATAAATCAACGAAAGTTTTTTTCAAACAAGTGATTACTCGAGTATCGGTCATACAGAGAGCTTGGCTCTTTTTCAAATGTTTTGAAAACTCAAGTATTCAAATGAATACTCAAGTATTGAAGTTTTGGACTAAAACACATTTTCACATAAATAGCTCAAAACTTGAGTAATGTTTGATTACTCGAGTATTGACCTTTTCCCAAAAGCTTGGTCCAAAGCTCAAAACTTGGATTTCTTCTCGGAAGAAGAATACTGAGTATTGATATGAATACTCAAGTATTCACATTAGTGCACAGTGACTTACTCGAGTAATGAAGAACTCACTCGAGTAATGGTCGCGATCTTTGAAAATCAAGCTATGCGAATTGCTAAATCCTATTTATTTGATTCTAATGCTTGCCATTATTATTCTCTAATATTCCCTGCTATGTTTAACAACCACTTTGTTAGTGAGTTTCAGACGAATTAGAGAATGCTAATTGAAGGCTTAAAGCAAAAAGCATGTCAGAACATTAAATGCTACACCCAGAAAGTTGCATACTTTTGGGTAATCCTTCTGCACACGCCTACAAAGGATTAATGTCTACCTACCACATCCAGTAGCCGCTATTCCAACGGATTTATTTACTAGAAGTCAACTCTGAACTTCTGCCCAGCTGGATTACGTGAAGAGTAGTGAGAGAAGATGACCAGAACACATTCTAATCCTTGGTTAAAGTCTTCAACGGTTATATGAAGGATTCCAACGGTCATTTAATGCACTCTTAGTATAAATAGAGTTGCATTCAATTCCTCCCAACAGCTAAGACCACAGAAAGTAAAAATCATCAAAGTTCTCAACTACTCTTAAGCTTTTTCTATCGAGTATCTTTTGATACTCTAGAGCTTCGTGTTTATTTCTATCTACTCTTAGAGAGAGTTTTCTCATTGAATATCATTCATCTAGTGTAAAGAACCACAAGTCGGGGACTTGGTGGTTGGGTGCATTGATTACAACTTGTAAGGGGGAGTAAGTTCTAGTGAAAGAATTACTCTTGAGTGCGAGTGTGTAATCAATACGAGATAGTGAAATACCCCAGAGTCCGGGATTTGGACGTAGGTCAAGTTGTTGGACCGAACCAGTATAAACTCTTGTGTCTTGCTATTCTTCCTTATCCTCTCTACATTGCTCTGTTTTGGCATTAGTAAAACATAGGAGTCTTTCGAAAATTTTAAAATCCCCAATTCACCCCCCTCTTGGTGATTAAGCTCCGCTTTTCATTTGGTATCGGAGCAAGGTCTTCTCTGAAGAGATTAACATCTCGAGAAGGATCAACATGGAAAGAATTCTACCTGATGGGGCTTCGATCAACCGACTACCAGGATTCACCGGAGAACGATTACTCTTTTCTCGGAAGAATAAATTCAAAGTCTTTGTGATGGCTTCAGTTAATGGTCTCTGGAGAGTATTTGAAAGAGGTGATTATGTTCCATCTGCTATTGAAGATGGGGTAAGAACTCCTAAGCTTGAGGAAGAATACGATGAAAATGACAAGAAGCTGATTGTTCTCAATAGCAAGGCCATTCTCATGCTCCAGAGTGCCTTGAGTCAAAGTGAATACTTTAGAGCATGCTCTAAAACTTCAGCTAAAGAAATGTGGGACGCTTTGGAGCTGGCTCATGAAAGAACAATTGGAGTCAAGGAAAATAGAGTGAACACTCTTATGACTGAGTATGATCTTCTTCGTATGAAGTCAGGAGAATCGATTGGTGACTTTTGTCTCAGATTCACTCATCTTATCAACCAACTTGCTGCTCTGGGAAAATTCTATGATGAATCAGTTTAAGTCAGAAAAATCTTGAACATTCTCAGCAAGGATTGGGAAGCCAAGGTTACCGCTATCGAGGAAGCTCATGGCGCATCAATGCATCGTGAGTCGCTTTATTTGGTAGCTTATCGAATATGAGGGCAAGATCAAGTTCGAGAAAGGGACTTGACGAAATTCACAGCAAGAGCAAAGGCATAGCTCTTAAAACTGTCAAAGAAGATAAAGTTACCAATGATGATGGTGAAGATGATGATGAAGAAGATGAAGAAAAGGAACTAGGCATGATCATGAGAAAATTCAAGCGATTCTATCAGAAGGACCAAGGCTTCAAGAAGTTTCACAAAGGTGGCTCCAAAGAATGAGGCAAAGAAGCCTATTATATGCTACGAATGTGAACTGACCGGGCCATATCAAGTCCGAGTGCCCTGGTGAACAACAAGAATAAAGAAAAGAAGAAATTCAACAAGTTCAAGAAGAAAGCTTATGTGTCGGCCATATGGGGAGATAGTTCATCCCACGAAGATGAAGCTAAGGATGAAGAAAAGGCTAACATATGCCTAGTAGCTCAAGAAAAGGAGCAAACTAAAAATGACGATGAGGTATATGATCCTCAACCATCTTATGATGAACTATTCGCTGAATATAATCTTGTGCAATCTGAATTTGAAAAACTTGCTGAGAAATATATTGCTTTGAAAAAGAAAAATATAACTCTTGAAATGCAAGTTAGTAATCTTTCTGAAAATGCTATTTGTGAAGATTGTGTTGATTTACAGAAAAAGAATGTACATCTTACAAAAGCACTTGAGAAATTCACTAGAGGTAGTGAAATGCTCAATGTTATTTTAAAACAACAAAGATTTACAAATGACAGATCAGGAATTGGCTATAAGCCTGAATTTGATAAGAAGAGAGGCAAATAGAAATTTGGTGAAAAATCCTATATGAACTATTTCAGAAAATCCGTTCATTCATCAAATCCTTTTGCTCATTGTAATTATTGTAACCGCAAGGGTCATACTACTTCTTCCTGTTTTCATAAAAAGGAAAGAAAGAGTAAACCCATGGGAAACAATCAATGGGTGCCGAAGGGATCCTACAAGGTTCCTAAGTCACAAACTAACCCGAAAGGACCCAAGAAAAGATGGGTACCTAAAACCTGATTTCTTGTGATTTGCAGGTTTGTCTGAGAGCATCAAAATCCAATAAGTGGTATATTGATAGTGGGTGCTCTAGACACATGACGGGAGATCATACAAAATTTGCTACTCTCAAGACCAAGGATGGTGGCCGTGACTTTTGGTGGAAATCAATCCGAAAGGATTGCTGGATTTGGTGAAGTTGGCAATGCCAATGAACCTCAAGTCAAGGACATCTACCTTGTAGAAGGACTATGTCATAACCTCCTCAGTGTGAGTCAAAGTACGAGACAAAGGCAATCTAGTTATCTTCGACTCGAGAGGAGTGCTCGATTGTTAGCAAAGATGATCCGCCCTTAACAAATATCAAATCAAAAGCCTTATTTAGGGCCCCTAGAGATGGTAACTGCTATACTCTAAATCTTTGTAACAATTTCAATAGAGTTTCTTCTGAAAATTGTTTTATCAGTAACTTGGAAGAGAGTTGGCTTTGGCACAAGCGTTTAGCTCATGTCAATATGTTTCAACTTGACAAGTTACAGAAAAAGGATTTAGTCATTGGTTTACCAAAACTTAGTTTAAAAAATGATATAATATGTGATGCTTGTCATAAAGGTAAACAGACTAAATCATCTTTCAAATCCAAAAATGAGATTTCATCTAACAAACCTCTTCAACTACTTCATATGGATTTAGTTGGGCCTGCTAGCGTAAGAAGTCTTGGTGGAAATCTTTATACCTTAGTTATTGTCGATGATTTTTCAAGATTTTGTTGGACTATAATTTTATCATCGAAGGATGAAACTTTTGATCAGTTTGTTGTGTTTACCAAAAAGGTCCAAAACGAGAAAGGTATCTCTATTTCAGGTATAAGAACTGATCATGGTGGAGAATTCGATAATCTTACTTTTGAAGAATTTTGTGGAGCTCATGGGATAGACCACAACTTTTCTGCTCCTAGGACTCTCCTCAACAAAATGGTGTTGTGGAGAGAAAGAATCGAGTTCTTACTGAGATGGCAAGAGCAATGTTGAATGAAAATCAAACTTCTCAAGTCTTCTGGGCAGATGCAATGAGCACAGCTTGTTACATATCAAACCGCGCATACATTCGGAAGAAACTTCAGAAGACACCTTATGAGCTGTATAAGGGAAGAAAACCGAATCTTAGCCATCTACACATCTTTGGGTGTAAGTTCTTTGTGCACAATAATGGTAAGGATAATTTGGGTAAGTTCGATTCAAATTCTGATGAAGGTATATTTCTTGGTTACTCTAATAGAAGTAAAGCTTATAGAGTTTCCAATATTCGTACTCGTATTGTTGAAGAGTCTATTCATGTTGTGTTTAGTGAAGCCAAATATGAAAAACCTTTGGATGATGAGGAAGAAAATGCTTATAGAAATCAGTTCTTTTCAAAAACTACCCACCGCCTCCCTTGAAAACTCGAAGATGTTTTTGAAAATACTTCGAAAATGATTCTCATCCACAGCGGCCTAGAGCTTGGAGATTCATTAGGAATCATCCCTTGGACCAAGTTATAGGTGATGTGAATGAAGGGGTAAGAACTAGAAATAGCACTTTAAATGAAGTAACTTTTTCTGCTTTCATTTCTCATATTGAACCCTTAGAAATAGATGAAGCCCTTTCAGACAATGATTGGGTGATAGCTATGCAAGAGAAGTTACATCAATTTGATAGAAATCAAGTTTGGGATTTGGTACCTAGGCCTAAAGACCATCCGGTCATTGGCACTAAATGGGTATTCAAGAACAAATGAGATTAATCAGCAATCATTGTCCGAAATAAGGCAAGATTGGTTGCTAAAGGCTATAATCAAGAAGAAGGAATCGATTATGAAGAAACTTATGCTCCAGTAGCAAGATTGGAAGCTATAAGGGTTCTTCTAGCCTTTGCATGTGTAAAAGGTTTTAAACTATATCAAATGGATATAAAAAGTACATTTTTAAATGGTTTTATCCAAGAAGAGGTTTATGTAGAACAACCTTCAGGCTTTGAAAATGATCATCATCCAGATCATGTGTATCGTCTCAAGAAGGCCCTATATGGTCTTAAACAAGCTCCTAGAGCTTGGTATGAGCGATTGAGAAAATTCCTTCTTGATCAAGGTTTTATTAGAGGCAAAGCTGACACAACTCTCTTCATTAAGAGTAATAAACTTGGTCAAATCTTAATTGTACAAATTTATGTTGATGATATTATCTTTGGTGCTACTAATGACGCTTTGTGTGAAGATTTTGCTAAGAACATGCACGGAGAGTTTGAGATGTCCATGATGGGAGAACCCAATTACTTTCTCGGTTTGCAAATCAAGCAAAGAAAGGATGGAATCTTCATATCCCAGACCAAGTACCTCAATGATCTACTGAAGAAGTTTAGGATGGATCAATGTAATGGAGCTGACACTCTAATGGGTTCAACCACATCTCTGGATGCTGATGAAAAGGGCAAGGACTTTAACATAACAAGATATAGAGGGATGATTGGATCATTACTCTACCTCACAGCAAGTCACCCAGACATCCAATTCAGTGTGGGCATGTATGCAAGGTTCCAATCGGCTCCCAAGGAGTCTCATGTTGAGAATGTGAAGAGAATCTTCAGATACCTTGATGACACAAAGACTCTTGGACTATGGTTTCCCAAAGGTCAATCGGAGCATTTGGTGGCATATTCAGATTCCGACCATGCTGGCTACAAAACGGATAGAAAGAGCACAAGTGGCCAATGCGAGTTCTTTGGTGGCTCACTTGTTTCTTGGTTCAGCAAGAAGCAAACAAGCATGGCTGTGTCCTCCACAGAAGCTGAATATGTAGCTGCTTCAAGTTGCTATGCTCAAGTTTTATGGCTCAAGCATCAACTGTCAGACCTGGGAATCAATCTGAAGGAGATCCCAATATTGTGTGACAACACAAGCACAATAAACTTGGCAAAGAATCCAGTTCAACACACTCGGACCAAGCATATTGATGTGAGACATCATTTCATAAGGGATCATGTTCAGAAGAGAGATGTCAAAGTCATGTTCATCCCAACACACTTCAACTTGCTGACATCTTCACCAAGCCTCTAGCCAAAGAACAATTTAATTTCATAATAAGAGAATTGGGCATGGTAAATCCCAATGAGTTGTAAGTATTTTTTCTCTTCTTCTCAATGTTAGTTATTTTTTTGATGAATATTGTAAACTAACTTAAGCATCGGAGTGCCTAGCTATGTTTTCTGCGGGATAGATCGGCCGGACAATCAACCCTCGATCCTTCTACTTCTTTGATCTCTCCTATCTAACTATCTGGAAACCCAGAAAGTTTGATAAATTGAAAATAATTATACTAAACAGTACCAGGTATTATACACATTGATCAAAAGATGCTCAATCCAGTCGATACTCCGAGCCTGTCGGGACTTACCTCTTGCCCACGCTCAAGGACACTTTAGGATTCAAGCATCTTCTCAATCAAGGCATACAATATAGGCAGATTCAGTATCCTAATTTTCAATACTCTCTCATACTGGATCGTGATCTTGATTCTGTTCTGATGCACAAGTGAAAAGCGGAGCTTAATCACCAAGAGAGGGGTGAATTGGGGATTTTAAAATTTTTGAAAGACTCCTCTGTTTTACTAATGCCAAAACAGAGCAATGTAGAGAGGATAAGGAAGAATAGCAAGACACAAGAGTTTATACTGGTTCGGTCCAACAACTTGACCTACGTCCAGTCCCCAGACTCTCTGGGTATTTCACTATCTGTATTGATTACACACTTTGCACTCAAGAGTAATTCTTTCACTAAAACTTACTCACCCTTACAAGTTCTAATCAATGCACCCAACCACCAAGTCCCCTGACTTGGGGTTCTTTACACTGGATGAATGCTATTCAATGAGAAAACTCTCTCTAAGAGTACAGAAAAAGATTAAGAGTAGTTGAGAACTTTGATGATTTTCACTTTCTGTGGTCTTAGCTGTTGAAAGGATTTGAATGCAACTCTATTTATACTGAGAGTGCATTAAATGACCGTTGGAATCCTTCATATAACCGTTGAAGACTTTAACCAAGGATTAGAATGTGTTCTGGTCATCTTCTCTCACTACTCTTCACTTAATCCAACTGGGCAGAAGTTCAGAGTTGACTTCTTGTAAATAAATCCGTTGGAGAATTAGTTGCTGGAAGTGGAGAACATTCTTTAATGCTTTGCAAGCGTGTACAGATGGATTTCCAGAAGTATGAAACTTTTCTGGTTGAAGCATTTAATGTTCTGACATGCTTTTTGCTTTAAGCCTTCAATTAGCATTCTCTAATTCGTCTGAAACTCACTAACAAAGTGGTTAAACATAGCAGGGAATATTAGAGAATAATAATGGCAAGCATTAGAATCAAATAAATAGGATTTAGCAATTTCGCATAGCTTGATTTTCAAAACCGCGACCATTACTCGAGTGAGTTCTTCATTACTCGAGTAAGTCATCACGTGCACTAATGTGAATACTTGAGTATTCATATCAATACTTGAGTATTCTTCTTCCAGAGAAGAAATCCAAGTTTTGAGCTTTGGACCAAGCTTTTGGGAAAAGGTCAATACTCGAGTAATCAAACATTACTCGAGTTTTGAGCTATTTATGTGAAAATGTGTTTTAGTCCAAAACTTCAATACTTGAGTATTCATTTGAATACTTGAGTTTTCAAAACATTTGAAAAAGAGCCAAGCTCTCTGTATGACCGATACTCGAGTAATCAACTCATTACTCGAGTAATCACTTGTTTGAAAAAAACTTTCGTTTATTTATTTCCAAGTCAATACTTGAGTATTCATATCAATACTTGAGTATTCAAAACACTTGGAAATGACAAAACTTTCTGTCTGGTGATTACTAGAGTAATCATACCATTACTCAAGTATTGAACCAAATCCAATACTTGTAAAGTTTCTGTCTACTCAATACTTGAGTAATCATTCCAATACTTGAGTATTCATAAACATGCGAAAAGATTGAAAACTTTCTGTTTGATCATTACTCGAGTAATCAAACCATTACTCGAGTATTCACATGATGAATACTAAGATGTCTCTCTAGATAACCAATACTTGAGTATTGGCATATTTGCCTTTTAAAAGAGGGGTCTCTGTTTGGTCATTACTCGAGTAATCAAACCATTACTCGAGTATTGAACTAAGTGAAGAACTTTGAATGCTCTCGTAAGTCCATTACTTGAGTATTGAAATCAATACTCGAGTAATCATCATTTTTGCACGAAGTAGCCATTAATCATCAACTCAATACTTGAGTAATGAAACCATTACTCGAGTATTCACCGACTTGATAAGTTTTTCAACTTATCAAAAACTCATTTTAACTTGTGTTTACAATTGTCAGTTATCATCAAAACACATAGAGAACTAACAACAGGATCCTCTTATAAAGGCAAGTGCAGAGCATACTTGGAATCTAAGAAGCAGATAATACTAACATACTAAGAACTAGGGCTTTCAAAAGCAAGGAGAGAATTTAGAAGGAAGCCATATGAGAAACACCCTGGAAATATTTATTGATTTTGCGATCTGAGTACAACTGAACACAAGGTCTGCTTATATAGGCTAGCAGAGCCATGTCTGGACAAACAGAGGATAAAACGCACTAGTAAAAGCAGTGGACGAAAATAAAAAGTAGCAGACAGTAGTGCATGCTAGTACAGACACCATTACGTAAAAGAAAAAGTAGTGGACACGTAATACACATATAAAACACATGACTTAAAACCGGAAACCGGGCCGGAACCGGTTGCCGACACTGACTATGGGGACCACCCTTTGCAAATTGGCTCGTGACTTGGAGATAGATTATTGTTGTCACTATCACTGTCGTAGAATTGGAGGTAACTGAGCGGGTCATGATAGCATGGATCTGGGTCAGCTGGTTCATCTTTTGGATTTTGGACCCGTGGCTGAGTACAATGGGCCGGGTATTGGGACGAGCTTGGTAGTGACAAGGACAGCTGGGTGAATTCGTCTCCACAATCATCTTCATAAGGATCTTGAGAGTCTTGGAGAATATTTCCCTGAGAGGCAAGAGGAAGTGCAGCTGCTGGCGAAGAGGTTGCATAGTAGGAGGAGACATAGTGAGGTTCTGGCGGGTAAAGTTCATCATATGCATAAGCTTTATCTTCACCAGGTACGGGGCCAAGGATGGTGCATTCCTTCAGAGAGTACGGATTGTAGCTGGAAAGGATGAGGCCAAGTTCTTTAAACTGCACTGGGTCTGGTTGAACCCAATCGAATGATTCTGGCCATTGTTGTGCACTGGTCTCTAAGTAAAAACCATCAGGCTTGTGTGCATGCTATTTCCTGCTAAGAAAAAACATAGAAGAAAATCTTTTTTGTTTTCTTTTTTCTACATCCCAAAGCTTATTATTAGTTAATATATTAAATAATGTGCCTCTCCAAACATGAAGTGGAGCAAAGAGAGTGAGGAGTTTGACAAGAGCTGAATCCATATTATGACTGTCACAGAGATGATGGTAGATGGGTAAAGGAGCAAGAGCAATGGCACTGGTGTGGAGGATGGTCATGGACCAAACATACCAAAGGAGTTCATCAGGTATAGGACCTTGAATGAACGGGATGGTGGTATATGGACATATGGGACTAAAGTGTTGGGCCTTTGGAGTAATATTAGTTTTATTGAAAAGGATATGAAGCCAAGAGTAGAGATGCTCATTAGCGTAACGCCGGAAGTCGGTGAAACGGTGGAGGTTTGCCTTAGGAAGAAGGACATACGCTTTCGTGTGATAGGTCATGGTGAACGAGAGGATAACTTTACGAGATGGTGAGGATGTATAGGGGTTATGAAGAGAGGATTTATGGATGAGGAGGAAGGGTCTTTTGAGGTCTGGAAAGGAAGTCTGCAAGGATGTTCTGAGGACCTTTGAGGTGTTTAACCGAGAATTTATAGCGGGAAAACCAATCTTTCCACTTGAGTAATGGGCATCCGCGCAGCTTCTTCCTTGGGTCTAACATCTTTGGAAAAGACGTATTGTCCATTTCTACTGTGAAGTGGTAGGGGCTCAGATGAAAACTAAATTTTTCAATTCCTCGCTTGACAGCAGGGATTTCTTTATAGGTAGCATGATAATGCTTTTCTAAGTCATTGAATTGTCCACTAGCATGTCCACAAGTAATCTCGTACACCATTTACTTCTTCAAGAAGTATTGCACCCCAAAAATCTTCACTAGCATCGGTCAGTAAGATTCTTTGTCCTTGATCGAGGATCTTTAATAGTGGATGATTTTGGGCAATCCTTTTGAGGGTAATTACATCATTTGTCCGTACTTGAGACCATGGTGGTGGATTCTTTTTTAACATTTTGTACGGATATGGTGGTATGATGGGACAACGAGGAATAAAGTCTCTCAAGAAATTAACAATCCCGAGGAATTGTTGAACTTGTTTGTAAGAGAGATTATCATCGGGGAATTTTAGTAAATCTGTGTAATATGTGGTCCTGGGTTGTACTTACCATCTTTAAAATGCATTACAAGAAAATCAACTTCAGTAATACCAATGTCACTCTTCTTGGAGGAGAGCATGATGCCATGTTGGGCTATAATTTGGTAGAACTGGGCGATGTGCTTGGTGGTGCCTTGATTCTTGAGAATAAGAGAATATCATCAATATAAATGAGAGCATTATTGATGATGGGCTCAAATATCTTTATCATGGCCTTGGGCAGTGAATGGGCCACTTTGAGTCCAAAGGGCATTACGGTCCATTGATATTGAGCATTAGCTATACAAAACGCTATTTTGGGCCGATCATGCGGTTAGATCCCAAGTTGCCAAAAACCTGCCTTGAGATCAAACTTAGAAAAAACATGGGCCGATCCTTTCAGCTGGGTAAACAGGGTCGTGGGCTTAGGAAGAGGAAACTTTTCATCTTTTAGAAAATGATTAAGAGGCTTATAATCGATCACTAGCCTTTTCTTTCCTTTTTTAATCTCAGATCTTTTCACAACATAGAATGCTTGACATGCCCATTCAGACTTAGTAGGCTCAATCAGTCCTTGTTTGCGTAGAGCAGCACATTCTTCTCTAGCAAGTTTCAGATCATTTGGGTTCATTCCTGGGTGTGAAGCTTTAGTTGGATTGATATCTTCATTCCTTTTGAAAGGAAGACTAGTGAAGAAATATTTACTTTTCCATAATGGAGAAGGATGTGGAAATTGGTCATGACTATCAGCACAGTATTGGAGTAATTGCTCTTTGACATCTGAGTACTGCGGTGGAGCATTCTGTAGTTCATAGAGAGAGGGAATTTCTATCCAGGGACTAAAATTAGATTTCCATTTGATTCCCTTGGGAAGAATTGTCAAATTCTTGGTATGATAAAAAGCATCAAAACCAAGAAGAATATCTTTTCCTGGTAGTTCACTTCCTAGTACCTTAATTTTTAAAGTACATCCTGGGAAGAACTTAATGTCGATCTTTCTTACGGTAATCGATCAATCTTGAAAATTTTTCCATCAGCGGTAAAGAAGTCTTGGTTGTGTGGCACCCATTCTTCGGAGGGAAGAATGTGAGGTTTCATCCTTTGTATGGGATGAACTGTATCAACGAAAGCTATTGCGGTAATGGGCTTGGAATATTTTCCTGGTAGAACTCGAACTTGGATGTTAGGCAATGGAGTTTTCGGATTGATTTGCGGGATTGGAATTCAAAGATCCCGGACATCCAATGGATGGAGTTTGGGGAGAAATTGGTTGGACAAGATTGATGATTCCTGGGGAGTAATCTTCTTCGAATGATAATCTTCGTTTGAGAATAAGATGAGTACGTCGAGTCTTCATAAGAAGGAATGACATCGTGTCTCTTCATTCTGCTCATCCTGTTCGTCAAGATAGTCTTCAATGTCCGCTGTATTATCTGAAATCATCAGAATCTTTTGAAGCTTCTGCATCACTTTAATATCTCCCTTAGTCTTTCTAGGACAATTTTTTGCAAAATGTCCTGGCTTTCTGCAAATAAAACACTTGGAGCCTTTGGAGAAAGGTTTTATAGATTTAAAAAATCTAGATTTCTTCCTGAATCTTGTTCGCCATGGTTTCCTGTAAGATTTCTAGAAAGGTTGAGAATAATGGCGATAATGGGACTTCTTTTTTGAAGGACAGTAACAATCCTTGTGGTCTTTGCATTTAATCTTCAGATAGGGTTTTTTGCACGCAAGTTTAAACTTTGAGGATTTTTTCTACATATCATTGAAAAACTTATGTTGTTCACACAGTTTATCAAGGGCATTGAGAGCAAGTTGGTACAGTTCACCTATTGAGATATCAGCAATGTCCCTTTGAAGAGCATTAATGCTTCGATTAAGCTCCGATTGAAGTTCATCAGGAAGTGAAGCAATAAAGGTGTGGCGGAGATTCACATCATTACCACCATTCAACATGTGGTATTTTTGTATCATTCTTTGATAATGAATTTGAAGATCTCTTATGTTCAATGAGCAACACTTCATTTCAAAGAATTCTTGCTTTTCCCTTTTCTAAATGATATTAAAATCACCGATGAATTCTTTATGAATGACACCAAGGAGAGTAGCAGCTTCTCCAACTTGGACTACTTGGAGTTTCTGGTATGGAGAGAGGTTCTGAAACCATTCTCGGAGGGTACCCGGTAAATCTTGAGACAAATTCTTGTAATGCTGTCTAAGAGGAATCAGCAGCGAAATTTGCAAATCTATCCAGGCACTAAATTCTTGGAGTCGAGATCTCTATTTTTCATAAGGAACATCATCAAAAGTGAACCACGGACCACTAGTAGGCTTGTAGTTGTGGTCTTCTCTTTGATTCTGGTCATCCGGATGTTCAACATATGATTCATCATACTCTTCTTCTTCACCTGGTCTAACCATAGCCATTCTAGATATATCAGCAAGTTCAGCTTCAGAGCTAGCATCCGAATAAGTCTGTGAGGAACTATCAGACTGAGTTTCTTTAGACTGGAGGTGGAATGACTGGAGTATGCTGTGTAGAGGTTTGTGAAGAGGATGTGGTGGAAGTCATGGTTGAATACGAAGGTGGTTGAGTGGCCTGAGAAGGGTTGATAGGTGCTTTGATGTTTCTTGGAGGGCAGGTGTAGGTGTAGTAGTATTGGAGGCTGGTTCATTTATTCGAATACCTTGAGAACCTAAATGAGATCCTGGGTCATAGGTTCAGAAATAAGGTGGCCTTGGTCTAGGGTAGGTGAAATAGGGCTTTGGCTGTGGTTTGGTTTGTGAAGGTAATTTTGGTGGTGAAATTTGAGCAAACAATGGATAATTAAATTTAAATTGTTTGCTATAATCTTCTTACGGGTAGGGTTTGTAGGAGATGAAGCGAATAAGGGGATTTGGTATGGTTGAGAATGAAGGATAGGGCTCAAGTCAATTCTCTTCAAATCTTGCTGAATAGCTTGAAGCTCAATTTCTTTTTGCTTGAATTGAGATCCCATGTATCCTCTTTCGATAAATGACTTGAGTTCTGCATCCAGTTTGTTAGCTTGTTCCCTCTGATGGAGATAGAGATTTTTTACCTCTTCAGATATTTGATCAATCTGATAGACCAATCCATCTGTTTTAGTAGTCAGAGAATCAAGCTTTGTATCAATCCATTGTAAAGCAGTATTCTGACAAACAGCATTCTGAGTTTGCCAATTTAGAACTTCTTCAGTTTGTGAGGATTGATAATTTCCTTGAGCATCAACTGTGTTGGGAACAACATAGGGTCTAGAAGGCACCCTAGTAGTCTGGTCAATTCTTCGCTCAAGAGGAGGAAATTCTTGCTCATATGGATTGAGCATAGCGATGCAGGAATCTGGTTGAGGGATAGCTAGAGTAGGGATGCGGATAAATGGTTGGAGGAGGTCTTTGGAACAACATCTGGAAAATATTTCTGGACAAGGTCATAGTGACCAGTTTCTATCATTAATTCAACTAGAGACATGTCCTTGGATGATTTAGCTGGAGGAGGCGGCGGATGCCAACGACGTGTAGAACGCCGTGAAGAAACTGGCTGTGAGGAGCCATAGTCATCACTATCATCAAACTTCTTAGATCTGTGAGATCTATAAGAGAACCTGTTTTTATGTGCTTGCTTGTGAGCATATTTACAAGGATATCATCCTTGTTCATCATCAGAGTCTTCCCACCATTCGGGAGTATCACACTCACAGTTTAGATCACACATTCCTGAGCCTGGAACATCCCATAAAAAATGACCATTAACATGTGAAACATAACACGGCTTGGCATCTTGATTGACCCAGCAATTGGAGGGTCTTTTCTTGAGGGTGTATAAGCAGGTGTAAGACCTAAAAGTCTTCCAGGTCTGGTAAAAGTGGTCCTAGCAATACCATCTCCAAGATCTTGGATAGTCGGTGGAGTGGTAGTATGGACATCTGGTTGACTTTCATGGAAAAGCTTTTCATAGTTGGTAATCCACTGCATAGGCATAATCTGCGCAAGTTCTTCTTTTGGATGATGGAAGTATCATCTGCTCTGTTAGAAACAGCAATAAGAGCATCAGTTGTGGAATTTGGAAGATGGAGATCATAAGCATGGTTCTGGAGACAATATATGATCTTGTGATGGAGAGTTGCCATAATGGCTTGAGAGTTCTGTTCATCTCCCGTGATCGGATCCGAACCTTGATCGTCTAGGGAGAGTGTCAAAAGGCCGACATTATAGTCTTTGGATGGTCAAAATATTATTTGTCGTTGCTAAGAGTGGTAAGAAGTGCACTAATAAGAGCATCGAATACTTTTTATAGGTGGAATCTAGTAGAGCCACTTTAGCAGTAACAGGAAGTCATTTTCTGCCATGGAGAGTAAGGACTAAACAGATAGCACCAAAATGAAGATGGGTGTATCCCCTCAGCTTTCCACTTATCAATGAAATCTGGGGCAATCTCAATAGTAGAATATTGTTCCTGGGAGGTTGCGGGGAGAGTGTCTTGTTCAAGTCGGTAGACCGAACAACTTCTTTAACATCTGGTCTTCTAGTTCTAATTAGAGATCTGATTGAACTAGTAAAACGAGTTGGATCTATGGTAAACACCATGCGGACTTAGAAGAGGAGATCAGTATTTCTAGTAAGAGGATCAGGATGATGGGTAACCTCTATGAGGTTTTCTATCTTATTAGATAAAGTTCTTCTCATGGAAGGAGAAAGTGTTCTGGGAACGAAAGGAGACATCAAAGAAGTAGAAGGATCAGAGGTTGATTGTCTGGCTGATTCACTAATGATTTAGAATATGCTTCTTACTCACCTTCGATCTAAATATATTAGTCTTATCTGCAAAATTCGTTCTGGCTATGATACCACACTGGAGGGGTGGATGTATCAGGATCCAAATGACTATGTTGTGTCTTCAAACCAAGGGCTAGAAGGTCTCATGTCTCAGACACAGACACCAACAAAGTCATTGGGACCTTGATATATCCTATCTAACTATCTGGAAACCCGGAAAGCTTGATAAATTGAAAATAATTATCGAAACGTACCCAGGTATTATACACATTGATCAGGAGATGCTCAATCCAGTGGACAGTTCGAGCATGTCGGGACTTAAAAGAATACTCCGTACAATTGTGAATTAATATTTTTTTAAAAATATTACTTTAAAGATTAGATGTGAGTCAAATATTTTTAATTAAATTAAATTATTTGAATCACGATTTAGTTAACTTGATTCAATTATAGTTGGATTACTAAACCTTAATCGTTAACTTAAGCTTAAAATTGGTCAGATTTTAAGTACGTACCTTGATAATATTCCCTCCAAGCTGGAATCTTTTTTCGAAAGAACTGTTCAAGGAACAAATGATCCATTTTTTTGTTACCATTTATTTTCCACACATACTCCTCTCGTTTATGATTATGTTTCATTTTATATACTACATCTATTCTCATAATAAAAAAAAGCAATATTTAATCAAAATTTTCTTATTTTATTTTTGGAGTGATTTAGTAGTTTTTTTATAATGTTAAATAATGGGTAATTTTCATAGTAAAAAAATATCATATTTTAACAAATTTTTTACATTTTCAAATAATTTGTGCATAACAATTAAGGAAAGAAATACGACCACTTGATGATTTTAACATATTAAAATATGCTCATGATGCTTTTTTTGGGTCAAAAGCCAATGATGCTTTGGGTATCCTCAAGGCATATAGTGTTTCTTGTTTAGACATCTTGCCAATAATGTATATATCACGCCTATTCAGTCAAAACTAAATTTAACATATTTCTATCATTAACAATAATATTTAAAGACAAATATATGAAATAGAGGAGTAACATCAATATTAATATATTAATCAATTAAATTAATAGTTTTTAAGAAAATGTTAACTCTTAGAAATTGAGTACATTCCATCACATTTTCTCTCTTTACCTATTTTTGGTTCAAAATGTGCATAGGAAATGAAGCGTATAGAAGAAAATGTGCATATCAAAGTATCAAGCAAAAATCAAAGAAATTCTTATTATATCCTATAGAGTTTGTGATTCAATTGAGAATTGATAATTGCTTCCTCTTTTGTAGGAAGATGGAGACAAGTTTTGAAGCTCTATAAGAACCAAGAAACAAGTAAAGAAATAAAGGAGGTGAATCAATGCAAAGTTAGAAGGAAACTGTGCAACTGGCCGCAACAAGTTGACAAACTAGCTGTAGCAAGTAGGTGAATCAATGAGGCTTATGAATCTGAAATGGCTCGCGAGAGACTCGGGCAAATCGTGAACAACTCCAAAATTTAGACAAATTTGATACTAGTACATGCATAGGGCTGGCACAAGATAAATAAAGCGAGCACGTAAATCTAAAATTACCATAAATCAAGAACACAACATTGGTATTCCATGTACTAATATGATGCATTAGTCGTTGCTATAAACATGAGGAAGTAAAATAATGGAAATAGATGACACTTCCTAAGGAAGTGTTCGATTTTCTTCTCATATGCTCCCTTTATCATTCCTGCCTCTCCGACTCTCTTCGTCTTTCGGGCCGTGGTAAAAACGTAAAACCCGATTTTAAAATAAGCCGGAGGAAAGGACTTTTTTGTGAGCTTAGAATGACATTGTGTTCAAATGTATTCTATTTTTAGTTTTAAAAAAACACTCGCAATTCATTGCATTTTTTAATTATATATAATTTGTGAGAAAAAAGAATACTTCGTACAATTGTGAATTAATATATTTTTTTAAAAAAATATTACTTTGAAGATTAGATGTGAGTCAAATATTTAGCATCATAACGGGCATTTTAGGTACAAATTACCATTTTACCCCTGACACCCTAATCGGCGGAATTTCGCCAGAGCTTCGCTTTTTTGACTCTAATCTTCCAAAATTTCGCCAGAACTCTTTTCCCAACATGATTTTCGAAATATATATCATATTTAACCCAAAAACATGATATCTAAAATATATTGGAAGATTAAAGATCAAAACAACATTCCTACTACAACTACCGAAAGAAAACACCGAAGCTTAAGACTAGGGACCGAAGAACTTACTCCGGCTTGGCAAGAACTTAAGAGAGCTCTTCCTTCTCTCTAACTTCTCTCTAGGCTGCGTTTTTGGGATGGAGAAATGAAGAGGAGAAGGCTTCTATTTATAGAAGAAAGGAGGGACAATGTTGGAATTACATAAAAGTTCTTCAGATCGGATTTCGACCGTCGGATCGCACTTTGACACGTGGCTTCATCTTGACCTTCCACATGTCCCGCTTATGTCATCCTTCTAGAAGAGGATGATGTCATCTTTGCTGACTTACCGATAAAGTTCCTCGATCGGTGTCCGAAACGCGTAATCTCGGCGAAACTCAAAAATCCGGGAACTAGGTTTTGTAGTTCCATTCTTTCTCTTTAAAACCACTGGGTTTTGCTAAATTTTTGATCTCATTAAGGGTATTCCATTGTTTGCTTGAAGATTTTTGAACAACGCGTCGGTTACGGAAATAACTTCCGGAAGTTCCAGCTTCTGGACAATAATTGGCTGGATCGTAATATGTTCTGACCTAAGAAACCTTATCCCTGGTTTGTCACGACAAATTTGTTTTCTATGGATTCCCATATTCACTATCTGACCTATTTATGATTTATTCTGTATCTTAAAGACCCATATGGTTTCAGAAATTACTTCGGAGATAGTCCACTCCGAGGTAGATTTTCACTGGTTTATAAAAAGTTCAGATGTCTTAGACTAAATCCCTATGTTTTGGTGTAGGATTTAATTTCTATCCATTCTCAAATGTCATGTTGGCTCTTTATCATATATATTATTATTTTATTCAAAATATCTAGATATTTATTTATTTATTTTTATTTTATTTTATATTTATTTTTCTAAGAATAAAATATTTTTTATTTATTTATTTATTTATTTTAATTATTATCTCACAACTTTTGCATGACATTGGTATTTTATGTCCCATGTAAAATATTAAAAATCATGGGGCCAAAAAGTGCTTTTGATAATATTATATTTATGCTTCTCTATTTTCCAAGGAAATAATCCCAAAAATTCCTAAAATTATAGATAACATACTTCCTAAGTTTTTGTCAATATTTGTTGCCATATGAGATTTATCATAATATTTTTAGGCCATTTAATGCCCTAAGAATACATTTTAGTTCTTTATCTCTCCTAATTTCCATAGTAATTACCTTAGAAAATAAGATAATTATTACTTATTATTTGAAACCACATATTCACCTATTTTCAATAGGTATTATTTATCGAAATATAATATTCCGAGATAAATAATTATCAGGGTATTACACATTCTTTCTTCACTTTCCTCATCGAGACACGGCACATTAATTCCCTCTCCTTCACTCTTCCATCCGACCATATCTCCCATACCACACATCTCCCATTCTTCCATTCTTCACTCTCGGATCAGCAAAGAAACCGCACACACACACCACACCTCCCGTCCATCTCATTTCCTCATTCTTCCAACTTACACATCCATTCTCATTCTTCACCTTCCTTCGCCCAAATCTTTAACCGAGAGAGAGAGAGCAATTGGAGAAGAAGAAAGAATCATCCCAACCTACATGCATTGAGTTTTGGTGAGTCTTCTAACTAGGTTCTCATCTCGGTTCGGTTTTTACGAAGATTGCGAGAAAGTTTGGGAAGTTTTTGAAGATTAAAATCGTGATGTTAGAAAGGGAGAGCTAGTTCATATTTATGTTTGAGTTTGCATGTCACTGTTAGATTGATTTTTAGTCTCCTTTGGCTCTGTATGTGACTCTTTGAAGCTCAAAACATGAAATATGAGTATAAGGTGTTGATTCCTTCTCAAGATGAGTCAGAAGTGAAATTGCAAATGATGCTGTACACATCTGTGTATGAGTCCGAAAATAGGGAATGGTTTGCATGTTTTTTGTAGGGGTTAATGATTGAAATTTTCTCTGAACTTTTTACAGGAGATAGTACTCTCCTTAAGGTTTACTATGAGCTTTGGATCACCTAAAATGGAGGTCTATACCTCCAGTTATGATTTTTGGAAGTTGAGCTATAAAACAGAAAAACTTCTGGTATGCTTCTGGAGTCAAGGGATGACGTGGCATTCGGACTGACTAAACAAAATCATTAAAATGTTAAATTTTCCAGTTAAATAGAAGACATGTAGAGGTTTAATTTGATAGGTAATTCGTCGAATTCCGATAAGTATTGAAGGAGTTATGGTTTATTGGTCGAGAAAATCGAAGATTTCGGACCCGTTTGTGTTTTTGAATTTTGGGAATTTTTCACAGCCATAAATCAACTTGGTGACTTTAATTTATGGAAATAGACTTATCAAGGTTTAAATAGAAATTGTAATCACTCCATTCGAAGTTGTATCGGTTAAATTATGAATTTCTCAAATTCTCAGAAAAGTTAAAGGCTGAATTTTTTATAAGTCTTGGAATAGTCACATAAGTTGATATTTGTGTTTAACCTTTAAAGTGAAGGTTTCTTTGGATTAAATGAAAGGATAAATGGCTGAGATAATAATTATCCTATAGTGTATTGTATCTAATAAAATAAGTCCCAATGAGTATACATCTCTAGTCATAAGAATACTAAAAGACAAGTATTTTTGGGGTGGGTCTAAAAGAGTTGAATTCTAATTATGTTGGATTGATTAATGACCCATCACTATATAAATGTTAATTATAGGACTTAAGAATTGCCCAAGCTTGAAGGACAATCATAGTGACAAGAGCTTGTTGGAAGGGGTTTTGTCGGTAAGACCAACAAGTAGTAACTATAATCTCACATTCTTTGCATAGCTTTATATGTTTTTGTATACCATATTGTATGTCCCTTTGTGTAAGCCAGCACCACTCGTGGCTCGATTGAGCGGAAGGGCCGACCATGGGGCTAACTTCCCGATGGCTAGGCAGGGCCTAGTGCATTCAGTATTTTTGGTATTGAATTGCCAAAATGAATTTCCTTGCCCAAAGGTATTTGAAATCTTTGAATGAACACTTGTATTACAAGCTGCATTATACTTGGTATGTAATACTTGTTGTTTGAATTGGAATTTGAACTTGAACTTGAACTTGAATTTGAATGCTTTATATGCTTTGTGGACTACTTTGTTTGGTGAATTTACATGTATTGCATATGCTAGAATTTGAGATTAACCTGTTACTCTTGGATTCATTCATTTGAATTTCAGAGCCTTCCTTAAATCTAGGACGTGAGCAGTCCAGTAGCAAAGGAGGAAGAAGCAAGGGCATAGTAATTGCCTGATTTTGAAAAGAAGGTGGTGTGAAGAGGTTGCAGACGAAACATTTAGTTTCATTTTTGTCTATGGATTTTATTATTTCCTTATGACTAGATATTATTTTGCAATAGCCGTATGTGGCTCTTTGGGATGTATATATTTAATTAGATACATATAATCGCGTAGAAGTAGACAAGATATATATATGTTGCTAACCATTGCTGCAGGGACGGGCATGTATATAACAAGCCCAAATCATGATGAATGATTTAGTAGAGCATTAGATTAATTGGAGAAATAAGGAAATACTCTGATGAAACTAGATAAGGGTTTAAGTATGATGCAATTTTAATGATAAGTTTGAACCACCGATAAAATGTTTTCAAACATTTTAAATGTCGAAAAAAGCCCATCCGAATTTTATTATCATTTTGAAAATTTTATTTAAAGAAGGGCTTTCTTTGAACCTAGCCCAGTGGTTTAAATTTTTGTTAAATATTACATCTTAGCATGATAGGTAAAGATGCCACTTTGTTCTAGGCTCAGAACAGTGAAGTGTTATAACATCAATATTAATATATTAATCAATTAAATTAATAATTTTTAAGAAAATTTTAACTCTTAGAAATTGAGTACATTCCAGCACATTTTCTCTATCTTTTTACCTATTTTTGATTCAAAATGTGCATAGGAAATGAAGTGTACAGAAGAAAATGTGCATATCAAAGTATCAAGCAAAAATCAAAGAAATTCTTATTATATCCTATAGAGTTTGTGATTCAATTGAGAATTGATAATTGCTTCCTCTTTTGTAGGAAGATGGAGACAAGTTTTGAAGCTCTATAAGAACCAAGAAACAAGGAAATTCATTTAGACCGGACATTTTAAAAGTTATGTCTTAAAAGTCATACTAAATAGACCTGATATGTATTTCGTTCGGTCCTAAAAATCAACTTTTAAGACCGGACATAAACATAGACCGATCTTAACATATCGACATTTTTAAGACCGGATAAAAAATCTCCAGTCTAAAAAATACCGACTTCTAAGACCAGATGACTAACTAATCCGGTTCTAAATTTAATTAAATTTAAGACCGGGTAGTTATAAAGTTTCGGTCTTAAAAGTTGAACTTTTTAAGACCAGGCTAGACATTTAAGACTGGACATATAAATGCATTCGGTCTTAAAATTTGAACTTTTAAGACCGTGATATTATTTCCGGTCCAAATTTTATAGAATTTTTCTACATTACATTCTTCGATCATATATATATACACACATCCACCACCCAATCCAGCACAAAAAATTAGATACTTTAAGCTACAAGCTATGAACAATCCATTATGAACAAATTGAATTGGGAAAAGAATACAAATATCACCATGAGTTATGTGGCCTCTTAATTTAGTACAACACCGTAATGAATTATCTTACAAATACAATGAGTTACAAATAAATACCGCACCATGCCTTCATCTGATCCCACCCAACAACGTAACATGATATCCCCTTTTATAACATATATATGGGATCACGCCACAAAATAAAACAAGAACAAAAGTTTCCACGATCGTGTCGTTTAATTAAGAACAGTACAACACCGTAATGATGAATATATACATGTAATAAGATAACTTACAAATACAATGATGAGTTACAAAAACCGCACCAAGCCTTCATCTGATCCCACCCAACAACGTATGTAACATTATATCCCCTTTTATAACATATATATCGGATCCTGCCACAAAATAAAACAAGAACAAAACCTTCACAGTCAGTGACATTATTGTTTAAGAACATGGAAGGAATATAGTTAAAACCTTAAAGTTTTCAAAGAATTTTGCATATGAATATTACCATATGAATTGACTCTTTTATAAAGGGATATCCTCTCATATCCCTTCTTGATGATCATTTCTTATTTCGGGTTCATTATCCGCTTCATCTTCTTCGTTCATGTCCAGTATACCCCTTGAAAAAGGAGTACTCTCAGGAAGACCGTAATTCGAATGAATTTCATCATCAATATCAATGACCCTTTTTCCTTGGAGAGCTACAGACCACATTTTATTTTCCTGATCGGTGATATCTACACTTGTTTGGCCTGGTCTGCCATAATAAAAGGTTCATCTCCAAAACATCTACCCTTGATATCGACTAATGTAAGTCCTAGCTGATCGATCCAAACACCATTTTTGACATTAACCCACTTGCATTTGAAAATGAGAAATCTAATTTTAACATAGTCCACCTCCCAAATCTCTTCAATAACCCCATAATATGGCATGACTGCCAATAAAGGCCTCTTGTCTTTCGAACTAGAGAAGTACATAGATTCAGCCTCTAACATAACACCACTGTTCTGGACGACGCTCCTATCATCTAGGGACTTCGTGTAAAATGTATAACCATTGATCGCATACGAATTACAACTTATGACATCAACCTCGGGACCACGGGCTAACCATTTGATTGTATCGAAACACATTCCTCTCCCTCGAACTTTTGTTTGAACCGGTTTGCAAAAGTTCGTTATGCTCCCTAATCAACCTTTGTTGATCATTCGATGATTTCCTTTCCTTACATGACTTCTTTATGTGCAGCTATGATGGCTTGAACTTCATCAACATTATTCAAGATGTATAAGTGGACTTGTGACAATTCATCGGGATCCATACTCTTGACCGAAGCCCCTCGTCTACCCCCTTCAAAGATGTCGACGTTTTGGAAGCCCAATATGTCTTACTTTGGCCAAATAATTTTGACAAAATTCCATGGCTTCTTCAGAAACATATTTTTGAACAATTGATGCTTCTGGCTGATATGCGTTCTTCACGTACCCTTTTAGGAATTTCATAGATATTTCAATTGGGTATATCCACCGTAAATGGATAGGGCCACACAACTTTATCTCCCTCACTAGATGAACAATTAGATGAACCATGATGTCAAACAATGTAGGAACAAAAAGCTTCTCAATGTGGCACAAGATAAGATATCCTTCATTCTCTAATTCATCCAACTTTTCAATCTCAAAAAAATTACTACAAACTGCATTGAAGAAGAAACAAAGTCTAGTCAAGATGACCCGAAGATCATATTCGGCGATGCCTTGAATAGCTACTGGGAGTAGCTGTTGCATAAAGACATGACAATCATGAGACTTTTGGCCTACTAATTTCAAGTCCTTCATCGAAACAAGCCTCTTAAAGTTTGAAGAATACCTCGAGGGAACTTTTGTGCCATGTAAACACTCACAAAAACTTCGTTTCTCATCCTTAGAAAGAGTATGAGAAGCTTAGGAGGACAATAAGTTCTCTTCCCATATTGCCTTGGATGTAAGTTTTCGCGTATTCCCATTGCTTGCAAATCCAATCTTGCCTTCACACCATCCTTTGAACTACCTTGTATGTTGAGAAGCGTGCCAACAATACTATCACATACGTTTTTCTCCACGTGCATGACATCAATACGTGTGTCTCACATCAAGATTGCGCCAATATGGAAGATTGAAGAATACATATCTCTTTTTCCATATATTTGTTTCTTTTCTACTCTTTGCAGTCTTACCGAAGATGACACTGATATTTTTCACCTTTTCATAAACTTGCTCCCCAGTCAATGCCACCGGAGCATCTTCATACTCCTGGCCACCAAACATGTTTTCTTTAATTGACGATATGGGTGGTCCCGTCGAAGAAATCTCCTATGTCCAAGATAAATCGTCTTTCTTCCGTGTTGAAGTTGATGGTAGTGTGTGCCTTCTTCACAAACCGAGACATGCTTTGTGGCCTTTTACACTATACCCCGACAAGTTCCCATATCTTTGGGAAGTCGTTTATAGTACAAAATATCATGGCTCGCATTTTAAACACCTCCTTCTTGAAAGAGTCAAAAACATCGACACATTCTTCCCACAACTCCCTCAAGTCTTCGATCAAGGGCTGAAGGTAAACATCAATGTCATTTCCGGGTTGTTTTGGTCTCGAAATCAACATAGACAGCATGATGTACTTTTGTTTCATGCATAACCAAAGGGATTCATGCCATCTGTGCTAAGTGCAAGCCTAAGGTTCCTAGGTTCTTCACCGAAGCTCGGAAATAATTGATCTATTTTCTTCCATTGAGAAGAATCGACCGGATGTCGAAGCTTTCCATCACAAACCGGGCATGCTTTGTGCCAAGTACCACTTTTTCCTATTCTTCTTGGTCAACCTTGTTGTTATGTATGATTGTCTCTCCGATAAGGGTGGTTGACTCACGTACTGTGGGCACACGAATCCAATATCTTTGCTTTTGCCCTGCTGTTCCAATTCCCGATGCAAGAACCTACAATAATGATGTCAGGGAATTAGTATATACATATGTGAGTGTCTCACATTTATGTTATATATGTACTCATAGAAGAAGATACTTACGTAATCAACATTAGAATCATTGCATCAGTAAGCTCCTTTTTTTCAAACAGCAGGGAAATTATTGAAAGTTGAGCTAAATCACCAAGAGGGGGGTGAATTGGGGATTTTAAAAATCTTTTCGAAATAGCTCTGTTTTTTAACACTAAAAAACGAGAGATGAGCTAAGATGAGAATAGAAGAGCAAGACACAAGGATTTATCTTGGTTCGGTCCAATCTCTTGACCTACGTCCGGTCCCGGACTCTGGGTTTTTCACTATCTCAAATGATTACACACTCTGTACTCAAGAGTAATTCTCTCACTAGAACTTACTCCTCCTTACAAGTTGTAATCAATGAACCCAATCACCAAGTCCCCTAACTTGTGATTCTTTACAATAAATGATTTGTAAGTAAGAAACTCTCTCTAAGAGTAGATATAAATAAACACTGAAGCTCTAATCTATCAACAGATACTTAGTACGGAAAAACTCAAGAGTAGTTGGAAACTTTGAATGATTTTCGTTTTCTTTGTCTTAGTTGTTGAGAGAAATTGAATGCAGCTCTATTTATCGAGAGTGCATTAAATGACCGTTGTAATCCCTCATATAACCGTTGGAGACTTTAACCAAGGATTAGGAAATGTTTTTGGTCTTCTTCTCTCACTAATCTTCACTTAATCCAGCTGGGCAGAAGTTCAGAGTTGACTTCTAGTAAATAAATCCGTTGGAATAGCGGCTACTGGATATGGTAGGTAGACATTAATCCTTTGTAGGCGTGTGCGGAAGGATTACCCAAAAGTATGCAACTTTCGGGTGTAGCATTTAATGTTCGACATGCTTTTTGCTTTTTGCTTTCGGTCCTCATTTAATCTAGTTTAAGTAGCTGAAACTCACTAACAAAGTGGTTAAACATAGCTGGGAATATGCAAGAATGATAATAGGAAGTATTAAGATCAAACATAAATGTTTTACAAATTCGTCAGATTTGAGTTTCAAATTCTACGACTCATACTTGAGTATGTTCTTCTATACTCGAGTGTGTCACTGTGCACTAATGTCTATACTTGAGTATGAAGAGTGATACTTGAGTATGGTTCTTACATAAAGGAACATCGTGACTTAAGCTTTGGACTATATCTTTGAAGTAAAAGTCATACTCGAGTTTGTCATTACATACTCGAGTGTGAACCTTTTAATATGAAAATAAATTTAAGTCCAAAGTCTCTATACTTGAGTATGTAGATCTATACTTGAGTATGCAAGTCTTTCAAAAAGAAAAGAGCTTTATGTATGTCCTATACTCGAGTGTGTACATCCATACTTGAGTATGAAATTATTTTGAAAAACTTTTTGAAATCTGTTTCACGACCATACTTGAGTATGTAAAGTCATACTTGAGTTTACAAAGTTTTGGGGCAAGAAGAATATCTTTTTGTATGAGTCATACTTGAGTGTGTGACTGCATACTTGAGTATGCTTATGCATGAAACATTTGTAACTTTCTGTAAGACGAATACTTGAGTATGTACATGTATACTTGAGTATGGATAGGCATGTGAGAGATTTGAAAGCTTTTTGTTCGAGACTATACTCGAGTGTGAATTCATATACTCGAGTATGCTTAATCTTAAAAGAAACGTTAGATTGCCTCTGTAGGTTCCATACTTGAGTGTACATTTGGATACTTGAGTTTAGAAGACTTAAGCAAGTATTCAAGTAGTCTATGTATGATCCATACTCGAGTATGCAAACTCATACTCGAGTGTAGCTTGGTGTAAAAACTTAAAGTGCTCTCTGTGAGGACTATACTTGAGTATACCCATGGATACTTGAGTATAGTTCAGTTTAATCAAATTTGTGCAATTCTCTGGTAAGTCCATACTCGAGTATATATACCCATACTCGAGTTTAGCTTTCACAGTAAGTTTTTGACTTTGCTAAAATCAATCTTTAGATTGTGTTTACAATTGTCAGTTATCATCAAAACATATAGAGAAGTAACAATTATATCATCTTGGTCAACACAAACCGGGTACTTGTTTTTAAGACCTACTTCTGTATTGACAGCCCACTAATTAAGTTCAACTTGTTTATTGGTTACCATAAGGATAAGCCTGTCCTTGGCACTCAACTTATCCGTGCCAACCAATTCAGGAGGGGCTGTTGCTTGAGGAGGAGTAGAAACATGCACAAGCTTCACTGGCCATGAGATCAAGGCTCCAATGACATCACTCACAACCTTCATCTCACCATTTGGGAGAGGGAAAGGTGCATCAATGATGACCTCCTCAGCGACACTCGACTTCATCATCAGCCATTTGTTGGTGGTGTACAGTTGATCCCAAGTTGTGGATAGTCCCTTTTGCAACCAATCGTCTATCATGATGTTCATGATCCTCCACATAAATGTCACAAGGTTGCTGTGACTATCCAACAATGCAGCTCCTTCTAGTGCTCTACTGCATAGCTGTAGGTGAGAGTGGCAAGGGAACACTGGTCTCTACACGAGAGCTCACAAGCACCTTCATTTGATTCATTTCCTCCTTCATCTCCCTCAGCTGGGATTGAAAATAGGCAGTCAATGAAGCTTCTTTAGCCGCTGCTTCCTCATTCAATTTGGCCACCGTCTGTGCCACCTTCTGTTCCACCGTCTGTTCCATCTCCTCCCGGGTAACCATACGTTGTTTCTGGCGTTTGGCGCTACCAAAGTATTCCTTCAGGCCTACCCTTCCTCCAATCCCCCTTACACGCCCCGCGTGATTCGATTTTCCGGTCACAACGGTCAGAACATCATTCCTCTCGTCCGACACAAAAGATCCCTCCGCTTCTTTCTTCCTTAGATCTTCATGTAGGATACAGATAATGAGAAGCTTAGTAATGAAATATGTTTAGTAACTAAAAATTAACAATAACGATACTTACAATTCTTTCAGCAACTAGACGAGTCTGTTCAGTCGTATAGGCGCCGCTTTCCTTTTGCCGAATATACAACCATAACTCATCACGACGTATTGGAGATAGCGGATCATGTATCGCAAAAGGATTGAATTCTGCTTCTGCTTCATCTTCCTATCTCTTCCGCTTGGCCGCCATCAATTCTTGTTCAGCCTTTTCGTATCCGCAGCGAGAAGCCCTATGCGAGCAATCATTCTTTCTCCCTATCTCCTGTGCTTGTTCCCTTCTTTTCTGTGAATCAGAATTGAAAACAACTATTAATTATGAATTCCAACCATCTCACTAACAGAAATTAGAGAACTTCCGCTTGATATGAACCTCAAACACTAGTCAAATTCACTTCATCAAGTTTCAACATTTCATTTAAGGAGGATGTAGAATTGTAGAAGAAATTGGGAGAACCGTAGTAAAGTGAGTTGCGAAGCGCACCGAAACCTTAACACGATTAACATACTAACTAAAAAATAGCAATGTCTAACCACTACCTACTACGAAAGAACTATCTAAGACTATAATAATGGTTTGACTCTTATGCCATTATTATTTCCCTAATTACCTACTTAGTATTTTACCTTTGCACGGTTTACATATCAGACTTGCATACAACTAAGACATGCTCCTCTTATGCAGGACAAAGGATGGAAATATATACTTCTATTCACAAACCAAACAATCTAACTAACAGGATTAGATGAACACGTACAATAACATTCACATATCCGCACAAATTAATAAGCAAACAAAAAAGGGCAAACAAAACTAAATAACAACTCACCAAAGCTTCAGGAGTGGTCCGCAGCTGAACAAATTGTTGCCAAGTTTGTTCATCAATGAATGTGTACTTGTCCCAAGGATTATGGTCAGGCCTAACATCGGCAAAAATATATGTGTTAGTTAGAAAGGTCTTAAACTTCCTCCACCGATCAGCACAATAAGACAATGTCTCGTCTTTCAACTTCTGGGAGTCAGGGACAGTGTATGTGAGCAGGATAGTGCCCCAAATAGGATCCTTTACAGTGAGACGGTCGACTTTTTTCCACTCATCTGTCAAGATTCTAGCCTTACTGAATGCTAGATAGCCGACAAAACTATTATATTTTTCTTTATTAGGACTGAAATGAGCCAACTTTTCATCAAACTGAATCTCAAGCTGTGACCCAGAGGACCGACTTACGGATACTTCTTTCATTCGTGTGCCACTTCTACCACGGCGTGCAGGGCGGTTACGAGGCTCATTGTGAGATGAAGAGGGTTCGTTCTAACTCACACCAGTCGCACCAGTAACTGTCGTTGAAGGAATAGCAGAAGAACCATTTTCTCCGTTCATTTTCGAGAAAGGAAGAGAGGCTGAGAGTGGTGGTGCGAAAGAGGAACGCCTGAGAAAGTGAGAGAGTAACGAGAGGATGGTGGTGGTGTGCGAGGAAAGAGGTAATGCAACGGGAAGAGGGGTTTCGAAACAAGAACAGGGGTTTCAGAGTTCAAAGAGGGCAACGTTCGATCAGTCTAACTTAAGGCAACGCTCGTGCGAATATTTGGCGCTTTAGTTTCCATCGGACAACCTAAAAGGCCGGTCTTAAAGGTTAAAATTTAAGACCGTCCATAATTAAAAGCCGGTCTTAAAAGTAATAAAATTTTCGAATAATTTTTTTCAATATTATGTCTTGGTCATACTTTAAGTCCGGTCTTAAAAGTATAACCTTTAAGACCGTTTTTATATATGTCCGATCTTAAAAGTTTTAGACTTTATATTTAAATTTTTCCTGATTATTTTGGTCCGCAGAAAATATAAGTTCGGGCTGTACGAGATTTCTCTATAAAATAATTAAAATTTTAATTACATTTTTAAGACCGGTTGGTTTTTTAAGCGGTCTGAATAATATATTTAAGACCCTTTAATAAAGGGTTCGGTCCAAGAAGTTCTTCATATTTACAAAACTGCCACCGGTCATACATAACAAGTTCATTTTATTTACAAAACTGCCACCGGTCATACCTTTAAGACCGGTGCATCCAATGTCCGCTCTGAATGAGGCGGTCTTAAAGCCATTTTTTGCACTAGTGTATCCTATAGAGTTTGTGATTCAATTGAGAATTGATAATTGCTTCCTCTTTTGTAGGAAGATGGAGACAAGTTTTGAAGCTCTATAAGAACCAAGAAACAAGGAAAGAAATAAAGGAGCTGAATCAAAGCAAAGTTAGAAGGAAACTGTGCAACTGGCCGCGACAAGTTGACAAACTAGCTGTAGCAAGTAGGTGAATCAATGAGGCTAATGAACCTGAAATGGCTCGCAGAGACTCGGGCAAATCGTAAACAACTGAAAAATTTAGACAAATTTGATACTAGTACAAGCATAGGGCAGGCACAGGATAAATAAACTGAGCACAGAAATCTAAAATTACCATAAATCAAGAACACAACATTGGTATTCCATGTACTAATATGAGGAATTAGTCGTTGCTATAAACATGAGGAGGTAAAATAATGGAAATAGATTACACTTCCTAAGGAAGTGTTTTGATTTTCTTCTCATGTGCTCCCTTTATCACTCCCTGCCTCTCCGACTCTCTTTGTCTCTCCGCGCTGTGGTAAAAACGTAAAACCCGATTTTAAAATAAGCCAGAGGAAAGGACTTTTTTGTGAGCATAGAATAACATTGTGTACAAATTTATTCTGTTTTTATTTTTTTTAAAAAAACTCACAATTCATTGCATTTTTAATTATATATAAGTTGTGAGAAAAAAGAATACTCCGTACAATTGTGAATTAATTTTTTTAAAAAAATATTACTTTAAACATTAGATGTTAGTCAAATATTTTTAATTAAATTAAATTATTCGAATCACGATTTGGTTAACTCTGATTCAATTATAGTTGGATTACTAAACCTTAATCGTTAACTTATGCTTAAAATTGGTCAGATTTTAAGTACCTTGATAATATTCCCTACAAGCTGGAATCTTTTTTTGAAAGAACTGTTCAAGGAACAAATGATCCATTTTTTTGTTACCATTTATTTTCCACACATACTCCTCTCGTTTATGAATATGTTTCATTTTATATACTACATCTCTTCTCATAATAAAAAAAGCATTATTTAATCAAAATTTTCTTATTTTATGTTTGGAGTGATTTAGTAGTTTTTATTATAATGTTAAATAATGGGTAATTTTGAAATAAAAAAATAATAATCATATTTTAACAAATTTTTTACAATTTCAAATGATTTGTGCATAACAATTAAGGAAAGAAATACGGCCACTTGATGATTTTAACATATTAAAATATGCTCATGATGCTTTTTTGGGTCAAAAGCCAATGATGCTTTGGGTATCCTCAAGGCATATAGTGTTTATTGTTTAGACATCTTGCCACTAATGTATATGTCACGCCTATTCGAGTCAAAACTAAATTTAACATATTTCTATCATTAACAATAATATTTAAAGACAAATATATGAAATAGAGGAGTAACATCAATATTAATATATTAATCAATTAAATTAATAATTTTTAAGAAAATATTAACTCTTAGAAATTGAGTACATTCCAGCACATTTTTTCTCTCTCTTTACCTATTTTTTTGTTCAAAATGTGCATAGGAAATGAAGTGTATAGAAGAAAATGTGCATATCAAAGTATCAAGCAAAAATCAAAGAAATTCTTATTATATTCAATAGAGTTTGTGATTTAATTGATAATTGATAATTGCTTTCTCTTTTGTAGGAAGATGGAGACAAGTATTGAAGCTCTATAAGAACCAAGAAACAAGGAAACAAATAAAGGAGGTGAATCAATGCAAGGTTAGAAGAAAGCGTGAAACCGGCCGCAACAAGTTGACAAACCATTGTAGCAAGTAGGTGAATAAATGAGGCTCATGAACCTAAAATGGCTCGCAGAGACTCAGGCTAATCGTAAACAACTCCAAAATTTAGACAAATTTGATACTAGTACATGCATATGGCTGACACACGATAAATAAACAGAGCACAGAAATCTAAAATTACCATAAATCAAGAACACAACATTGGTATGCCATGTACTAATATGAGGCATTAGTCGTTGCTATAAACATGAGGAAGTAAAATAATGGAAATAGATGACACTTCTTAAGGAAGTGTTTTGATTTTCTTCTCATGTGCTCCCTTTATCACTCCCTGCCTCTCCGACTCTCTTCGTCTCTCGGGCGCTGTGGTAAAAACGTGAAACATGATTTAAAAAAAGCCAGAGCAAAAGACTTTTTTTGTGAGCTTAGAATGACATTGTGTTCAAATTTATTCTGTTTTTTTTAAAAAAAAAAAACTCGCAATTCATTGCACTTTTTAATTATATATAATTTGTGAGAAAAAAGAATACTCCGTACAATTGTGAATTAATATTTTTTAAAAAATATTACTTTAAAGATTAGATGTGAGTCAAATATTTTCAATTAAATTAAATTATTTGAATCACGATTTGGTTAACTCTTATTCAATTAAAGTTGGATTACTAAACCTTAATCGTTAACTTAAGCTTAAATTGATCAGATTTTAAGTACCTTGATAATATTCCCTCCAAGCTGGAATCTTTTTTTGAAAGAACTGTTCAAGGAACAAATGATCCATTTTTTGTTACCATTTATTTTCCACACATACTCCTCTCGTTTATGATTATGTTTCATTTTATATATTACATCTCTTCTCATAATAAAAAAAGCAATATTTAATCAAAATTTTCTTATTTATTTTTGGAGTGATTTAGTAGTTTTTATTATAATGTTAAATAATGGGTAATTTTGATAATAATAAAAAAATCATATTTTGACAAATTTTTAACATTTTCAAATAATTTATGCATAACAATTAAGGAAAGAAATACGGCCACATGACAGATTTTAACATATGAAAATATGCTCTTGATGCTTTTTGTTTTTTGGTCAAAAGCCAATGATGCTTTGGGTATCCTCAAGGCATATAGTGTTTCTTGTTTAGACATCTTGCCACTAATGTATATATCACGCCTATTCGGTCAAAACTAAATTTAACATATTTCTATCATTAACAATAATATTTAAAGACAAATATATGAAATAGAGGAGTAACATCAATATTAATATATTAATAAATTAAATTACTAAATGAAGTGTATAGAAGAAAATGTGCATATCAAAGTATCAAGCAAAAATCAAAGAAATTCTTATTATATCCTTTAGAGTTTGTAATTCAATTGAGAATTGATAATTGCTTCCTCTTTTGTAGGAAGATAGAGACAAGTTTTGAAGCTCTATAAGAACCAAGAAACAAGGAAAGAAATAAAGGAGGTGAATCAATGCAATGTTGGAAGGAAGCGTAAGCGGCGCAACAAGTTGACAAACTAGTCAGTAGCAAATAGGTCTCTTTGTAATCGACCTGCAAGTAGCACTCGTGTCATTGGCGTGGCAAGTCGCAAAGCGCCGTGACTTGATCGTGAAAAAAAATGCAAAAAGTACATGTTCGCGTTTTTCATTTCGAAAGCACAAAATTCCTATTTAACCTAAAGGGAAGGGTCGAAAAACACATTCTCGCACAAGGGAACAAGTGGGCAAACAAGGGAAAGGCTTGGGAGAGAGATTTAGATAACCTTGGAGGCTTGGGTGCTCAACCTAGAGAGAGATTTTGGGGATTTCACATTGGTTTTTCCTCTTTTCTCCTCTTCTCTTCTTAGCTTCTTCATGTATTCAGTATCTTTGCTTAGAATCTCTTTGTATTTGGACATGAGTAGCTAACTCTTTCATTCTAGGGTACTTTTGGCCCTTTGTATGGAGTAATACTTGAATATTCCTCTCTTTCGGTAGATATATATGTGTGTGTGTGTGTGTGTGTGTGTGTGTGTGTGTCCGCGTGTGGAATACCCTAAAAACCCTAATTATCATAAATGGTATATTTTGATAAATACTATATGATAGAAAAAGGAGAGTATATTGTCTCAAATTTTGAATATTGTTTATTATAAATTTATGAGCAATTTCTCCTTGAAAATTTAGTAGATCAAGGTTTAAATCTTCAAATTTCTTTTAGGGATCTTAAAATACCCTAAAATTATCATATTAAGTTATGGTTCATATGTAACCAAAATAAGCAAGAAATTGTTATGAAAACACTTAAATTAATTAAAAGGAATTAACAAGCAAACAGTGAGCAATTAAGCTTTCACTAATTAAAGTAATTATGTAATCCTTCATAATTCATCATAAGGCAATATAGAAGGAATCAATTTATGAATTATCCTAAGTAGAAATCAAGGGTCTAAAGAGATGGAATTAGGTTTGCAAATAATAATTTAGTTGAAAGACGGAATATCACCAAGAGGGGGGTGAATTGGGGATATAAAATTTTCTCACATAAATTCTTTGTTAGCCGAATACGAAACAGGGATAAACAGAGTAAGGGTAAGAGAGATTGGAACACAAGAGATTTATACTGGTTCGGTCCAAATCCTTGACCTACGTCCAGTCCCCAGACTCTCCGGGATTTCACTAACTCAAACGATTACACACTCTGCAACTCACAGAGTAATTCTCTCTCTAGAACTTACTCCCCCTTACAAGTTGTAATCAAATAACACAATCCCAAAGTCCCAATACTTTGAGATTCTTACAAGAAATGATAGTCAATGATAAACTCTCTAAAAGAGCATATTAGTAAACACTGATGATTGATATATCCGAAGATATTAACACATAGGCTAGAAACAATAAATGCTCTTGATTGCGAATTGAATGCTCAGAGTTTCGGTAGGTGAGATATTGAATGCTTCTTCTATTTATAGTTTTGATAGCATTGATGACCGTTGAGAAATGCTTAAGGATCCATTGTGGGTAATCAATATATCCGTTGTAATTGATTGGCTCAGTTTCCTCGTATGCTTCGACATTCGACCGTTATTCCTCGTTGACATTCTTTATTCAAATTATCCGTTGAGACTCGGTGAGAATGTTGTCTGGGAAATAGCCTAAATGCTTTTTGTTTGTCCAAAGCTTCATTTCTCCATTCAGCTTAAATATCTGGGACATCATTTTTGCTTTATGTAATCTTTGAATTAAAACATGTTAAACATATCTGAAATACACTAGCAAACTGATTAAACTTGGTTAGAATTAATAAAGATCAATAATATCAAGTACCAAGGCTTTAGCTAAAGAGTTTCAGATCACGCAGGGGAAGAACTCAAATTTTGATGCAGGTAACTCGAGTTACATGCCTCAACTCAAGTTGCCATGAGTTTAACAAATATATATGGATCAAGAGCAAAACTGGAGTTATGTTGAATAACTTGAGTTGTTCAACTCGAGTTGCACTGACTAACTCGAGTTGCTTTGGAATTCAATCATACAGGAAGTTTTCGCAAATGTCATAACTTGAGTTGTCTAACTCGAGTTATAGTATACAACTCGAGTTACATCAATACTTTCATAAGACATAGAGTTTTTGCCGAAAGCATCACTCGAGTTGTAAAGGCTAACTCGAGTTACAAAATCCAACTCAAGTTATATCATAAGGTTATATCATTTGAGGTTTTCTGACTTGCTCATAACTCGAGTTAATTTCAGAGTAACTAGAGTTATATCAGTTGATCAAAAACTGATATTGCGATGAAGAACTTCAGCTTTGAATTACAGCCTATGACTCGAGTTGTTTAGTGACAACTCGAGTTATGGTCCTTGCAAAAGCTGATTTTAACTTGAGTTATGTTTGGTAACTTGAGTTATAAATTTTCAAAATCATTTTGAAGGAGTTCAAATGTGATTTAGCTCAGCAATATTTGTCCATCAACTATTAGAATTGTTAGGCATCATCAAAACACATAGAGAACTAACATTAGTATCTTTGGTTAATTAGAAAATCTATTAAACTATGATATTTACATTTAGTGGACAATTTAGCTTGCACTAAATTAAGATTAATGTCAAACACTTGTAACTACCAATTAGGGTTATGTTTTAGCCTAAACACAAGTGTAATACCCAAAAATAATTATTTATTTTAAATACTATATTTTGATAAATAAAACCTATTAAAAATAGGTGAATATGTGGTCTCAAACTTTAGAAGCTTATTGATTATTATTTTAAGTAATTTCTTCTTGAAATTAAATAAGCTAAATACCAAATATTCTAATTTCTTTATAGGGATCATAAAATATCATAAAATAATCATAATTAAGCATAGTCTTAATTTAATCATGAGAGGCAATTAAATGACATAGAAATACTTATTCCAATTAGAGAAAATTACCAACAACTATTGGGCAATTGAATTTGCAATAATTAAAGTAATTGTGTTAATTTTCGTAATTAATTAATAATTAAATTAAAAAGAAATAATTAAGGAATATATGAGATTAATTAGTGATCAATGGCTAATAGAAACCCAAGACTAGCATAAAGGAGATTTCTAATTATCATAATTAACTTAGTAACCTATCAATTAAGCCTAATAACACCTAAAACACTATGTTAAGGATATTAACCAAGATTAATTAAATCTTCCCTATTTTAAATGTGTGGCGAAAATTCATGTTGGAAGAGGCAAGATAATTACACCAATATTAAATCCTAAGAGCACATAATATATGAAAAAATATCATCAATAGTAGTAGGATTTTTCCAACACAAATTAGAGGCTTGGAATAAATCTAATAAAGCTAAATCATAAGGCCTTAATTAACCCTCATAAAGTGTAATCCATGTGAATCAAACATCAACCAATAAGAGACTTTCTTCTAGATGTGAGATAATTAAAAAACCAAATTGAAGAGCAAGGGAGTACTACACGGTTTGCATAGCTTATTGGTGAAGAAATGAATTGTTTAATAATTAACAAATAAACACATGGAGATTAGTTCACATGGCTTCACATGAATCATTAAATTTCCATAAAAGAGAGCACATGGAGCACTAATTGTGGAAGACTTTGGGGCTAATTGAATGATTAAGGGAAGAGAGAGGGAAGGGGGGAGGGGCGGCTACTACTAGGGCTTGTGTGTGTGAAACACCCCAAATTCCGTAGCTTAAATCGTGCTAGTGACACGTGGTTTTATAAAAATTATCAAAGTTTTGAGGTGCTACAACTCAGCGTATTGCGGAAACGGAGAGCATGTACTAAAAATTTGAACAACGAGTAAATGATATAAAAATACTCGGACATATGATGATCCCTGAAGTATACTGGTATATTACAAATTTCCCGAAGGAATATTCATGTGATATAATAATACAAAATTTTGTATAATTACAACTTTTACATGTAACTATACCCTCTTTTAACCAAGCCTTAGGCAGACTTGAGGCATAGAACCTAACTCAGTTAAATCATCCCATTTGGCCAGGCTGGGTAAGGTCTAGTGGAAGTCTCCCCGATGTTAACGGCGACTGATTGACTGAACCACATAGACGACCCTTTCTAGTTTAAGCACCAAATGATATGAAGTAACCTTATTAGATTAATGCCATAAGGTAGGTTCTGTTAAACCTTCTTTCTGCATTTTCTTTGACCTGTGCCTCTTCACGGCTCCGTCTATTGGCGTCCCATTACGGCTCCATCCACTAGTGCCATCTCTGATCCATGATCCTTCTCTGACTATTAGTTAAGACTGAGGTCCAATGCCCATCAAACCTCAGGTAATGGTTAACCTCATGCTTATGTAACAATATATGTATGACATTTCAGCAATAATCAATACAAAAGCCCATAACAGATGTAGGAAATACATAATAATGTATGTAAGGCAATAACAATACACAGCCCCTAGCAGTATGTTTGTTATCTCAGTCTGCACGATCTACCAGTGCCACGATGTATGGTCGTATCCTCAGCGCTAGGTAAACTTTCAACGATATTATTAAAATAATAACTTGTGTCTATCTGAATGTATAATGAAAGATCTAAGACAGAGTCTTAGTCTATGGATACGACTATCATATATAAACATATTATAAGCATCAGAGTCAGTGTTACAGTACGTCGCGAACGTACCTTCGTTGTTGTTCACAGTACGTTTGGATGGTCAAATTGTGATCTCGGATATCCTATAAAGTAATATCATATTTATTAATTCATAATAAATATTCTAATAAATATCTTAGTCTCAAATGACCATTTTACCTCTGGATTAATTATTTTCCCATTATTCCATTTAATTTTCGTAAAAAACGTTACTTGGCAGTATATAGGCTGATTTTTCTCCTAAAATTGAAAAATAATAATTAATTCCACAGAACCCGAAACGAGGATCCATAAAATTATTCGGAAACCTTAGGATGTCTAATTTCATAAACAATTCCTAGTTTTCGCAACTTCATGCTCTGTCCAGAAATTTTCCACAAAATATAGCCTAACTTCGAACATTTTTATCTCCTAGCACAGAACTCGAAATAGTAACTTCTAGGTATATTTGAAAAGTCCTATATGTCTACTTTCATCATGAATTTTTTCAGAATTTCAGCATAGCATCTTCAACATAAGATACCAGCGTTTTTGAAATAGCTTTCGGAAGTCGCTAACCGACAAATTTTCGCCAGAGCTTCGTTACTTTTACCATAATCTTCCAAAAATGTTGCTATAACTTCTTCTTCATCATTTTTTCGAAATAAAGCTAATTATAACCATAAAAACATGAAAATAAAACTATAATTGGAAGATTATGAATCAAAACAACATCTAAGCTATAAAACACAAAGCTAGAGCTCAAGAACATACCTAGAACTTTGCTCCTTCTTTCCCAAAGCTTCTCACTCTCACTTTCTCTCTTGATTTCAGTTTCTCTATGTTTGCCTTTGCTTGTGAATTGGTGAGGATTTATGAAGGCACTAACTCCCTATTTATAGCAAATTATGGGTTAACTTCCTAACATCTTTAATTCAATTTTAACCTTTGGATTTAAACTTAGTAAATAAGTTTTAATCTCACCCTTTCACACTAATAAAACCTCCACCTCCTCTCCTTCTTTCTACTTCATCTCTTTTCACCCCAAATGCTTATTTAGTTAGGTGCAAGTTTGTGTTTTTATTCAAGATCCATTTCCACTTTTCTAATCACAGTTTTATGACTTGATTTAAGGTCTTTTTAAATTTTTAAATCACTTAAGTATAAATCACAAATTTTTGTGAAAATCACTTTGGAGATAACCAAGTTCAAGCTTAAATTGTGCTTGTTCATAATATCTACTTATATTTTTTCTAGGATCAATGGTTTTCAAGATACAATTTATTTTCTATTGGTTCTCATTCACTTGTGTCTTGAATTCATCCTAATGGTTTTTATCTTACCATTAATTAATCAACCATTAATCACCTTTGTTACCTATGCTTGCATCATCATTTACACTAAAGTCTTCTTGCATTTATTCTTGATTATGACTTGTTTAAGTTCAATATCTACATATTAGTTTGCTTCTCCCTTTCTCTTCCAAACTCACGACCCCCCTCTAATTTGACATGAATTTGCATTTCATTTCATCTACATTTACCTTGAAAGTCTTTGCCTAATTATGGCTTTGATTGTGATGTTTATTTGTTAATTACATTTAACAATTTTACTCTTCTTCCTCTTGTTACATGAACCGAATTCCTTCTTAAATTTTGCTCTTGGATTTGTGTTTCATTTGTCTCACAAAAACTATGGCAAAACTTTCCTATTGGTTGATTTTAATTTCACAAGGATTAAGCTTTATGAAACTTAATTTAAACCTTAGGATTTAGCTTTATTAGATTTAATCCAAGACTTTGATTTGGGTTGGAAATATCTAAACACTATTGCTATTTTTTAATGATTTAGGATTAAGGATTAATACAATTTCTTAACCCTTTTTATTAGTAATTTTCGCAACTTAAAATAATTAAAGGGAGAATTAATTAGTCTTTGGTTAATATTGCTAATATAGTGTTTTAGGGGTTATTAGGCTTAATTGCCAAAATTTGATAGGTTTCTAAATTAATCTTGATGATTAAAAATCTCTCATATGCTAATCTTAGCCTTTAAATATTCTTTGGATACTAATTAAGTTGATATATTCTTAATTATGACCTTTTTAAATTAATTATTAATTAATTTCAAAAATTAGAAAAATATCTTAATTATTGCAAATTTAATTGCCCAATAATTGTTGCTAATTTTCTCTAATTGATTTAGGCCTCTTTTGATGGTTTTTTATTGCTTTTGTAATATAGTTAAGATTATATTTGATTATGATAATCTTAGGATATTTTATGATTCCTAATAAGATTTAGAAAATTAAATCTTCAACTATCATTATTCTAGGAAGAAATTACCTAGAAATAAAATAAATAAAATAAGAAAAATTGAGACCGCATATTCACCTATTTTAAATAGGTAATATTTATTCAAAAAGATTATCCGGGTATTACATTTCTCCCCCCGTTAATTAAAATTTCGTCCTCGAAATTCGCTCTATCCCAACTAGACTTCTAGTCTATAATTTGAGAATATATCTACTATCGTTTTTTTTTCCCAAATTGTCTCATTCGGAGACAATCCCTCTATCAACTAACTTTACAACCGGGATACTCTTATCCCCGAGTTACTTCTCTTGAAAATGAGAATTCGTTTTGGATTGACTATAAAGATATGGTAATTTTGAATTTCAATACCTCGTACACTATAACATGATCACAGTCTAGATGGTATTTCTTCTATTGAGAAATATAGAAAATGTTGTGGTATTTATTAAAGTTTGGTGGTAAACTAACTGGTAAGTATTTGATCCATACTTTCTCTAACATCTCGATTGTTTTAACAAGAAAATTTGAAAAATAAGCTTCATCGGGTGTATTTATAGTTTTTCGGGGAATTTGTTTTGACATGACTAAGTCTTTATAATATTCAAGCAGCCTTTGCTCTTGAATCATCAAGTGAACCACTAATACTAATTTATGTTGAGCATCTACACGACGTCTACTTTATACGGATGATACTTACTCTCTAAATCATAATTTTATATTAACTCCATCTAGCGATGTCATCTATTCTCAAGTTCCTTTTTAACCAAAAAGGTGTTAGTTCTCTATGTGTTTTGATGATGTCTAACAATTGTAATAATCATTCGGTTAATTTGCGAAGTTCTAAGTTTAGAGAAATTGTACTTGAGTATATTGTAAAATGATTTTGAAAAACAATAACTCAAGTTGTTGAAAACAACTGAAGTTACATAACTCAAGTTGCTTTTCATAACTCAAGTTTTACACTTAACAAAATTCAAATCATGCGAAGTATAACTCGAGTTGTCATTAAACAACTCAAGTTATGGGTTGTACGTCATGTTTTGAAAGTTCCTTCGTGATATCAGAATTTGAGTATCTGATATAACTCGAGTTGCAAGCATGAACTCGAGTTATCAAATCGCCTAAAGCACTCTGTCTGATTTCAACATTGGGAAAACTCAAGTTATACATAGTAACTCGAGTTGCATTACTCAAGTTATTCTTATAACTCAAGTTACATCAAGTTTTTCTGAAGGATTTGAATTCAAAGGAAACTCGAGTTGGTCATCGTAACTCGAGTTGGACAACTCCAGTTACTCTGATAACTCAAGTTATGCTTTTGCGAAAAACTTTCTGATTAATTTCAATATAAATAGAAACTCGAGTTACTTGGATAACTCGAGTTGGTAAACTCAAGTTTTTCCTATAACTCAAGTTTTCTTATTTGCGAAAAACTTTCTGAATGATTTGATTTTCAAAGGAACTCGAGTTAGACATAGTAACTCGAGTTGGACAACTCCAGTTATTACTATAAATCAAGTTATCCCATTTGCGAAGAATTTCCTGAATAATTGATTTCCAAAGGAACTCGAGTTATACATAGCAACTTGAGTTATACAACTCAAGTTATTCAGGATAACTCAAGTTTTGTTCTTCATGCGCATATCTATTGAACTAAATATAACTCGAGTTATGTGAAGCAACTCGAGTTGTGCATATCGATTTGAATATGTTTTTCTGCGCATTATGATTTTCATCCGATTAAAGCATGTATATCTTATGTTATTGATTATTATTATTCCTAACCAAGTTTAATCAGTTTGCTAGTGTATTTCAGATACTTCTAGCATGTTTTTAAACTTGAAATCACGGAAAGCAAAAAGTGTGTCAGAAGCATTAAATGCACTTCCAAACTTCAATGCTAAAAGAAGAAATAATCCTCTGGACATACAAAAGGAATTCCGGCCTTTTCCCGGATAACATTCTCACTTTGTCTCACAACGGACAAAAAGGATAGAGAATGTCAATGAAGGATAACGGTCGAAAAGTCGAAAAATACGAGGAAACGAGCAGGGATTACAACGGATATATTGATTACTCACAACGGCTCATTAATTCTTCTCAACGGTCATCAATGCTACCAACCTATAAATAAGAGAAGCATTCAAGTCTCCAACTACCGAAACGATGTGCATTCAATTAGCAATTAAGAGCATTTACAGTTTTCACACACACAGAGAATATCTTCGGTTATATTAAGCTTCAATGATTATTATTATACTCTTTTAGAGAGTTTCTCATTAATTATCTATTCTTGTAAGAATCTCAAAGTGTTGGGACTTTGAGATTGGGATATTTGATTACAACTTGTAAGAGGGAGCAAGTTCTAGAGAGAGAATTACTTCGAGAGTTACGAGTGTGTAATCATTTGAAGTTAGTGAAAATCCGGAGAGTCGGGGACGGACGCAGTCAAAGATTTGGACCGAACCAGGATAAACTCATTGTGTTCAATCTCACTTATCCCTACTCCGTTTATCTCGTTATACATTCAGTTAACAGAGTATTTGTGCGAACAAATTTATATCCCTAATTCACCCCCTCTTGGTGATATTCCTTGTTTCATTTGGTATCAGAGCAGGTCTTCTCTGAAGAGACTAACATCTCGAGAAGGATCAGTATGGAAGAAATTCTACCTGACGGAGCCTCAATCAACCGACCACTGGGATTTACTAGAGAGCATTACTCATTTTGGAAAAGTAAATTGAAAGTCTTTGTAATGGCCTCTGAGTTCGGTCTCTGGAGAGTATTTGAAAGAGGAGACTATGTTCCATCAACCACTGAAGATGGAGTACGAACTCCAAAGCTCGAAGAGGAATACGACAAGAATGACAAGAAGCTGGTTGTTCTGAACAGCAAAGCAATCCTCATGCTCCAAAGTGCTCTGAGTCAGAATGAGTACTTTAGAGTATGCTCAAAAACCTCTGCTAAAGCAATGTGGGACGCATTGGAAATGACTCATGAAGGAACCACATGAGTCAAGGAAAATAGAGTTAACACTCTTATGACTGAATATGATCTTCTTCGTATGAAGTCAGGAGAATCTATTGGTGTGTTCCATCTTAGATTCACTCACTTCATTAACCAACTTGCTGCATTGGGAAAGTTCTACGATGAACCGTTCAAGTCGAAAGGTCTTGAATATTCTCAGCAAGGAGTGGGAAGCTAAGGTCACTGCCATCGAAGAGGCTCATGGCTCATCAATGGAATCGGTAGCAGCCTTGTTTGGTAGCCTATCAGAATATGAGGGCAAGATCAAGTTCAGAAAAGGACTTGATGAAATTCATAGTAAGAGCAAAGACATAGCTCTTAAGGCTATCAAAGAAGCAAAAGAGACAAATGATGATGATGAAGAAGTAGATGAAGATGAAGAGCTGGGCATGATAGTTCGAAGGTTCAAAAAATTCTATAAGAAGGACCAAGAGTTCAAGAAGTTCCACAAGGGTAGCTCCAGTAGTGAGACGAGAAAGCCAATCATATGCTACGAATGTGAAAGACCGGCTACATCAAGTCCGAATGTCCCCAGCTGAAAAACAAAGATAAAGAGAAGAAGAAATTCAACAATTTCAAGAAAAAAGCATACGTGTCAGCCATATAGGGAGATAGTTCATCCGACGAAGATGAAGCTGAGGATGATGAAAAAGCCAACATATGCCTAGTAGCTCAAGAAAAAGAGCAAACTGAAAATGAGGATGAGGTATATGATCTTCAACCATCTTATGATGAACTATTTGCTGAATATAGTCTTGTATAATCTGAATTTGAAAAACTTGCCGAGAAATACATTGCTATGAAAAAGAAAAATATATCTCTTGAAAAGCAAGTTACCAATCTTTCTAGAAATGTCATTTGTGAAGATTGTGCTGATTTTCAGAAAAAGAATGAACATCTTACAAAAGCACTTGAGAAATTCACTAGAGGATGTGAAATGCTCAATGTGATTTTGAAACAAGAAAGATTCACAAATGACAAATCGGAATTGGTTATAAGCCCGATTTTGATAAGAAGAAAGGCAAAAATAAATTTGGTGAAAAAATCTTATATGAACTATTTCAGAAAATCTGTTCATGCATCAAATCCTTTTGTTCATTGTAATTATTGTAACCGAAAAGGTCATACTACTTCTTCCTGTTTTCATAAAAAGGAAAGAAAGAGTAAACCTATGGGTAACTATCAATGGGTGTCTAAGGGATCTTATAAGGTTCCCGAATCACAAACTAACCCGAAAGGACCCAAGAAAAGATGGGTACCTAAAACTTGATTTCTTGTGACTTGCGGGTTTGTCTGAGAGCATCAAAATCCAACAAGTGGTATATTGATAGTGGGTTTTGGTGGAAATCAATCCGGAAGGATTGCTGGAATTGGTGAAGTTGGCAACAACAATGGACCTCAAGTCAAGGACGTCTATCTTGTAGAAGGTCTGTGTCATAACCTCCTCAGTGTGAGTCAGAGTACAGACAAAGGCAACCTGGTCATCTTCGACTCAGAGGAGTGCTTGATTGTTAGCAAAGATGATCTGCCCTTAATTAATATCAAATCAAAAGCCTTATTTAGGGCCCCTAGAGATGGTAACTGCTATACTCTAAACCTTTCAAACAATTTCAAAAACATTTCTTCAGAAAATTGCTTTATCAGTAACTTGGAAGAAAGTTGGCTTTGGCACAAGCGTTTAGCTCATGTCAATATGTTTCAACTTGACAAGTTACAGAAAAAGGATTTAGTCACTGGTTTACCAAAACTTTGTTTCAAAAATGATATGATTTGTGATGCTTGTGAAAAAGGAAAATAGACTAAAACATCTTTCAAATCCAAAAATGAGATTTCATCTAATGACACTCTTCAACTACTTCATATGGATTTAGTTGGGCTGCTAGAGTAAGAAGCCTTGGTGGAAATCTTTATACTTTAGTTATTGTTGATGATTTCTCAAGATTTTGTTGGACTATATTTTTATCATCGAAGGATGAAACTTTTGATCAGTTTGTTGTGTTCGCCAAAAAGCTCCAAAACGAGAAAGGTATCTCTATTTCAGGTTTAAGGACTGATCATGGTGGAGAATTCGATAATCATGCCTTTGAAGAATTCTGTGGAGCTCATGGGATAGACCACAACTTTTCTGCTCCAAGGACTCCTCAACAAAATGGTGTTGTGGAGAGAAAGAATTGAGTTCTCACTGAAATGGCAAGAGCAATGTTGAAAGAGGATCAAACTTCTCAAGTCTTCTGGGCAGTGCAATGAATACAACATGCTACATTTCAAACCGTGCATACATCCGGAAGAAACTTAAGAAGACACCCTATGAGCTGTATAAAGGAAGAAAGCCAAACCTTAGCCATCTACATATCTTTGGATGTAAGTGCTTTGTGCACAATAATGGTAAGGATAATCTGGGTAAGTTTGATTCAAAGTTTGATGAAGGTATATTTCTTGGCTACTCTAATAGAAGTAAAGCTTATAGATTTTTCAATACTCGTACTCGTACTGTTGAAGAGTCTATTCATGTTGTGTTTAGTGAAGCCAAATCTGAAAAACCTTTGGATGATGAGGAAGAAAATGTTTATAGAAATCAGTTCTTTTCAAAAACTACCCCTGCCTCTCTTGAAAACTCTGAAGATGTTTTTGAAAATACTTCTGAAAATGATTCTCATTCACAACCTAAAGCTTGGAGATTCATTAGGAATCATCCCTTGGATCAAGTTATAGGCGATGTGAATGAAGGAGTTAGAACCAGAAATAGCACTTTGAATGTGTTAGTTCTCAATGTGTTTTGATGATTAATAACAATTGTAAAGCTTGGTAAAGCTTGTTGATTTCTATTCAAAAACATTCTGTCAGCTCCAAACTCGAGCTTGCCCTTTACAGAAAGTAAACCAAGCTATTTTGCATTTTTTAAACTTGAGCTTGGTCCATAAACTTGAGCTTGAAGGTTTTCAAAGTTTACTCATATTCTGAGTAAGCTCGAGCTTACACCTGGAAGCTTGAGCTTACGAAGGTTTGAGGATTTTATCAAGTTACTCAAATTGCAAACTCAAGCTTATTAGTTTTAAGCTCAAGCTTGCCTCTTCCAGAGACTTTTCTCAATGAGTTTACAAATATGTAAACTCGAGCTTGCGATTACAAGCTCGAGCTTACCTCGGCAGAATTCTTTAAACTTGAGCTTATCATTTTTTGTAGAGTTTGTGAGTTTACAAAAGTTGTAAACTCGAGCTTGGCATACCAAGCTCGAGCTTGCACTGTGCAGAAAGTTTTCAAATTTTCCTTCAAAGAGTAAACTCAAGTTTGGAGTTGTAAACTCAAGCTTGCGTCTAACAGAAACTTTTCAAAGATGTTAACATTTCTGACAAACTCGAGCTTGCCTTTGCAAGCTCAAGCTTGGGTCAGACAGAGAGAAATGTCATATTTTGAGCTTAGCAAACTCAAGTTTACACCTCTAAGCTAAAGCTTGCACTTTGTGAAATAAAATTATTTTTGACATGAATAGTGCCAAACTCGAGCTTACTCACTAATAAGCTCAAGCTTGCGTTTTTCCATTTTGGCTCTCAAAATGATTTCAAACATGTTTCCCCGACAAATGCTAAACTCGAGCTTACACACTTACAAGCTCGAGCTTGAGACTTCCGAGGCAAAACTCAAGTTTTATATGAAGACCAAACTCGAGCTAGGTATAGTAAACTCGAGCTTGGAACTTGCAATGATGAACGCATCCGAGTGTATTTTGTTCGATTTGATTTATGCTTTAGCTTGATTCTACAAATTGGTTGTATATGATTTATATGATTCATATCAATATTTCCTAACCAAAGTTAACCAGTTTGCTTATGAGATTTCAACAGATCTAGGTTTGTTTTAAAGAAGACTTTAAGACAACAACTTATGCAACTTGCAATATAATATTGTATCTCTCATCCAAAGCAATGGTTTACAACCCGGAAAGTAGGACAACCATTCTCCAAGAAAGAAAGGTAGCCTCCAAACAGCTGGACAACATTATACAACCGCCTCCACTAAACATAACAAAGACATGGGAACACATTCTTGAGGAGCCAAATTTCAAATATTCAAATCTGCAATGACCATATTCAAACGTAGACTTGTTCACAACAGCTAGATTCATGGAGACACACTCACAACAGCTATATTTTTGAATTAGATCAAGTCTCAACGGATCTACAACGTTCACAAGCTTCAAACCAGTATAAATACATGAAGCTTTGAAGTCTGAAGGTAGAGAAGACATACAAAGAAAACGCATACAAAGAGCTCAGTCTTTTACTGATTATATTTCTTATTTGTATCTTTGATACATTGTGCTTCAGTGGTTATCTTTATTCACTCTTTAATAGAGTTCATTCCTGTAAATCATTCTTTGTAAGAATCTCAAAGTTGTGGGACTTTGAGGTTGGGTTATCAGATTACAACTTGTAAGGGAAAGTGTATCCTAGAGAGAGTATAACTTTCGAGTACGAGTGTGTATCGATTTGAGTGATAGTAGAAAAACCCGGAGAGTCCGGGACTCGGACGTAGGTCAAGAGTTAAGACCGAACCAGTATAAATCTTCTGTGTCAAGCTCTTCTTCTCTAACTCCATGTACCTTGGTTAAGTATCTATTGTGTGGGTGATCTGAAAAGATTTTTTAAAATCCCCAATTCACCCCCCCTCTTGGTGATTTCCTTCACTTTCAGAATGAAGTAACATTTTCTGCATTCATATCTCATATTGAACCCTCTAAGATTGACGAAGCCCTTTCAGACAATGATTGGGTGATAGCAATGCAAGAGGAGTTACATCAATTTGATAGAAATCAAGTTTGGGATTTGGTACCTTGGCCTAAGGACCATCCGGTCATTGGCACTAAATGGCTATTCAAGAACAAACGAGATGAAACAACAATCATTGTCTGAAATAAGGCAAGGTTGGTTGCTAAAGGTTATAATCAGGAAGAAGGAATTGATTATGAAGAAACTTATGCTCCAGTAACAAGATTGGAAGCTATAAGAGTTCTTCTTGCCTTTGCAGTTGTAAAAGGTTTTAAACTATATCAAATGGATGTAAAACGTGCATTTCTAAATGGTTTTATTCAAGAAGAAGTTTATGTAGAACAACCTCCCGGTTTTGAAAATGATCATCATCCAGATCATGTCTATCGTCTCAAAAAGTCACTATATGGCCTTAAACAAGCTCCAAAAGCTTGGTATGAGCGATTAAGCAAATTCCTTCTTGATCAAGGTTTTATTAGAGGCAAAGCGACACAACTCTCTTCATAAAGAGTAATAAGCTTAATGAAATTCTAATTGTCCAAATATATGTTGATGATATTATATTTGGTGCTACTAATGATTCTCTTTGTGAAGAATTTTCTAAGAAAATGCGGGGAGAATTTGAAATGTCTATGATGGGGGAATTGAACTACTTCCTTGGCTTGCAAATTAAACAACGGAAGGATGGAATATTCATCTCTCAAACAAAATATCTCGTGATTTGCTCAAAAAGTTTGGTCGGAAAATTGCAATGGTGCGAGACACCCCAATGAGCTCAACAGCCTTCTCCGGATGCCGATGAAGAAAAGGGCAAAGATTTCAACATAACTAAGTATAGAGGAATAATTGGTTCCTTGCTATACTTAACCGCCAGCAGACCAGACATTCAATTTAGTGTAGAAATGTTTGCAAGATTCCAATCAGCTCCAAAAGAGTCACATGCAGAACATGTTAAAAGAATCTTTCGCTACCTTTCAGACACAAAAGAATTGGGTCTTTGGTTCCCAAAAGGTCAACAAGAATTTCTGGTTGCATACTCAGACTCAGACCATGCAGGCTATAAGACTGATATGAAGAGTACAAGTGGGCAATGTGAGTTCTTCGGGGGTTCACTTGTTTCATTGTTCAGCAAGAAGCAGACAAGTGTGGCAGTATCTGTGACTGAAGCCGAGTATGTAGCTGTTTCAAGCTGTTGTGCACAAGTCCTTTGGCTCAAGCAACAATTATCAGACTTGGGAATCAACCTAAGGAGATTCCAATCCTCTGTGATAATACAAGTACTATAAGCTTGGCCAAAAATCCGGTTCAACACACTCGGACCAAGCACATTGATGTGAGACATCACTTCATAAGAGATCATGTTCAGAAAAAGGATGTTAAAGTGATGTTCAACCCAACACATCTGCAACTTGCTGATATTTTCACCAAACCTCTGGCCAAAGAACAATTCACATTCATAAGGAGAGAATTGGGAATGGTAAATCCCAATGAACTGTAAGATAATTATTCCCAAACAATGTTAGTTGTATGTTTTTGATGACTTAAATTACTAACTTAAGCTTCGGAGTGTCTATAGAATGTTTTTGCAGGAGTATACAATGATTTTTGACAAAGTTTTCCTACATACTCGCTGCTGTCAAGACATGGCTGCTGATGCAACTCGAGTTCTTTGTTCAACTCGAGTTATCAGATAAGCATACAATCGAAGAGCTCGAGACAACTCGAGTTCTTATGGGCAACTCGAGTAACCCAACTCGAGTTATCGAACAACTCGAGTTCCGTGTATGATTTTTGACATTCGTTATAATTTTCTTCACATACAACTCGAGTTACACGTTACAACTCAAGTTTCTTTTCTTGTCATATATATATATCAGTCGAAATCGGACTTTTCATTTCTCACGAAACTCAAACCCTAACTCGGGTTCCATCTCCGACTCTTCTTCATTTCTCCTTCCCAAATCCTCCGAAATGGCTCCTAAAGTTTCGAAAACCTCTAAAACCCAGAAGGATTCTTCCTCAGAATATGCACCCACCGATTCTTCAACACCTCCTCCTCTCACGAGACCATCGAGGAAGAGGAAACCTTCTTCAAAACTTCAGAATCCATCGATTGAGGAATCTCCCGCGAAGAAGCCAAGAAAGTTGAAAATACAAGAACATTCTGAGATTCCCAGTTGAAAGGAGGTTGACCCTGTGGCTGCTGCTCGAGAGGACAAGGAAGTGGTTGTTGCTCCTCATAAGCAAAAGAAAAGAGTGTCCATTGCTACTGAAGTCCAAGGTTCGAAAGCACAAACTCACTCCAAGACAGTAGCTTCTGGTTCAAAGGATCAAGGTGGTCCTAGTGTGGGTGGTTCTGTTCCTAAGGTATCTCAGCCACAAACTTATGTCTTCAATCCACCTAATCAAGTTAAACCACCTAGTCATGAATTTATCTGTAACCCCACTCCCATGACTAATGCCCAATGCCTAGACTTTCAAGATAAGTATGCATCTTGTGGATTTTGTCCCACAGTGTATGTGGACTTGGTAAAACTGATGGAACAATGTAATCTTGACTTGTCTCCTTGGTTAAACCAATTTAGAAATCTCCTGGCTATCAACACTGCTTATTCACCTACCTTAGTCAAACAATTTTATTATAACATGTATATGGCTAATGTAGTTGGAAGGAAGGGTGTGCTTGTTGAGGATAAATGTATCACTTCAGCTAGATGAAAATCCATTACTATTTCCTATGATATAATTAACTCACTGCTGTTCATTGAAAATCCTCCACCTGTGCCCAAATTTAGCTATGACAAAGAGAAATGTTTCAAAATGCTTAGACCTGACAAAGTTTATGAGGGCCATCTAAATTTTTCCCCAGTTGATATGCCTCCTGTCCACAGAGCCTTATGGTACATATACTTCAGGAATCTAGTTCAAAAAGGGAAAAACTATACTCACTTCAATTCCACAGACTATGCCCTTTTTGCAACCTTAATAGCTAAAGTACCTTTCAATATAGGCCACTGGGTTTATCAAGAGATGAAAAGGTTCAAGTTTATGTCTTCAACTCCTAAGTCCACAATACCTTTTCCCAACTTGGTGTCTCTGATTCTATACACCAATAAGATTTGGTACCTTGAACTCAATGAAAAATCTGTCAAGCCAAAGATGTTTGGGCAAACACATTTGAATTACATGAATTTGTCCTTCCATGAGGGCTCAGAACAATCCAGAGCACCTTCTAGATCCAGAGCCTCCTTTTCTAGATACACTGAAGCCCAATCATTTCCTGTATCAGCAGAGTCTCAGCCTCATCCTCAATAATCTAATATGAGTGATACTATCAAGAACATTGTGGAGAAAGCTATGCAAGAAACCTTTTGTACTCTCCAGACAACCCTCACAGCTCAGTACTATGAGTTGTCTGAGAAGCTTGAGTCAGAAATTGGAAAATGGATTGAGAAGGTCTCCTCTACAGAAGAAAAGGTGGATTCTATAGATGACAGATTGGAGAATGTAGAAGGTCACTTTGAGGATATGGGACAAAGGTTTGAAAACATGCATGGCCTATATCAACTCTTGGACTCCAAGCTCGATAGGCTCTTGAAGCATGATCATATTAGTTCCTTTGGGGTCAACCTTTCTCCCAAACACTCCCCTATTCTCTCTCCCAAACACTCTCCCATCACCTCTCCTATCCATCATTCACCACCTCACACTTCACCTATTCCACCCTCTGCCACTCCTATCTTGCCTACTCCCCATACATCTCCACCTCATCCTGAAGCCACTCCTATTCTTCCTACTCCCCATACATCTCCACCTCATCCTGAAGCCACTCCTATTCTCCCTACTCCCCATACAACTCCACCTATTTCTGCTCCTTTCATCTCCTCAGCTCCACCTACTGTTATCCTACCTACTCCTCCACTTACTCCTGCCTATTCCTCTTCTGGAGATACAGCCGATCTCTTTGATGAACATTCCTCTGGTACCTCTTCACCTCCACACTCTCTCACATCTTCCTCCTCCTTACCTCTCTCTCTCCCACCAGCACCTCCCTCCTTATCTCTTGTCTTGTACTCACCACTACCTACTCTCCAAGCCCTGCGTACATCTCTCGACCCATACTCCTCCCATTTTTCCCGATGACAAAGGGAGAGAAAGTGAAGAAATGAAGAGTTTGATATTTGCATATTTTTGATTAATTGCCTTTGTAATAGTCTTCGTATTTTGTAATCTGTGCAAGTAGCTAGAATATCTAGATTATCTATGTGTTGAGCTTTCTGATCAAACTCTTACATATTTTCATACCCATTCAATGCAAGTGTGTTGTTTCTGATATTGTCTCTCTGAAAATCATTTCTGCAAAAGCTTTTCTTCGAAAAATTACAAATGTTGTCATCATCAAAAAGGGGGAGAATGTTAGTTCTCTATGTCTTTTGATGATGTCTAACAATTGTAATAATCATTGGGTTAATTTGTGAAGTTCTAAGTTTAGAGAAATTGTACTTGAGTATCTTGTAAAATGATTTTGAAAAACAGTAACTCAAGTTAATAACTCAAGTTGCTTTTCATAACTCAAGTTTTACACTTAACAAAATTCAGATCATGCGAAGTATAACTCGAGTTGTCATTAAACAACTCAAGTTATGGGTTGTACTTCATGTTTTGAAAGTTCCTTCGTGATATCAGAATTTGAGTATTTGATATAACTCGAGTTGCAGGCATGAACTCGAGTTATCAAATCGCCTAAAGCACTCTGTCTAATTTCAACATTGGGAAAACGCAAGTTATACATAGTAACTCGAGTTGCATAATTCAAGTTATTCTTATAATTCAAGTTACATCATTTGCGAAAGTTTTTCTGAATGATTTAAATTCAAAGGAAACTCGAGTTGGTCATTGTAACTCGAGTTGGACAACTCCGATTACTCACGATAACTCAAGTTATGCTTTTGCGAAAAACTTTCGATTAATTTCAATATAAACGAAACTCGAGTTACCGGATAACTCGAGTTGGTAAACTCAAGTTTTTCCTATAACTCAAGCTTTCTTATTTGCAAAAAACTTTCGAATGATTTGATTTTCAAAGGAACTCGAGTTAGACATAGTAACTCGAGTTGGACAACTCCGATTATTACTATAACTCAAGTTATCCCATTTGCGAAGAATTTCTTGAATAATTGATTTCCAAAGGAACTAGAGTTATACATAGCAACTCGAGTTATACAACTCAAGTTATTCGGATAACTCAAGTTTTGTTCTTCATGCGCATATCTACTGAACTAAATATAACTCGAGTTATGTGAAGCAACTCGAGTTGTGCATATCAGATTTGAATATGTTTTTCTGCGCATTCTGATTTTCATCTGATTAAAGCATGGGTATCTTATCTTATTGATTTTTATTATTCCTAACCAAGTTTAATCAGTTTGCTAGTGTATTTCAGATACTTCTAACATGTTTTTAAACTTGAAATCACGAAAAGCAAAAAGTGTGTCAGAAGCATTAAATGCACTTCCAGACTTCAATGCTAAAAGAAGAAATAATCCTCTGGACATACAAAAGGAATTCCGGCCTCTTCCCAGATAACATTCTCATCGTCTCACAACGGACAAAAAGGATAGAGAATGTCAATGAAGGATAACGGTCGAAAAGTTGGAAGAAATACGAGGAAACGAGCAAGGGATTACAACGGATATATTGATTACTCACAACGGCTCATTAATTATTCTCAATGGTCATCAATGCTACCAACCTATAAATAAGAGAAGCATTCAAGTCTCCAACAACCGAAACGTTGTGCATTCAATTAGCAATTAAGAACATTTACAGTTTCTACACACAGAGAGAATATCTTCGGTTATATTAAGCTTCAGTGATTATTATTCTACTCTTTTAGAGAGTTTCTCATTGATTATATATTCTTGTAAGAATCTCAAAGTGTTGGGACTTTGAGATTGGGATATTTGATTACAACTTGTAAGGGGGAGCAAGTTCTAGAGAGAGAATTGCTTCGAGAGTTACAGAGTGTGTAATCATTTGAAGTTAGTGAAAATCCCGGAGAGTCTGGGGACTGGACGTAGGTCAAAGATTTGGACTGAACCAGGATAAACTCATTGTGTTCAATCTCACTTATCCCTACTGTAACACCCCTCGGGGTACCGGCATACTTTACCTTAATATTCGCAGTAGTGTGCCAAGATCAGAAATAGTTTGTTATACTGATAATGCAGAAATTAAATTTTGATTACACAACAGGGGTATTCCAAGGGCTTATACCCCTTGACATTCATTTACATACAGTGAAAATTAAAAACACATTAAACACCGTCACTGTCGCCCCTTGGTTCTTCAAGATGTCCCTCCGCTAGGCCGCCTTCAAGCAACACTCCCTCCTTGAGTCATATGAAACACATCTCTCTAGTGCTACCTGTCTATTGGTTTGTAATGGGGGGTGAGATTATGAAGAATCCCAGTAGCAGACAATACCAATACAATGCATGCAAGATAAATGCTAATGTATGATATACTTGCCTTGCACAAGGTCATGTTAACATAATGACATATCTGCATGCTCAATGCTTCATGCATCATACTCATGGCCATAACATAATCATAAACAGAGCTTCAATATAATTATTCAAGTATGTTAAACATAACAATCAAGTATAGCAATCAAACATATACATACAATGTATTCCCACTCCATTTTCCATGAGGAACACGTTGGTGGCCTTAGATTTTCCAGATTCCAATGTTTTCTTTGAGTTTACCATAGATTACAAAAATATGGGCTTCCAACTTAAAGATTTCAATACTTGAAGAGAAAGTGAATATCCTTACCACTAGGCTTGCTCTTAAGCTTATGGTCTCTTACTTCTTCATTTTTCCTTCTCAGCCTTTCAGCCTAAACCCAGAAAAACACATACATGTGAGTTTAAACTCACCAATGATGACATGCATGTAGATAGAAGAAGCTATTGCAACAAAAATTGCCACAAACTTACCTTCTTCTTTTCTTGCCATGGATCAACCCAAGATAATGGTGAAGATATTGTTAATTGTGATGTTGAGGGAAGGAGGAGGGTACGGTGGAGGAGAGAATGAGTGGTTGGAAGGAAGGAATGTGTGAGGTTTGAAAGGGAGAGAACCAGAAGGTTTGAGAGGAAGAGAGAAGGAAAATTGTGAAAATGAAAAGAGGAGGAGGGGGTCCGTGCGTTTGAATGGGAGAAGGGGAGTTAATGTTGTTTTAAGTGTGTGTGTGGTTATGTGATTAGATGAGAAGGGAATTACGTGGCCGCCATGCAATGCAATTGAAGTGAAAGTGTGTGTGTGTTTGAGTGTGGGTCGAATGGAGAAAAAGAGGGGTTATGTGTGTGTTTGTGGCTTGCATGCATGAGGGGAAGGATATGTGGTATGTGTGTATGACCGTGGCTAGCTATAAGAGGGAAAAGTGATTGAAAATATGATCTTGTGCTTGTATGTGTGTGCTTCCACGGCATAAAGAGGGAAATAGAAGGTAAAAATCTGTTTTGGGTGATTAATGTGTTTGAGGTGTCACACATGCATAAATGCATGTGTCACAAGGAAAAAAAAATGGAGAAATGACAAGTGGTGAACATGCATTAAGACATGTGTTGTGTTTTTGTGAGGGAGGTGACATGTGTCTTGATTTGTGTGTGTATGTTGGTTTGCGTGTTTGGGGTCCGGGGTTGTTGTCTCGGTTTGCGTGTTTGGTTTTTGTTGTGGGTGTTGCATGGTTTCCGAGGAAGTATCCGGGATTGTTGCTTGGGTTTTACTCGAGATTGCAACACGAATACTGAGACCCGACAAACGATGCCAACTACCGGTGTTTTTCTCAAAAACGCAGGGCATACCCAACTACTCTGAAAATGTCGTATACTCACTTATACCGGCAAATTTACGCTCAACTAATCGTCCCGTACCTTAGGACATAGTTGAGTGGCATCTTTTCCAACCGGATGTACACCGTATAAGTGCCCAGTGGCCTTTTTCATTGACACTTTGATTCGACAGCTCATATATACTAAGGTCCATTGACCCGTATTGTCGAGTTACCTAGTCCCCGAGAGACTTCCTATCTCTCGACATTCTTGGGACTCTTCCTGAATTGGGCTTAACCGTCCGCCTAATTTAGGCTTATTCTCAATTCTCAGGGCCCAAAATTCGAGATGTTACATTTCTTCCCCCGTTCAATAAATTTCGTCCTCGAAATTTGAACGTCCATACCTTGGGGAATCATTCCAGGCACTCCGTCTATCCCTTTCTTATGCATGCTCACTAAGCATACAACTTATCGTAAGACGTTCCTATCCATTCTATACCCAAGTGTAGTACTTCATCCATACAGGACCCACTAGTCCATTATCTAAGCGCTTGGTCATACCGGCCTCACCATTAGCTTCTATGCATGTAGTATAAGTATATGTAATAAATTAACTACCATGACTAGGAATACAGCTTAGCCTTTGACCAAAAAAAAGGAATACAGCTTAGCATACATACAACTTTAAAACACAATTTGAGATCCAGTGCTAGGAAACCATCCACAGAACCTACTTTGTTCAGAATTCCACAATGCTTGGAAAGACAAAGGCAGAACCTACCTGGCTCTGTGCCCAACTTTCCGAGGAAACATATATTAAGAACCTACCCGGTTCCAAATTCCCCTACCGGAGGAACATATATACGAGCCTACCCGGCCCCGAGTCCTCAACACGTAGGAAACCACAAGCTCGGACCTACCCGTGATCGAATTCCTTTGCACTTTGTTGATTATCCATCAACAAACATACTGTATGCGATCAAAAAATTTATAAAACCCATTCCAAAATTCATGGTATTTAACCACACACAACATACACTCAAACATAGAAGGTTAGAGTTATGACAGCGCTAGACATCTTGGCCTTACTGCTCAGAAATCACCTTTATACCATAAGCATTATGACTACCACTTGGTACAGTTTGAATATTCTACCAGCCTCACAACATTCTTTGGACACACTAGTCCAAATTCACCATACTTGTGAGCATTACACATAGTGCTAAACACATAGGTCTTACGGCCTAGGGACACCACCCCGTGCAACCTTGCACAACAGGTCTTACAGCCTTGAGCCTCTGCTCATCTATCTTGTCTCTGAGCTTCCTCAACTTAAGCTCTCATACCACTTTTCTCTTGCTTAGCACGGTGGCAATTCCTATCTGACCTACCCGGTTCAGATCTCTAGACCATCTAACAGCTTTTGTTCTGGTATCATTATAATCACCAATTGCACCGCTTTTCATTTCAACTATGCTGTCTCATTTTCAAATTTTCACACCTTGAAAATTTCGGTGGTCGTAAAACATTTCATAACATGCACTATACACACGGTAATAGTGCCATCACATTTTCAAACTCAATCGCTGCCAGCTCAAATTTTTGTGAAAATAATTCACTGCCGGACTATTTTCAAAAAAGATTTACTACCGGCACACATTTATGAGCGGGATCATTCCTTTCAAAAATTTAACATTTGAAAAATCTCGCCACCACTTCAACCTTTCGGTACAGCGGCATATCCCAATCCTTTCATACACAAACCACCGAAGTGGCAACGCACTTGTTGGCTAATGTGGGAGAGTTTTCGTCCCTCCTCGGGACCCAGTGTCCGCACTGGCACATCTAATAACAGGCAACCCATCGGAATCCCTACCTGGGAAAAAGGACCAATGTTCAGGAGCCCTGCTCCAAACGTCTGCGTGGGTGCCGACCAACCAAGGTAAAACACACGCCCCTACAAGGCGAAACTACTCAGATTGGATACAAACACCTTCTTTGGTGCGAGTATCGCCTTCTCAAAACCAATCCCCTCAAAAGAGCTTTCAATAATGGTCAACGATTCAAATCATTTTAAAACATCGGCAAGATCCAAGAACCGAGTATGTCTACTACGGTTTCTAACCTCTTCCCGGTTAAGATCGCCTTACACCACATAGTTCAAAACTCAATTTTAAATTTGGGTTCTAACAAACCCTTCTATGAAACATAATTTCAATAGCGACCACTACCCTGGTCTCAAATTCGGTTGAAAATATTTCGTTCAAAAACTCTATTTCAAAAATTTTCACAAAATCAGCAGGTGCATTGGCAAATTCAACATTCCAGTTTTCAAACATAACCAAGAATCAGACAACTGTTCTTAGAAGGTGATTTTTCTAACACCTCTGAGGCTCTAGCTATCATACGGTTCCATCAGGGAACTAATTCTCCATCATAACTCCAAGGGAATATTCTATAATCAATAACTTTCCCTAAGCTAATTCAGCAACTAGCAACCTCAAAATACCTCAAATCATATAAGTACTATCCTCAAACATACCCCATATCGTATAGGTATTATCCTCAAACAAACCTCAAATAACATGTTGTCGACACAGCATCAATCAATATTATAAGGGTTTCTATGCTCTGGTATTGAAACCTAAGGCAACCTCAATCACACCTTCATCTACGCACTATTTCAGCTTAGATTTGATTCAAGCCTATGCTCAATCATCTTCGTATTTGGTTTATCATGGCATCCCTAAGGATCGCCATATAACCATTCTCATATCACTTAGGGTAGTTTTGGTTGTGGTTGGAAATGTGGTTGCAGCTGGGGTTGGGGTTATTGTAGTTCTGGTTGTAGTTGTGGTTGTTGTTGTGGTTGGGATTGTGGTTGTGGTGGTTCTAGTTGTGGTTGTTGTTGTGATTGTGGTTGCAGTTGTGGTTGTTGTTGTAGTTGGGATTGTGGTTGTGGTTCTAGTTGTAGTTGTGGTTGTTGTTGTGGTTGGGATTGTGGTTGTGGTTGTTGTGGTTCTAGTTGTAGTTGTGGTTGTTGTTGTGGTTGTGGTTGTTGTTGTAGTTGGGATTGTGGTTGTGGTTGTTGTTGTCATCGTCGTCCAATCAGCATATGCAAGTTTGCACTTGCCTCCAGGTACTTAGGCCTCAAATCAAAGGAATCCCAAATTCCTATGATACTTTCCAGGATGTCACCCATCCCGAGACTTCTTTTGCCTAAGCACGCTTGATCTCAGTGTGCCAATCTATTCTTCGGTTACTACTACCGGCATAAGACCAACAACGCAGGGCACTCCAAGTCCCGAATCCCACTGTGCTAGGGAAATAACGCAGGACCTTACTAGTCTCGAATTCCCATACCTGAGGAAAAATAAACGCAGAGCCTACCTGGCTCCGAATTCCTTAGCACTTAGGAAAACCAAATATCAGTATACTATTCTGTTGCCACCAAATCTGCCGCTCTGATACCACAAATTGTAACACCCCTCGGGGTACCGGCATACTTTACCTTAATATTCGCAGTAGTGTGGCAAGATCAGAAATAGTTTGTTATACTGATAATGCGGAAATTAAATTTTGATTACACAACAGGGGTATTCCAAGGGCTTATACCCCTTGACATTCATTTACAGACAGTGAAAATAAAAAACACGTTAAACACCGTCACTGTCGCCCCTTGGTTCTTCAAGATGTCCCTCCGCTGGGCCGCCTTCAAGCAACACTCCCTCCTTGAGTCATATGAAACACATCTCTCTAGTGCTACCTGTCTATTGGTTTGTAATGGGGGGTGAGATTCTGAAGAATCCCAATAGCAGACAATACCGTACCAATACAATGCATGCAAGATAAATGCTAATATATGATATACTTGCCTTGCACAAGCTCATCTTAACATAATGACATATCTGCATGCTCAATGCTTCATTCATCATACTCATGGCCATAGCATAATCATAAACAGAGCTTCAATATAATTATTTAAGTATGTTAAACATAACAATCAAGTATAGCAATCAAACATATACATACAAGCAATAATATCAAATACATGCAAGTAAGGAAAGCCCACTACCTTTTAAGGACTCTTTTGTCCTTACTCGGGTTCCTCTTTCGCTAATCGTCGGGGTTGATTGAAGTTCTTTTCTTCATTCTCCTTCTGGCCCTAAGGACATAACCATAACTTTAGAACCAGGGAAAGTGAAAGTTTATGATCTTTTTAACCCTTATTTCATTAGGGTTTAATTAAGTAAGTTAGACTTGTTACTTTTAGCTTTTTATCTTCCATTGTCCTTAAAAGTCCAGCGACTTCCATTATTTTTAATTAATTACACAAAAATAATTTTAATGTGCCGTCAACTCTCACCTGTTCCTTGACAAGTCAATTTTAATATCAAAATAATTCTCAATGTCAGAACATGAAACATTAATCCCAGATCTTTCATCTTCATTCTTTGTGCAATTAAACTTCCGTAAAACATGACTTATCTTTAAAAATTCATATATGGAGTTCTAGATGTCCAATTGAGGTGGTTTAGAAACCTAAGAACTCCCTATTAAGTCTAGTGTTTGGGAAAATTAATTCCAATATTGAATCACACGTGAATCATTTCCAGTTCCCAAAAACGTCCAGACTGTCAGATTTGTTTCCAAAACGCAGGGTCATTTTGTACAATTTATTGCTCTTTGAACAGAACTTAGAAAAATACAAAATACTCAAAGTTTTAAAGATATGAATGTCTACTATCACCTGGAATATTTTCATAATTTTTAAAGAACACTAACCCAGTCCAAACTCCCGGACAAGCGTCGGACCTCGGGATTTCCAAAGCGCGTTTTGACTTCCTTAATGAGCTTATTATTTTATGTACGAAAATCTCTTTAAAAATTCATTCACCAACATATTCCCACTCCATTTTCCATGAAGAACACGTTGGTGGTCTTAGATTTTCCAGATTCCAATGTTTTCTTTGAGTTTACCACAGATTACAAAAATCCGGGTTTCCAACTTAAAGCTTTCAAAACTTGAAGAGAAAGTGAATATCCTTACCACTAGGCTTGCTCTTAAGCTTGTGGTCTCTTCCTTCTTCATTTTTCCTTCTCAGCCTTTCAGCCTAAACCCAGAAGAACACATGCATGTGAGTTTAAACTCACCAATGATGACATGCATGTAGATGAAGAAGCTATTGCAACAAAAATTGCCACAAACTTACCTTCTTCTTCTTTTCTTGCCGTGGATCAACCCAAGATAATGGTGAAGATGTTGTTAAGTGTGATGTTGAGGGAAGGAGGAGGGTACAATGGAGGAGAGGAGGAGTGATTGGAAGGAAGGAATGTGTGAGGTTTGAAAGGGAGAGAGCGGAAGGTTTGAGAGGAAGAGAGAAGGAAAATTGTGAAAATGAAAGAGGAGGAGGGGGGGTCCGTGCGTTTGAACGGGAGAAGGGGGTTAATGTTGTTTTAAGTGTGTGTGTGGTTATGTGATTAGATAAGAAGGGAATTACGTGGCCGCCATGCAATGCAATTGAAGTGAAAGTGTGTGTGTTTGAGTGTGGGCCGAATGGAGAATAAGAGGGGTTATGTGTGTGTACGTGGCTTGCATGCATGAGGGGAAGGATATGTGGTATGTGTGTATGACCGTGGCTAGCTATAATAGGGAAAAGTGATTGAAAATATGATCTTGTGCTTGTATGTGTTTGCTTCCACGGCATAAAGAGGGAAATAGAAGGTAAAAATCTGTTTTGGGTGATTAATGTGTTTGAGGTGTCACACATGCATAAATGCATGTGTCACAAGGAAAAAAAATGGAGAAATGACAAGTGTTGAACATGCATTAAGACATGTGTTGTGTTTATGTGAGGGAGGTGACATGTGTCTTGATTTGTGTGTGTGTTGGTTTAATTTGCGTGTTTGGGGTCTGGGGTTGTTGTCTCGGTTTGCGTGTTTGGTTTATGTTGTGGGTGTTGCACGGTTTCCGAGGAAGTATCCAGGATTGTTGCTTGGGTTTTACTCGGGATTGCGACACGAATACCGAGACCCAACAAACAATGCCAACTACCAGTATTTTTCTCAAAAACGCAGGGCATACCCAACTACTCTGAAAATGTCGTATACTCACTTATACTGGAAAATTTACGCTCAACTAATCGTCCCGTACCTTAGGACATAGTTGAGTGGCATCTTTTCCAACCGGATGTACACCGTATAAGTGCCCAGTGCCCTTTTTCATTGACACTTTGATTCGACAGCTCATATATACGAAGGTCCATTGACCCCTATTGTCGAGTTACCTAGTCCCCGAGAGACTTCCTATCTCTCGACATTCTTGGGACTTTTCCTGAATTGGGCTTAGCCGTCCGCCTAATTTATGCTTTTTCTCAATTCTCAGGGCCCAAAATATAGGTTCAGGATTGTATATCATCTCAGGATGGTGTACTTCTGAGGGTCTATTGTCATGAATCACTACTACAAAAAAGTGAAAAAAAACGTCCTGAATTAGAGGCAATTAACGTCCCTTTTCCAAAGGACGTCTAACCAGGGCAAGTTGTTTGTAAAAGTCTTTCGGCGTCCTGTTTTAATATAGGACGCCTTAATAAAGACGTCCTGTTTTAAAAACAGGACGCCTTAAAAAAGGCGTCCTATTTAAAGTAAAGGACGCCTTATTTAGGCGTCCTAAACGAAAACCAAGACGCCTATTTTGTGTGATTTTTGCACATATAAGGCGTCCTAGGTATTTATTAGGACGCCTTATATTTATATAAGGCGTCCTGATCATTAATGTAGGACGCCTTATATATAAGGCGTCCTATTTTCTAATACAGGACGCCTTATATGTAATTGTTTGTTTAAAAAAAAAAACCTATTCATACACTGGGGGTCAAAGAATAATGGATGAACCTACAATTTTAAAGTGCTATTCGTCCAGCCAATTTTCCAGCATATACACACATACATTTATATTACTCAACATTCAACAAATTGGTGGTCCCTTGTATAGCGCATTACCTAATTAAATACCTCAAGCAAATTAACCGGCCAGTACGTAACAACTAACACATATACACATGTACAATGACAAATCTAATGCCATTTAGAGCAAGCAAAGTATTTACTCTACAATTTGTGCAGTAAAGTGATGCGTGTGAACATATTTACTCTACAGATTTGTACATAAAGAAAAGTATTTCACAATGCAAGATCAGCGGTGAAAAAGGCACCTTCTATAGGGGGTGTATACGTATCATCAACTACAAAGGATTTGTGCACCTTTCAATGATTAATCACTTAATTACTTTGAAAGTGAAACATGCAAGTAAATTAAAGGGGGTGTATCATCAACTTCTGAAGTTCACCTTCTACACTTTTGTAATAACTTATATTATAACAACAACAAATTACAAACATCATCCATGCCTATCAATTATATGAAAAAGTTAACACATGACGTACGTATCTATAGGTTTTCAAGAAAATATGCAGCCATTTTGTTTCGAATAGTATCAATGTCTTCGTCCGAGCACGGATCAGCACTATCAAAAAGCTATAAATTGGAAAACAAGGTATAAGTTAAACCAATGAAGTAAATGAAGTAATTAACAACTCAAGATTCAACAAAAATATTATCATTTGAGAATCGGAGCGATTACATACGTTTTGAAAGCCTCGTAAATGCGTCCGCAAGAATACAATGGTATGCATGTAATAGATAACGTAGTATCCACACTCAGTATTCCCTCATTGTCGAGGGCACTATAAATCAAAAGCAAATTGTTAAAACAAATAAAGGCATATCGAAAGCCACTGTGTCAATGTAATAATAACTTGAATGAATTGAAACTACTTACTCTTGGATAAAAGCACTTGGGCCCACCCCGCTCTTGTAATCCAAGTGACCGATCTAGCCGACTTGAATGCACTATCATCAAAATGGAAAGTGAGACATGAAAACGAATCATATATAAATGAAGAATCAATGATTTTAAAGAGAATTTACTTACTTGGCAAACATGGTTTTGATTTCTGCTTTTGGTTTGCCACCTAAGGAATCAAACCAATAGCATACGTTCTTGGACGGACAAACGACACACGGGTCCAATGACCACTACAACATCTACATTTTAAGGATGAAATTAAGATAAGAAAGGAATTTATTTTGAAACATCTTAAATACACAAAACTAAGACTACGTACCCTTCAAGTATTGGGGCTAGATAAACGGGGAAAGTCGTCCTCGGCAATTGTATAACCAACATAAAGCGTCCTTTTGGTTACCGTATTGCGAGTTGACATCGTGTTTATTGGACTTAAGAATCCATACAAACTCTTTCTACGGATGGACCCATATGTCATTGAGACACTATGATCAAAATTAAATAAAATCAACTGCGTTGTTGAGTATATAAAATAAAAAAGATCAATGCAATAATTTAAGGGAAACAAAAACTTACATTATCCCAACTTCAACAATGACTAAGTCTAAATCCTCCATCTGCAAAAATTCGTCCAGATCTTTTTTGTCAACGGTCAAGTCATATGTCTTTTCTCCGCCGACTATGCCTGCACGCATCTTGATGGTGATATAGGTGATGTCCTTGGATATGTCTCGCAGCTGTGCTAGGTAGGGAAATTTGCCCACCTCGTTTTCTGTGTTCATTAGTGGATCGAACCTCATCTTTCATAATGCCTCTAATAGCTATTGGTAGTAGTTGTTGCATCAACACATGATAATCATGGGACTTCATTCCCACTAACTTCAAATCGCCCATTGAAACACACCTTCTCAAATTAGAAGAATATCCTTGTGGAGCCTTAATGTCATATAGACACCCACACAAACTTTTTTCTCCGCTTTTGATAGTGTATGAGCCGGCTCCAAGTATGCCCGCTTACCATCTTCTCTTACTTGTGGATGTAACCGTTCTCTTATTCCCATTTCAACCAGGTCTAGTCTCGCACTAATTCCATCCTTAGTCTTCCCGGTATGTGCAAAAGAGTATCGACAAGGCTATCGCAGCACATTTTTCTCCACATGCATCACATCAAGAAGCGTGTCTCACATCAAGACTACGCCAATATGGAAGATCAAAGAAAATTGATCTCTTCTTCCATATATTCTTCTCACCCGTAATCCTTTGCTTGCTTACCCAATATGACATTGATATGTCTCACCCGACTATAAACATCCTCTCCGGTTAATGCCTTTGGTGCCGTTCTATGCTCCGGTAAGCCGTTAAAACGCTTTTTAACTTACGATATGGGTGGAACCGATGAAGAAACCTCCCGTGACCGAGGTAGACCGTTTTTTCCGTGCTTTAATTGATGGAAGCTTGTGTCCGCTTCACATATTGGACATGCTTTATGCCCCTTGACACCGTACCTCGACAAATTTCCGTATGCGGGAAAGTCATTTATCGTGGTAAAAATCATTGCACGCAAATTGAAGGACTCCTTCATATATGCATCAAACACATCTACGCCTTCCTCCCACAACTTCTTCAAATCCTTAACCGAGGCGCCAAGTACACATCGATATTGTTCCGGGTTGTTTTGGTCCGAAATCATCATAGAAAGCATCACATACTTGCGTTTCATACATAGCCAGGGAGGTAAGTTGTATATTACAAGGAGAACTGGCCATGTACTATGGGTGCTACTAAGAGTTTGATAGGGATTTAAGCCATATGTACAAAGCCCCAGCCGAAGGTTTCTTGGTTCACTGCCAAATTGAGGGAACATTTCGTCTATTTTCTTCCATTGCGGAGAGTCAGCCGGGTGCCGAAGATATTTTCCATCAGATATTCTCTCATCCGAATGCCATCTCAACTTCTTTGTCGTTTCTTCACTAGTAAAGAGACGCTTAAACCGCGGTATTATTGGAAGATACCACAATGCTTTCAAAGGTTGTCTTGTTGTTGTCTGATCTCCAGAACCACCACCTTTCTTCACTTTGTATCAAGAAGTTTTACACTTCGGAAATTACTAAGGCCTTCATACTCTTTTCTGTACAATATGCAGTCATTAGGGCAACTGTGTATCTTTTTATACTCGATACCCATCGTAGACAAGATTTTCTTGGCCTCATACATACGTTTTGGAAGTACATTGTCATCTCGGCAACATATCACACAACAATTTCAGCAAGTGATGTCAAACTACTATCGGTCCACCCACAAGTTGCCTTTAAGTTGACCAAATGTAAGGTCCCGATCCAACCGCGTATACTTAGTACACCCAGGGAACAAAGGTGTCTCGCATCACTCCGCACGCTATCATATTCATGCGGTTGAGCAAAAGATTCAACCTCAACATCATGAATCATTCTCTCCATTGCATCGTCGACATCTACTTCAACTTCATTTTCGTGGACGACCGGGAGTTACATCCTCACCATGCCATATCCACGTTTTGTATCGAAGGTTTATTCCATCACAAATTAGGTGATCCCTTATATCGCAATATCCGTCGAACCCCATTTAAACAATTAACACATGGACAATAATACATCCCATTTTATGTAGCCACATTCCTTCTAGCAAATTCAATAAACTCTTCCACTCCATTCTCATATTCTTCACTAGTTCTCAAAGCATTCATCCAACTATGACCCATTTTATTACCACCTAAGACATTACCAACAACAGCCAAGTTCATATCAATTTCAAGAACGACATGCTTTTTTTTTCAATCCCTTAAAAAAATTCGGCAAAAAGCATTTCCCCTCAACAAGTACGACATCCCAAAATTTCAACAACAAACCATTTCTTAATTCAACAAAACGTACTAACTAGGGCAATTCAGATCAACATCGCCTATTAATTCCAACAGTTTCATCAATACAAAATATAAAAATATAGCTAAATTGTCTAAGTCATAAACTATAAATTATGGACTTCTAAGCATCTTTATTCATACAAAAAAGTTTACCTAGATCAAGGCACTTAAAAAAAAAATATTTAACTATAATTACCTCAACTTTAAATTTCGATGCTTGAAATTTGTTAACTCTATTCAACCTAAAGACAACAACGATAAAGACAACATTAGAATTATTCAAACTAACATATGAGAGGGAATAATTTTATGACGGATTAGTAATGAAAGACTAGATCAAATAGAATCGAAACAAATAAAACGGATTAGAAATTGCAAAAAACTTCCACTACAAGCTTTAGATTTGTTGAGGGAATTTGGGTGGGCATCATGTGCTTCAAAACTCAAAAGTGAACTCAATTTAAATTAGACAAAACATATCCTCCTTGTTTTCTTTTAAGAATAAAGACTACATCCTTAGTCATAGTTTAGGATTTATAACGGGCTTAAACAAATTAGAGAAATGGGATTATTAAATTTTAATATAGAGATGACCCATATGTAAAATAAAAAACTTTTAACTTCACTTGTCGAATTTTGGTAAATCTATCTCAAACTTGTAACCCCAAGTGAAGGACCTTCTCTCATACAACCCCAATTAGAAAGCATTAACATTCCCTTCAATTGCCAATAACACTGATATGCAACAGTAGGAGGCAAATATCTATGGCGACAATGACTTTTGCACACAAAGTTTAACATAATTTCAAGGTTAGTTTCACCATACGTAATTTAACAAGTAAGACTCCCAAAGAATGGCACCATTTGATTTAACAAAGAAAGTTAAGCTAAGTGTGGTATAAGTGGAATCTAGCCTAAGTAGAGTCTCAAAGGAGCCTAATAGATGTCAAACTTCCGGGCAAATCTAATTAACCAATTTTTATCAAATTAATCACAGCAGAGGCAATTGAAGAACACTTTCTGGTTTCCCTTCTGAATTAAGACTAATCCTAATGTTTATAATTTGAATTCAAAAAATAAGAGCCATAGAAATACAGAATCTTCCAGAGGTTGTAATAAGAGCCATTTACTCATAGTATTATGAAGGCGAATCATGCTATATTTTTTATTGCATAACGTATCAATATAGCATAAAGAAAAAATTCAAAAAATATAGAATGGTCACAGGGAATTCAAATTACCTCCTCGCCGCGAAGAGGGAAGACGGAGGAGAAGGACGTACTGTCGTCGCGACTAGGGCTTGGGTTCGGCGTGAATCGAGAAACGGGCCAGACTGAGTCGCCGAGAAGAGCAAATTCACATTCAATTACCTCGCCGCGAAGAGGGAAGATGAAGGAGAAGGACTACTGTCGCCGCGACTAGGGCTTGGGTTCGGCGTGAATCGAGCAACGGGACAGAGTGAGAGTCGACGGAGGATTCGATGAAGGAAAGAACAACTAGGAGTGAGCAATGGGGGTGAATCGACGAAGACACTAGGGTTGAAGAAGCACCGGAGAGAAGGGGGTGATGGGGAAGCAGAGAGGGAAATATAGAAAGTCGCGGGCATATTAAAAACAATTTTGGCGTTAAAAAACATTAAGGCGTCCTGTTGCACAAAACAGGACACCTTAATTGAAATTAAGGCATTCTGGTAACAAAAAAAGGACGCCTTAATTGACATTAAAGCGTCCTGTTCCACCAAACAGGACGCCTTAATTGAAATTTAAGAATTAAGGTGTAATACCCGGATTTTAGCAAATCTGGAATTCTTGAGATAAGAGAAATTAATGAATATTTTGATGAAACAAATTCATGAGTTTAAAACTATTATAGAAAATTGTTATAATTGTCGAGTAAATTGTCGAAAAAGTTACGGAAAAATTATATGAATAGAATGACTAAAAATGCAATAATGGTGATAAAAACGGTCTAAAAACATTATGATAAATATTTGAAAGATCATGAAAGATTATGAGAAAATCATGGGAGTATTATCTCTAATTATAAGAATTTAATAAATTCTTTCGGAGGAAATAACATGAAGAAATGTTTAAAAAGCATTCCGAACCATAAAGTAACTTTATGGTGTAAACATTTTTAATATTTTACATAGGATATAAAGTGACAATGTCAAGATAAAGTTTGTAAGATAATAATATACTGTAAATTATAAAATTATCAACCATTGGTAAGAGAATGATTAGATAATTATTAGCTAATTGATTCAAACTAAAACAAGAGAAATATAGAAGTTAAATTTATGGTAAAATCCTTAATTAAGAGATTAAATTTGGTAATTAGCATAAAATATACTTACCGATTATGATAAAAAGATTAATAAAAATTAGTAAAGATAAGTGTATGAAGAAATCTAATCCTAAAAAGATCACTAAACGAAGAATTTAGGCATGATTAAGCCTTAACGAAGGCAGGGGTTAAACAGAATTTTTAGTAAAAAATATTATATTTTTAAAAAATGGAAAAAATTATTAAAAAATTATTAAAACTGAATTTTAAAATGAAGGGGCGAAATTATTGGTATTTTAAATTAAAATGAATTGTTTAAATAATTAAAATGATAATTAGAATAAAATAATAATATAATGCGGTGAGTCGAACTTATAGGCGAGCCGAGGAAAAGTCGAAATAAATTCTACGGGAAAACCAGAGGTAAAATTCTTTTCAGACTGATCAAATTAAGAACAAGTAAAATTTTACACGAAGAAAGAATTTACCGACGTTGATTTCGCAACCGAAAACCCTAATTCCTAATAAGACGGAAAGCTGATAAGATAGAGTAGAGCCAGATAGGCAAAGTGAGAACCTATAGAAACCATTTCGTGTTTTCAAACACGGGATTAATTTAGGCAATAACTGGACGTTTTACGATTCAGCGAATTATTGTCCAGAAGTTGGTTCTATCGGAAGAGATTTCCAGAATCGGACGCGTTTGTCCGAATATCTTCCGACGCACGGGAGAATACCGGATATGATCAAAAAGAGGATCAAAATAGATGATATGAAAGAGGATGAAAAGATCTTCAAGGTTACATGCCCGGATTTTTGAGTTTCTGCGAAATCGCGCGAAACGGACACCGATCGGGTAGCTTTAACGGGCCGGAGGCCACAAAGCAAGAGCCATCATTGGATGAAAACTCATCCTTTGAATTTTTGGGGCCCCTTGATGTCGGCCTTGACCATGGATGGCCAAGATTGTTTTGTCCTCAAAAATGCGATCCAACGGCTGGAATCCGATTTGAAGACTTTTGTGTTAATTCCCACCTTGTCCCTCCCTTCTTCTATAAATAGCAAGCACCTCTCCTCTCATTCTTCACACCAAAATTCAAAACCTAGAGATAGGTTCTAGAGAGAGAAGCTCTGCAAAAATTCTGCCTAGCCCCGAGTAAGTTCTTCTGTCCTTAGCTTTTAGTTTCCGTAGTTCTTTCGGTAGTTATAGAAGAACTGTTGTTTTGATTTAGGAAGTTTCAGAATATATTCCTATACTTGTTTTTAAGCCTCATTGCATTGAAATATGCCTGACGAGGTGAAAACCTAGTGGGGATAATTTTGAAATGGAATAAGGTCAAAGTAACGAAGTTCGCGAAATTCCGCCAAATAGGGGTAGTAGGGGCAAAATAGTTTTTTCACCTAAAATGCCCGTTATGCGCCAAATATTCATAAGTGTGTTATTATTCGATTAGAATACTTCGACGTCGAACCGGTGTCGAAATTCCATCGTTTCGCCGTTTGTTTGAGCCATTTGTTGAGCCTTTGTTTATTTGTTTTACGTACGGCGTCAAAAGTGCCGTTTTTAGCCGGAAGAATGGGATATCGCAACTAAGGTACGGACACGTACTATAACCCTAACTCTATCTTTGCTTATATACTTTTGCGTTAGAGATACGTTCATAGGCGAGGTTACGTTGAGAATCGTCGAGAGATACTTACGCTTTACCCACGGATTATAGTATTGGTAATGCCGTTTGAGTTATTCCTAGCGGCGAGGACACGTTAGTGGCGTGGCAATCGGATATGTGCAGAACTAGTCGAGAGAGACTTTACATACCGCTTTGTGCTTATGTTCTGTCCATGTTATTGATCATACATATCTTTGTTTGCTTTTGTGATGATATCTTGTATTGAAATGAATATCGTTGTACGTATCTTGTTTTATTTGAGCATAAGGTTAACCGTTACCGAGATCCATATGTGGAATGGATCTCATTTGTAGCATCGTGGTCTGCGGAGGACCGATGTTTGGCGATCGAGACAAGCGCTGGAGTAGGCCAAGACGTGTCTACATTATCTATCGTTTTCTTTAGTTTCTTTAACTTTTGAGAATTTTGGATGACTGTAATCCGATACATTTACACTATGGTCCAGATTTTGAATGTAATGTAAATTACTTACTTGCTCCAATGCTCTACTCTGATTACTCTGCTTGGAAATATTTGGAAACGTTTTTTTAAAAAAAAAATTCTGCCATTTTCAAATGGGATGTTACATTTTTAGTATCAGAGCAGTAGTCCTGGCATTGATATGACTATGTTATTACGGATAGTATGGTAGGACAGTTAAGGCTAATCTATGTGGGTGTGGCCAATCAGTCGCCATAGAGTTGGTGAGGTCCCCATGATAGACACTTATCTGGCCATTCTATTCGGTTAACGGAGTTATGTTCAAATTAGCCTTTTTCAAAAACTTTGAGCACTTTTTGGAAAATGAGTATTGATATGACCTAGTGCAATGTGTAGAGATGAACAGAGACGATAATCCGTTCGTTTGGCGGTATGGGAGATGGAATCGGACCGCCGGGGAAGTCGGTGGGGACCGAGATGATAGGAAGAAGATCGAACCCCGATCCAATCTACCCTCCACCGGAACCGAGCTTGTACAACCCGTACTCCGCCCGGCATACGATTATGTACCGGCTTATGACGTTGACTATGCTTTGTTACGGACCCGATAACTCCGAACCCCAAGATCACCCCAGACCGAATACCCGGATCATGTTTACAATCCCGAACCGGTAGAATCGAGAGGAAGACACGGAACCCATGTATTTTGAAGATGCACCCGTTGCAACCCCTGATAGTTCAACTTACTCTTCTGTAGGAGACAACTTCGATTTCCCGGACATCCAAAACCTCGATACTGAAGAAGTCACCCTTGACGAATTTCACTTCGTGTTGGGCAATAATACGGCCTAAACCCAACAATTAGAATCATTTTACTTGTTTGCAGAATAGTCTACAAACACCTCGAAAGAAAGGTATCTGACCGTCCTTCACTTGGTTCAAAATTCTCAAAACCAGAGGAACCCACATTCGCCCGGAGACCTGGATCGATCCACTCTCTCTGTTTCCCTATGACCCATTTTTGGGCCGAATCACTAACGAACCGTCGGACGAAGGCCCTATTGTAGACGCTCGTATCTATCTTCGTTATCCGAAAAGCATAGTACACCAAAGACATGTAGAAATAGCGAGACGGTGAAAGAAAGCGTGGAACTATAGATAGAGGCTATATAGTATATTATTGTTTTAAAACTCTCTAAATGCCCCGAGAGATTGTGAGATATTACGTTAGAATAAAAGGATTGTAGAATTTTGTATAGTTTAGGATATGGCCAACGTCGAGGTCAACTTGTACAAATAAGATGCATTAATAATATATGTTGTTTTGTGTGCTTAGTTCTGTACTAACTCCTATCTCTTGTTATAAATAAAAAGGGTATAAACCTAAAGAATGGCGAACCTAAGAAATAGGGGCCGTGGACAAGGCCAAACTAGAGGTAGAGGACGTGGTCGAGGCGAGCACGTACTCCCTTAAAGAACTCCAACACCCGAGCCCGAGAATAACCAACCTGGGCAGACTGAGTTACAAGAAGTGAAGCAAATGCTCCAAGAGCAAAGAACTCTTATTAATGTACTCCTGGAAGAAAGACAAGCCAGAAATCAACAAAATGAAGAAGCTGATGAGTCAGAGGGATCTCGATCACCTTCGCCTGATAGAGCTTTGGTAGTTCTACCTCAACGAAATAGAGAGGTGGAAGCCACGCAACATTGGGTAACTCAATTCTGAAAATTGAAACACCCTATTTTCCGCGGAAAGACTGATTCAGCTGAAGATTGGCTGATGAGGTTAGATAAGATCTTTGTGGTCTTAGACTGTCCCGAAGACCGCAAGGCCCAGCTGGCAATCTACAAACCGGAAGGAGATGCCGACCGTTGGTGGAAGACCGTGGCGGTGACATTGCGGGCACGCGTTTGCCCCGTGACTTGGGAGAAGTTCTTGGAAAAGTTTAACGAACAATATTTCCCTCCTCGTTACAAGTAATAAAAGAGTCGAATTCTTACATATTCGACAAAACCATGATGAGTCATTCGAGGATTACTTCACCGCATTCACCAACCTATCTCGATACTCATCATATCCGAAGACCAACGATAACGAAAACCGGAAGGCGAGTCGATTGGTTGATGGTACGAGGTTTGAGATTCGGGAAAAGCGGGTGTCACAAAGCAATTTCCCGATCTGATTCAAGCGGTTGAATCATGCCGTCTGGTCGAGCGTAATCTGAAAGAGCTCAGGAGGATCAGACATCTCAACAACAACAATGCAAACCGTGGCGGGTCAAGTCGCAGAGGTTCCTCGCGAAAGAGGATCGCACCATGGAACAACTCCCGAGGCGAGGCAAGAAGCCGTTCCAACAAGGGCAACAAGGTTATCCCCCAAGCAAGGACCCAAACTTGCCCAAAGTGCATAAAGGACCATCCCGGAGCGGGCGTGTGATGGGAAGCCGATCTGCTACAAGTGCCAAAAACACGGGCATATCGCCCGGAACTGTCCGAAGATTGCGGCGGTGGCAAGACCATGAACCAAGGCCGGGTTTTTGCGCGATCGATGACGGAGGCCGAGAGAGTCTCCAGAGATGGTACAAGGTACTGTTATTATCAATAGAAATCTACTGCAAGCATTGTTTGATACGGGTGCTAGTCATTCGTTTATTTCCTATGATTGTGCAAATCGTTTAGGAATGCATGCCTCTAGATTGTCTTATGATCTGATAGTATCTACACCACTTGGCTTGAAATCCTTAGCTTCTGATGCATGTATTGATTGTACCGTGAGCGTTGATGGACGAGTTTCAAAAGTGGACCTTATCCGACTACCACTTCATGGCATAGACGTAATACTCGGGTCGAATTGGCTAGCAACGAGCGGTGCGATGATTAACTGTAGCAGCAAGAAGATAACGTTCTTCGATTCACCTAGCAGAGACAAAGTTGATGTGAGCCTGAATTTTCTCTCCGCTACGTAGGCCGGATGCATGAAGGAGGGATGCCAAGCATATATGATCTTTTTCTCGGTTAAAGCTGAAGTAGAGCTTTCACTTGAGAACATTCCTGTTGTAAATGAGTTTCCTTACGTGTTCCCGGAGGATCTCACCGAGCTACCTCCTATGAGAGAAGTCGAGTTCACCATTGAATTGATGCCTGGTACAGGATCAATTTCAAAGGCGTCATATCGTATGGCTCCAAATGAGATGCAGGAATTGAAGAAACAACTTGAAGAGCTATTACAGAAGGGGTTCATCCGACCCAGTGTATCATCGTGGGGAGCCCTAGCGCTGTTCGTGAAGAAAAAGATGGAAGTTTCCGAATCGTATCGACTACCGTGAACTCAACAAAGTAACCGTCAAGAACAAATATCCACTTCCCGGATTGATGATCTTTTGGATCAATTATCTGGTTCCACCGTATTCTCAAAGATCGATTTACGTTCGGGATATCATCGATTCTGCGAGTCAAAGACGATGATATTTCCAAGACGGCTTTCGAGAACCGAGATATGGGCATTATGAATTCCTTGTGATGCCTTTCGGATCGACAAATGCACTGCGGTATTCATGGATTACATGAACCGTATCTTCCGACAACACCTAGACCAATTTGTGGTGGTGTTCATTGACGATATACTCGTCTATTCCAAAAGCAGAAAAGAGCATGAAGAACATCTGTGCCTGGTATTGAGCATACTAAGAGAGAAGTAGCTCTACGCAAAGCTGAGAAAATGTGAATTTTCGCTGCCGGAAGTGAGATTTCTAGGCCATGTGATATCTAGCGGCGGAGTTGCAATTGATCCAGCAAAGTGGAGCGCAGTTTTGGATTTGGAAGAAAGCGAAACGTGACGGAGATTCGTAGTTTCCTAGGTTTGGCGGGATATTACCGCAGATTTATACAGGATTTCTCGCATCTTGCCCTACCATTGACAAAGCTTACGAGGAAGAATCAACCCTTTGTGTGGGGAGATGGCGCGAGGAGAGCTTTGAGAGGCGAGGGAGAGGTTGACTACAAAGCACGCGGTATTGATCATCCCGATCCCGATGAGACTTACGTGGTCTACGGTGATGCCAGTGGGCAAGGATTGGGTTGTGTCCTAATGCAATTGGGCAGAGTGATGGCTTATGCCTCTCGTCAACTGTAGCCGCACGAGTCGAACTATCCTACACATGATTTGGAGCTTGCTGCCATCGTGTTCGCTTTGAAAATATGGAGGCATTATCATCGTACGGTACGACCGTAGAATTATACTGCGACCACAAAAGCCCGAAGTATCTCTTTGATCAAAGGAATCGAATATGAGGCAACGTCGTTGGATGGAATTGTTGAAAGACTACAACCGGGAGATCAAGTATCACCCAGGGAAAGCAAACGTCGTTGCGGATGCTCTAGCAGGAAGAAGGTGCAAGTATCATACATGATGATACAAGAGCATAAATTACTTGAAGATTTCAGAGACCTGAATCTTTCAAACCAAATCTGCATGAATTTCAATGCACCAAGTAACGCCTACCTTGCAAATCTTCTTGTGAGTCAAGGGGAGTACGACTTGAGAGATGAAGTTGATGAAGCTCAGAGACAAGATGATTGGGCAATCTCCATGCAGGAGAAAATCTCTCAAGGTGAAACCCAAGACCACGACCTTTCATCGAGTGGATTGATCAGGTACAAGAAACGAATCTACATACCGCCGGTTGATGAATTAAGGCGGAAGTGTCTGGATGAGGCTCACAAGAGTAAGTATACTCTACATCCAGGAATGGTCAAGATGTACCAAAACATGAAGGCTGAGCTTTGGTGGCCGGAATGAAAAGAGACGTAACTCGCACGTAGTTGGGTGTCTAACTTGCCAGAAAGTAAAGATCGAGCACCGGCGACCCCCTGGTCTTCTGCAAGGACTAGAACTGCCGGAGTGGAAATGGGAGAATGTGACCATGGATCTTGTGGTAAGTCTACCTAAGATCAGGCATCACGATATCATTTGGGTGATCGTCGACCGATTAACCAAGTCGACACATTTCATACCCATTAGCATCCACTACTCTCTAGAACGATTGGCTGCAATCTACATCAAAGAGATCGTGAGACCGCACGGAGTCCTAAGAGTATTATCTCCGATCGGGATACTCGATTCCAATCCCGCTTTTGGCAAGCACTACATGAAGGAATGGGTACCAAGCTGAAGTTCGGTTCGGCTTATCACCCTCAAACCGACGGTCAATCGAGAGAGGACGATACGTACGCCATTTGGAGGATATCTTTGCGAGGATGTGCCCTGGATTTCAAAGGAAATTGGGACGAACACCTATCACTAGCGAATTCGCGTATAACAATAGTTATCATTCAAGCATACAAATGGCCCCGTTCGAGGCTTTGTATGGGCGAAAGTGCCAATTGCCTTTATGCGGACGAGATGTGTGCGCTTGCTTGGACCGGATATGCTAAAAGAGACCTCCGAGCGATCGCTCCGATCAAGAAGAGACTCCTTGCCGCACACAAGAGACGGTAAGAGCTATGCGAGATAAGAGGAGAAGACCGTTGAAGTTTGAAGTCGGAGACCATGTGTTTCGAAATTATCTCCGATGCTTAGGTGTCGACGTAACACCGAAGAGAAAGAAGCTTAGTCCGCGTTACGTTGGACCATTTGAAGTGTTAGCCGAGCGAGGACCAGTTGCGTATCAACTAGCGTTACCCCCGAACCTGAGTACTCTCCATGATGTTTTTCACGTGTCACAACTGAAGAAATACCTACCAGATCGAGATCATGTCATAGAGTAATCTTCATATATGCATCAAACACATCTACGCCTTCCTCCCACAACTTCTTCAAATCCTCAACCAGAGGCGCCAAGTACACATCGATATTGTTCCGGGTTGTTTTGGTCCGTAAATCATCATAGAAAGCATCACATACTTGCGTTTCATACATAGCCGGGGAGGTAAGTTGTATATTACAAGGAGAACTGGCCATGCACTATGGGTGCTACTAAGAGTTTGATAGGGATTGAAGCCATCTATACAAAGCCCCAGCTGAAGGTTTCTTGGTTCACTACCAAATTGAGGGAACATTTCGTCTATTTTCTTCCATTGCGGAGAGTCAGCCGGGTGCCGAAGATATTTTCCATCAGATATTCTCTCATCCGAATGCCATCTCAACTTCTTTGCCGTTGTTTCACTAGTAAAGAGACGCTTAAACCGCGGTATTATTGGAAGATACCACAATGCTTTCAAAGGTTGTCTTGTTGTTGTCTGATCTCCAGAACCACCACCTTTCTTCACTTTGTATCAAGAAGTTTTACACTTCGGACAATTACTAAGGCCTTTATACTCTTTTCTGTACAATATGCAGTCATTAGGGCAACTGTGTATCTTTTTATACTCCATACCCATCGTAGACAAGATTTTCTTGGCCTCATACATACGTTTTGGAAGTACATTGTCATCTGGCAACATATCACACAACAATTTCAGCAGTGATGTCAAACTACTATCGGTCCACCCACAAGTTGCCTTTAAGTTGACCAAATGTAAGGTCCCAGTCAACCGCGTATACTTAGTACACCCAGGGAACAAAGGTGTCTCTGCATCACTCCGCACGCTATCATATTCATGCGGTTGAGCAAAAGATTCAACCTCAACATCATGAATCATTCTCTCCATTGCATCGTCGACATCTACTTCAACTTCATTTTCGTGGGACGACCGGGAGTTACATCCTCACCATGCCATATCCACGTTTTGTATCGAAGGTTTATTCCATCACAAATTAGGTGATCCCTTATATCAGCAATATCCCGTCGAACCCCATTTAAACAATTAACACATACAATGGACAATAATACATCCCATTTTATGTAGCCACATTCCTTCTAGCAAATTCAATAAACTCTTCCACTCCATTCTCATATTCTTCACTAGTTCTCAAAGCATTCATCCAACTATGACCCATTTTATTACCACCTAAGACATTACCAACAACACCAAGTTCATATCAATTTCAAGAACGACATGCTTTTTTTCAATCCCTTAAAAAAAATTCGAAAGATTTCCCCTCAACGAACGACATCCCAAAATTTCAACAACAAACCATTTCAAGCTTAATTCAACAAAACGTACTAACTAGGGCAATTCAGATCAACATCGCCTATTAATTCCAACAGTTTCATCAATACAAAATATAAAAATATAGCTAAATTGTCTAAGTCATAAACTATAAATTATGGATTTCTAAGCATCTTTATTCATACAACAAAGTTTACCTAGATCAACGCACATAAAAAAAACAATAATATTTAACTATAATTACCTCAACTTTAAATTCGATGCTTGAAATTTGTTAACTCTATTCAACCTAAAGACAACAACGATAAAGACAACATTAGAATTATTCAAACTAACATATGAGAGGGAATAATTTTATGACGGATTAGTAATGAAAGACTAGATCAAATAGAATCGAAACAAATAAAACGGATTAGAAATTGCAAAAAACTTCCACTACAAGCTTTAGATTTGTTGAGGGAATTTGGGTGGCGTCATGTGCTTCAAAACTCAAAAGTGAACTCAATTTAAATTAGACAAAACATATCCTCCTTGTTTTCTTTTAAGAATAAAGACTACATCCTTAGTCATAGTTTAGGATTTATAATAAAGGCTTAAACAAATTAGAGAAATGAGATTATTAAATTTTAATATAGAGATGACCCATATGTAAAATAAAAACCTTTTAACTTTACTTGTCTAATTTTGGTAAATCTATCTCAAACTTGTAACCCCAAGTGAAGGACCTCCTCTCATACAACCCCAATTAGAAAGCATTAACATTCCCTTCAATTGTCAATAACACTGATATGCAACAGTAGGAGGCAAATATCTATGGCAGCAATGACTTTTGCACACAAAGTTTAACAGAATTTCAAGGTTAGTTTCACCATACAGAATTTAACAAGTAAGACTCCCAGCAATGGCACCATTTGATTCAACAAAGAAAGTTAAGCTAAGTGTGGTATAAGTGGAATCTAGCCTAAGTCGAGTCTCAAAGGAGCCTAATAGATGTCAAACTTCCGGGCAAATCTAATTAACCACAATTTATCAAATTAATCACAAAGCGAGAGGCAATTGAAGAACACTTTGTGGTTTCCTTTCCGAATTAAGATTAATCCTAATGTTTATAATTTGAATTCAAAAATAAGAGCCATAGAAATACAGAATCTTCCAGAGGTTGTAATAAGAGCCATTTACTCATAGTATTATGAAGGCGAATCATGCTATATTTTTTATTGCATAACGTATTAATATAGCATAAAGAAAAAATTCAAAAAATATAGAATGGTCACAGGGAATTCAAATTACCTCCTCACCGCGAAGAGGAAGACGGAGGAGAAGGGACGTCTTGTCGTCGCGACTAGGGCTTGGGTTCGGCGTGAATCAAGAAACGGGCCGACTGAGTCGCCGAGAAGAGCAAATTCACATTCAATTACCTCGACGCGAAGAGGGAAGATGGAGGAGAAGGACTACTGTCGCCGCGACTAGGGCTTGGGTTCGGCGTGAATCGAGCAACGGGACAGAGTGAGAGTCGACGGAGGATTCGATGAAGGAAAGAACAACTAGGAGTGAGCAATGGGGGTGAATCGACGAAGACACTAGGGTTGAAGAAGCACCAGAGAGAAGGGGGCGATGGGGAAGCAGAGAGGGAAATATAGAAAGTCGCGGGCATATTAAAAACAATTTTTGCATTAAAAAACATTAAGGAGTCCTGTTGCACAAAACAGGACGCCTTAATTGAAATTAAGGCGTGCTGGTAACAAAAAAAGGACGCCTTAATTGACATTAAAGCGTCCTGTTCCACCAAACAGGACGCCTTAATTGAAATTTAAGAATTAAGGTGTAATACCCGGATTTTAGCAAATGGAATTCTTGAGATAAGAGAAATTAATGAATATTTTGATGAAAAAATTCATGTGTTTAAAACTATTATATAAAATTGTTATAATTGTCGAGTAAATTGTTGAAAAAGTTACAGAAAAATCAGATGAATAGAATGACTAAAAATGGAATAATGGTGATAAAAACAGTTTAAAAACATTATGATAAATGCGAAAGATCATGAAAGATTATGAAAAAATCATAGGAGTATTATCTCTAATTATAAGAATTTAATAAATTGTTTCGGAGGAAATAACATGAAGAAATGTTTAAAAAGCATTCCGAACCATAAAGTAACTTTATGGTGTAAACATTTTTAATATTTTACATAGGATATAAAGTGACAATGTCAAGTATAAAGTTTGTAAGATAATAATATACTGTAAATTATAAAATTATCAACCATTGGTAAGAGAATAATTAGATAATTATTAACTAATTGATTCAGCTAAAACAAGAGAAATATAGAAGTTAAATTTATGGTAAAATCCTTAATTAAGAGATTAAGGCTGGTAATTAGCATAAAATATACTTACGATTATGATAAAAAGATTAATAAAAATTAGTAAAGATAAGTGTATGAAGAAATCTAATCCTAAAAAGATCACTAAACGAAGAATTTAGGCCTGATTAAGCCTTAACGAAGGTAGGGGTAAAACATGAATTTTTGGTAAAAAATATTATATTTTTTAAAAATGAAAAATATTATGAAAAAATAATTAAAACTGAATTTTAAAATGAAGGGGCCGAAATTATTGGTATTTTAAATTAAAATGAATTGTTTAAATAATTAAAATGATAATTAGAATAAAATAATAATATAATGCGGTGAGTCGCTTATAGGCGTGAGGCCGAGGAAAAGTCGAAATAAATTCTACAGGAAAACCAGAGGTAAAAGTCTTTTCGACTGATCAAATTAAGAACAAGTAAATTTTTACACGAAGAAAGAATTTACCAGACGTTGATTTCTGCAACCGAAAACCCTAATTCCTAATAAGACGGAAAGCTGATAAGATAGAGTAGAGCCAGATAGGCAAAGTGAGAACCTATAGAAACAATTTCGTGTTTTCAAACACGGGATTAAGTTAAGCAACAACGGACGTTTTACGATTTAGTGAATTATTGTCCGAAGTTGGTTCTATCGGAAGCGATTTCAGAACCGGACGCGTTTGTCCGAATATCTTCCGACGCACTGCGAAGAATACCTGGATATGATCAAAAAGATGATCAAAATAGATGATATGAAAGAGGATGAAAAGATCTTCAAGGTTACATGCCCGGATTTTTTAGTTTCTGCGAAATCGCGCGAAACGGACACCGATCGGGTGGGTAGCTTTAACGGGCCGGAGGCCATCAAGCAAGAGCCATCATTGGATGACAACTCATCCTTTGAATTTTTGGGGCCCCTTGATGTTGGCCTTGACCAAGGATGGCCAATATTGTTTTGTCCTAAAAAATGCGATCCAACGACCGGAATCCGATCTGAAGACTTTTGTGTTAATTCCCACCTTGTCCCTCCCTTCTTCTATAAATAGCAAGCACCTCTCCTCTCATTCTTCACACCAAAATTCGAAACCTAGAGAGGTTCTAGAGAGAGAAGCTCGCAAAAATTCCGCCTAGCCCCGAGTAAGTTCTTCGTCCTTAGCTTTTAGTTTCCGTAGTTCTTTCGGTAGTTATAGAAGAACCGTTGTTTTGATCTAGGAAGTTTCAGAATATATTCCTACACTTGTTTTTAAGCCTCATTGCATTGAAAGATGCACGATGAGGTAAAAACCTAGTGGGGATAATTTTGAAATGGAATAAGGTCAAAGTAACGAAGTTCGCGAAATTCCGCCAAATAGGGGTAGTAGGGGCAAAATGGTCTTTTTCACCTAAAATGCCCGTTATGCTGCCAAATATTCATAAGTGTGTTATTATTCTGATTAGAATACTTCGACGTCGAACCGGTGTCGAAATTTCATCGTTCCACCGTTTGCCGTTGTTGAGCCGTTGTTTATTTTTACGTACGGCCGTCAAAAAGTACAGTTTTTAGCCGGAAGAGCCGGATATCTGCAACTAAGGTACGGACGGATACTGTAACCCTAACTCTATGCTGCTTATATACTTTTGCGTTAGAGATACGTTCATAGACTGAGGTTCCGTTGAGAATCGTCGCAGATACTTACGCTTTACCCACGGATTATAGTATTGGTAATGTCGTTTGAGTTATTCCTAGCGCGAGGACACGTTAGTGGCGTGGCCTTGGATATGTGCGAACTAGTCGAGAGAGACTTTACATACTGCTTTGTGCTTATGTTCTGTCCATGTTATTGATCATACATCTGCTGTTTGCTTTTGTGATGATATGTTGTATTGAAATGAATATCTGTTGTACGTATACTGTTTTATTTGAGCATAAGGTTAACCGTTACCTGAGATCCATATGTGGAATGGATCTCATTTAGTATCGTGGTGCGGAGGATCGATGTTTGGCGATCGAGACAAGCACTGGAGTAGGCCAAGACGTGTCTACATTATCTATCGTTTTCTTTAGTTTCTTTAACTTTTGAGAATTTTGGATGACTGTAATCCGATACATTTACACTATCGTCCAGATTTTGAATGTAATGTAAATTACTTACTCACTCCAATGCTCTACTCTGATTACTCTGCTTGGAAATATTTGGAAACGTGTTTTTTTTTTAAAATCCGCCGTTTTCAAATGGGATGTTACATAAGGCGTCTTGACAAAATAAACAGGACGCCTTAATTGACATTAAAGCGTCCTGTTCCACCAAACAGACGCCTTAATTGAAATTTAAGAATTAAGGCGTCCTGATAAACTAAACTGGACGCCTTAATTGCAAAAAATTTAATTTAATCCAAAACCTTCAGCTGGCGCCAAAAAAATTCTCGAAATGGCGCCAAAGAATTAATTTTTGGCGCAAAAAAAATAATTTTAGTCGTCCTTTTGTTATGTTAGGACGTCTTAATTTAAATTTAAACGTCCTTTTGACATATTTCAGGACGCCAAATTGTACAATATAAGCAATATAATTACAAGAATGCCACTAATTTCATCTTTAAGTTCCCTTTAATAAATAAGGACGTCCTTTATGGAAGTAGTAACCCTTTTTTGTAGTAGTGAATGTGTACAAGTGATTGATTAGAGTGATACTCCGACTCAAAATGGTATACCGGCTCAGTTGATATAATGCTTTAAAATGATGCACTATTCTAGGGTGGTATATTTGTTCATCGAAGTATCCTGGTACGTGATGATACTCAGATTTCAACTCATCTATAGATGAAACAGGTTTATTTAGGAAAATTGACTGACTCAAAGTTAGATTCGGGAGCGGGGTATATTGGATCAGAGTTGTATCTACGTCTGACTAATTCAGGATTTATGATTTTCCGGGCTATGTGCCTCCACCTAAAATAGTCTACACACAGTGATTCGTTTTTGTTTATAATGTTCAGTCATATTTTGACTTAAGCATTGTCTCTACTTTGATTAGATTTAGGCTTTGCCATCACTGTATCTGTTACTATGGTATTTTAAAGGATTACTATACTACATACCTTACAGTATTCAGGCTTCTATTCAAAGGATCTAAAATCCTCAAGCTACCTCACAAGGATTACTCTCCAGAGGTTTCTTTTATTCTAAGTATGCTTAACTTTACAGCGTCAATTACATCTAATGCACTTATTATCGACACAATTACCATTGTACGCTTGATAACTCTCACAGGTTATTGTATTAGATCTGGGTACTAATGTCGGTACACATACTACTATATACTGATAACTCACATACATGGGTACTAGTACGGAATAACTGCCTCCCTAGAAAATACTGTATATTTTCCCTCCTCTATCACACCCTTTCTATGTAACGGATTACCACCATTAAGAATTTAGTAAAAGACCTCTATTCCCGAAGCCACTCTTTGTCGTTTGCATGGTGTCTTAGTCTCTACTAGGCAGGGATCTTTCCCTTAAGACAACTTAGTAGGTTATTGTTCCTATAAGGAAATTTAAGTAGTAAGCTATTACCCTTACCGGAAGACTCTTAACCAAGAAGTCACTATTTTTACGAGAGAAACTTAAACAATAGGTTACTGTCATAGGAAGACCTAGGTAGTATTTTCTTCTAAGTACCACTATCGCTTTTGTTTCGGGAATTTTATTCAGACTCCGATTTCCATATCAGAAGTCTTAGAGCTTATAAAAAACTCTAACCCTTTTCCTTAGGGTTTTGTCCTATTGTATCACAATACCAGTATTATATCAGTACTCTTATCCTTGTTGTCCATACAATGCTTTAGAGACTACCTATGAAGCTAGCTCTTATACCAAAATTGTAACACCCCAAATTCCGTAGCTTAAATCATGCTGGTGACAAGTGGTTTTATAAAACTTATCAGAGTTTTGAGGTTCGACAACTCAGCGTATTGCGGAAACAGAGAGCATGTACTAAAAATTTGAACAACGAGTAATTGAAATAAAAATACTCAGACATATGATGATGCCTGAAGTATACTGGTATATTACAAATTTTCCAAAGGAATATTCATGTGATACAATAATACAAAACTCTTTATAATTACAACTTTTACATGTAACTATACCCTCTTTTAACCAAGCCCTAGGCAGACTTGGGGCATAGAAACTAACTCAGTTAAATCATCCCATTTGGCCAGGCTGGGTAAGGTCTAGTGGAAGTCTCCCTGATGTTAACAGTGACTGATTGACTGAACCACATAGACGACCCTTTCTAGTTTAAGGACCAAATGATATGAAGTAACCTTATTAGATTAATGCCATAAGGTAGGTTTTGTTAAACCTTCTTTCTGCATTTACTTTGACCGGTGCCTCTTCACGGCTTCGTCCATCGGCGTCCTATTACGGCTCCTTCCATTGGTGCCTTCTCTGATACATGATCCTTCTCTGACTATTAGTTAAGACTGAGGTCCAATGCCCATCAGACCTCAGGTAACGGTTAACCTCATTCTTATGTAACAATATATGTATGACATGTATTCATGACATTTCAGCAATAATCACTACAAAAGCCCATAACAGATGTAGGAAATACATAATAATGTATGTAAGGAAATAACAAAACACATCCCCTAGCAGTATGTTTTTTATCCCAGTCTGCACGATCTACCAGTGCCACGATGTACGGTAGTGTCCTCAGCGCTAGGAAAACTTTCAACGGTATTATTAAAACCATAACCCGTGTCTATCTGAATGTATAATGAAAGATCTAAGATAGAGTCTTAGTCTATGGATACGAATATGATATATAAACATACTACAAGCATCAGAGTCAGTGTTACAGTACGTCGCGAACGTACCTTCGTTGTTGTTCACGGTACGTTTGGATGGTCAAATTGGGATCTCGGATATCCTATAAGGTAATATCGTATTTATTAATTCATAATAAATATAATAATAAATATCTTATTCTCAAATGACCATTTTACCCCTGGATTAATTATTTTCCCATTATTCCATTTAATGTTCGTAAAAAACGTTACTTTGCAGCATATAGGCTGATTTTTCTCCTAAATTTGAAAAATCATAATTAATTCCACAGAACTCGAAACGAGGATCCGTAAAATTCTTCGGAAATATTAGGATGTCTAATTTTAGGGAAAAATATTGGTTCTTGCCCAGAGTTCATAAAAAATTACTAGTTTTCCCAACTTCATGCTCTGCCGAGAAATTTTCCAGAAAATATAGCCTAACTTCAAACATTTTTATCTCCTAGCACAGAACTTGAAATAGTAACTTCTAGGTATATTTGAAAATCCCTATATGTCTACTTCCATCATGAATTTTCTCAGAATTTTAGCATAGCATATTCAACATAAGATACCAGTGTTTTTAAAATAGCTTTCGGAAGTCGCTAACTGACAAATTTTTGCCTGAGCTTCGTTACTTTGACCATAATCTTCCGAAATTTTTGCTATAACTTATTCTTCATCATTTTTTCGAAATAAAGCTAATTATAACCATAAAAACATGAAAATAAAACTATAATTGTAAGATTATGAATCAAAACAACATCTAAGCTATAAAACACAAAGCTAGAGCTCAAGAACTTACCTAGAACTTTGCTCCTTCTTTCCCAAAGCTTCTCACTCTCACTTTCTCTCTTGATTTTGGTTTTTCTATGCTTGCCTTTTCTTGTGAATTGGTGAGGATTTATGAAGGCACTAACTCCCTATTTATAGCAAATTATAGGTTAACTTCCTAACATCTTTAATTCAATTTTAACCTTTGGATTTAAACTTAGTAAAAAAGTTTTAATCTCACCCATTCACACTAATAAAACTGCCACCTCCTCTCCTTCTTTCTACTTCATCTCTTTTCACCCCAAATGCTTATTTAATTAGGTGCAAGTTGGTGTTTTTATTCAAGATCCATTTCCACTTTTCTAATCACAATTTTATGACTTGATTTAAGGTCTTTTTAAATTTTTAAATCACTTAAGTATGAATCACAAAAGTTTGTGAAAATCACTTTGGAGATAACCAAGTTCAAGCTTAAATTGTGCTTGTTCATAATATCTACTTATATTTGTTCTAGAATCAATGGTTTTCAAGATACAATTTATTTTCTATTGGTTCTCATTCACTTGTGTCTTGAATTCATCCTAATGATTTTTATCTTACCATTAATTAATTAACCATTAATCACCTTTATTACCTATGCTTGCATCATCATTTACACTAAAGTCTTCTTGCATTTATTCTTGATTATGACTTGTTTAAGTTTAATATCTAGATATTAGTTTGCTTCTCCCTTTCTCTTCCAAAGTCACGACCCCCCTTTAATTTGACATGAATTTGCATTTCATTTCATCTACATTTACCTTGAAAGTCTTTGCTTAATTATGGCTTTGATTGTGATGTTTATTTGTTAATTACATTTAACAATTTTACTCTTCTTCCTCTTGTTACATGAACCAAATTCCTTCTTAAATTTTTGTTTCATTTGTCTCACAAAAACTATGGCAAAACTCTCCTATTGGTTGATTTTAATTTCACAAGGATTAAACTTTATGAAACTTAATTTAAACCTTAGGATTTAGCTTTATTAGATTTAATCCAAGCCTTTGATTTGGGTTGGAAATATCTAAACACTATTGTTGATATTTTTTAATGATTTAGGATTAAGGATTAATACAATTTCTTAACCCTTTTATTAGTAATTTTCGCTACTTAAAATAATTAAAGGGAGAATTAATTATTCTTTGGTTAATATTGATAATTTAGTGTTTTAGGGGTTATTAGTCTTAATTGCCAAAATTTGTTAGGTTTCTAAATTAATCTTGATGATTAAAAATCCCTCATATGCTAATCTTAGCCTTTAAATATCCTTTGGATACTAATTAAGTTGATGTATTCTTAATTATGACATTTTTAAATTAATTATTAACTAATTTCGAAAATTAGAAAAATATCTTAATTATTCCAAATTTAATAGCCCAATAATTGTTGCTACTTTTCTCTAATTGATTTAGGCCTCTTTTGATGGTTTTTGATTGCTTTTGTAATATAGTTAAGATTATATTTGATTATGATAATCTTAGGATATTTTATGATTCCTAATAAGATTTAGAAAATTAAATCTTCAACTATCATTATTCTAGGAAGAAATTACCTAGAAATAAAATAAATATAATAAGAAAAATTTAGACCGCATATTCACTTATTTTAAATAGGTAATATTTATTCAAAAAGATTATTTAAGGTATACTATTTATCTAAATATAATATTTAAGATAAATAATTATCCAAGGTATTCTGTGTGTGTGTGTGTGTGTGTGTGTGTGTGTGTAAGACTTGTGAGAGTGTTGTGAGTCTAGTGTAAGAGAGAGAAAGTGTGTAATTCATTGAATTTTGAGTTAAAACCATTGGGATAAATTCAAGACACAAGTAAATGAGAATCCCTAGAGAATAAATTGTATCAAGAGGAATTTTAATAATAGATCAAATATAAGAATTTATTTTGAACAAGCATATTTTAAGCTTGGGATAGGGTGTCTTCATAATCTTTTCCCAAACCTTTTCAATTAATCTTAAAATGATTAAAGGGCTATTAGAGACTTCTATTGAAGCCATGATTTTTGATATTAGAGTATTAAAGAAGAAAACTTGAATAAACTACAAGATAACACCTAGCTAATTATATTTTTGTGTGGTTGGTTGTTAATCAAACTACCATTTTTTTTCACCTAGTTACATAAGCACTTGGTATAACTATAGATTATATTGAAGCAATTAACTAGAAGACTAGGGGGAAGGGGCACGGTTTTGAGGCTTACCCAAAGGGGCAAAGGATTTGTTTATTGTTTATTCAAACACATGGGATAACTATGCATTGATGAAGGGAACTAATTGGAGAGATGTTGTACTTGAGATAGGCTAGCATTTAAGGAAATGGAAGAGGATGAAGGAGAAAGAGGGGAGGTCGGTTGGGAGGAGTGAATGGTGAGGATTGGAGAGTTCAATTTAACCTAAATCCTATGGATGAAAATGAGGAAGAGGAAGTTCAAGGAAACTACCAAAATGCCATGACCTTTTACTATAAATAGGCACCTTGGGTCTTCATAAAATTCACACCAAACTCAACCAAAGTAGATGAGTTTTAGAGAAACAATAGTAGAGAGAAAATCATAGTGGGAAGCAAGAAGGAGTAGCAAGGTTCTTCAAGGGCAAGTTCTCTAGTTCTTGAGTTATAGCTTTTGAGTTCATAGTTTAAATGTTGTTTTGATCTTTAATCTTCCAATATATTTTCTTTATCATGTTTTTATAGTTAAATATGGTCTTATTTCGAAAAATTGATGGAGAAAGTGATATAATAATTTTTTTGGAAGATTAGGATCAAAGTAGCAAAACTCTAGCGAAATTTTTTATCGGTTAGTGATTTCGAAGTCGGTAGAAAAATCACCATTTTATGTGTAATATGAAGCCAATAAATCATGATATTTTCCAGAAGTAAAGTAGACATATAGGGCTTTTCAAATATACCTAGTGTAGCATTTTGAGTTCTACACAAGGAGAAATGAATTTTTGAAATTAAGCCATTTTTGCAGAAAGAAATTCTGGACAGCGTGTGGAAAATGAAAATTGGGAATGAATCATGGTGTTTTTCCTTGAGAATAGACATCCTAAGGTTTCCGAGGAATTTTATGGATCCTCGTTTCAATTTTTGTAGATTTAATTATAATTTTTCAAAGATAATCAAAAATTCTGCCCAAAAATTCAGTATTGCGTTTTTTAGAAAATGTAAAGGCAAAATTGTAATAATGAATGTACCAAGGGTATAAATGTCAAAATGGGTGAAAAAATCCTTTTTGATATTATTTTAAGAGATAGAATGTTAGTTGTGATATTATGGGAAAAAGAAATAAGCCGACGATAACATATAGGATATCCAAGGAAGTTCGGAGTCGAATCAAAAGTCGAGCAAAGTTGACAAATACACGGTGAAAGGTACTTTTGCGGCGTCTTTGTAACACCGAATCTAATGCTTATAATATGTTCATATATGATAATTGTATTCATAAACTTATTAGATGTGTTCTTAGTTCATTACTTTCACATTCAGATTTACACGGGTTATAGTCTTATTAATACCGTTGAGTTTTCCTCGCGTTGAGGACACGAATGTACATCGTGGAACTGGTGAGTAGTGCAGACCGGGATAACATACATGTGTAGGGGCTGTGTATTGTAATTACCTTACATATGTGATTATGTATTACTAATCCTACATCTGTTATGGGCTTTTGTAGTGATTATTGTTGAAATGTCATGAATATCTGTCATACATATATTATTTACATAAGCCTGAGGTTAAAAAGACCTGGCTATCACCCAAGAGGGGGGTGAATTGGGTGTTTGGTTAAAACTTATCGTCTTTGAAAATCTTTTCACAATTTACTAAAAGTAGTTTGTACGGTAGTAATGATTTATGAAGTAATAAACAGTCAATCAACTATCTTTTTTCAACTTGATTACACGCTCTGTAAGAGATAAGGGAAGAGAGTATGCAAACAGAGATTTATAACGGTTCGACCAATCGTTGACCTACGTCCAGTCCCCAAGCTTCACTTGAGATTTTCAATCCACTATCTTTTTTCAACTTGATTACACGCTCTGTACTCGAAGTAATCCTCTCACTAGGATTCACTCCCCCTTACAAGCTGTAATCGATACACCCACTTGACTCTGCATTCGAAGTAACCCTCTCACTAGGATTCACTCCCCTTACAAGTTGTAATCAATACAATGGGTTTCCCACTCAAGATCACCCAATCTTGAGTAACTCTCAGATAGTATGGTAGGATGTTTACAATAAATCTTCTTTCTCAGAAGTGAATAAACAAACACTGAAGTGCATTACAAATAATTTCACTCTCTCTGATAAGTTATGTAAACATTGAAAACATAGAGTAAATAATGTGAAGATCAGAGTATTAGCATGTTGAAGTTGTAGGCTTGTGTCTTGCTTCGTCTTTCTTGAATCTGACTTCTTTTATAGGTAGAGATCAATATATGACCATTGGATGAAGAAATATAGCCGTTTGACTCAGATAGAAACTAGCCGTTAGAACTTCGTTTTCTGAACCAGTGACGAATACTTGAGTATTCATTTGGAAACTCGAGTATTGAGGTTGTTGCATAACTCCAAGTTCCTCTCTATCTGATCAATACTCGATTATTGAGATGGAAACTCGAGTATTGGAAGATGCTCTAACATTCGCTGCTCTCTGACGGATGGAAACTCGAGTATTGAACTTGCATACTCGAGTATTAACCTTGTTGAACTAACCGTCAACTTTGGAAGGTCATATCTCCCTGGTCTGAACTCCATTTTGGTTCATTTAACTCTTGATGGAAATCTCTGTGAGTCTACTTTTATATACCACCAATTTCAGCTTAATCGAATTTGTAGCGTGTGAGTTACACTCAAAACATTGAAGCTTGGTTTTCTGTTTGGCGTGGATTTATCTGTCAACTTCCACAATTCATAGCTCTCTCATATGAACTCTTTTGGGCTTTTTTTTTTTTGCTCATAACTCTTTTGGGCTTGAATATTATATCAAAATACCGTCTTGGGAGTCTATTTTCATATTCCACTAATTTCGCATCAATTCGATCTCTGGTTTAGGAGATATTATATCAGTATGCAACGTTGATCAGCTCTGCTGAACGTGAAACAGAGCTGATCAACGTTGCATACTCGAGTATTGACTTGGATACTCGAGTATTGCTAGTCTAGATAGGCCAGAGATGCTGAAGACACTGTATACTCGAGTATTGACTTGGATACTCAAGTATTCCTAGTCTAGAGACCCCAGAGATTCTGAAGACACTTCAATACTCGAGTATTGATGAACATACTCGAGTTTTGACTCCTAAACTCGAGTATTAAGTTCTTTACTTGAGTTTTCTCATCCCGAAGCTATTTTTGCTGACTTTAGCTTCGAATTGAGCGATTCCAACTTCCATATGATCTTGGAGGCTTCTAGCATCAATATAAGAACTTGAATAATGATATCTTCATTCCATTCAACAAGTTCGTCCTTTTTCCATCTCCCAACTTGATCACTCTTCATCATTTAACTTCACATCTTATTGATTCAATTTCTTTTCTCGATTGAGTACTTCTTCTTATTGAACGTTCTTCGTCATTCAACTTGAACTCATCATTCTTAGCAAGTTCCTCCATATCTTCTTTAATATCCAAAAAGCCAAGTGTAACATCCCATTTGAAAACGGCGGAATTTTTTTTTAAAAAAAACGTTTCTAAATATTTCAAGCAGAGTAATCAGAGTAGAGCATTGGAGCGAGTAAGTAATTTACATTACATTCAAAATCTGGACCATAGTGTAAATGTATCGGATTACAGTCATCCAGAATTCTCAAAAGTTAAAGAAACTAAAAAAAACGATAGATAATGTAAACACGTCTTGGCCTACTCCAGCTGCTTGTCTCAATCGCCAAACATCGGTCCTCCAGACCCTGATGCTACAACTGAGATCCATTCCACATATGGATCTCGGGTAACGGTTAACCTTATGCTCAAATAAAACAAAGTATACGTAATGAGATATTCATTTCAATACAAAAGCATATCATCACAAAAGCAAACAACGAGATGAATGATCAATAACATGACGAACATAAGCACAAAGCAATATGTAAAGTCTCTCTCGACTAGTTCTTCACATATCCAGTGCCACGCCACCAACGTGTCCTCAGCGCTAGGAATAACTCAAACGGCATTACCAATACTATAACCCGTGGGTAAAGTTTGTAAGTATCTCGACGATTCTCAACGAGAACCTCGTCTATGAACGTATCTATAACGCAAAAGTATATAAGCAGCATAGAGTTAGGGTTACAGTACACGTCTGTACCTTAGTTGCAGATATCCGGCTCTTCCGGCTAAAAACGGTACTTTTTGACGGCCGTACGTAAAACAGCTCAACAGTGGCAAACAGCGGAACGATGGAGATTCGATAGTGGTTCGACGTCAAAAGTATTCTAATCTAAATAATAACACAATTATGAATATTTGGCAGCATAACAGGCATTTTAGGTGAAAAAGACCATTTTACCCCTACTAGGTTTTTACCTCGTTAGGCATCTTTCAATGCAATGAGGCTTAAAAACAAGTATAGGAATATATTCTGAAACTTCATAGATCAAAACAATAGTTCTACAATAACTACCGAAAGAACTACAGAAACTAAAAGCTAAGGACAGAAGAACTTACTCGGGGCTAGGCAGAATTTTTGTAGAGCTTCTCTCTCTAGAACCTCTCTCTAGGTTTCGAATTTTGGTGTGAAGAATGAGAGGAGAGGTGCTTTCTATTTATAGAAGAAGGGAGGGACAAGGTAGGAATTAACACAAAAGTCTTCAGATCGGATTCGCGTTGGATCGCATTTTTGAGGACAAAACAATCTTGGCCATCCATGGTCAAGGCTGACATCAAGGGGCCCCAAAAAGTCAAAGGATGAGTTGTCATCCAATGATGGCTCTTGCTTTATGGCGTCCGGCCCGATGAAGCTACCCGATCGTGTCATTTCGCGCGATTTCGAAACTCAAAAATCTGGGCATGTAACTTTGAAGATCTTTTCATCCTCTTTCATATTATCTATTTTGATCCTCTTCTTGATCATATCCAGGTATTCTCGGTGCGTCGGAAGATATTCGGACAAACGCGTCCGATTACGGAAATCGCTTCCGATAGAACCAACTTCACGGACAATAATTATTTGAATCGTAAAACGTTCAGTTGTTGCCTAACTTAATCCCGTGTTTGAAAACACGCAATTGTTTCTATAGGTTCTCACTTTGCCTATCCGGCTCTACTCCGCTATCGATCGCTTTTCGTCTTATTAGGAATTAGGGTTTTCGGTTGGGAATTAACGTCTGGTAAATTCTTTCTTCGTGTAAAACTTTACTTGTTCTTAATTTGATCGATCGAAAAGACTTTTACCTCGAGTTTACTGTAGAATTTATTTCTAACTTTTCCCCTGGGCCTTATAAGCCGACTCACCGCATTATATTATTATTTTATTCTAATTATCATTTTAATTATTTAAACAATTCATTTTAATTAAAAATACCAATAATTTTGGCCCCCTCATTTTAAAATTCAGTTTTAATTATTTTTTCATAATTTTTTCCATTTTTTTAAAATATAATATTTTTTACCAAAAATTCCTGTTTTACCCCTGCCTTCGTTAAGGCTTAATCAGACCTAAATTCTTCGTTTAGTGATCTTTTTAGGATTAGATTTCTTCATACACTTATCTTTACTAATTTTTCTCAATCTTTTTATCATAATCGGTAAGTATATTTTATGCTAATTACCAGCCTTAATCTCTTAATTAAGGATTTTACCATAAATTTAACTTCTATATTTCTCTTGTTTTAAGCTGAATCAATTAGCTAATAATTATCTAATCATTCTCTTACCAATGGTTGATAATTTTATAATTTACAGCATATTATTATCTTACAAACTTTTATCTTGACATTGTCATTTTATATCCTATGTAAAATACTAAAAATGTTTACACCATAAAGTTACTTTATGGTTTTGGAATGCTTTTTAAACATTTCTTCACGTTATTTCCTCTGAAATAATTTATTAAATTCTTATAATTAGAGATAATACTCCCATGATTTTCTCATAATATTTCATGATCTTTCGGTATTTATCATAATGTGTTTTATTTGTTTTTATCACCATTATTGCATTTTTAGTCATTCTATTCATATGATTTTTCCGTAACTTTTTCGACAATTTACTCGACAATTATAACAATTTTCTATAATAGTTTTAAACTCATGAATTTGTTTCATCAAAATCTTCATTAATTTCTCTTATCTCAAGAATTCCAGATTTGCTAAAATCCGGGTATTACATTTCTCTCCCCCTTAAACAAAATTTCGCCCTCGAAATTTAATCTATACTAACTAGACCACAGGCCATAAACTCTGGGTACTTCTCCTTCATGTCACTCTCGGTTTCCCAAGTTGCCTCGTTTTTTGACAAACCCTTCCAGACCACCTTCACTATCGGTATAGTTTTACTCCTAAGCCGTTTCTCCTGGCGTTCGAGAATTTGCTCCGGCTCGACTACAAAGGTGTTATCATGCCGTACTTCAACATCATCGTACTTTATGACATGATCTCGATCTAGTAGGTATTTCTTCGGTTGTGACACGTGAAAAACATCGTGGAGATTACTCGAGTTCGGGGTAACGCTAGTTGATACGCAACCTGGTCCTCGCTCGGCTAACACTTCAATTGGTCCAACGTAACGCGGACTAAGCTTCTTTCTCTTCGGTGTTTCGCGACACCGTTATTGGAGATAATTTCGAAACACATGGTCTCCGACTTCAAACTTCAACGGTCTTCTCCTCTATCGGCATAGCTCTTTTGTCTACTGTGTGCAACAAGGAGTCTCTTCTTGATCGAGCGATCCGCTCGGAGGTCTCTTTTAGCATATCCGGTCCAAGCAAGCAACCCGGATGCATCATCCAAAGATAAAGGTGATTGGCACTTTCGCCCATACAAAGCCTCGAACGGGGCCATTTGTATGCTTGAATGATAACTATTGTTATACGCGAATTCCGCTAGTGAGAGGTGTTCGTCCCAATTTCCTTTGAAATCCAGGGCACATGCTCACAAAGCATATCCTCCAAAGCGTCGTATCGTCCTCTCGATTGACCGTCGGTTTGAGGGTGATAAGCCGGCGAACTTCAGCTTGGTACCCATTCCTTCATGTAGTGCTTGCCAAAAGCGGGATTGGAATCGAGTATCCCGATCAGAGATAATACTCTTAGGGACTCCGTGCAGTCTCACGATCTCTTTGATGTAGATTGCAGCCAATAGTTATGGAGAGTAGTGGATGCTAATGGGTATGAAATGTGCCGACTTGGTTAATCGGTCGACGATCACCCAAATGGTATCGTGATGCTCGATCTTAGGTAGACCTACCACAAGATCCATGGTCACATTCTCCCATTTCCACTCCAAATTAGTTCTAGTCCTTGAGAAGACTAGGGGTCGCCGGTGCTCGATCTTTACTTTCTGGCAAGTTAGACACCCAGCTACATACTGAGTTACGTCTCTTTTCATTCCAGGCTACCAAACTTCGGCCTTCAAGATCTGGTACATCTTGACCATTCCTGGATGCAGAGTGTACTTACTCTTATGAGCCTCATCCATTATCTTCCGCTTCGGGTTCATCAAGCGGCGGTATGTAAATGCGCCCGTTGTGTCGACCAATCCACTCGATGAAAGGTCGTGGTCTTGGGTTTCACCTTGAGAGATTTTCTCCCGTATGGAGATTGCCCAATCATCTTGTCTCTGAGCTTCATCAACTTCATCTCTCAGGTCGTACTCCCTTTGACTTACAAGAAGATTTGCAAGGTAGGCGTCACTTGGTGCATTGAAATTCATGCAGATTTGGTTTGAAAGATTCAGGTCTCTGAAATCTTCAAGGAATTTCTGCTCTTGTATCATCATGTATGATACTTGCACCTTCTTCCCGCTAGAGCATCCGCAACGACGTTTGCTTTCCCGGGTGATACTTGATCTCCGGGTTGTAGTCTTTCAAGCAATTCCATCCAACGACGTTGCCTCATATTCAGTTCCCTTTGATCAAAGAGATACTTCGGGCTCTTGTGGTCGTAGTATAGTTCTACGGTCGTACCGTACGAGATAATGCCTCCATATCTTCAAAGCGAACACGATGGCGGCAAGCTCCAAATCGTGTGTAGGATAGTTCAACTCGTGCGGCTTCGGTGACGAGAGGCATAAGCCACCACTCGCCTAATTGCATTAGGACACAGCCCAATCCTTGCCCACTGGCATCACTGTAGACAACATATGTCTCACTAGGATCTGAGATTATCAATACCGGTGCTGTAGTCAACCTCTCCCTCAGTCTCTGAAAGCTCTCCTCACAATCATCTCCCCATACAAAGGGTTGATTCTTCCTCGTAAGCTTTGTCAGTGGTAGGGCAAGACGCGAGAAATCCTGTATAAATCTGCGGTAATATCCCGCGACCTAGAAAACTACGTATCTCCGTCACTGTCTCGGCCTCTTCCGGTCCGTAACCTTCCACCTTGCCTAGGTCAACAGCAACTCCGCCGCTATATATCACATGGCCCAGAAATCTCACTACCGGCAACCAAAATTCGCATTTGCTCAACTTTGCGTAGAGCTGCTTCTGTCTTAGTATGCTCAATACTAGGCGTAGATGTTCTTCATGCTCTTTTCTACTTTTGGAATAGACGAGAATATCGTCGATAAACACCACCACGAATTGGTCCAGGTGTTGTCAGAAGATACGGTTAATGTAATCCATGAATACCACAGGTGCATTGGTCAATCTGAAAGGCATCACAAGGAATTCATAATGCCCATATCGGTTCAAAGCCGTCTTGGAAATATCATCGTCTTTGACTCGCAACCGATGATATCCGAATGTAAATCGATATTTGAGAATACGGTGGAACCAGATAATTGATCCAAAAGATCATCAATCCGGGAAGTGGATATTTGTTCTTGACGGTTACTTTGTTGGGTTCACGGTAGTCGATACGAGTCGGAAACTTCCATCTTTCTTCTTCACGAACAAAGACCGGCCCCCGCGGTGATACACCTGGGTCGGATGAACCCTTCGTAATAGCTCTTCAAGTTGTTTCTTCAACTCCCGCATCTCATTTGGAGCCATACGATAAGGCGCCTTTGAGATTGATCCTGTACCAGGCATCAATTCAATGGTGAACTTGACTTCTCTCGTAGGAGGTAGCTCGGTGAAATCCTCCGGGAACACGTCAGGAAACTCGTTTACAACAGGAATGTTCTCAAGTGAAAGCCCTGCTTCAGCTTTAACCGAGAAAAAGATCATATATGCTTGGCATCCCTCCTTCATGCATCTGTTAGCCTCTGTAGCAGAGTGAAAATTCATGCTCACATCAACTTTGTCTATGCTAGGTGAATCGAAGAACGTTATCTTTCTTCGCTACGGTTGATCATCGCACCGCTCGTTGCTAGCCAATTCAACCCGAGTATGACGTCTATGCCATGAAGTGGCGGCGGATAAGGTCCACTTTTGAAACTCGTCCATCAACGCTCACGGTACAATCAATACATGCATCGAAGCTAAGGATTTCAAGCCAAGTGGTGTAGATACTATCAGATCATAAGACAATCTAGAGGCATGCATTCCTAGACGATTTGCACAATCATAGGAAATAAACGAATGGCTAGCACTCGTATCAAACAATGCTTGCAGTAGATTTTCGTTGATAATAACAGTACCTTGCACCATCTCTGGAGACTCTCTGGCCTCCGTATCAGTCCGCGCAAAAACCCGGCCTTGGTTCTGCGGTCTTGCCACCGCTGCAATCTCAGGACGTTCCGGCTGATATGCCCGGGTTTTGGCACTTCTAGCAGATCGGCTTCCCATCACAGCTGGATCCGGGATGGTCCTTTCTGCACTTTGGGCAAGTTTGGGTCCCTGCTTGACCGGGATAACCTTGTTGCCCTTGTTGGAATGGCTTCTTGCCTCCGCCTCGGGAGTTGTTCCATGGTGCAGTCCTCTTCTGCGAGGAACCTCCGTGACTTGACCCGCCACGGTTTGCATTGTTGTTGTTGTTGTTGCTGTTGTTGAGATGTCTAAACCTCCTGAGCTCCTTCAGATTACGCTCGACCAGACGGCATGATTCTTTCGCTTGAATCAGATCCGGAAATTGCTGTGACACCAGCTTTTCCCGAATCTCAAACCTCAGACCATCTACCAATCGACTCGCCTTCCAGTTTTCGTTGTCGTTGGTCTTTAGATATGGCGAGTATCGAGATAGGTTGGTGAATCTGGCGAAGTAATCCTCGAATGACTCATCATGGTTTTGTCCAATATGTAAGAATTCTGACTCTTTTATTACTTGTAACGAGGGAGGGAAATATTGTTCGTTAAACTTTTCCACGAACTTCTCCCAAGTCACAGGGCAAACGCGTGCCCGCAATGTTACTGCCACGGTCTTCCACCAACGGTCGGCATCTCCTTCCAGTTTGTAGATTGCCAGCTGGGCCTTGCGGTCTTCGGGACAGTGATTTGACAGAACCTTAGTCGCCTCAGGGTCAAATCACAATTTCCACAAATTAAAATGCAATATAGTGCAAATAATTCAGGATCGTTCTCTTATCAAGGAGCCAATTTATTTTGAAGTCCTATGTTAAACTAAGTGCTAAAATCATGATTAGAAAAAGGGTTTTGTAATTTGTTTTCTCTAAATTTAAATTCATGAAAAATATAATGCAACTAATTCTATTCTTTTTGGTTTTTTTTGGAAAATAATTAAGAATGATTTGGATTAAAATGATTTAATGATGAATGCTCTTGGTAATGAAGAAATTAGCTATCCTCGCTCTAAAAGTATGGGAGTCAAAGTTTCATTAAGTCTTGATAAGAAAAACCTCAAGATACCACTTGAGTCCAATATTCCCAATAAATAGTAGCTCCTACTACCGTAGCTAACTATCACCTATTGAGATATTGTTAGAAACCACTTAATGTGCAATTGAAATTGGAATAATGCAATATGCGTCTTCTTAAATTTGAGTGCTAACCAGCCCCTCAAGGGTACAAATCAACCACATTAATTAGACAATACCACGCCAAACAACATAACTTCATTGCAACCACAAAGAAATTCAAACATATATAATCTTCAAATCACAAAATTCAATCTCAACTACAAATATCAATCCAACACAGTTAATTACCATTAATCTCGGTTCCGAGAATCATGTATATAAAAATAAATTAAATAAATTCAAATACATAATTCTAGACTAATAGATTGAAAAATAAACTCCCCTGTGTAGTGCCTTTAGCTCAAGCAAAATTCCTCATCACCAAGAAGCAAAGACTCGGCCACTCATTAATTTGAGCTCGGCCTCGGCTTCGTGCAAACAAAGTGAAAACCCATGGAAGTTGAGTGTGAAGCAAATCTGGAAGAAGAGGAAAATAAAGGGTCTGTGGGTGTTTGGAGGAAAATAGAAGATGATTGGAGATGCCCAAGCGTAGTCGATGGTGGAGTGATGAAGAAGGTCGGTGGTTCTGTGCTTGCGTGGTGAAGATGATGATGTTCTCTTCTCCAAGCAAATGCAGAGTCGATGAATTCCCCCCAGGTCGATGGCGTGAAAAAATTCCCATTTGCTTCTTTTCGTCCGAGTGTGAACGCGCCCCGCTCTTCAATTTTTGTCCGCCTCCATTAATTACCCCCAAATTTGCTTCTCTCGTGTCTCCTTTCTTTTCTCGCGAAGACGCTGCCTCTCTCGGCTCCAAAAAAAAGTCTCGTTTTTTTTTTCTTTTTTTTTTCTGCGTTATGCGGCGCTGCCTTCATTCCAATCCCTCAGCTACTCCTTTTAACCTAATTAATTCCCTTTGGTCAAAACTTGCGTTTTGACCAAGGGACTTAAATGAGAACAATAAAAGTTTTAATGAGGGACTGTAATGAAATATTTTGAAATGTCTCCGGGTCGAATGTAAATCATAATAACTCGGGGATTTTTCTCGTAATTTGTCTTCCGACCCTTTTCTTCCTTGATTTCCAATTTTCAGAAATTGATGGGGCCTTTCTTGTAATTTTCCCTAGTCCTCAAAACATTAATTTTGACCCTAAAAAATCTCCAAATTTCTTCCAAAATTCCTACAATACAAAATTAACCAAAAGGTAGCATCAAGTATCCAAAAATCACTTGCATTAATAATTACAAAATATGACCATTTTACCCCTATTTACACTTAATTCAATACAAATGTCTTTGACTCAAATTAGTGCTTAATTATGCAATAATGTTTCAGAAAATGCATTAAGAATCCCAATTTTAATATGAAAAATCACATAAAAATATGGTTCAATCAATTCCCCCACACTTAGACTTTTGTACTCCTGAACAAAGGCAATTGAGTACAAGATTCCAATTCCAAATCACTAATGCATTTGAAAGATGAGCAATTTCAAAATTAAAGAGCAATGGATCAATTAATCAAATTCGTCAAGCCAACACTAGTGATAATCAAGCGATGTAAAGAAATTAGCTGACTATACAATCAAAAATATTAGAATGAAGCATAAGAGGACTCTCAAGATATTGGCATTTTACTCATCTCACCTCATTGATTGGGATAATTTCACTCTAGCTCACTTAATTAACACCTTTCCATAAGCTTGTAACAACTCTAAAATCTCCACTACTAATAGCAATTAATGAAATGAATCAAGAGGACTTTAAAGGCTTGTAATGTTGGATGAAGGCTAGATGGAATGAATTAATTGGAAAAATGAGTAGTTGATATGCAAATCAAAGTTAGTGACCACGTTCATAGCATCTAAATAACTTTACAAACTTTTGCCAATTCTTTTGCAAATCCATGAACAAATGCCTTCTTCAATTTTTTTTTTTGAATGCAAATATTTTTTCTGTTTTTTTTTTCTTTTCAATACCTTTCTTTCTTTCTTTCTTTTTCTTTCTCTTTTTTTTTTCGTATACAAGGCATTTCTATATATACATTGTTCAACCTTTTTTATTGGCAATTCACTTTTAATTTTTAAAATACTATGAACACTATGAATAAGGACATGCATACAACCAAGGAATGGGTCAAAATGGGTAAACAAATGGTAAATGAATGGTGGTTTGTGTTTGGGTGAACAGGGTGTAGAATTGAATGCCTCTTTCATTTTCATAACACTAATGCAAACACCGTTTCGAACAAGAGTTGAAACAAGTTCTAGAAGGTGAAGAACTAAGTGAACATGCACACATGAAAGACTTTAAGGCTCAAATATTCTTCCAACAAGGTTTTTCTTTAATGCTCACTCTAACACAATCAATTGCATAGTGCACTAACCACAAAACATCTACTTAACTATTCCAAGTGCTAACCTTACAAACACAATCAATCAAAACATTACAATCAATTAAAATAATGCTCAACTCCTAAATACACAAATGATGTATAAAATCTCTCTTCTTCTTTTTTTTCTTTTTTTTTTTCAAAATGAGGAGTAAGCAAAAATCCAATTGTGGGTTCATTTCTCTTCCCATTTACTTGAAAAGCAAAACATGGTTTTAAAAAGTTGCCAAAACACTAGATTTCATACAAGCTCAAAGAATTTCCCACAAATTTACACTTCCAAAGTGGCAAATGCGACCCTTTACCACTTAGGACATGTATTAAAGCAAGTCATTCTTGAAAAAAAATTTAGTTTAAGGCATTTTTTTCATTTAAAAACAACCAATAATTGGGACTCAAAATATATTTCCCGCCCCCACACTTAATCAACACATTGTCCTCAATGTAGAAAAATCAGTTGTATTATTCTAACTTGTTCCTCAATGAAGTGGAAAGTTGTGAAGTCCAATTGCAGTTGAAGCACAACACATCAACATCATAAAGAGAGAAGAGAGAAGAAACAAGCTATAATAACAGAGAAAATTAGAGTGAAGAGGCACAATGATAATTAAGCAAGGTATGGCTAAGATGCAAAGCATATATTGGGAGTTTTTATTCTAATTATTAAACTATACTACTTCTACTTTTCTACTGAGATAGTCCCTCCCCCACACTTATTTCAAGCATTCAGAATCACAGATGAGTTAAAAAATTCAAATCAAAAAATGTAAGTGAAGGAAAGAGACAACCTGGCCTCAATGAGGCTTTGATGATGAATCACGGTAAAGCTTGAGAAGATTTCCATTGACTTGAAATTCCTTTCCAGTAGATTCGTCAAGCAGCTCTACCATGCCGAATGAATGCACTTTGGTGATAGTGAAAGGGCCATACCACTTATCTTTAAGCTTCCCATCAAACAATTTGAATCGGGCCCTATATAGCAAGACCTTATCACCAACTTTGAAATCCTTTCTTATAATCTTCTTATCATGAAGTAGCTTGGTCTTTTCTTTGTAAATGCGGGAACTCTCATAAGCTTCTAGTCGCATTTCCTCAAGTTCTTGCATTTGTAACTTTCTTTCCAAACCAGCTTCTTCCATATCCATATTGCACATTTTTACAGCCCAATAGGTTTTGTGCTCCAATTCTACCGGAATATGACATGCTTTACCAAAGATAAGCCGGTAAGGAGACATTCCTATTGGTGTCTTGAAGGCAATTCTATAGGCCCATAGTGCTTCCTCCAATCTTGAGCTCCAATCCTTTCTTGAAGGCTTAACAATCTTTTCGAATATGTGTTTGATCTCTCGGTTGGATACTTCTGCTTGCCCATTTGTCTGTGGATGATAAGGGGTGGACATTTTGTGGGTTACCCCAAGCTTAACAAGTAAGTTATCAATAACCTTATTGCAAAAATGGGTACCTCTATCACTCACTATAGCCCTCGGTACTCCAAATCTACAAAAGATATTAGACTTGAGAAACTTGGAAACCGTTTGGGCATCATCTTTCCTAGTAGGAATGGCTTCTACCCACCTAGAAAGGTAATCCACGGCTAAAAGGATGTAGGTAAAACTAGATGATGGTGGAAAAGGACCCATGAAATCGATACCCCAAACATCAAATATCTCACAAAAGAGCATAGGTTGTTGTGGCATCTCATGTCGCTTACCTAACCCGCCAAACCTTTGGCATTTATCACATGCCTTACAATACAAATATGCATCCTTAAACAAGGTAGGCCGTAAAATCCAGCATCTAACACTTTCCTAGAGGTCTTATGAGCACTAAAATGCCCTCCACAAACCATTGAATGTCAAGCAGAAAGTATGTCCTTAGACTCGGTCTCTGAAATACACCTCCTAATAACTTGATCATTGCATAGTCTCCACAGATAGGGCTCATCCCAAATGTAGTGCTCAGCTTCTCGTTTAAGTTTTTGAGCCTGAAAAGAAGACATATGCTTAGGAATGAGACTGGTCACAATATAATTCACTAGATCAGCAAACCAAGGAACATAGAGAGATATAGACATAAGAGATGCATCAGGTAAATCATCACAAATAAGGTCAGAGTCAAGTACTCCCCTGGTACCATCCGGTAGTCTACTAAGGTGATCTGCTACAAGATTTGCAGTTCCAGGCCTATCCTTAATGCTTATATCGAACTCTTGTAGCAAAAGCATCCACCTAATAAGCCTTGGTTTGGATTGAGGCTTAGTGAAGAGAAACTTCACAGCCGCATGATCTGTATACACCACCACTGTAGAATTGATTAAATATTGTCGAAACTTATCTAATGCAAATATGACAGCAAAAAGTTCTTTTTCTGTGGTCGTGTAATTTTTTTGTGCACTATCCAAAGTTTTGGATGCATAAGCAATCACATGAGATAACTTGCTATGCTTTTGTCCTAGCATGACCCCCACAGCAGAATTGGAGGCATCGCATGCTAGTTCAAAAGGCAAGGTCCAATCGGCGCATTTAAAATAGGAGGAGATATCAAGTGTGCTTTTAACTCATTAAATGCTTGTTTGCAAGAAGTATCAAAGTCAAAATCAACATCTTTTTGCAATAGTTTAGATAAAGGTAGAGCTATCTTGCTAAAATCTTTTATGAATCTTCGGTAAAAACCCACATGCCCTAAGAAAGAACGAAGTGTTTTAATATTCGTGGGGTAGGGCAAGGAGGAAATCACCTCAATTTTAGCTCTATCAACCTTAATGCCCTTGCTAGATATCAAGTGACCAAGTACTATTCCATGATCAACCATGAAATGGCACTTCTCATAATTCAAAACCAAATTTTTCTCAATGCATCTAGCAAGAACATTGTCCAAACTATCTAAACAAGCTTCAAACGAATTGCCATACACTGTAAAATCATCCATAAAAACTTCCATGCAATTTTCAAGAAAATCAAAGAATAGTGACATCATGCAACGTTGGAAAGTTCCAGGGGCATTGCACAATCCAAATGGCATTCTCTTATAAGCATAGGTACCAAAATGGACAAGTAAAAGTGGTCTTTTCCTGATCTTCAGGGGCAAGTGGGATTTGAAAATATCCTGAATAACCATCTAGGAAACAATAGTGGCTCTTACCCGCCAACCTTTCAAGCATCTGATCTATAAAGGGTAAGGGAAAATGATCTTTCCTAGATGCTTCATTCAATTTCCTATAGTCTATGCACACTCTCCAAGCATTTTGCACCCTAGTAGGTATCAACTCATCATTTTCATTCTTTAGCACAGTTATCCTACTCTTCTTAGGCACTACATGCACCGGACTAACCCACTCACTATCAGAAATTGGGTAGATGATACCCGCACTCAATAGCTTGGTTACTTCTTTCTTAACCACATCTAGAATTAGAGGGTTGAGTCTCCTTTGGGGTTGCCTAAGAGGTTTGGATTCCTCATGCAAAAGGATCTTATGGGTACAAAAAGCCGGACTAATCCTAGGAATGTCAGCTAAAGTCCAACCTAGAGCCTTTCTATTTTTACTCAAAACATCAAGCAATCTTTCCTCCTCATTAACAGACAAAGAATTTGAAATAATAACAGGTAATTTTCCATCAGCAACAAGGAAAGCATATTTCAAATTAGATGGGAGAGGCTTAAGCTCTAAATCAGGAGGTTGAACAATAGAGGGAATTAGTCTAGGTAGATCAAGGGTAGTAGAAATACTCCCCTTTGCAAGCTTAGGAGGTGCATGACTTGTGCTAAGCTCCATGGACTCTACCACTTGGTCATTGGTCTTCCCAAGTGTTGAACCAACACTAGGTTGTCTTACAGCAGCAACATGCTTGGGGAAAGTAGTCTCCTTCATACCTACTTCACAAGGAGTGATTAGCTCATTCAAAAATCTCAAGGTATGCGGAGTGATCTTAGTTCTATGATTAGGCAATGAGTTAGAAGGTGACCCTTTAACCACATTGTGTTTAGGTCCAAAGTAAGTCACATGAGAGGATGTCTTTGTCGGTGTAAGGGCTATCCCCTTGGAGAACAAATCATTAAAGTCTTGGCTACCGACTTCAAACTCAGCTTCCTCCACCAACTTGTGACCTGAAACATTGACAAAAACACCTTCCTCACAAGCATCATCACTGAATACTGAATCATTGGAAGAATAAAGCTCTAACAAACTCAGAGAAGTAAGAGAAAAATCATCAAGGGATGATAACCAACAATCAACCATCGATGAGTCGAGGTTGGAAATCTCACTCCCAAATGAATAAAAATCATCAATAGAAGAAGAAGGAAATTTATCACATGAATCCAATGAAATTCCACATTCAAGATTACAATTATCAGTGTGCAAATTAAGCTTATGTTCATCAACCAAATCATCTATAGCAAAGTCAATTGAATTCACACCTAATAAAGAGTAATCTTCAGAAGGATGCTTCATGGCTTCATACATGTTAAAACTCAGCTTATTGTTACCCACTTCCATAGTGATTGAACCATCTCTCATGTCTATAAAGGTACCAGCTGTTCTCATAAAAGGTCTCCCTAAAATAAGGGTGCATTCACTAGACTCATGAGACATATCTAACACATAGAAGTCAGCAGGGAAAACTAAGTCTTTGACTTTAACAAGCAAATCCTCAATGATGCCTAGTGGGTGTCTAATACTCCTATCAGCTAGTTGGAGAACCACACTAGTCCTCTTAAGCTCTTTGACACCAAGAGATTTAAAAATGGCACTAGGCATGACATTAATGGCTGCACCTAAATCTAACAAGGCTTGAGCTATATTCACATTACCTATGGTACAAGGTATAGTGAATGAGCCGGGATCCTTGCACTTAACAGGGAGTTGGGGTTTGAAAAGGGCAAACACATTATGGCTAATTTGCACTCTCTCATTAGGCCTAAACTTCCTCTTGTTGGTACAAAGCTCTTTCAAGAATTTGCAATAACTAGGCATAAACTTAACAAGTTGAAAGAAAGGGACATTGATATGTAGCTTGCTAAATAAATCATACATTTCTTTCTCATTTTGTTCATCATGCATTTTCTTGCCTTGAAAGTAAGCTTTAGGAAAAGGGAGTTGAGAAATTTTTACCTCCTTACCATTGGTATTGGATAAAATGCCTTGCTTGCTTGACTCACCTTTCTCAAAAGTGCTTCTTTCCTTGGAGCCAACCTCTCTCAGAAGTGGTTGCTGTTCCACTTGAGGTTGCTCAATTGCTTTGCTATTCTTCTTCTCAAGGATAGCCTTCTCTTTAAGGCTTTCAGATTCAGGTAGCTTCATTGGGCTCAATGGTGGACTTTCAACCTCTATTTCCTCATCCACATCATCGTCAACCTCTTCAGGGAAACGTACCTTCTTACCACTCCTTAACTCAATAGCATTGAGTGTTTTAGGATTGATGATAGTATTTGAAGGAATGGAACCACTTGTCTTAGCATGCACATCACTCACAGAATTTGAGAGTTGAGTCAAGTGGGATTGCATATTGTTATTCTTCAACTCCAATTCTTCCAACTTCTTGCACATATGAGCCATTTGTTTACCATCACTTGCCACATCACTTTGTAGCTTTTGTAGGGTATTAGAAACAGAAGAGAATTGACTCTCATTCACAACTTTATCTTCCATCATCCGGTTGTTCATACTAGTAAGTTGAGAAACCACACTCTTCAACAATTGATTGGTCTCATCACCCTTTGACTCTTGAATAGGCACCATTTGCCCACGGTTTGACCCATATGGTTGGACTTGATATGATGAACCTTCTTGATTTCTCCAACCAAAATTAGAATTAGGTCTTCTACCTTCATTGTAGGTGGTAGTGTTAGAATCTCATCTTTGTTGTTGTTGATTGGGCCTTCCTTGATACATAGCATTAACTTCCTCATGATGATTAGGGCATAAACTTGTAATGTGCATCATTGAACCACAACCATCACAACTAGGTGCAACAAGAGCTTGTGAAGTAGGAGAATGAGTTGCTTGTTGAATACTCAGATTATGAAGCTCATATGTGATTAGAGAAAGTTGTGAAGAAATGCTTGTATCCATCTTAGACTCAAGTGAGACCATTTTTGGTTGGAACCTATATCACAAACTCCTCTTATCTCTCTCACATTATATTGTTGAGTATTTCGAGCCCTCATTCGAATTTGAGCCAATGCCTCTTCAGCCGTGCAATCTTCTAAAGAACCCCCAGCTGAAGCGTCTATAATGCCTTTCTCATTAGGCAGAAGACCATCACGAAAATATGTAATCAACTGTTCATCAACAATTTGATGGTGTGGACACTTAGCTAAAAGCTTCTAAAAGCGACTCCAATATTCATAGAAGGACTCCAAAGGGTCTTGTTTGATAGAGTAAATCTCTTTTTTAAGCTCCCCAATCCTTGAATCAGGAAAGTACTTTTCCAAGAAGGCTTTCTTCAAATTAACCCATGAATGAAGAGCATCATTAATATGCTTGGGTAACATCATGTACTACTCTTTAGCTTTCCTTCCAGGGTAAAATAGAACACCTTTAATTGCACATCTTCTATGCGAGCACCAACGGGCTTCATATTCGAACAAGCCACGTGCAAAGCATTGAGATGGCTATAAGGGTCTTCCTTTTCAAGTCCATGGAAACGAGGTAATGAATTAAGCAAAGGACCTTTAAGCTCAAAATTGACCTCAAGGTTAGGGCATGCAATGTTGAAAGGATCATGAGTGACATCTGATCTTGTTACATCCCTAATAGTTCTCCTCCTTGGTTGAGCATTGTTTTCACCTTCCATAACTGTACCTTGTGAAGCACAATCACTTAAGTCAATGAAAAAATCAAGATTAAAAGAATGATCAGATTCCCCCTCAGATAGGTCGGACATATAAAGCTGTCAAACAAGCAGCGAAACAATGGAGTACCAAAATTGTCTTGCACACAAATTCAAGCAAGAAAATGTGCAAAGTGGAAGGAGTAGAAGTGTGTGTGAGTATGTATGATGTGTATGGAGTAAAAATGCTAGAATGCAAATGCAAATGTAAAAATAAAGAAAATCAAGATATTTGGTTGTTTTTCTCAAAAATTTTGATGCAAGAAAACAAACTGAGTTTTTAATTTTTTTTTTGAAAATTACGAAAAATGAAAGAAAACCTAATAGGATCACAAGGGAAATCCCCGGTCAATTAAAACCAATTGACACTTAGTAAACCAAAGGAGTAAAAATTGACTCCACGGCAACGGCGCCATTGATTTGACAGAACCTTAGTCGCCTCAGGGTCAAATCACAATTTCCACGAATTAAAATGCAATATAGTGCAAATAACTCGGGATCGTTCTCTTATCAAGGAGCCAATTTATTTTGAAGTCCTATGTTAAACTAAGTGCTAAAATCATGATTAGAAAAAGGGTTTTGTAATTGGTTTTCTCTAAATTTAAATTCATGAAAAATATAATGCAACTAATTCTATTCTTTTTGGTTTTTTTTTTGGAAAATAATTAAGAATGATTTGGATTAAAAGGATTTAATGATAAATGCTCTTGGTAATGAAGAAATTAGCTATCCTCGCTCTAAAAGTATGGGAGTCAAAGTTTCGTTAAGTCTTGATAAGAAAAACCTCAAGATACCACTTGAGTCCAATATTCCCAATAAATAGTAGCTCCTACTACCGTAGCTAACTACCACCTATTGAGATATTGTTAGAAACCACTTAATGTGCAATTGAAATTGGAATAATGCAATATGCGTCTTCTTAAATTTGAGTGCTAACCAGCCCCTCAAGGGTACAAATCAACCACATTAATTAGACAATACCACGCCAAACAACATAACTTCATTGCAACCACAAAGAAATTCAAACATATATAATCTTCAAATCACAAAATTCAATCTCAACTACAAATATCAATCCAACACAGTTAATTACCATTAATCTCGGTTCGAGAATCATGTATATAAAAATAAATTAAATAAATTCAAATACATAATTCTAGACTAATAGATTGAAAAATAAACTCCCCTGTGTAGTGCCTTTAGCTCAAGCAAAATTCCTCATCACCAATAAGCAAAGACTCAGCCACTCATTAATTTGAGCTCAGCCTCAGCTTCGTCCAAACAGTGAAAACCCATGGAAGTTGAGTGTGAAGCAAATCTAGAAGAAGAGGAAAATGGAAGATGATTGGAGATGCCCAAGCGTAGTCGATGGTGGAGTGATGAAAAAGGTCGGTGGTTACGTGCTTGCGTGGTGAAGACGATGATGTTCTCTTCTCCAAGCAAATCCGGAGTCGATGAATTCCCCCCAGGTCGATGGCGTGAAAAAATTCCCCAGCTGCTTCTTTTCTGTCCGAGTGTGAACGCGCCCCCCCCCCCCGCTCTTCAATTTTTGTCCGCCTCCATTAATTACCCCACCGCTTCTCTCGTGTCATCTATGGTCTCCTTTCTTTTCTTGCGAAGACGCTGTCTCTCGGCTCAAAAACAGTCTTTTTTTTTTTTTTTTCGCGTTATGCGGCGCTGCCTTCATTCCAATCCCTTAGCTCCTCCGTTTAACCTAATTAATTCCCTTTGGTCAAAACTTGCGTTTTGACCAAGGAACTTAAATGAGAACAATAAAAGTTTTAATGAGGACTCGTAATGAAATATTTTGAAATGTCTACGGGTCGAATGTAAATCATAATAACTCCGGGGGATTTTACGTAATTTGTCTCGACCCTTTTCTTCCTTGATTTCCAATTTTCGAAATTTTGAGGCCTTTCTTGTAATTTTCCCTAGTCCTCAAAACATTAATTTTGACCCTCAAAAATCTCCAAATTTCTTCCAAAATTCCTACAATACAAAATTAACCATAAGGTAGCATCAAGCATCCAAAAATCACTTGCATGAATAATTACAAAATATGACCATTTTACCCCTATTTACACTTAATTCAATACAAATGTCTTTGACTCAAGTTAGTGCTTAATTATGCAATAATGTTTTCAGAAAATGCATTAAAAATCCCAATTTAAATATGAAAAATCACATAAAAATATGGTTCGATCAGATAGTCTAAGACCACAAAGATCTTATCTAACCTCATGACCGATCTTAATTTGAATCGGTCTTTCAATAAAAAAGGGGTTTCAATTTACGAATTGAGTTACCCAATGTTGCGTGGCTTTCACCTCTCTATTTCGTTGAGGTAGAACTACCAAAGCTCTATCAGGCGAAGGTGATCGAGATCCCTCTGACTCATCAGCTTCTTTATTTTGTTGATTTCTGGCTTGTCTTTCTTCCAGGAGTACATTAATAAGAGCTCTTTGCTCTTGCAGCATTTGCTTCACTTCTTGTAACTCAGTTTGCTCAGGTTGGTTATTCTCGGGCTCAGGTGTTGGACTTCTTTGAGGCTTTCTGCCTCGACCACGTCCTCTACCTCTAGTTTGGCCTCGTCCACGGCCCCTATTTCTTAGGTTCTCCATTCTTTAGGTTTATGCCTTTTTATTTATAACAAGAGATAGGAATAAGGGAATTAGTACAAAAATAAGCACACAAAACAACATATATTATTAATGCATCTTATTTGTACAAGTTGACCTCGACGTTGGCCATATCCTAAACTATACAAAATTCTACAATCCCTTTTATTCTAACAGAATATCTCACAATCTCTCAGGGCATTTAGAGAGTTTTAAAACAATAATATACTATAAAGCCTCTATCTATGGTTCCATGACTTTCTTTCACCGTCTCGCTCTTTCTACATGTCTTTGGTGCACTATGCTTTTCAGATAACGAAGATAGATACGAGCGTCTACAATAGGGCCTTCGTCTAGCGGTTCGTTAGTGATTTTGTCACAAAATGGGTCACGGGGAAACGAAGAGAGTGGATCGACTCGTCTCGTGCAAATGTGGGTTCCTCTGGTTTTGAGAATTTTGAACCAAGTGAAGGAAGGTCGATACCTTTCTTTTGAGGTGTTTGTAGACTGTTCCGCAAACAAGTAAAATGATTCTAATTGTTGGGTTAAGGCCGTACATCGCCCAACACGAAGTGAAAATCGTCAAGGGTGACTTCTTCGGTATCGAGGTTTTGGATGTCCGGAAATCGAAGTTGTCTCCTACAGAAGAGTGAGTTGAACTATCAGGGGTTGCAACGGGTGCATCTTCAAAATACATGGGTTCCGGGTCTTCCTCCGGGTCTTCCTCTGATTCTACCGGTTCGGGATCGTAAATATAATCCGGGTATTCCGGTCCGAGGTGATACTGGGGTTCGGAGTTATCGGGATCCGTAACAGCATAGTCAACGTCATCAGCTGGTACATAATCGTATGCCGGGGCAGGTACAGGTTGTACAAGCTTTGGTTCCGGTGGAGGGTAGATTCGATCAGGGTTCAGTCTTCTTCCTATCATCTCGGTCCCCACCGACTTCCTAGCGGTCCGATTCCATCTCCCATACCGCCAAACGAACGGATTATCGTCTATGTTCATCTCTACACATTGCACTAGGTCATATCAATACTCATTTTCCAAAAAGTGCTCAAAGTTTTTGAAAAAGGCTAATTTGAACATAACTCCGTTAACCGAACAGAATGGCCAGATAAGTGTCTATCATGGGGACCTCACCAACTCTATGGCGACTGATTGGCCACACCCACATAGACTAGCATTAATTGTCCTACCATACTGTCCGTAATAACATAGTCATATCAATGCGAGGACTACTGCTCTGATACCAAAAATGTAACATCCCATTTGAAAACGGCGGATTTTTTTTTTTAAAAAAACGTTTCCAAATATTTCAAGCAGAGTAATCAGAGTAGAGCATTGGAGCGAGTAAGTAATTTACATTACATTCAAAATATGGACCATAGTGTAAATGTATCGGATTACGGTCATCCGATTTCTCAAAAGTTAAAGAAACTAAAGAAAACGATAGATAATGTAGACACGTCTTGGCCTACTCCAGTTGCTTGTCTCGATCGACAAACATCGGTCCTCCAGACCCTGATGCTACAGCTGAGATCAATTCCACATATGGATCTCAGGTAACGGTTAACCTTATGCTCAAATAAAACAGTATACGTACATCAGATATTCATTTCAATACATCATATCATCACAAAAGCAAACAGCAGATGTATGATCAATAACATGGACAGAACATAAGCACAAAGCAGTATGTAAAGTCTCTCTCGACTAGTTCTGTACAAATCCAGTGCCACGCCACCAACGTGTCCTCAGCGCTAGGAATAACTCAAAGGACATTACCAATATTATAACCCGTGGGTAAAGTTGTAAGTATCTCTGACGATTCTCAATAGAACCTCAGTCTATGAACGTATCCATAACGCAAAAGTATATAAGCAGCATAGAGTTAGGGTTACAGTACGCGTCCGTACCTTAGTTGCGAGATATCCGGCTCTTAGGCTAAAAACGGTACTTTTTGACGCCGTACGTAAACAAATAAACATCGGCAAACGGCGGAACGATGGAAATTTGACAGCGGTTCGACGTCAGAAGTATGCTAATCAGAATAATAACACACTTATGAATATTTGGCAGCATAACAGGCATTTTAGGTGAAAAAGACCATTTTGCCCCTACTACCCCTATTTGGCGGAATTTCGCCAGAACTTCGTTACTTTGACCTTATTCCATTTCAAAATTATCCCCACTAGGTTTTTACCTCGTCAGGCATCTTTCAATGCAATGAGGCTTAAAAACAAGTATAGGAATATATTCTGAAACTTCCTAGATCAAAACAACAGTTCTACTATAACTATCGAAAGAACTACGAAAACTAAAAGCTAAGGACAGAAGAACTTACTCGGGGCTAGGCAAAATTTTTCCAGAGCTTCTCTCTCTATAACCTCTCTCTAGGTTTTGAATTTTGGTGTGAAGAATGAGAGGAGAGATGCTTGCTATTTATAGAAGAAGGGAGGGACAATGTGGGAATTAACACAAAAGTCTTGGATCGGATTCGTAGTTGGATCGCATTTTTGAGGACAAAACAATCTTGGCCATCCATGGTCAAGGCCGACATCAAGGGGCCCCAAAAATTCAAAGGATTAGTTGTCATCCAATGATGGCTCTTTGCTTTATGGCCTCCTACCATAAGCTACCCGTCGGTGTCTGTTTCGCGATTTCGCAAAAACTCAAAAATGGGCGTGTAACTTTGAAGATCTTTTCATCCTATTTCATATTATCTATTTTGATCCTCTTCTTGATCATATCCAGGTATTCTCCGGTGCGTCGGAAGATATTCGGACAAACGAGTCCGCTTACGGAAATCGCTTCCGATAGAACCAACTTCTCGACAATAATTCGCTGAATCGTAAAACGTTCAATTGTTGCCTAACTTAATCCCGTGTTTGAAAACACGCAATTGTTTCTATAGGTTCTCACTTTGCCTATCCGGCTCTACTCTATCGATCAGCTTTTCGTCTTATTAGGAATTAGGGTTTTCGGTTGCGGAATTAACGTCTGGTAAATTCTTTCTTCGTGTAAAAATTTACTTGTTCTTAATTTGATCAGTGTGAAAAGAATTTTACCTCAGGTTTACCTATAGAATTTATTTCTAACTTTTCCCCTGCCCCCTATAAGTCGACTCACCGCATTATATTATTATTTTATTCTAATTATCATTTTAATTATTTAAACAATTCATTTTAATTAAAAATACCAATAATTTCGCCCCCTCATTTTAAAATTCAGTTTTAATTATTTTTTCATAATTTTTTCCATTTTTTTAAAATATAATATTTTTTACCAAAAATTCTTGTTTTACCCCTGCCTTCGTTAAGGCTTAATCAGACCTAAATTCTTCGTTTAGTGATCTTTTTAGGATTAGATTTCTTCATACACTTATCTTTACTAATTTTTCTCAATCTTTTTATCATAATTAGTAAGTATATTTTATGCTAATTACCAGCCTTAATCTCTTAATTAAGGATTTTACCATAAATTTAACTTCTATATTTCTCTTGTTTTAACTTGAATCAATTATCTAATCATTCTCTTACCAATGGTTGATAATTTTATAATTTACAGCATATTATTATCTTACAAACTTTATACTGACATTGTCATTTTATATCCTATGTAAAATACTAAAAATATTTACACCATAAAGTTACTTTATGGTTTTGGAATGCTTTTTTAAACATTTCTTCACGTTATTTCCTATGAAATAATTTATTAAATTCTTATAATTAGAGATAATACTCCCATGATTTTCTCATAATATTTCATGATCTTTCAATATTTATCATAATGTTTTTAGATTTTGTTTTTATCACGATTATTGCATTTTTAGTCATTCTATTCATCCGATTTTTCAGTAACTTTTTCGACAATTTACTCGACAATTATAACAATTTTCTATAATAGTTTTAAACTCATGAATTTGTTCCATCAAAATATTCATTAATTTCTCTTATCTCAAGAATTCCAGATTTGCTAAAATCCGGGTATTACACCAAGCGTATGCTAAACTTGTTCCAGAATTTCATGTGTCGTCTTTCTGTATCTTCACTAATCATGTATACTCCACTGTAGCTTAAACATGATGAAGCTTGATTCCAACTTCAGTTTGATCATGGAGATTTCCAGTATCACATACAAGAATATATAGTGTAAGTTCTTATTTCTTTAGTCTTCTTTCTTGGTCAATCTCTATGGTTCAACTTGGAATAATCTTCTTCAATATCTCCTTCTTGATTAATCTCTATAATTCAGCTTGGATTAATCTACATTAAATACATCAGTTAGTCAATGTAGGAGATAACTATATTACTCAATATTTTTACTTTTAATAATGGCATCTATAAAATGCATAATCAACACTAATCAAAACCAACATTTCCCCCTTTTTGATGATGCCAAATACTATAAGAAAAATATGTATGAATGTGAAAATATATTACATGCAACAATGCAACATACTTTTCTTGTCATTCTCAACAATGCAACATATTTTTCTTGCCATTCTCTCCCTTTATTTGTCATTAGCAAAAAGTTGAAGTAAAGAAGAAATGCTTATAGAGACAAATATGAAACCGAGTAGAAAGAGTCAAACAACCGATTTTTTCTCCTCGAATTGAAATTATTTTCATTCTAAATATGATGCAATTTCGAACGTTTTTATGAAAACAAATTTGAAAGAATTTGGAGAGGTTTTCAAGAAATCTTTCATACTTAAAGCATATAATTACCAAACATGTGCAAAAATTTCTACGAATATAAAAAGATAGAGATTAGAAATGCTCATGTTGGTTTTTGCAAATTGATAATTGATCTGTAAAATCCATTTCTAGCTTTGAGATCTGTGATGTGCTCTGAAGAGCCTTATAGCCTTTGAGATGTGAAATGAAACTAAAGTACTGGCTTCTTGAGTTGCATCTCATCTGAATGAATATGATCAGTAGTTCAGCTTCCATCCCCTCATCTTCAATGATTGATCACCAAAGCATCTTTCCTTAATTGAATAGTTTCTCCTTGTAGTGCATAAAGGAAAGTTGTAACACATAACAAAATCTTACGCTATAAATTGAAAAACTTTCTTTTCAAAAGAGAGTTGTTAGTGCAACCAAATATCAAAGTATTCCTTTCCAAATGATATTTAAAAATAATGAAAGGAAAATATAAGATATTTTCAAACATGAAATTAACTCATCATCAAAACTAATTTAAGATAGTGAATACATATGAGTATGCTTAGAAGGATTTTATTTGTAATACCTGGATATTTGAATACCTGGATGATTATTATATTAATAAAATTCCTTCAATATTTATTTTGAGTCAATATTACCTATTTAAAATAGGTGAATATATGGTTTCAAATCATAAGTATTTTTGTCCTATTGCCTTAGAATAATTCTATTAAAATTTGTAGAGATAAGTTGCCAAATGACTAAAAATACATTTTTAGGACATAAAATGACCTGTAAATATTATGATAAATATTAAAGGGCAATAAAATAATTATTAAAAATGAGGGAAAATATTGTCCTTAATTAAGGGAATTTAATAAATTATTTCCTTGAAAAACATAAGGGAACTTTAATATTAATTTAGAAACCCTAATTTGGCTTTATGATTTTTAATATAATGCATGAGTTATAAAATACCATTGTCGATCGATTTATGGTGAGATAGTGACTTATTCTAATTAAGCAAATTATCAACAATTAGTAAGAAGCTAATTAGGTAATTAATGGGATATTATAAGCGGATTAAAATATAAGATAAATGAATTAAAAAAATTATACAATTAAGGGCCGAAATTTATAATTAAAAATTAAATAAAAATATAAATATAAATATAAATATAAAATGCTAAGAAAAAAATCTAGATATTTGTAATATAATAATAATATAATCGGTAAAGAGCCAACAGGAGAAATGAAAATGGCTATAAATAAAATCCTACCTCCAAACATAGGAACGAAGTCCTTAACAACTGCACTTTTTATAAACCAGTGGAATTTTATCCCAAAGTGACCTGTCTCCGAAGTCATTTCTGAAACCAACAGGGTACTTAAGATACAGGGTAGGAGAAAGAAAGGGCAGATAGTACAAATAAGAACCCATAGAAAAACAGACCGTTGTGACGAACCACGAATAAGGTTTCTTAGGTCAGAACGTTTTACGAACCAGTGGATTTTTGTCCAGACGCTGGTGCTTTCGGAAGTCAATTTCGTAACCAAGGGCGTCTGTCCTAAAATGTTCAACAGATAACGGAATACCCTTAATGAGATAAAAAAAATTAGTTAACCCTAGTAGTTTTAAAGAGAAAGAATGAAACTTCAGAACTCGGCTGTCAACTTTTTGAGATTCGTCAAGATTACGCGATTCGGACACCGGACTGGAAACTTTACCGGTACTGGCTCAGATGACATCACTCTGGATGATATCATCTCCTTGACTTTTGTGCCAAGGAGGTCGGCCAAGCAAGGGGAGGGCCAAGATCAATCTATGTGGAAAAGTGCGATCCAACGGCCTAAAACCAGTCTAATAAAGTGATGAATAGTGTCAGATTTTCTTCTATAAATAGAAGCTTTCCCTCTTCATTCTTCCCACCCCAAACCGAAGCAAAGAGAGAGAGTAAAGAGAAGGAGGAGCCTGGAGAAGTTCTAGCCGAGCCCTGGGTAAGTTCTTCGGTCCTTAGCCTTCTTTAGTTTCGGTAGTTTCTTCGGTAGATATAGTAGAAATGCTAGATTTATCTTTAAATTCCCCAGATAGTCTAGATATCATATTTAGGGGTAAATATGGTATTAATTTCAAAAATATATTGGGAAAAGTCATATGCCAAAATTTTGGGAAGATCGGGTCAAAATAGCGAAGCTCTGGCGAAATTCCGCCGACTAGGCCAACTAGGGGCAAAATGGCAATTTGTACCTAAAATGCCTGTTATAGTCTTAAATATTGATAAATTTTATCCTTATAGGATATCTGTTATAATCGAACCGCTGTCGAGCCGCTGTTGTGCCGCCGTCATACCGTTGTTTTTCCCGTTGTCAAAAATTTACCGTTTTTCGAAAAAGTACCGGTATACCATCGTCGAAGGTACGTACGCGTATTGTTAATGGGGAAATCATGAATACATGGGTTATGGTATTGTTAACACCGTTTGAGAGTTTTCCTAGCGCTATGGACACGACTGTACATCGTGGCACCGGAGAGTGTGCAGACTGGGGTAACATACATACTGCTAGGGGCTGTGTAATGTTATTACCTGATATGATGAAATGAGATTTATGATTGTGAAATGTTGTGAATATCTGCCATGCATATACTGTTTACATAAGCATGAGGTTAACCAGTTACTCGAGATCCAATGGGCATTGGATCTCGGTTAATTTAGCTTCAGGATCCAGGAGTGTTCGGAGGAGGAGAAGGGTAAGGAGCCGGCCTAGAGAAGCAGGCGGAGGAAATAAATTTGTTGTCTATTTTTGTTTAGAACAACCGGATGAATGTACTATTATGACTACCGAGACATATTATTATGATTGTTATTCAAAGTAACTCTGTTTTCATTTTAATTTGAAAAAAAATTTCCGGCGCTCAACTAACTCGATCAATATATTGTGAGAAAACGTTTACGAAAACGGGGTGTTACATTATTCAAATAAAGGAGATGAGCTTGTAAAGTATAAAACAAATGAATGTGAAGCTCCCCCTTAATGAATGCATGATTAAAACATGTGTAGCTCCTTTTAATGATACCAAATAATGATGTGACACCAAATGTTATGAGGTCTAGAGTTCCTCCAACTCCAATGGACATAACATGATAACTACAAAATTAAGAACTTTCAAGAAATTGATATATAAAGAAATCACTTATGATTTTTATGATGATAAAAGGATTTAAAGCATAAGGATCATTTTTTAAATAAGTGTGCTCAGGCTATGATGAATGAAAAAATATGAAATCAATTTAGCCTAGCATGATTATAATATATGTATATTATTTCAAAATACAATACCTCACTCAAGTAATATCGTAATTACTTGAGTCATAATCATTTGTAATCCATAGATGCATCATTGGCTAGCCATTATCTGATGATGTAATCAATACTGAGAAGATGAGATTATAACCACCAATTGCTCTGAATGCATCTTAGAAGCAGAAATCCCAAATGAGCTTTGAATAGGATCTCGAAATTAGTTTCTGCTCATAGCTTCTCATCAAGCGAATATTGTAACACCCCAATTTATGTAGCATAAATCATGCCGGTGACACGTGGTTTTATAAAATTTATCAGAGTTTGAGGTGCTACAACTCAGTGTTTTGCAGAAACGGAGAGCATGTACTAAAAATTTGAACAATGAGTTTAACAACAAGTAACTGATATAAAAATACTCAGACATATGCTGATGCCTGACGTATACTGATATATTACAATTTTCCCGAAGGAATATTCATATGATACAATAATACAAAACTTTATAATTACAACTCTTCCATGTAACTATACCCTCTTCAACCAAGCCTTATGTAGACTTGGGGCATAGAACACAACTCAGTTAAATCATCCCATTTGGCCAGTCCGGGTAAGGTCTAGTGGAAGTCTCCCCGATGTTAACGGCGACTGATTGACTGAACCACATAGACGACCCTTTCTTAGTTTAAGCACCAAATGATATGAAGTAACCTTATTAGATTCATGCATTACAGTTCTGTTTCCTTTTTGTATTTACTTTGACCGGTGCCTCCTCACGGCTTCGTCTATCAACGTCTTTCCATGACTCCATCTATCGGCGCCTTCTTTGATTCATGATTCTCCCCTGTCTATTAATTAAGACTGAGGTCCAATGCCCATTGGACCTCAGGTAACGGTTAACCTCATGTTTATCTAAACAATATATGTATCACAGGTATTCATAACATTTCAGCAACAATCACTGCAAAAGTCAATAACAGATGTAGGAAATACATAATAATGTATGTAAGGCAATAACAATACACAACCCCTCGCAGTATGTTTGTTATCCCAGTCTACACGTTTCACCAGTGCCACAATGTACGGTCGTGCCCTTAGCGCTTAGGAAAAATTTCAACGGTATTATCAAGACCATAACCCGTATACGCATGATTTTATCATGATCAAATAAGACAAAGTCTTATTATAGAAACACAGCAATCATATATAAGCATATCACAAGCATCAGAGTCAGTGTTACAGTACGTCACGAACGTACATTCGTTGACGATTCTCGGTACGTTTCAACAGTAGGCGACCACAGATATCCTATAAGGGTAATATCGTCTCTTTAATTCACAAATATTATTTCAAGAGATATTTTGGCTATATCTGACCATTTTACCCTTGGATAAATTATTTTCTCATTATTTCCTATAATTTCCGTATAAAAACGCTGTTACATTATAAATGGGCTGATTTTTTGCCTAAGTTTGAAAAATCATAATTAATTCTACTGAACTCAAAACGAGGATCCATAAAATTCCACGGAAACCTTAGGATGTATAATTTTAGGGAAAAATATTAGTTCTTGCCCAGAGTTTATAAAAAAATCCCAGTTTTCGTAACAACATGCTCTGCCCAGAAATTTTCAGTATTTTTAGCCTAACTTCGAACATTTTTATCTCCTAGCACAGAACAAGAAATGATAACTTCTAGGTATATTTGAAAATATCTATATGTCTAATTTCAACATGAATGTTCTCATAATTTTGGCATAGCATCTTCAACATAAGATACCGGCGTTTTTCAAATTACTTCCGGGAGTCACTAACCGACAAAATTTTGCCAGAGCGCTACTTTGACCATAATCTTCCAAAAATTTTGTTATAACATCTTCTTCATCAATATTTCGAAACAAAACCATTTTTAACCAAAAAAAACATGATAACAATAATATATTGGAAGATTAAATATCAAAACAACATTTTAAGCTATGAACTTAAACTAGAACTTCAAGAACTACCAAAAGCTAAAGACTAGAAACTCAAAACTTTCTTACCTCTTGAAGAACTTCCTCCCACTTTTCCATGTCTCTCACTTGCTCTTACTACACTCTACTCTTGCTTTCTAAAACTCTTTTGAGTTTTGGTGTGAAGATTTATGAAAAACTCACCTCCTATTTATAGCATTTCATGAGCTCATCTAATTGGTGGATTTCAAATACCATTTGAATCAAACTTATAACTCTCTCCCTCTCCCTCTCTCAACCGACCTCCCCCCTCTCTCTTACACTCTTCAACTTTTCTTCCCAAATCCTAATTTAGTTAGGTGTAAGTTGGTGTTTTTCTTGAAGATCCATTTCCACTCTTGGAATCACAATTTTATGACTTGATTTATGGTATTTTTAAACTTTGAATTCACAATAGTATGAATCTCAAAAGTTTATGAAAATCACTTTTGAAACCACTACGTTCAAGCTTGAATTTTGCTTATTCATAATATCTACTTAGATTTGTTCTAGGGTTCATGGATTTCTAGATATGATTTATTATCTATAAATTCTCATTCACTTATGTCTTGAATTTATCCTAATGGTTTTTATCTTACCATTTATTAATTTACCATTAATTACCTTTAATTACATAGGCTTACATCATTTTAACCACAAAAGTCTTCTTGATAATGACATGTTTAGAGTAATATCTAGATATTACTCTTGCTTCATCTTTTCATCTCAAGTTACACGACCCTGGCTAATTTCATTTCAATTTGCATTTCATTATGCTTTATGTCTTAATCTCAATGCCTTGAAAGTCTTGGCCTATTTAATTGTTGATTGTGATGTTTATTTGTTAATTACAATTTTAATTCCCCCTTCCCATGTGCACCGAATTCATTCTCCATTTTAGCTCTTGAATTTGTGTTTCAATTGTCTCACAAAACCATGGAAAAACTCTCTCATTGGTTAATTTAATTTCACATGGATTAAGCTTTATGATACTTAATTTAAACCTTAGGATTTAGCTTTATTATATTTAATCCATGCCTTTTATTTTGGGTTGGAAAAATCTAGACACTAATAGTGATATTTATTAATGATTTAGGATTAGGGATTAATACAATTTCTTAACCCTTTTTAATTACTAATTTTTGCCATATTAATTAATTAAGGGAAATTAATTAAATTTAGTTAAATATTGCTAATATAGTGTTTTAGGGGTTATTAGGCTTAATTACCAAAATTTGACAAGTTTCTAAATTAATCTTGATGATTAAAAACTCTTTGTATATTAATCTTGGCCTTTAAATATCCTTTGGATATTAATTAAGTTGATATATTCTTAATTATGACCTTTTTAAATTAATTAATAATTAATTTCTAAAATTAGAAATATATTCCAACTATTGCAAATTTAATTACCTCCTAATTGTTGCTAATTTTCTTTAATTGATTTTATCATCCTTTGATGATTTTAATTGCTAAAATGATATAATTAAGATTACACTTAATTATAATAGTCTTAGGATATTTTATGATCCCTAATAAGATTTAGAAAATTAAATCTTCAACTATCTAATTTCTAAGAATAAATCACTTAGAAATAAATTAGGATTATTAAGAAAAATTGAGACTACATATTCACCTATTTTAAATCGTAAAATTGAATCAACTATAATATTTAAGGCATATTATTTATTTAAATATAATATTTAAAATAAATATTTATCCGGGTATTACATTTCTCCTTTGTAAAATAAAATTTCGTCCTCGAAATTCGCTCTATCGCAACTACACTTCTAGTCTATAATTTGAGAATATATCCACTATCGTTTTCCCCCAAATTGTCTCATTCGGAGACAATCCCTCTCTCAACTATCTTTTTAACTGGGATACTACTATCTCCGAGTTACTTCTCTTAAAGATGAGAATTTGTTTTGGTTTGACTATAAAGATATTGAAATTTTGTATTTCGTTACTTCGTATTCTATCTCATGATCACGGTCTAGGTGATATTTCTTCAACCGAGAAATATAGAAAATACTATGAAATTCATTAAAGTTTGGGGGTAAACTATCTGGTAAGTATTTGGTCCTGATCCATACTTTCTCTAACATCTCGTTTGTTTTAATAAGAAAATAAAATAAGCTTTATCGGGTATATTTATATTTTTCGGGGAATTTGTTTTGACAGAACTAAGTCTTTATTCAAGCAGCCTTTGCTCTTGAGTCATCACATGAACAACTAGTACTAATTTTCTGTTGAGCATCTACACGACGTTTATTCTATATGGATGATACTTACTCTCTAAATCGTAATTTTATGTTAACTAAGGTAATGCCTCCATGTTCTCAAATCACACACGATAATTACTAGCTCTAAGCGTAGAATAGTTCAACTTGAGAGGCTTTAACGGACGAGAGGTGTAAGTCATCACGCTGTCCTGCTGCAGCAAGACATATCCCAATCCATACCTATTGGTACCATTATAGACTATATACAATCTACTTGGATTTGGGATAACCAACTCTTGGTGCTGTGATCAACTTCTTTCTCAGTCTATATAAGCTCGTCTCACAGTCTTTGGTCCACACAGTGATTTAATTTTTATTCGCGAGCTTTGTCGATGGTAAGGCAAGTTACAAGAAAATTCTATATGAATCTGCGGTACTATCCCGCTAGACCCAGAAATTAAATATCTATGTTACTATCTCTGGCTCTTTCTAGTCCAGAACTGCTTCCATACCCTACTCAGATATAGTATCAAAACACAGGATTCATCGATCCATTTTCTCCATGCTCGTTTATACAGGCCTCATTGCCTGACTCATTTAGCCCTCGGCTTAACACAGTTGGCTTTCCGCCTTTATATATTATTATAGCACCGGAGGTTCTATCCTTTATAGAATCATCATACTTATCAGTATCTCACATATTGCCAAGCACATTTGATCTCATGGTTCAGGGACATCGTCCTGTGCTTACTAGCTGTTATTGCCTTGAGCCTCTGCTCGTCTATTTCATCTGAGTCTTTTCATACAAGTTTCTCAGACTACCGTTACTTACATAAGCACTATTACTGACAACCTCTATCTGACTTAACTAGTTTAGTGTTCTAGACCTTTCTGTAGTTCATGTCCTATTATCAAAATTTCCAACTACACTGCTTCTTCATTTAACACAATGATATTGACAAGCATGTCATCACCTTTCAAAAACTTTTTATTTTTATCAAATCTTAAACTCTTCATACTTTGAAAATTTTTCGTGATCTCAATATCTTACACAATCTGCACTATATTGGAAAGTATTAATGCTATCGCATTTTAAAATTTAACTTTTGTCAAAACAATTTCGTGAAAATATATCTACAGTAGAAATGGTTCTAGAAATTTCTTACTTACTGTATTTATCATCTTATTTAGTAGTACTTTCATACTACCCGTAGTAGTTATGTTCTAACACTTTAACATTTTATTGTTACTAAAACTATTTTGTGAAAACGCATTCACGACAAAATGACTTCGAAAATTATTTACTATCAGAAATTATCTTTTGAGGAAATAACTTATTCACAAAATTTTAACATTTTATCATATATGCTATTACTTTAACTACTTAAGAGTATATTCTTACTGTTGTGAATTTTCATTTTCTTAGAACAGATTCCCTTTAAAACTTTTTATTTCATAAGAGCTTTTAACATAGAACACTATTTTTTTTATCAGAACATCTGGTCTGACTCAACAAGTTGTTTCACAACAGATTTCAGTTCTTCCAGTTTTTTTATCTCGACTTTAACATAATATAGTTGTTAACTCTATTTAACTTTTATAATAACAACCTTATCACCGTGGTCTAACCTTCTGTTGAAAATATTTCATTTTATCACTTCAAGTTGTAAATTCATAATTTTGACAAATTATAGCAGGTGCATTGAAAAGTTATAAAATTCAACTTTCATTTTTTACTAGGAAACCAGGCAACTAATCTTAGAAGATCATTGATATTCATTCGAACCTCTCGTCCTTAGCTACTCAAGTTATCGTAGAATGCTTTCATTCTACATTAATGTTCGACAATTCCGGACATTGTTTATTTCTCTTAGTTTTACGAGACTTCTCGGGACACTTTCCGGTATTTAACAATCGTGGCCTACTACCAGTCTATAAACAACTTTGTCTTACAAGACTTTTTAGGACTCCCCACTATATTATCTATTGACCTGAGGACATACCGGTCCCAAAGGTTTTACTGTTCACTATGCATATCGGAGAAATATAACTTACTAATTTGTTCTTACCAGAACCTAGTCAATCTTGTGCAGCTTCAACTGCAACTGTTGGATCTATCTGATCCATAACTATCGTGTTTGTTCGGCCTCATACTCTATCTAATCTACCGGATTGGAGTTAGATCATTTAGTGTTGCCGACTATCGTTGTAAGTTATATATCATTCTGTTTATGGTGGGAATTAAAATTTTTGGTGTGTTTGTTTCGTTGTGTGCTTCTATCTCGTAGAAATTTAGTTATCTGGAACCATCTGATACGGCACATTCGATTTTGGTTCAATTTCATACTTTGTTTCAATAGCGAACTCTACTTCGCCTATTGTTTGTATCCCATTGAGAGTTTCTAAAAGCATCTCGGGAGCTTTGTTCACAATTTTTGAATGTTTTTTACTTGTATTGTCTCTCACAATACATGCTACATATCACTGGATCGTTTATTGTTGGATTACATAAAATTTTTCTCTAGGGAAACTTATTAAATGTGAGACTCGTTATGATGTACTTACCTTGAGCTCGATACACTGGTAGCTCTACTTTATGGTTCGTTGTGATGACGGCTTTTACTTTACGGTTTGACATCACGGTGGCTTCGTCCTACAGTACTTCACTCGGTGCCGCTCACAACCCCTTCGATTGGGCAGCTATACCGGTCAGAATCCTCCGCAGGCAGCCCTTTCCGATCAAACCTCCCAGTAAGTAGCCTTCCCGATCAAACCTCCCAGTAAGGAGCCTTCCCGACATTCCATAAGTAGTACTATCATCAGTTCGTTGTCTCTAAATTATGAGAACTCGTGTCTTATTAGGTTCTTATCTTTTAAGGGTTTATAATCTACTATCATTAATTCCGTTTAATACAGGACATTTCGTTTCATGGACTTCTAATATTTACTTAAGCTCCAGGTGATTTTCCTAACTCGATTCTCTCTATCGGTTACTTACTTTTTAAAGAATCTTTTAGACACTGTTTTTAACTCAAGTTATCAGTCTCACCTTGAAACCATAACTCGTTGTTTACAGGCGTTCGTTTCTAACTATTTTTTGATTATGTTTAAGGATTTATCTTCCAGGTATTGAAACTCAAGAAAATCTTACTCATACTTCCTCCTGGTTCTTAAGGCGATACGATATTTAAGAGTAGGAAGATATACTGACTATATGTTCTGGAATGGGGTACAACAAATCAAATTGAGATATAGGTTCAGGATTGTATATCATCTCAGGATGGTATACTTCTGAGGGTCTATTGTCGTAAATGTGTACAGGTGATTGATTTAGAGTGATTGTCCGACTCAAAATGGTACACAGGTTCAGTTGATATAATGATTCAGAATGTTACACTGTTCTAGGGTGGTATATTTGTTCATCGAAGTATCTTGATACAGGATTATACTCAGATTTTAACTCATCTATAGATGTAACAGATTTATTTAGGAACATAGACTAACCCCAAATTATATTCGGGAGCGAGGTATATTAGATCAAGGTTGTATCTATGTCTAACCCATTTATGGATTTCGGCTATTGCCATCTCTTAAAATAGTCTTCATTAGGTGATTCATCTCTGTTCATAATGTTCAGTCATACTTTTGACTTAAGCATCTTCTCTGTTTTGATTAGATTTTAGGTTTGACCAACACTTATTTGTTCCTATGATATCTTAAAGGATTACAATGCTTCATACATTATGGTATTCAGGCTTTTACTCCAAGGATCTAAAATCCTCAAGCTATCTCACCAGGATTACTCTCCTGAGGTTACTTTTATTCTAAGTATGCTTAACTTTACAGCATCAGTTATATCTGATGCACTACTAACGACACAACTACCATTTTGCACTGATAACTTTCACATGTTATTAATTCTGGATACTAATGTTGGTATACGTACTATTATATACTGATAACTCTCATACATTAGTACGACATAACTGCCTCTTTAGAAAATACTGGGTACCTTCCCTTTTCTACCCCCGTTTCTATGTAACAGATCACCACTATTAAAAACTTAGTCAAAGACTTCTATTCCCGGAGCCACTCTCTGTTGTACGTATGATAACCAGCCTTTACTAGGCAGGGATTCTTCCCCTCAGGGAATCTTAGTAGGTTATTGTTCCTACAAGAAAACTTAAGTAGTAAGTTACTACCCTTACCGGAAAAACTATTAAACCGAGAAGCCACTGTTAATACAACTAGGTTGTTTTGTCTTCTAAATACAACTATCACTTTTTTTTCGGGATTTCCACTCAGACTCCGATTTCCATATCAGAAGTATTAGAGTTTTTCAAAAAACCAGTATTATATCAGTACTCTTAACCTTGTTGTCCATACAATGCTCTTGAGACTAGCTATGAAGTTGGCTCTGATACCAAAATGTAACACCCCAATTTATGTAGCATAAATCGTGCCGGTGACACGTGGTTTTATAAAATTTATCAGAGTTTGAGGTGCTCCAACTCAGTGTTTTGCGGAAATGGAGAGCATGTACTAAAAATTTGAACAACGAGTTTAACAAGTAACTGATATAAAAATACTCAGACATATGCTGATGCCTGACGTATACTGATATATTACAATTTTCCCGAAGGAATATTCATATGATACAAGAATACAAAACTTTATAATTACAACTCTTCCATGTAACTATACCCTCTTCAACCAACCCTTAGGTAGACTTGGGGCATAGAACCCAACTTAGTTAAATAATCCCATTTGGCCAGTCTGGGTAAAGTCTAGTCGAAGTCTCCCCGATGTTAACGGTGACTGATTGATTGAACCACATAGACGACCCTTTCTTAGTTTAAGCACCAAATGATATGAAGTAACCTTATTAGATTCATGCATTACAATTCTGTTTCATTTCTGTATTTACTTTGACCGGTGCCTCCTCACGGCTCCGTCTATCGGCGTCTTTCCATGGCTCCATCTATCGGTGCCTTCTTTGATTCATGATTCTCCCCTGTCTATTAATTAAGACTGAGGTCCAATGCCCATTGGACCTCAGGTAACGGTTAACCTCATGCTGAAGTAAACAATATATGTATCACATGTATTCATAATATTTTAGCAACAATCACTACAAAAGTCAATAACAGATGTAGATAATACATAATAATGTATGTAAGACAATAACAATACACAGCCCCTCGCAGTATGTTTGTTATCCCAGTCTGCACGTTTCACCAGTGCCACGATGTACGGTCGTGTCCTTAGCGCTTAGGAAAACTTTCAACCGTATTATCAAGACCATAACCCGTCTACGCATGATTTTATCATGATCAAATAAGACAGAGTCTTATTATAGAAACACAGCAATCATATATAAGCATATCACAAGCATCAGAGTCAATGTTACAGTACGTCGCGAACGTACCTTCGTTGACGATTATTGGTACGTTTCAACGATAGGGGACCACAGATATCCTATAAGGGTAATATCATCTCTATTAATTCAAAAATATTATTTCAAGAGATATTTTGGTTATATCTGACCATTTTACCCTTGGATAAATTATTTTCTCATTATTTCCTTTAATTTCCGTATAAAAACGCTGTTACACTATAAATGGGCTGATTTTTCGCCTAACTTTGAAAAATCATAATTAATTCTACCGAACTCGAAACGAGGATCCATAAAATTCCTCAAAAACCTTAGGATGTCTACTTTTAGGGAAAAATATGATTTCTTGCCCAGAGTTTATAAACAATTCCCAGTTTTTGCACCAACATACTCTGCCCAGAAATTTTCGGTATTTTTAGCCTAACTTCGAACTTTTTATCTCCTAGCACAGAACTCGAAATGATTACTTCTAGGTATATTTGAAAAGATCTATATGTCTACTTTCAACATGAATGTTCTTAGAATTTTGGCATAGCATCTTCAACATAAGATACCAGCATTTTTGAAATTGCTTCCGGGAGTCGCTAACCGACAAAATTTAACCAGAGCTTCGCTACTTTGACCATAATCTTCCAAAAAATTTGCTATAACATCTTCTTCATCAATCTTTCGAAACAAAACAATTTTTAACAACAAAAACATGATAACAATACTATATTGGAAGATTAAAGATCAAAACAACATTTTAAGCTATGAACTTGAACTAGAACTTCAAGAACTACCAAAAGCTAAAGACTAGAAACTCAAAACTTGCTTACCTCTTGAAGAACTTCCTCCCACTTTTCCATGCCTCTCACTTGCTCTTACTACTCTCTACTCTTGCTTTCTAAAACTCTTTTGATTTTTGGTGTGAAGATTTACGAAAACACTCACCTCCTATTTATAGCATTTCATGAGCTCATCTAATTGGTGGATTTCAAATACCATTTGAATCAAACTTATAACTCCCTCTCTCAACCGACCTCCTCCTCTCTCTTACACTCTTGAACTTTTCTTCCCAAATCCTAATTTAGTTAGGTGTAAGTTGGTGTTTTTCTTGAAGATCCATTTCCACTTTTAGAATCACAATTTTATGACTTGATTTATGGTATTTTTAAACTTTAAATTCACAATAGTATGAATCTCAAAAGTTTATGAAAATCACTTTTGAAACCACTATGTTCAAGCTTGAATTTTGCTTATTCATAATATCTACTTAGATTTGTTCTAGGGTTCATGGATTTGAAGATATGATTTATTTTCTATAAATTCTCATTCACTTATGTCTTGAATTTATCCTAATGGTTTTTATCTTACCATTTATTTATTTACCATTAATTACCTTTAATTACATAGGCTTACATCATTTTAACCACAGAAGTCTTCTTGATAATGACATGTTTAGAGTAATATCTAGATATTACTCTCGCTTCATCTTTTCATCTCAAGTTACACGACCCCCCCTAATTTTATTTCAATTTGCATTTCATTATGCTTTATGTCTTAATCTCAATGCCTTGAAAGTCTTGACCCCCCCAAAACATGTGTATGCATTTTCATAAAACAGAGTGAATTGAAATTCGAGACAGATTTTAGAGTTGTGCATTTCAAAAAGATATAAACTCGAAAGTTATGCACAAATTCACTTGTTTGAACATTAAAAATTCACTAACATCAGCATTAAACATAGTTAAGAATATTAGTGAATGTAGAGGAGAAGTATTGAGATAAAACAAGAAGGTTTCACAAATACGTCAGATTTGATTTTCAAACTCTGCCACCAATACTCGAATATGTTCTTCAATACTCGAGTGTGGCACTGTGCACTTATATCAATACTTGAGTATCCAACATGATACTCGAGTATTCCTCTTCCAGAGAGGTACTTCATGTTTTGAGCTTTGGACCATTTCTTTGAATAGGATCAATACTCGAGTATTCAAATCCAATACTCGAGTTTTGCACTTTTTATATGAAAATGAGTTTAGTCCAAAATCTCATTACTTGAGTTTTCAAATCATTTGAAAAAGAGGAAAGCTCTCTGTATGCCCAATACTCGAGTTTTGAACTCAATACTCGAGTATTCAAGTTGCTTGAAAAACTTTGTGAAAACTTTTCCCAAGTCAATACTTGAGTTTTGGAAGCAATACTTGAGTATTCAAAATCTTTGAAAATAGCAAAGCTTTCTGTATGGCCAATACTAGAGTATTCAAATATTTTTAAAACTTTGGGAAGTCTCTGCCAAGTCAATACTTGAGTATTCATAAACATGTGTAAAGTTTGAAAACTTTTTAATAGCTCAATACTCGAGTATTCAAACCAATACTCGAGTATTAAAATGGATACTTGAGTATTGAAAGACTTTAGAAAAATTGAATGAGTCTCTGTATGGTCAATACTCGAGTATTCAAACCAATACTCGAGTTTTCACAAGTTGAAAAACTTGGAGTGCTCTCTGTAAGTTCAATACTTGAGTATTCAAATTAATACTTGAGTATTGCTTGTTTTAAAGAAATTGAGCTACTCACTATCAAGTCAATACTCAAGTATTGAAACCAATACTTGAGTATTCGCAAATGTTTTGAAAAAGATAGAAAACTCTCGACAAACTGAAAATTGGAGATTGGTTTTGATAGTAAAGTTCCTGATTGAAATTGAATAAATTTCAAAACCTTTTAACTTAAATAAAGACAAACCAAACATTAATTTCATATAATTACAGTATGAGGTAAGAATTAGATATCACCGTAATTCCTCTTGTCCTCATAGAAGCTCTTGGTTGAGATGGATTGATGAAGATAACTCCTTTTCCAACGTTCACCATCAACATCAAGCATAGCTTGTTTAGCTTTCTCAAGATTTGGATCATTTCTTTATGTTGCATTCTTGAGAAGCTTTCTTTGATCCTACAAAATCGTATAAAGCTTTTTCTTTCTTGGTATCCTACCTAACTTGGATCCAATCATCGTTAGCTTGAAGGAATCAAAATTCACATACTCTTATGAATATAATTAATTCAGAACAACTGAGCATAATGAATTAAACATGACTTTATGCATAAAAGAAATACTTTCTTTTAAAATCATCATGAATGCATAAAGAATTAAGCCTATTGAACATTGCAATCTCTTTCAAGAAAAATAAGTTAGGATGTGAAAACCCAATTTTAAAAAAATAGTTTGCAATGCTCATTCCTAAGACTACAATATATAAAACCTCAATGTATAATTCAAATAATAGCATACGAGGTTTTACCATTGTATACCTTTGCCTTAGGTACTTGGAGGATTGACTTTGCTTACCCATTGGTTCTTCATATGTTTTCCCATGGGTGTTGGCAAAGCTCTCTCGAGGGATATAGAATTCAAGAGTCTTCTGTTTGATCTTTGAGAGATTCTCCTCTTTAAGTTCTCCTCAAGATAGTTGAATGTTACTCTATGGTAGTTTGTTCTTGAGGTGGATGATACTCTTCTTGCTTGTATCCATTGCTTCCTTTGATGTTTAAACCTTGTAGTTCCAGCAATGGGTGCCCTGTGAGTTCTCTTGCTTGACATAGATACTATGATCTTCTTTATTGGTGCATGAGAAACTCTTGGCTTCTTCTTCCTCTTTTCTATACCTTGACGTCCATTGATATTCAAATCATCATGCACACATGGAGTACCAGATGGACATTTTGGTACTCACTTATACTTGGGTCCTTCGCCGTTAGTATTGGACCTTACATGTCTTTTCGGAACCCAAACAAATTTATTCCTCACATTAGAATTTCTTCTAATATAGCATGTATGAGAAATATGCCCAGATTTTCCACAATAATTGCAAATAATAGAATGATACTTATTATGAATATTTTAGCAAGTAGTGTGCTGGTCATGAGAGTAAAACTTCAAATAGTCTTCATTTGAACATTCATTCTTCCCAATAAATTTTCCAGCATCATTTTTCAAAACATTCTTGCTTTTCAAACTAGAATCAATGATTGGTTGAAAAATAATTTTATGCAATTTTTCAAAATCATCTTTCTTAAATACACAAGAAGAATTGAAATTGTTTACCACATGTGTATCTTGAGCTCCAAACAATGATTGATCACAATCATCCATGAGCTTTTCTTGGGAATCATCTTCCTCTTGTTTTTTTGTGTTGATTTGCATTATCGGAGTATTCAACGATTTCTCCTTCTTCAATCTCAGGTTGTTCATCAATCATAGATGTGCAGTTTATAATTTCTGATGAACTATCAATACTATCAACTTCAACACATTTGTTAGAAGCCTATATAAAATCAAGAGTATCCCATATTTCTTTAGCACTAGAGCAAAACTTGATTTTACGAAAATCATTTTCGGGTAAAGCACGTGTGAAGGATTTTCATGGCTCTAATGTTCAATGAAAACATTTTCTTTTCCTTTTCTATCCAATCATTTCTTGGTTTGAAATCAAAAACATTTATAAAAACATTTCACATATAAAAATCAGTTGCTTTGATAAAACTAGTCATTCTAGCTTTCTAGAAACAAAAATCAATATTTTTGAGGAACGGTTGAATGGTATAATCAAAGCCTTGAAAACGAGGAACACCCAAAATCAGCCATTGAAAATCTTGAGATGGTAAAGTCCTTTAAACAAGAGCTTGGCTTTGATACCAAATGAAAGACCTGGCTATCACCCAAGAGGGGGGTGAATTGGGTGTCTGATTAAAACTTATCGTCTTTGAAAATCTTTTCGCAATTTACTAAAAGTAGTTTGTACGACAATAATGATTTATGAAGCAATAAACAGTCAATCAAATATATATGCTGGGAATATAAGAGATAAGGGAAGAGAGTATGCAAACAGAGATTTATACTGGTTCGGCCAATCCTTAACCTACGTCCAGTCCCCAAGCTTCACTTGAGATTTTCAATCCATTATCTTCTTTCAAATTGATTACATGCTCTATACTCGAATTAATCCTCTTACTAGGATTCACTTCCCCCTTACAAGCTGTAATCGATACATTCACTTGATTACACACTCTGCACTCGAAGTAATCCTCTCACTAAGATTCACTCCCCTTACAAGCTGTAATCGATACAATGTGTTTCCCACTCAAGATCACCCAATCTTGAGTAACTCTCAGATAGTATGGTAGAATGTTTACAATAAATCTTCTCTCTCAGAAGTGAATGAACAAACACTGAAGTGCATTACAAATAATTTCACTATCTCTGATAAGCTATGTAAACATTGAAAACAGAGAGTAAATGATGTGAAGATCAGAGTATTAGCATGTTGAAGTTGTAGGCTTGAGTCTTGCTTCTTCTGTCTTGAATCTGACTTCTATTATAGGTAGAGATCAATATATGACCGTTGGATGAAGAAATATAGTCGTTAGACTCAGATAGAAACTAGCCGTTAGAACTTCGTTTTCTGAACCAGCGACGAATACTCGAGTATTCATTTGGAAACTCTAGTATTGAGGTTGTTGCCTAACTCCAGGTTCCTCTCTGTCTGATCAATACTCGAGTATTGAGATGGAAACTCGAGTATTGGAAGATGCTCTAACATTCGCTGCTCTCTGACTGATGGAAACTCAAGTATTGGAAATGCTCTAACATTCGCTGCTCTCTGACTGATGGAAACTCGAGTATTGAACTTGCATACTCGAGTATTGACCTTGTTGAACTAATTGTCAACTGTGGAAGGTCATATCTCCATGTTCTAAACTCCGTTTTGGTTCTTTTAACTCTTGATGGAAAGCTCTGTGAGTCTACTTTCATATGCTACCAATTTCAGCTCAATCGGATTTGTAGTTTGTGAGTTACACTCAAAACATTGAAGCTTGGTTTGCTGTGTGGCGTGGATTTATCTGTCAACTTCCACAATTCATAACTCTCTCATATGAACTCCTTTGGGCTTGAATATTATATCACAATGACTCCTTGGGAGTCTAGTTTCATATTCCACTGATTTCACTTTAATCTGATCTCTGGTTTAGGAGATATCATCGAATTACCAGACGTTGCCCGTGCCGAACGTGAAACAGAGCTGATCACCGTTGCATACTCAGTATACTTGGATACTCGAGTATTGCTAGTCTAGAGAGGCCAGAGATGCTAAAGACACTGCATACTCGAGTATTGACTTGGATACTCGAGAATTCCTAGTCCAGAGACCCCAGAGATTTTGAAGACACTTCAATACTCGAGTATTGATGAACATACTCGAGTTTTGACTCCTAAACTCGAGTATTGAGTTCTTTACTCGAGTTTTCTCATCCTGAAGCTATTTTTTTGCTAACTTTAGCTCCAAATTGAGCGATCCCAACTTCCATATGATCTTGGAGGCTTCTAGCATCAATATAAGAACTTGAATAATGATATCTTCATTCCATTCAACAAGTTTCTTCCTTTTTCCATCTCCCAACTTGATCATTCTTCATCATTTAACTTCACATCTTCTTGATTCAATTTCTTTCTCTGATTCAATACTTCTTCTTGGTGAACGTTCTTCGTCATTCAACTTGAACTCATCATTCTGAGCAAGTTCCTCCATATCTTCTTCAATATCCAAAAAGTCGAGCGTGTGCTAAACTTGTTCCAGAATTTCGTGTGTCGTCTTTCTGTATCTGCACTAGTCATGTATACTCAACTGTAGCTTAAACATGATGAAGCTTGATTCCAACTTCAGTTTGATCATGGAGATTTCCAGTATCACATATAAGAATATATAGTGTAAGTTCTTATTTCTTTAGTCTTCTTTCTTGGTCAATCTTGAAAGCGGAGTTTAATCACCAAGAGGGGGTGAATTGGGGATTTTTAAAATTCTTTTGAAAAGAGCTCTATTTTACTCATGCTAAAACAGAGTAAAATAAGTAGAGTAGGGAAGAATAGCAAGACACAAGATTTTATACTGGTTCGGTCTAATCTCTTGACCTACGTCCAGTCCCCAGACTCTCTGGGTTTTTCACTATCACTATTGATTACACACTCTGCACTCAAGAGTAGTTCTCTCACTAGAACTTACTCCCCCTTACAAGTTGTAATCAATGAACCCAATCACTAAGTCCCCAGACTTGTGATTCTTTACAATAAATGGTTTACAAATAAAAACTCTCTCTAAGAGTGGATTATGATAAACACTGAAGCTTTGAATATCAAAAGACACAATATAAGTGAAGACTGAAAGGTAGTTGAAGAACTTTGAATGCTATGCGTTTTCAGCAGGTGTGTTAGTTGAGAAGACTTGAATGCTACTCTATTTATACTAAGAGAGCATTAAACGACCATTGTAATCTTGATTATAACCGTTGCCTTCATTAGACAAGGTTCTGGTTTTGCTTAGGTCTTATTCTCTCTCTAATCTTCACTTAATCCAGCTGTGCAGAAGTTCAGAGTTGACTCTCTGTAAATTAATCCGTTGGAGTAGCAGCTGCTGGATGTGGAAATCATTCTTTAATTCTTTATAAACGTGTGCAGATGGATTACCCAAAAGTATGCAACTTTATGGGTTTTGCATTTTATGTGCTAACACCACTTTTTGCTTTTGCTTTAAACCTTCAATAAACATTCTCTAATTCATCTGAAACTTACTAACAAAGTGGTTAAATATGTCTAAGAACATTAGAGAATAATGATAGGAAGTATTAAGATCAAAAAAGAAGGTTTTACAAAATCGCAGAATTTGAAATTCTGAAGACGCGTTGAAACCTTGAGGTTTGTTCTTCAAACCTCGAGTTTTGGACTGTAGCATGTAAAGTCGATTTAAGTCCAAAACATCAAAACAAAGGGCTTCAACCTAAAACTGGAGGTTCTCAAAATTGCAAAAAGTGTTGTCTCTGTTTGACAAAACCTAGAGGTTTTATCAGAAACCTCGAGGTTTTATTTTGAATATGAAACCTTTGAAAAATCGCGGCAAGGTAAACCCGGAGGTTTTATGGGAAACTGGAGGTTTTCTAAATCAGAGGAAGGGAGTATGCTCTCTGGATGCCAAAACCTCGAGGTTTTAACCAAAACTCGAGGTTTCGCTCAAATGTGGAAATTCTGAGTTTTTTCGCCAAAACAGAAACCTGGAGGTTTGAGAATAAAACTGGAGGTTTTGTGAACTTGGAAAACATAGAACCTCTCTGTATGGACAAACCTTGAGGTTTTTCCAGAAACCTCGAGTTTTCTCATAACTTTGGATACTCTGAGAAAACTACATTTAGATCAAACACGGAGGTTTCTCATAAACCTAGAGGTTTCCAAAACTGGCCAAAACCTGGGTTTTCTCTGGGAGGTCAAAACCTTGAGGTTTCTTGCAAAACCTCGAGGTTTCACAAAACTTGTGAAACCTGGAATTTTCATGTGGAAACAGAACCTTGAGGTTTTAGACAAAAACTGGAGGTTTTCAAGTGTTCAAAACTTAGGAGACTCGTAAGTTCAAACCTCGAGGTTTTACCGAAACCTCGAGTTTTTCTTTTTCCGAAATGTTGAGAAGTCTCTTGTATAAGGAAACCTTGAGTTTTCTTTGTAAACCTTGAGTTTTGCTTAGTCCAGAAACCTTGAGTTCTTCTCTATAAGGCCAAACCTCGAGATTTCTGTGCAAACCTCAAGTTTTGCTCTTACAGTGAGTTTTACAACATTTGAGAGCAAAACTTCATGCTTTGTTTACAATTATTGGAGATCATCAAAACCCTTAGAGAACTAACATTCTCCCCCTTTTTGATGATGATAACACTTGTAAACAAACATCCTTGAGAGTGAGAGAGTTTTAATTTTGCCATTGACATAGTTTTAAAATGTTCATTTCGCAAATGTTATAAGTTGAGTAAACAAAAGGATATCAGAGATGAGCAACAGATGCAAGATGAAACACAACTCATATTTCACATGCTCACATACATTAGCAACATATAAAATATTACAAGATATCAGAAACATATGTTCATATCAGCAATATAACCAAAACGATATCAGCAACATAAGTTCAATAAGTTCATATCAGCAACATATACAAAATGCTATCAGAAACATAATTTCAAAGTTCTCCAAAACTCAAACTCTAATCCTTGCTATTCTCTCCCCCTTTGTTATCTTCAAAATTAAGGTTGACCAAAGGTGTAGAGGGAGGAGAATCATGATGAAAGATTTCAGTGGTAGGAGTGACAGGTGATGGTAGAGTCACTGTGGCTGGGGTAGTGACGTTTGTGAAAGGTTCAGTTGCAGGGGTAGTAGGAAGGATCTCAGGTGCTGGGGTAGATGCTGGAACAGGTGAAGAGAAAATTGGAGTGGAGGAGGTGGTGAAGAAGTGAGAATGTGGGGACTCGTGAAGGTGAAGGAAGGAGATGAGGAACCAGAAGCAAGACCTGAAGTGGTAGGACCAGCAATAGGTCCAGGAGGTGAAGAAGGTCCAATGTGCAAGTGCTTGACAATCTTGTCTACCTTATCACTGAGGTCGATGTGAGATATAATCTAAGTGGATAGCTTGACATCAATCGCTTCAACCTTTTCTCTAAGCTCAGCTGACTGCACAGAAACCATTTCAAGATGCTCCTTCATGGCATCCTGAATCTCAATGAGTCCATTGTGCCCACGAGTCATCTCAGCCCTTATCTTTCCCATCTCGAACTCCATGCGAATAGTCATTGCAGCAAGAGCAGCATCCACAATTTCCTTGATATGTGAAGTAAAATCAGATGGCAGTGATGTCTGAGGAGGTGGAGGTGATGATTGAGCCTCTTGAGCTTGGGATTGAGCCCGAGCCTGAGATGTTCTTGGCTGAGATCTTGAAGGAGCTCGTATTTGTCAGACCCTTTTTCCCCAAACTTGATCTTCATTAGATTTAACATTGTCTTCCCAAAAGATGGAGGATACTCGAGTGTGTCAACAGAGCCCACATACCAAATTTTGTGGTAGTAGAGAATGACAGAGATCAGGGAAGGAAATGGAATATGCGACAGCTTTCTACGAGAAAATTTGAATTTGATCATAGCCTGGAAAATCCAGTGACCAAGATTAAAAGGCACATTTCTCACAAAAGTAGTAAAGGGTTGATAATCTTGTTGAGTGAATTGGGTGTAATTGTCACCTTTTGGAAGGAAATTCCTAGAGTAGACATACCACAATACTCTATTTTTAGCATACATAGAACCAGGATTAAAGTTAAGCCTATGATGTTGGTCTTGGGGGAAGGGCTCATTTGGTCTAAGAGTTTCAAAAATCTCCTGATTGCTGTAATTGAACTCAGGAATAGGTGGAGGGTTGTCAATTTTCAGAATTTTGTTTAAAATGGAGGCAGACAGAGTGAACTGGACACCCTTAACAACAGTGGTCACTTTTTCCTCAATCAACTCACCATCTGGGCTTAGTTCATTATCATACTTCATATGGTAATAAAACAAACGAACAAGGTTGGGAGTATAGGGAGCAGATATGGAAACAAAGGACTCATACTGTTTTAGCCAAGGAGACAAATCAAAACGACACTCATTGAGGAAATTTTTCAAATTACCAAAAATCACAGGACATAAGTCACGATGTAAGTACCCTTCCCTAAATTTTTCATTCTCTTTCTTAGTCAAAGTAGAGGGAGCAATTGCAAAACCTTCTGGTGGAGAGAGATTTCTGTAGATGTCTAAAATGGCGTTCTCAATTACTGAAGGCACTTCTTCTTCCTCTTGATTCTGAGCAGAAGTAGTGGCTTGAGACGAAGCTTGCCCTCTTGAGGTTTGCTGAGACTGGGACACAAAAGCTCTCTTCTTTCTCGCTGGTTTGCTAGGTTTGGAAGCCTCAGTAGCCTTTACCTTTCCTTTTCCCTTGGGCTCATGTTCCTTTCGTTTCTTGGCCGGGGACTTAGGTGGTTCTTGGAACGAAACCCCCTTTCTTTTAGGGTTTGGCGATTGAGCCTCAGGAATTCTGCCTCTTGTTCCTCGAATCGCACGGTCTGTACCAAGATGGAAGCGATTTGGAATGCTTTTCATCCTCACTTGTCATTGAGAAGCAGGAGGAGGAGGAGGAGGAGAGCACGATTTGGTTCCTTCCTGACTGGAATCAGTGGAAGAAATGACTTGGGGGTTTGATTTCGAAGACATTGAAGGGTTTAGAGGGCTAAATTAGGTCGAGAGATGAGAGAATCAGAGAGAAGAGAGAAAAGATGAGGCTAAACCTAGAGTTTTAGGTCGAGTTTTGAAGAACATAAACAGTGGCTCATATATATAGTCGAATAGGTGCTTACCTGGACTTCACAGATGTTTTGTGAATCTTTGAAACGTCAGCGTTCAAAACTCAATATCTCTCTGGCTCATGAAAACTCGAGGTTTCATGTTTTTTTCAAAAAGTCTTAGCTATTCTCTGACCCCGACATTCCACGACCAAACCTCGAGGTTTTGCTGCTCGACATAAAAACTCAGATTTTTCAATATCCTGCATAAAACATGTCTAGACACTCCGATGTTTAAGTTTGTAATTTTCAATCATCAAAACCATAACTTAACATTGAGTAAGGAATACTTACAACTCATTGGGATTTGCCATTCCCAATTCTCTTCTTATGAAATTAAATTGCTCCTTAGCCAATGGTTTGGTGAAGATGTCAGCTAATTGAAGATGAGTTGGGATGAACATGACTTTGACATCTTTCTTCTGAACATGATCCCTTATGAAATGATGCCTCACTTCAATATGCTTAGTCCGAGTATGTTGAACTGGATTCTTGGCTAAGCTTATTGTGCTTGTGTTGTCACACAATATTGGGATCTCCTTCAGGTTGATTCCCAAATCAGATAGTTGTTGCTTAAGCCATAGGACTTGAGCACAGCAACTTGGGGCAGCTACATATTCAGCTTCAGTAGAGGACACAGCAACAATGGTTTGCTTCTTGATAAACCAGGACACAAGTGAACCACCAAGAAATTCACATTGGCTACTTGTGCTTTTTCTATCAGTTTTATGCCCAGCATGGTCTGAATCTGAATATGCCACCAAATGTTCAGGTTGACCTTTAAGAAACCACAATCCAAGTGTCTTCGTGTCAGCAAGGTATCTGAAAATTCTCTTCACATGCTCAGCATTGGGCTCCTTGGGAGCAGACTAGAACCTTGCACACATCCCCACACTGAATTGGATGTCAGGGCGACTTGCAGTCAAATAGAGCAATGATCCAATCATTCCTCTATATCTTGTAAAATTAAAGTCCTTGCCCTCTTTATCAGCATCCAATGAGGCAGTAGAACTCATTGGAGTGTCAGCTCCATTGCATTGATCCATCCCAAACTTCTTCAGCAGATCATTGAGATACTTGGTCTGAGATATGAAGATCCCATTCTTCTTTTGCTTGATTTGTAGACCAAGGAAATAGTTGAGTTCTCCCATCATGGACATCTCAAATTCTCCCTGCATATTCTTGGCAAATTCTTCACACAAAGCATCATTAGAAGCACCAAATATAATATCATCAACATATATTTGTACAATTAAAATTTCACTAAGCTTATTACTCTTTATGAAGAGAGTTGTGTCTGCATTTCCTCTAATAAAACCTTGATTAAGAAGGAATTTGCTTAATCTCTCATACCAAGCTCTAGGAGCTTGTTTAAGACCATAAAGGGCCTTCTTGAGACGATATACATGATCAAGATTATGTTCATTTTGAAAACCAGGAGGTTGTTCAACATAAATTTCCTCTTGAATAAAACCATTTAGATATGCACTTTTCACATCCATTTGATAGAGCTTGAATCCTTTAACACAACCAAAGGCTAGAAGAACAATTATGGCTTCCAATCTTGCCACTGGAGCATAAGTTTCTTCATAATCAATTCCTTCTTCTTGATTATAGCCTTTAGCTACCAGTCTTGCCTTATTCCGGACAATAATTGCTGACTCATCTCGTTTGTTCTTGAATACCCACTTAGTGCCAATGACCGGATGGTCCTTAGGCCTGGGTACCAAATCTCAAACTTGATTTCTATCAAATTGATGTAACTCCTCTTGCATTGCTATCACCCAATCATTGTCTGAAAGGGCTTCATCAATCTTAGAAGGTTCAATATGAGATATAAAGGCAGAAAAAGTAACTTCATTCAAAGTGTTGTTTCTGGTTCTTACTCCTTGATGTACATCACCTATTACTTGGTCCAAAGGATGATTCCTAATGAACTTCCAAGCTCTATTTGAGACCGATCAGGATTTTCAAGATTATTTTGGGGATTAGCCTCAAAAACATTTTCAGGATTTTCAATAGATTTGGAGTAGTTTTCGAGAAGAATTGATTTTTGAAAACATTTTCCTCATCATCATCCAAGGATTTATCAGTTTTGGATTCACAGAAAACAACATGCATAGACTCTTCAACAATTCGAGTACGAGTATAAAAAACTCTATAAGCTTTACTCCTATTTGAATAGCCTAAAAATATACCTTCATCCACTTTGGGATCGAACTTTCCCAAATTGTCCTTACCATTATTGTGAATGAAGCACTTACAACCGAAAACATGCAGATGAGCCAAGTTTGACTTTCTTCCCTTATACAGCTCATAGGGAGTTTTGCTCAACTTCTTCCGGAGATATGCCTGATTTGATATGTAGTAAGTCGTACTCATCGCATTAGCCCAGAACACTTGAGAAATGTTGTTCTCATTTAGCATTGCTCTTGCCATCTCGGTGAGGACTCGATTCTTTCTTTCCACAACACCATTTTGTTGAGGAGTCCTTGGGGCTGAGAAGTTGTGATCTATACCATGGTTGTCACAGAATTCGACAAATGCATAGTTTTCAAATTCTCCTCCATGATCTGTTCGAATCCCTGAAATTGAGAACCCTTTCTCGTTTTGGACCTTCTTGGCAAAACAAACAAACTGATCAAATGTTTCATCTTTAGAGGATAAGAAAATGGTCCAAGCAAATCTAGAAAAATCATCAACTATGACCAAAGTATAAAGATTGCCACCAAGGCTTTTTACTCTAGCTGGTTCAACTAGATCCATATGGAGTAGTTGGAGAGGTATATTAGTTGAAATCTCATTTTTAGATTTGAAAGAAGATTTGGTTTGTTTTCCTTTTTGACAAGCATCACAAATCATGTCATTTTTAAATCGAATTTTTGGAATACCAATGACCAAATCCTTTTTAAGTAATCTGTCAAGTTGAATCATATTGACATGAGCTAGTCACTTGTGCCATAGTCAACTGTCATCCAGATTACTAACAAAACATTTTTCAGAAGCAGAACCATTTCTAGAGAGATTAAGTGTATAACAATTTCCATCTCTAGGGGCACTGAATAAAGCTTTTGATTTTAAATTTTCTAAAGAGAGAACATCCTTTCTAACAATCAAGCATTCCTCAGAATCAAAGATAACTAAGTTACCTTTATCAGTGCTTTGGCTTACACTGAGGAGATTGTGGCAAAGTCCTTCCACAAGGTAGACATCTTTGATTTGTGGTCCTTTATCGTTTCCAATTTCACCAATTCCAACAATATTTCCAGATTGATTTCCACCAAAGGTCACCTTGCCACCTTCCTTGGGCTTGATAGAAGCAAATTTGGATTGATCTTTTGTCATATGTCTTGAGCATCCACTATCAATATACCACTTGTTGGGATTTGATGCTCTTAGACAAACCTGCAAGACATAGCAGATCAAATCTTAGGTACCCATCTTTTCTTGGGTCATTTGGGGTTAGTCTGTGTCTTAGGAACCTTATAGGATCCCGTAGGTAGCCATTGATAGTTACCGATAGGTTTACTCTTTCTTTCCTTTCTATGAAAGCAGGAAGAAGTAGCATGACCCTTTCGATTACAATAATTGCAATGTGCAAAAGGATTTGAAAAGTGAACTGATTTTCTGAAGTTGTTCATATAAGATTTTTCTCCAAACTTCTTCTTGCCTTTCTTTTTATCAAAATCAGGTTTGTAACCAATCCATTATCTGTCATTTATAAACCTTTGTTGTTTCAAAATGACATTGAGCATTTCACTACCTCTAGTGAATTTCTCAAGTGCCTTAGTGAGGTGTAAATTCTTTTTCTCAAGGTCAGGGCAATTTTCGTAAACATCATTTTCACAAGAGTTTTTGACTTGCTGCTCAAGATTCACATTTTTCTTTTTCAAAGATATATACTTTTTAGCAAGTTTTTCAAATTCAGATTGGACAACAAGATATTCAGAGAACAATTCATCATATGAGGGTTTAGAATCGTATACCTCATTTTCCTTATCAAGTTGCTTTTCTTCTTCAGCAACTAAGCAATATTTGCTTTCTCTTCCTCATCGTCTTCATCAGATGAACTATCTCCCCATATAACTGAGACATAAGTCTTCTTTTTGAACTTGTTGAACTTTTTCTTTTCTTTGTCCTTATTCTTCAGCTGGGGCACTCAGACTTGATGTGGCCGGGCTTTTCACACTCGTAGCAGATAATTGGCTTTTTAGCCTCATAGCTGGAGCTACCATTGTGAAACTTCTTGAATCCTTGGTCCTTCTTGTAGAATCTTCGAATCTTCGGACCATCATTCCTAGCTCACTATCTTCATCTTCTACTTTATCATCGACTTCTTGGCTTCTTTGGAGCTTTGAGTGCAATACCTTTGTTCTTGGTATTAATCTCATCAAGTCCCTTTCTGAACTTGATCTTGCCTTCGTATTCAGACAAGCTGCCAAAGAGGGCTGCTACAGATGCCATGGATTCTCCGCGAGTTTCTTCGACAGCAGTGACCTTAGCTTCCCAATCCTTGCTGAGAATGTTCAAGATTTTTCTGACTTGAACAGGTTGTTCATAGACTTTTCCTATTGCAGCAAGTTGATTAATCAGATGAGTGAATCTTAGCTGGAAGTCGCCAATCGATTCTCCAGACTTCATACGAAGAAGGTCGTATTCAGTCATGAGAGTATTTACCCGATTTTCCTTGATTCCAGTTACGCCTTCATCTGCAATCTCCAAGGCATCCCACATGACTTTTGCAGATGTCAATGTGCAAACACGAAAGTATTTGGTCTGACTCAAAGCACTCTGAAGCATTAGAACAGCCTTACTATTGAGAGTGACTAATTTTTTGTCATTCTCATCATATTATTCTTCTAGCTTTGGCATCCTTACTCCATTTTTAGTGGTGGCAGGGACATAATCTCCTCTTTCGAATACTCTCCAGAGACCATACTCAGAAGCCAAAACAAAGACTTTGAATTTGGCCTTCCAGAATGAATAATGCTCTACTGAATTCCGGTGGACGGTTGATCGAAGCTCCATCAGGTAGAATACCTTCCATAATGATCCTTCTCGAGATTTTCAGCTCTTAAGAGAAGACTTTTGCTCTGATACCAAATGAAACCGGACCTTAATCACCAAGAGGGGGTGAATTGGGGATTTTTAAAATTCTTTTGAAAAGAGCTCTGTTTTACTAAAGCTAAAACAGAGTAAAATAAGTAGAGTAGGGAAGAACATCAAGACACAAGAATTTATACTGGTTCGGTCTAATCTCTTGACCTATGTCCAGTCCCCAGACTATGGATTTTTCACTATCACTATTGATTACACACTCTGCACTCAAGAGTAGTTCTCTCACTAGAACTTACTCCCCCTTACAAGTTGTAATCAATAAACCCAATCACCAAGTCCCCTGTCTTGTGATTCTTTACAATAAATGGTTTATAGATAAAAACTCTCTCTAAGAGTGGATTATGATAAACACTGAAGCTTTGAGTATCAAAAGACACAATACAAGTGAAGACTGAAAGGTAGTTGAAGAACTTTGAATGCTATGCGTTTTCAGCAGGTGTGTTAGTTGAGAAGACTATAATGTTGCTCTATTTATACTAAGAGAGCATTAAATGACCGTTGTAATGTTGATTATAACCGTTGCCTTCATTAGACAAGGTTCTGGTTTTGCTTAGGTCTTCTTCTCTCTCTAATCTTCACTTAATCCAGCCGTGCGAAGTTCGAGTTGACTCTCGCAAATTAATCCATTGGAGTAGCATTTCTTTGGATGTGGAAATCATTCTTTAATTCTTTGTAAACGTGTGCGAGATGGATTACCCAAAAGTATGTAACTTTCTGGGTTCTGCATTTAATGTGCTGACACCACTTTTTGCTTTTGCTTTAAACCTTCAATAAACATTCTCTAATTCATCTGAAACTTACTAACAAAGTGGTTAAATATGTCTAGGAACATTAGAGAATAATGATAGGAAGTATTAAGATCAAACAAGAAGGTTTTACAAAATCACGTAATTTGAAATTCGAAGACGCGTTGAAACCTTGAGGTTTGTTCTTCAAACCTCGAGTTTTGGACCGTAGCATGTAAAGTTGATTTAAGTCCAAAACATCAAACCGGAGGTTTCAACCTAAGGTGGAGGTTCTCAAAATTGCAAAAAGTGTTGTCCTCTCTCGTTTGACAAAACCTGGAGGTTTTATCGAAACCTCGAGGTTTCATTTTGAATGTGAAACCTTTGAAAAATCGCGCCAAGGTAAACCGGAGGTTTTCTAAATCGAGGAAGGAGTATGCTCTCTCGGATGCCAAAACCTCAAGGTTTTAACCAAAACTCGAGGTTTCGCTCAAATGTGGAAATTTTGAGTTTTTGCGCCAAAACGAAACCCGGAGGTTTGAGAATAAAACGGAGGTTTTCCGAACTTGGAAAACATAGAACCTCTCTCGTCGGACAAACCTTGAGGTTTGTCCGAAACCTCGAGTTTTCTCATAACTTTGGAAACTCGAGAAAACTACATTTAGCTCAAACCTTGAGGTTTCTCATAAACCTAGAGGTTTCCAAAACTGGCCAAAACCTGGGTTTTCTCTGGGAGGTCAAAACCTTGAGGTTTCTTGCAAAACCTCGAGGTTTCACAAAACTTGTGAAACCTGGAATTTTCATGTGGAAACAAAACCTTGAGGTTTTAGACAAAAACGGGAGGTTTTCAAGTGTTTAAAACTTAGGAGACTCTCTGTAAGTTCAAACCTTGAGGTTTTACCAGAAACCTCGAGTTTTACTTTTTCCAGAAATGTTGAGAAGTCTCTTGTATAAGGAAACCTTGAGTTTTCTTTGTAAACCTCGAGTTTTGCTTAGTCCAGAAACCTTGAGTTCTTCTCTGTAAGGCCAAACCTCGAGGTTTTTGTGCAAACCTCGAGTTTTGCTCTTACAGTGAGTTTTACAACATTTGAGAGCAAAACTTCATGCTTTGTTTACAATTATTGGAGATCATCAAAACCCTTAGAGAACTAACAAATCTCTATGGTTCAACTTGGAATAAGTTGCCGTGAGGAGGCACCAGTCAAAGCAAATGCAGGAAGAAGGTTAACAGAGCCTACCTTCTGGCATGTATTTGATATGGTTATTTAAAACCATTTGGTGCTTAAACTAAGAAAGGGCCGGTCTATGTGGTTCAGTCAATTAGTTGCCGTGAATTCGGGAAGACTTCCACTAGACTTTATCCAGTCTGGCCAAATGGGTTGATTTAACTGTGTTAGGTTCTATGCCCCAAGTCAACCTAAGGCTTGGTTGAAGATGATATAGTTACATGTAGGAATTGTAATTATACAAAGCTTTGTATTAACGTATCACATGAATATTCCTTCAGGAAAATTTTAATATACCAGTATATGTCAGGCATCAGCATATGCCTGAGTATTTTATATCAGTTACTCAATTGTTCAAATTTTTAATACATGCTCTCTGTTTCCGCTATTGCATAAGTTGTAGCACCTCAAACTTTGTTGAATTTTATAAAACCACGTGTCACCATACACAATTTATGATACGGAACTTGGGGTGTTACATGTGTGTGTGTGTGTGTTGATTTCAACCTTGGCTTAATGCTTCTAAGTGATTGACCTCCATTTAGATGATTTATTCACTTAGGTTTTGAATTGAGAGAGCTAATCTAGGTGTAGAACTTGATTGAAATCATGTTTGTCTTGAACTTTACTTCATAAATGGATAGTTTGTTGGTAAAATTGAGATATATTTACTAATCTTGCATTGTCATATTAAGGTTGTTGCTTAAATATTGATTCCCATTAATTGTAGCATCAAGAGATTGTGCAATTTAATAAGAATAGAAACTTAATCTTGACTTGAGAGAGCATGTCAAGTGATTTAGAACCTTAGACTAACACATATATGTATTGAAATGCTACTAGAGAGGAAATTAACCAAGTTTTATGAAATGCAAAGGGGAAGAAGAATCCTAGGCTTCATTATCCTTGAAGTTAATCATGTGTCTTTATCAATTTTAAGTTTTAGAAATAGTCTTTAAAATTCTCATTCCACATCAAAACTTTGTTTTTGCTTAACTTGATGAAATTCACTAAGCCTCTTGCTTGACCAATTTGTAATACAAATCCTCGTGGAAACGATACTTTATTTATCACTTTATTACTTGCGAAACTCGTGCACTTGCGAGGCGAACAAGTTTTTGAAACTGTTGAAAATTTTTCCATACTAAAAGTTGTTGCTCAAAGGTACTTAAGAACACATATTCTTGAGCGAGTACAACTTTTCTTCACCTGCGTACAAATGTTTTCGGTTTTTCGTATAACTGAAGATTGGTTATCAAACGGCTCTTAAAAAGAATGAGTTAAAGATGCAAGTGGGTGATTTTTTGTTTCCTTTTAATGTCTTCCCAATGGTTCTCCTAGTATCAGTTACTCACCGAAAAAGATTATAAATCACCCTACTTTTAAATGCTAACCACAGGGAAAAAAGGAGCATAATCAACCATTTGAAAATGTCACCTTTTTCATGTAGAGTTCATAATCCAAATAGAAATTAACTATGATAGAAAATAATTGAGGTTATACATTAAAAACATCTATCATGGTAAGGCTCAAATTTATTGAGATTCCCCCAAATGTCACCTCTTTCTTTAATGATGCACAAGTAAAGGAAAATATTGCTAAGGGCAAGGGTGTAATGGTTGGTAGAGATTGAAGGTGAAAGGAGTTAGAAAAACATGCTATTTTCTTAAATATATATATATATATATAAAAGCTGTTATATGCTTGGGTTATATATTTTGATATTAAAGTTAAATATGTATGTACTTATATAAATTTTTCATGTAAACACCCTCCATACGGAGGAATTCTATGGCTATGGTGGTTTAAAGGTAAGTGACATATGTGGTGATGGTAGTAAACTAAATATTTTTTAATAGTTGTTAATGTATGTTTACTAGAAGTTTTAACCTACTTTGAAATTAAGGTATGGATGATACCTTGAGAATTTACATGCCAAAACAATAATATTTAAAAGGTAAAATATGTTGTTTAAGTATAGATAATGTTATAATTGTATGAGTGAAGATTATCCTCTAGTTTATAGAGGAAATTATGTATTATGGATTTGTAATATGAATAAGTTGAGTTATGGTTCTGTGACTGCCTAAAATCAGGGTAATTGATCTAGCTGGGTTATGAAATTTTGCAATATTACATTACACATTCAAATCTCTTAAACGAGTTATAGTTCATCATTTTTGGATGCGTAGGTAAAAAGATTTTATTTTTAAAGATGACCCGAAATATGATAAATGTTGTAAACATATGCTCTGTTCTTATTTGATAAATTGGTGTTTTTGGACTAAAGGGAACATAAATGAACCCGGGTCTTACTTTTCTATCAAGGTTTTCCAAGAACAAACATTAGAGCTTGAACCACTAATTTTTTGGAGCTAAAACAATTTATTTATGAATTTTCTAAGTTTAAGGAAAATTCTTGGGAAAATATCAGTGAGGTCCCAAAGAAGAGAAAAAATATAAAAATATATTCTTAACTCCAAACTATAAAAAAAGTCCTCGGGACTTTTTTTTATATTATTTATGAAATTCAAATATTAAAAAAAGTCCTGTTGTCAAAATGGTTTTTGTAACACCCCAATTTCGAAAGCATTTTTAAAGCGTTTTAATCAGAGTTGAGCATCGAAGCAATTTAAAATATTGAGTAACTGATAAATCTGTGGTACAATATTGTCTGTGGCGTATCTTAATAATATCAATACATTTATTCGAGAATACAAAAAACACTAGCGATGATAGTACGTCTCTAAAAAGAGGCTCCATCCGAGTCCTCACGCGTGCTGCTTATTCTTGTCTCTTTTCTTCAGTTCGCGGTCCTCCAGATCCTGAAGCTATAGTAAGAGCTAAGGCCCAATGCCCACCGGACCTCAGGTAACGGTTAACCTCATGCTTATATCAACAATATATGTATGACAGATATTCATGACATTACAACAATAATCGATACAAAAGCCCATAACAGATGTATGACCAATTAATAACAGTACAATCACATGTAAAGTTAACTAGTCTGCACCACCCGTGCCACGATAGCATGTCGTGTCCATAGCGCTTGGAAAACTTAACGGTATTATCAAAACCATAACCTGTGTAAAGCTAAATGTGTATGTAGTGATCTAAGCCCCATAAACTTAGTCACGGTGCATGTTCAAGATAGAGTCCATGACTTTTTGAAAGTATCTATCACATATAAGCATACAATAAGCATTAGAGTCAGTGTTACAGTACGCCGCGAACGTACCTTAGTCTGTGTAGATAGTGGTATGTTTTGTGGGTCAATTTGTGTTCTCGGACAGCCTATAATAGTACCATCGTATTTATTAATTCATAAATAATATCCTAATAGATATCTTAGTCAAAAATGACCATTACACCCCTTTGTAATTTATTTTTAAATTAATTCCCTAAATTTTCGTACAAAAACGCTGATAACAGCATTAGGCTGATTTTCGATCGCCTAACTTTGATAAATCACCATTAATTCAAAACAAATTGAAACGAGGATCCGTAACATTCCTAGAAATCCTTAAGATGTTTATTTTTGAGGAAAAATACTTATTTCTACCCAGATTGTACGAGACACTCCCAGATTTAATGTTCCTAACTTCTGCCCAGAACTGTTCCAGAAATCATATAGCCCAACTTTGGAAATTTTTATCTCCTAGCACAGAACTCGTAATAATTCACTCTAGGTATAATTGAAAATCTCTATATGTCTACTTTAACTATGAATTTTCTCAGATTTTTAGAACTTCATCTTCAATGTAAAATACTGGCGTTTTTACTACTAACTTCAGAAATCGCTAACCGTCAAAATTTCACCAGAGTTTCGCTACTTTGATCCTAATCTTCCAAAAAATTTGCTCCAACACTTTCTTCATCATTTTTTTTTCGAAATAAGGCCAAATATAACCTCAGAAACATGAAAAGAAAACTAAATTTGGAAGATTAAAGATCAAAACAACAATTAAACTATGAACTTAAAAGCTAGAGCTCAAGAACTTACCTAGAACTTTGCTCCTCCTTTCTCCAAGACTCCTCACTCTCACTTTCACTCTATATTCATATGTTTCTTGCTTGTGATGGTGTGAAAATTATGAAGACCCAAGGCCTCTATTTATAGTAAAAGTCCAAGTTGCAAAAAGACCTCACATGCCCTTGCTTATTTCCTTCCCATTCTACGCTTGTCTCATCTTTTTCTCTCTTCACTCACTCTCCAAACTGTGGCCCTCATCTCTCATCCTTATCCTATTCAAATTTTTACCCCAAAAGTCCATTGCAAGTACCTTATCCCTTTGCCAATTTGTCCCCTTCATAAATGTTGATTTATCGTGTGTTTATAGATTAAATAATTAACAATTATACTACCCCTTCTACAAGCCAAAAATTTTGTTCCCCTCCCCCTTATCTTCCAACTTTATGATTCAATTTCTAGTTATTCCAAGTGTTCATGTAACTGGATGAAAAATGATAGTTTGGTTAACAACTAAACAAAATACATTTAGGGGTTAATTTATAGATTATTCAAGTCTTTTCCATTAATCCATTGATTTCAAAATTTATGACTTTATTAGAAGTCTCTAATTGCCCTTTGATTATTTTAAAATTAATTGTACAAGTTGGGTAAAAATTGTGAGGATACTTAATCCCCAGCTTATTATATGTGTTTATTCAAGATAAATCCTTATCTTTGATCTAGGATTAAAATCTCACATTGATCCAATTAATTTGTTAAGGATTTAATTTAATTGTGTCTTGAGTTTTTTTTTCCCTATTGGTTGATTTAACCATTTGTTGAATTAAATCATTTCATCTTCTTTTTCTTAGACACACACACATGCACAACACACACACAGGCCCCCCTCTCCTTTCTCATCAAGTTATCATCATTAAATTATCCCCAAAGTCTTCCAAGTACTCTTATCACCTTATCACCTTATCCCTTTGTCCCCCTAATTAATTGCTTGCATGTGCTTGCTTTATCATATGTAATGTGTTATTATTAAACAAATGTATTCTTATCCTCCAAGCCATGTAGGAACTGTGTATCACTCTTCAAGTTGGCTCTTTGAATGTGTGTTTACATTGTCTAACAAAATCAAGAATAAAAGGCTCTAATTGGTGGATTTTTACTTCACAAGGATTATGCTTTATGATGCTTAATTAAGGCCTTAGGATTTAGCTTTATAAGGTTAAATTCAAGCCTTTAATTTATGTTGAAAAAATCCTACCACTATTGATGATATTTGTTCATATATTATGTGCTCTTAGGATTTAATATTTGTGTTATTATCTTGCCTTTTTCAATAGTGAATTTCGCCACCTTTATATAGACTTAGGGAAATTAAATTAATCTTGGTTATATTCCATAATATAGTATTTAAGGTGTTATTAAGCTTAATTGTCAAAGTATGATTGGTTATAATATTAATTTTGATCATTAGAAATCCCCTTTATACTAATCTTGGGTTTTTATTAGTATTTGATCACTAATTAATCTCATACATTTCTTAATTATGCCTTTTTAATTTAATTATTAATTAATTACGAATATTAACATAAATATTTTAATTTTTTGCAAATTTAATTGCCCATTAATTGTTGATAAGTTTCTTTAATTGGAATAAGTATTTCCATGTCATTTTATTGTCTCTTATGATTAAATTAAGACTATGCTCAATTATGATAATTTTATGATGTTTTATGATCCCTCAAAGAAATTAGAATATTTTGGTGTTTAGCTTATTTAATTTCAAGAAGAAATTACTTAAAATAATAATCAATAAGCTTCTAAAGTTTGAGACCACATATTCACATATTTTTAATATGTATTATTTGTCAAAATATGACATTTATAATAAGTGAGAATTTTAGGATATTACAGCTTTTTTCTTTTGTTGTTGAAATGGTTTTTTTGTTGTTAAAATTTCCCTATAAAAATATTGTTGTCAAAATGGCTTTTCATGTTGTCAAAATTGTTTTTTCTGTTGCATAAATTTTTACAAGTTTCTAAAATTCTACACGTCGGAGGAAAAATTTGGAAAATTTTTGACAATAGGAAAAGTCATTTTAACAATATGAAAAATCATTTTGACAATAATATTTTCATAAGGAGATTTTAACAATAGGAAAAGTCATTTTAAAAACATGAAAAGCCATTTTGATAATAGGGCTTTTTTGATATTGGAATTCCATAATTAATATAAAAAAAGTCCCTAGGGTATTTGGGGTTGGGACTTTGTTGATAATTTTTGTCTCTTCCTATAACACCCCAAATTCCATACCTCGTTTTGTGTCGGTTGACACTCAATTTTAGAAAAATTGACAAAGTTTGAGGTGCTACAGCTTAGAGTAATGCGGAAATGGAGAGCATGCACTTTACGTTCGGACAATGAGTAACTGATACAAAATGCCCAGGCATATATTGATGCCTTGACATATGCTGGTATATTAAAATCTTCTCGAAGGAATATTCGAGTGATACAATATCTGAGCATTGTATAATTACAATTCCTTATGGTAACTATACAATCTTCAACCAATCCGTAGCTAGACTTGGGGCAATAAACCTAACTCAGTTTATCAAACAATTTAGCCAGGTAGGTGTCAATCATGGGAGTCTCACCAAGTTCACGACGACTTATTGACTGATCCACATAGACTAGCCCTGCCTTCGGCACCAAACTGTTTGAAGTAACCTCGTTAAATCCGTGCCAGAATGAATGCTCTGATGACGCTCTTTCGGCATTTGCTCTGTCTGGTCTCTCTTCCCGGCTCTGTCCATCGGTGCCTCTCTTCGGCTCCATCCTTTGGTACCTTTTCACAACTCCATTTACCGATGCCTTCTCTGATCATGGTTCCTTTTCCTGAACCTTTGTCAATGCTGAGATTCAAACAAATTGAATCTCAGGTAACAGTTAACCTCATATGAAAAGTATAACAATATATGTATGACAGATGTTCATTACATTACAACAATACATAAGCACACAGCAGATGTAAGATTAGTCACAATAACAGTACATAGCACACAGCACATGTAAGGTTATCTACATCTGCACAAACCAGTGCCACGATGGCCCTCGTGTCTTCAGCGCTAGGAAAACCATCTCATGGTATTATCAAGACTATAACCCGTATAAAGCTGAATGTATAAACAGTGACCTAAGACAAAGCCTTAGCCACGGTACATGATCCAAGACATAGTCATGTCCATGACCCTATGAATCATACTACCAAATACATGCATACAAGACACATTAGAGTTAAAGTTACTGTACGTGAACGTACCTTTCACCGTGTAATGGCCAACATGCCCGACCTTCGAACCCGACTCCGGACTTCCCGGATATCCTATACATTACCGTCGGATTATTTCCTTTTCCATGATATTATAATTAATATCATATCTCCTAGAATAATATCAAAAAGGATATTTTCATCTACTTTGACAGTTCTACCTTTAGTGGATTTATTATTACAATTTTGCCCTTACATTTCTTGAAAAAACGTTACTTCAGCATTATGACCAGATTTTCCTCTAAATTTGAAAAATCATAATTAATTCTAGAAACATCGAAACGAGGTTCCGTAATATTCCTCATGACCCTTGGCATGTCTATTTTCAAGGAAAAATATTGCAAGAACCTAGAATGTAACACCCTGAATTCCATAGTATAAATTGTGCCGGTGACACGTGGTTTTATAAAAATTCATCAGAGTTTGAGGTGTTACAGCTTAACGTTTTGCGAAAACGAAGAGCATGTACTAAAAATTTGAACAAGTATAACACTAAGAAACTGATATGAAATACTCAGACATATGATGATGCCTCGACGTATACTAATATATATTACAAAATCTCCCGAAGGAATTATTCATGTGATACAGTAATACAAAAATTTACAATTACAACTTTTCCTTGTAACTATACCCTCTTCAACCAAGCCTTAGGTAGACTTGGGGCATAGAACCTAACTTAGTTAAATCATCCCATTTGGCCAGGCTGGGTAGGTCTAGTGGGAGTCTCACCGTGCTAGGGTGACTGATTGACTGATCCACATAGACGATCCTTTCTAGTTTAAGCACGAAATGATATGAAGTAACCTTATTAGATTCATGCTATAAGGTAGGTTCTGTTGACTTCCTTCCCGCATTTTCTTTAACCGGTGCCTTCTCACAGCTCCATCTACTAGCATCTATCTATGGATCCTTCAACTGGTGCCTCCTCTGGTTCATACCCTTTCCTGTCTATTAATTCAGACTGAGGTCCAATGCCCATCGGACCTCAGGTAACGGTTAACCTCATGCTTATGTAAACAATATTTGTATGACAGGTATTCATGACATTTTCGCAATAATCACTACAAAAGCCCATAACAGATGTAGGAAATACATAATCAAATATATAAGGCAACAAAAATACACAGCCCCTGCAGTAAGTTTGTTACCCCAGTCTGCACTATCAAATCCAGTGCCACGATGGTCTATCGTGTCCTCAGCGCTAGGAAAACTCTCAAACGATGTTAACAATATCATAACCCGTGTACTCATGATTTCTTCATTTTCAAATAAGACAATTGAGACAGAGTCTCAGTACAGGAACACAACAATCATATATAAGCATAACACAAGCATCAAAGTCAGTGTTACAGTACGTCGCGAACGTACCTTTGTTGACGGTACCTCGGTACGTTTTACAAAAAATGGTATTTTTTGACAACAGTCCGAGAGCGGCACAACAACGGTATAACAGCGGTACGACAGCGGTACGTTTATAGATATCCTATAAGGATTATATCGCATTTATCATTATTTAGCACTATAACAGGCATTTTAGGTGCAAATTACCATTTTGCCCCTATTTTGACTAATTGTTGAAATTTCGCCAGAGCTTCGCTACTTTGACCCTATCTCTCCAAAATTTTGACATATCTCTTCCCCCAATATATTTTCAAAATAAATACCATACTTAACCCTAAAATATGATATCTAAACTATCTTGGAAAATTAAAGATAAATCTAGCATTTCTACTATATCTCCGGACTCCTCCTTCTCTCTAACCTCTCTCTTCAACACGGTTTTGGTGTGAGAAATGAGAAGAGGGTTGGCTTCTATTTATAGGCAAAGAAGAGGTTACTATTCATTCTTTTATCAAACTAGATTTCGGCCGTCGGATCTTGCTTTGACACGTGGCTCCATCTTGGCCCTCCACTCACCTTGGCCGACCTCCCTTAGTGTCATCTTTCAAAAAGATGACATCATCCAGGTGATGTCATCACCTACTTTATGAGCCGGTACCGATAAAGTTCCCAGTTCGGTGTCCTAATCGCACAATCTTGAAGAATCTCAAAAATCCAGAGGCACAGCCTTGAAGTTTAATTCTTCCTCCTTAAATCTACTTGGTTTAACTAAATTTTTGATCTCATTAAGGGTATTCATTTGTCAGCTTGCTAAACATTTTAGGACGTACGCCATCGGTTACGGAAATAACTTCCAATAGCACTAGCTTCTGGAAAAACAAATCGCTGGTTTATAATATGTCCTGACCTAAGAAACCTAGTTCATGGTTTTCCACGGCAGTCTTGTTTTCCATTGATTCCATTTCTACTATCTGCCCTTTTTTCTTTTTTATCCTGTCTCTTTATTGCTCCGTTGGTTTCAGAAATGACTTCGGAGATAGCCCACTCCGAGATAAAATTTCACTTGTTTATAATAAGTCCAGATGTTACGACTTAGTTCCTATATTTTGAGTTAGGATTTAATTTATATCGGTTCTCATTTATCCTGTTGGCTAATTACAAAATATCTCATTTTTATAATATTATTTTATTCCATAATATCATGATATTTTATATTTACTATTTTGATTTATTTTTAATTCAAAAATACCATAATTTCGCCCCCCTTAATTATTTAATTTTAAATTGTTTTTACTTAATTTTCATTATATCTTAATCATCTTATATTATCCCATTAATTACCCGACTAGCCACTTTCTAATTGTTGATAATTTTCTTAATTAGGATTAACTATTATCTCACAACTATTTTACTTACATTGGCATTTTATATCCCATGTAAAATATTAAAAATCATGGGGCCTAATTTAGGGTTTCTAAAATAATATTCAATTTCCCTTTAGTATTTCCAAGGAAATAATTTATTAAATTACTATAATTAAGGACAATATTTTCCCTAATTTTTAATAATTATTTCATTGCCTTCTAAGATTTATCATAATATTTTCAGGTCATTTTATACCCCATAAAGTTTTGGCCTTTTGGCACCTTATCTCTTCTAATTTTAACAGAATTTTACTTAAGGAAATAAGACTATTGTACTCATTATTTGAGATCATATATTCCCCTTTGTATTTTTAGTATTTTACTAATATTAGTATTTATTTACTAATATTCAATATTTATTTAGGGTATATTATGATTCCTAAATGAACTCTCAAGATTCATACTTGATCCTTTTAAATCTCAAGGATAATTTGTTCATGAATTTATAATGATTAAATTACAGAATTATAGACAATATACTCTCCTTGAAATATTTACCCGAATATATCATTTATGTTGATTAGGGTTTTTAGGGTATTACATTTCTCCCCCCGTTCAATAAAATTTCGTCCTCGAAATTTATTCTACCCCTACTAGACTTCTAGTCTATAACTTTAGAATATACCTACTAGTGGGGTATAACATATCAGTTTGAGGTACAAGTTCAGATTTGTATACTAACCAGGGATGATATCCCTGTGAGATTTTATCGTCATGTATAGATACTGTGGGTTTCTCGGGGACTGGGTGATCTGCCGACTCAAGGTGGTACATTGGTTCAATCTGATGTACTGGTTCGGAAAGGTACTCTGGTCTAGGATTGTATAGGCACTCATTGGAATACAATGATTTGAAATGATACTCCGGCTCAGAATTGTTCTCAGACACAAGAGGGTAGTTTGAGACATACACCGGGTCAGACTGGTGTTCAGGAACACAATAGATTGACTCAAGTACAGCCATAGGCATAGGAAGAGGACATGTCGGCTCAGGGTTTAGCCTTAATCCTACAACATAACATCAAAGTTATATCAGTTCTCCTTTTCAAAATATGTTTATTTCGGAAAAACAGATCTACTCAAAGTTATACTCGGGAGCGGGGTATATGCCTGTCTAATTTACGAATATCCAGACTATTTGCCTTCTCCTAGAATAGTCTACATAAGGTGTTCCCTCTTTGTTCATAATGTTCAATCATACTTTGACTTATGCATTTTCTCTGTTTCACTTAGATTTAGGTGTCGTCATCACTTATATGTTCCTATGGTATATTAAGGGATTACTTTGTTTCATACCCTACGGTATTCAGACCTTTATTCCAAGGATCTAAAATCATCACTCTACCTTACCAGGATTACTCTCCTGGGGTTACTTTTATTCTAAGTATGCTTAACTTTACAATGTCAGTTAGATCTGATACAATTACTAACGACACAATTTCTACTTCGCGCTGACAACTCTCACAGGTTATTTTATTAGTTCTGGGTACTAATGTCGATACACATACTACTATATACTGATAATTTTTATACATGGGTACTAGTACGGCATAACTGCCTACCTAGAAAAATACCGGGGACCTTCCCTCGTTTATTTGTAACAGATTTCCACTGTTAAGAATTTTAGTCAAAGACCTTCATTCTCGGAGCCACTCTCCGTTTGTATGCATAGTGTCTAGCCTCTACTAGGCAGGGATCTTCCCCTTAAGATAACTTAGTTGGTTATTGTTCCTATAAGGAAATTTAAGTAGTAAGTTATTACCCTCACCGGAAGACTCTTAACCGAGAAGTCACTATGTTTTACAGACAAACCTAAACAATAGGTTACTATCTATGGGAGGACTTATGTAGTATCATCAACTAAGTTCAACTATCGTTTTAGTTAAGGAATTTCATTCAGACTCCGATTTTCCATATCAGAAGTCTTAGAGTTTTCAAAAACTCTAACCTTTACCTTAGGGTTTTTTGTTTTTGTTTTATTGTATCACAATAACAGTATTGTATCAATACTCTTGTCCTTGTTGTCCATACAATGCTCTTGAGAATAGCTGTGAAGCTAGCTCTGATACCAAAATGTAACACCCCAAATTCCATAGTATAAATCGTGCCGGTGACACATGGTTTTATAAAAATTCATCAGAGTTTGAGGTGTTACAGCTTAGCGTTTTGCGGAAACGAAGAGTATGTACTAAAAATTTGAACAACAAGTATAACACTGAGTAACTGATATGAAATACTTAGACATATGATGATGCTTGACGTATACTGATATATATTACAAAATCTCCCGAAGGTATTATTCATGTGATACAGTAATACAAAAATTTACAATTACAACTTTTCCTTGTAACTATACCCTCTTCAACCAAGCCTTAGGTAGACTTGGGGCATAGAACCTAACTCAGTTAAATCATCCCATTTGGCCAGGTTGGGTAGGTCTAGTGGGAGTCTCACCGTGCTAGGGTGACTGATTGACTGATCCATATAGACGACCCTTTCTAGTATAAGCACCAAATGATATGGAGTAACCTTATTAGATTCATGCTATAAGGTAGGTTCTGTTGACTTCCTTCCCACATTTTCTTTGACCGGTGCCTTCTCACGGCTCCATCTACTGGCATCTATCTATGGCTACATCCACTGGTGCCTCCTCTGGTTCATGACCATTTCCTGTCTATTAATTCAGACTGAGGTCCAATGCCCATCGGACCTCAGGTAACGGTTAACCTCATGCTTATGTAAACAATATATGTATGACAGGTATTCATGACATTTTCGCAATAATCACTACAAAAGCCCATAACAGATGTAGGAAATACATAATCAAATATATAAGGCAATAACAATACACAGCCCCTATAGTATGTTTGTTACCCCAGTCTGCACTATCAAATCCAGTGCCACGATGGCCTATCGTGTCCTCAGCGCTAGGAAAACTCTCAAACGGTGTTAACAATACCATAACCCGTGTACTCATGATTTCATCATTTTCAAATAAGACAATTGAGACAGAGTCTCAGTACAGGAACACAACAATCATATATAAGCATAACACAAGCATCAGAGTCAGTGTTACAGTACGTCGCGAACGTACCTTCGTTGACGGTACCTCGGTACGTTTTACGAAGAACAATATTTTTTGACAGCGGCCCGATAGCAGCACAACAGCGGTATAACAGCTGTACGACAACTGTATGACAGCGGTACGTTTACAGTTATCCTATAAGGATTATATCGCATTTATCAGTAATTAGCATTATAACAGGCGTTTTAGGTACAAATTATCATTTTGCCCCTAGTTTGACTAATCGACGAAATTTCGCCAGAGCTTCGCTACTTTGACCCTATCTCTCCAAAATTTTGACATATCTCTTCCCCCAATATATTTTCGAAATAAATACCATATGTAGCCCTAAAATATCATATCTAAACTATCTTGGAAAATTAAAGATAAATCTAGCATTTCTACTATATCTACCGAAAGAACTACCAAAGCTTAAGACTAGGGACCGAAAAACTTACACAGGGCTCCGCTAGATTTTCTCCGGACTCCTCCTTCTCTCTAACCTCTCTCTACAACACGGTTTTGGTGTGAGAAATGAGAAGAGGGTTGGCTTCTATTTGTAGGCAAAGAGGAGGTTACTATTCATGCTTTATCAGACTGGATTTCGGCCGTCGGATCTTGCTTTGACACGTGGCTCCATCTTGGCCCTCCACTCACCTTGGCCGACCTCCCTTAGTGTCATCTTTAAAAAAGATGACATCATCCAGGTGATGTCATCACCTACATTATGAGCCGGTACTGATAAAGTTCCCAGTTCGGTGTCCTAATCGCGCAATCTTGAAGAATCTCCAAAATTCGGAGGCACAGCCTTGAAGTTTAATTCTTCCTCTTTAAATCTACTTGGTTTAACTAAATTTTTGATCTCATTAAGGGTATTCCGTTGCTCGCTGAACATTTCGTGGACGACAGACCGCCATTTACGGAAATAACTTCCGATAGCACCAGCTCCGGACAAAAATTACTGGTTTATAATATGTCCCGACCTAAGAAACCTAGTTCATAGTTTTCCACAGCAGTCTTGTTTTCCATTGATTCCATTTCTACTATCTACCCTTTTTCTTTTTTATCATGTCTCTTTATTACTCCGTTGGTTTCAGAAATGACTTCGGAGATAGCCCACTCCGAGATAAAATTTCACTTGTTTATAATAAGTCCGGATGTTACGAGACTTAGTTCCTATATTTTGAGTTAGGATTTAATTTCTATCGGTTCTCATTTATCCTTGTTGGCTAATTACAAAATATCTCATTTTTATAATATTATTTTATTCCATAATATCATGATATTTTCTATTTACTATTTTGATTTATTTTTAATTCAAAAATACCATAATTTTCGGCCCCCTTAATTATTTAATTTTTAATTGTTTTTACTTAATTTTCATTATATCTTAATCATCTTATATTATCCCATTAATTACCGATTAGCCACTTACTAATTGTTGATAATTTTCTTAATTAGGATTAACTATTATCTCACAACTATTTTACTTATATTGGCATTTTATTTCCCATGTAAAATATTAAAAATCATGGGGCCTAATTTAGTGTTTCTAAAATAATATTCAATTTCCCTTTAGTATTTCCAAGGAAATAATTTATTAAATTACTATAATTAAGGACAATACTTTCCCTAATTTTTAATAATTATTTCATTGCCTTCTAAAATTTATCATAATATTTTCAGTGCCATTTTATACCCCATAAATGTATTTTTGGCCTTTTGGTACCCTATCTCTTCTAATTTTAACAGAATTTTACTTAAGGAAATAAGACTATTGTATTCATTATTTGAGACCATATATTCCCCTTTGTATTTTTAGTATTTTACTAATATTAGTATTTATTTACTAATATTCAATATTTATTTTAGGGTATATTATGATTCCTAAATGAACTCTCAAGATTCATACTTGATCCTTTTAAATCTCAAGGATAATTTGTTCATGAATTTATAATGATTAAATTACGAATTAGAGACAATATACTCTCCTTGAAATATTTACCCGAATATATCATTTATGTTAATTAGGGTTTTTAGGGTATTACATAGAACACCAAGAATCATTCCCAGTTTAATTGTTTCTCAACACTGCCCAGATTTTCGTCCAGAAAACATAGCCAAACTTTGTGAATTTTTATCTCTTTGCACAAAATTCAAAATGACTCTAGGTATATTTGAAAAGCCTAGATGTCTACTTTAAATAACCATGAAAAATTTCAGAATTTTATAACTTCATCTTGTACATAAAATCATAGCCTCTACTAGACTGACTCTAGAAAACTTCTACCGTAAATTTCACCTGAATTTCGCTACTTTGATCTTCAACTTCTAAGAATTTTGCTCCACCATATTTTCCATTAAAATTTCAAAATAAAGACATTTTTAACCATAAAAACATGAAAACAAAACTACTTTGGAATATTAAAGATCAAAGCACAATCTAATTATGAATTTAAAAACTAAAACTCAAGAACTAGAGAAATTACCCTTGAAGCTCTTCCTCCTTCCCATTGCTCTATGATTTTCACCCCTCTCTATACTCAATCTATTTGATTTGAGTTGGTTTTTGGTGTGAAGAATGAAGAGAGCCAAGAACTCTATTTATAGTGAAAGTCTAAGATCCTAAACCATTGGATCAACTTTCTTAATCAATGGCTGATGGGTTTTGGTCTTTTATGAAGACACAAATTCAAGTCTCAAAGGCTCCCATCAGCTAATTTTATTTACATAGGATTTAGGCTATTTTCCTTGATTTATTAAATACTCTTTTATCCTCTTCCATTTTCAATTAATGAACCCATGTGCCTTTTATCCCATGTGTTTGATTTAAGTAATATCTTGATTTAATTAATATAATTTTCCTTCTTCTTTTGCAAGCAAGAACCGTGTACTCCCTCACCTCTCTCTTCTTCATCCATTTTTCCAATTATATTATCATATCTCATTTAATCCCCATGTGCTTTCATTAATTATAATATCTTGAATTAAATAAGATAATCTCTCACATACACACACACAAACCGTGCTCTCCTCCTCCCTCTCCCCTTCATCCATTTTGCATTAAATGACCCCATGTGCTTGCTTATCACAAGTACCTTATCCTCTTCCATTTGTTTAAATTCAATTATCCCATGTGCTTATGTATTTATAATATCTTAAATATAATTAATTCATCTTTTATCCTCTCATCTTGATCCCTTACATTTTCCCATGTGCTTGCTTAAATTATATTAAATAATTTTGCTTCTTATTCCCCAAGCAAGGAATTTGTGTTTCATGTTAGTCTAACAAATAAAAAGCTAAGCCTCCTATTGGTTCATGAACTATCACATGGATTAAGCTTATTTATAATTAATTAAGGTCATTAATTAGATTCCACTTTATTAGATTTAATCTTGGCCTTCTATTTATGTAGAAAAATCATACTTTACTATTGAAGATCTTTACTTAATAACACATGTGATCTTATCATATATTATTGTTTATTCTTTCCTTCTCTTTCTTGTTGCAAAAACCGTCCCCCTCTTCTTGACTTTGGGGCTCCATAATTAATCCTTAACTAGCCCCCCTAATGTAGTGTTTAACATGTTACTAAGTATATTTGTTATTGTGTGACTGGTTATCTAATTGATTATGTCATTAGTACTTTATCTAAAGCTAATCTTGTCTTTTAATTAGCCCTTGATTTCTATTTAAGAAAATCACTAATTGATGCTTTTTTATTTGCCTCTTGATTAATTATGAAGAATTACTCAAACACTTTAATTAGTGTAAGTTTAATTGCTCATCAATTGTTGTTAATTTCCTTTAATTGATTTACGTGTTTTCATAACACTTTTTTGCTTATTTTGGTTACACAAGAACCATGATTTAATATGATAATTTTATCATATTTTATGTTCCTTATATGGAGTCTTAAAATTGGTCTTTTGTTTAATTAATTTCAATGGAAAATTGCCCAAAATTATAATTAATAAATTACAAAATTTTGAGGCACATATTCACCTTTATTTAATATGTATTATTTATCAAAAATATAGTATTTATGATAAATAAGAATTTTAGGGTATTACACTTCCTTGGAACCTTACTAATATTTTCCCAAAATTCTTTACCAAGGTATAGCTAATCTTTGTTCAAAATATTTAAGTTTTGAATTCTCGAAAAATAAAAGTACCAAGTGGGTCAGATGTGATTCTTAAGTGGTTAAACAATTATGATAAAATACCTTGTATTAAAATGTATTAGGACTTACAAGAAACATATCACATTTAGTATCCGATAACATCTCGAATAGGATTTCCTTTAGTAGAAGAATACATGTGCTTATAAAAATATATCATAAATTCCTATCAGCTTCGACTCAAGTTTTCAATTCTTAGCTCTAAAAGAAAAATTCATTCGGACGTTTTAAGTTTCAATGTTAAATACATTAAAGAATTGGGAAATAACTTAGCAGGTCAGTGGAGGTTATTATGATCCTGGACGACTTTATGCAGAAAAGATACGTGAGGCACAAATTGAACACAAAAGACAGTTAGGACCAACATTGGCTTAAGCATCAAAATAGGGTTGCCAAAAAATAAAAAGGACATTACTTGGCTTCTCTGCAAGGATAAGGGAATAAAATAACTTTCTACATAAAAGTATGAACTAGAATAACAATTAAACAGTGTTGAACAGGGCTATGCTCTGTCCATTCTAAATGCTATGACCAAGCTAAGCAAGCAATTCTATTGAAACTTAAGGAATTTATCCAAAAAAAATCAATTGCCTCATAAAACAACTTCTATTTATTTGCAAACTAATCCTTTCTATTGAATTTGTTGGAGAAGCCTTGAGGAAACATCACTTAACTGTTTAAGTTAGCTGTGTATTTTGTAGTCACTCAGATGAAACCATCGACCATCCATCATAATTTCACTGGCAACTTGGAAAATGATATTCAATGGTGTCCTATCCATTCTAATTTCATTGGCAACTTGGAAAATGATATTAATTCTTTGCTTCAATTTTTTTAGTTACTCGTTCTAAAATTCATGTTTCATTGATTCCTCATTTTCTGGACTTTGTTATACAACCTTTAATTTTATAACCCATTTCATTTTATATGATTGATCTTTTCACAAAACTACCAGTTCAACGCAAATACCCGACAAAAGTTAGAACCACCACTTGATAATCCAAGAAAAATGAGAACCAGATTTATTGAGAGAGAGAAACATAAAAGCTGCAAAAGTTCATAACAACTTATTTATCCCTAAGACAAGACTACATGGCACACCAATCTTTTAAACTTGAATCGAAGCTGAACCAGCAATCCAATCTTTTAAACTTGACCACGGATGCTTCACATGTAAAAACTTGCAATCCTCAGAGGCCTTGGGATATAAGGATATCACTTTTATCGTTTCAAGAATCTGTTCTTCACTTGAAAGATCAAATCGCCTTGTAATCCTCACAGTGCTCAGAACTCGTGCATTATTCAATATAAATTTCATAATTGCAAAACAATCTTCGTTGAACGGAAAGCAACCCAAAGTGAACTCCTTCAGGTGTGATGAAAGACACAGAGGAACATTAAGACTTGGTTCAGGAGGGGCCCTAGAAGTAAGCTGACCAGTGACCACACAAATATTGTTAGAGAACTAATAAATTGAAGAACAATTATTTCACACACAAGTCAAGAAAATATCTACAAACCCGTAAAATTACAAGATTTTGAAGCTTAGGGAAATTTTGGAGGCAGTTCACTATCGCTGTCCACCAATAACCAGAACATTCCAGGTGTGTCAAATTGTCAAATGTTGGAAAATTATCAGCATCAGGCGACCACATAGCATGCTTGCGACCAGGTGACCATATTTTCTGCATCAGGAAAGACCAACATATACCCAAAAAATAACAGTATATGAAATATTTGAAAGAAAAATGAAACAATTTACGTATACAAATTCATTCATACCTGTAACTTTAGAAATGTAACATTAGACAAAGCTTTCACAGGCACTAGTGAGGGAGGAACAACAGCTAAGACCAAACGGTTAAACTTTTTAATCTCTTGCATCGGACCATAATTGTTTGTTTCGTCCAAATAACTCAGCATTAACATTTCAAGAAGTGCACATCCAGAAAGCAGCAATGCCAAGAAGTTTATATCTGGAAGTCTAACCGCCTCTAGGACTAGAACTTTAAGAGAAGGCAAACTCACACTAGAAAGGGTACCGAAGGTTACCCCATAGAATTTTAAAACCACAATGGTACTCCAATTTAAAATTCTAGAGGGCAACTTAGTGTTGAAGCTAGGTGGAATCCATATCTCAAGATGTTCCACTTTACTATTGATTAATGCATCAATCCAATTGTTAATCTTATCATTTGGCATGTAGAAATTCGAACAATTGAGACCAAAGATTTTGAGAAATTGAAAATCTCCTGAAATGAGGACATAATCAACATACTGGATGAAAGCTTCACGACGAGAAAATGTATCATTAATGACAATAGTAGAAAAAGAGTGCCCAAGTAGCCTCCATGTCTTGGACAATAAGCATGCAGCAACAGCCTGCCTGGGTGGCAGAAAAGACAGAATATGAAGAAGCAACGGGTCTTGTAAGCTACTGAGCCTGTCACACATTATTAATTGGCTTCCACTTCAATTGCTATCCTACATTGATTATTGAACAATGTTAAGCTAATCTCCAAGGGAGTAACGAAGAAAACAAACTTAGTTAAACTTGATCCTGTGGAGAAAATAATCAAACACCAAGTAATAAATTTTACTGTGCACTTGAAGCTATTTGGAAAACAATATGCAGAACAGTTCTTCATAGCACGCTATGGAAAATGATGGATTTGCCTGAAGATTGGAGAAAATTATTCATTAAACAGTTAAGAAAAGTTTAACTGACTTAGAATGAAACAGTAAGCACACTCTGGACCCAATCATTGCATCTCTAAGCTTTGTGTCCTTTATGCACACATCAAGCTCCTCATTCTCAGCAGCTAACCCCATACTTTATATTGTACCAAATACGAAAAAGTCTGTTTACTAATGTTATTAACATATGTATCTTATCATTTTTAAAAAGTTTCGCTGACCTTCTTGACAAATAAATAGTTGGAACGGATGGAGAAGTGAGAGTTACCACTACCCAGGCAAAAGATTTTCTGATGTTTGTATAAATTTAGTAACATAAGCTTTAGAACCCAGACAAACCGTGTAAGACAAGGGCTTTTACTTTGATCCTAAATATAAGACCCCAATCTACTTTGTCTCCCAAATTTATAATTTTAGAGTAGTTACAATGCACATAATTAGAAAGAGTATATCAGGCAAACTAACATACAAATAACTAATTTCACTAACTTCTTAAAATCCACAAATTAGTTATCAATCTCTGATATTAAGCACTAGGAGGAGTAAAAAAACTTCAAGTGCATACACATAATCATTTCCCATACAGAGACCAGCATTGGTTCGGTGATTTGGTAATGTAGAGCGGCTAAACATATTTCAAGAAAACATGGAAGAAGCAATAAAGAAGTTGTATGCCTCATGAACCTGAAATTACTTGTAGAGACTCTGGCAAATCGTAAACATTTCCGAAAGTCGGACAAATGTGATAGTAGTACCAGCAAAGGGCTGGCACAAGATAAATAAACCGATCACAAAATAAATCTATTGAAACTAAAATGATTATCATCTATCAAGAACGCAATGTAGGAATTCAAGAAGCATCATTTCGTTGCTTTACACACGAGGAAGTAAAAGAATGGCAATCGACGGCATTACCTGAGGAGGAGCTCCGATTTTCTTCACTTATTTGCTCTTTCCGGTTCGTCTCTTCCGAATCACTCTGTCTCCCAAAAATTTTCCGTCTGATCTGGTTCTCTCTTCAACACACTCTGCCTCTTTGATTCCCTTCTTTTCGTCTCTCGGGCGCTGACATAAAACTGTATAACCGAATTTTGAAATAATCCCACCCAAAACGTGAATAGGTAGTTGAAATTTTACTTTCTACCTTATCTTGTGAGCTTGAGACTTGAGAGGAATTTGTTTTGAGATTAAACATATAGCAATTCATGGCATTTGTTTTTTTTTTTATTTGAATCATGTATAATTTGTGAGGAGGATGGATATTTCATATCCGTGGGAATTAATATTTTCTTAAATATTACTTTCAAAATTAAATACGAATATTTTTATATATTTTTAAGAAAAGGGATTGAAAATGATTGAAAAATCTTCCATTTTAAAATATCTTCCTCAAAGATATAAAAGATCCCAATTCTTGCAGAAATATTTTATTTTACACATAATTAAATATTAATTGCACACGTTTATCATAGAATATACAAAGGTATAGAATATACACAGGTCCTTAAACAAATTGCAGCTACCTTTTAATATGTGAATTATTAAGTCTATAAAACAAAATTAATTTTGGAGAAATGCTGTAGAATCCTAACTCATCAAAAACATTTTCCTCTCCAAATCCCTCATACCAAATAGCCTCAAAAAAGAATGAGCAGGAGATGAAAATGGATGAATTTCTTTTCCTTTAGAAGTCTTCATCGTAACAATGGTTCTTCTAATACCAGTTACTTACCCAAAATAGTTATTAATCACCCCACTATTGTAGAATAGAAACAGTGTGGCACAAATGTCTACCATAGTAAAATGAATTTTAACCCAACTTTCAAATAATAACCATGGTATTATATATATATATATATTGTTCCGGTGTGGAACCAGATGTCCAGCCCAGCAGGCTGGTGGATTGATCTTGGATCAAATGGCCCTTCCGGAGTATCTATAATGGAGATATCCGGGAAGGCACTGGATCACAGTACACGATGAACTCCTCTCCAAAGGGGGGATGGGGGTAGTGTTCAGTGGGGATTGTGCACGGTGATATATCAAGTAATTAGGGTTGAGTTAGAACGTGTGCATCTTAGGGCTTGCCCCCTGTATTTATAGGGTGTTCCATGGTATCTTAACTGCATAATCTATCATATCCCTGGATTACGGATGTGATAGATTGCCCCATGATTGTAAGGGAATCCTGAGTCACCTGGCATGCTTTTACTGGGCCGGTCTCCAATTGGGTAGTGGATCCGGTCCGTAACATATATATATATATATATATACACACACACACACACACATATATACACTAACCATGGTAAAAAAAAAAACTTGTTCAACTAACTATTTGAAAATATCACAGTTGTAATACCCTAAAAACTCTAATTATCATAAATGATATATTTTGATAAATACTATATGATATATAGACAAAGGAGAGTATATTGTCTCAAATTTTGAATATTGTTTATTATAAATTTATTAGCAATTTCTCCTTGAAAATTAAGTAGACCAAGGTTTAATTCTTGAAATTTCTTTTAGGGATCATAAAATACCCTAAAAATTTCCATATTAGATTATGGTTCTTATATAACCAAAATAATCAAGAAAGTGTTATGAAAACACTTGAAATAACTTAAGGGAATTACCAACAATTAATGGGCTATTGAGCTTATATTAATTAAGATGATTATAAAATTCTTCAAAATTTATCAAGAGGCAAAAAGAGTATCAATTAGTAATGTCTTGATTTAAAAAGACTGATTATGAGACAAAGTTAGTTTTAAAATAAATCTCTAATGATAATAATCATCTAAGGGGGATATTAATGTTGGTGGGAGCCTTGCTGTCTCGCCTTGAAGAATGGTTAGTCTTCTTTCCGGCCTGTAATGTTAGTTCTCAATGTGTTTTGATGATTAATAACAATTGTAAACATGAAAGAATGATTTTTGTTAAGAATTGGTAAAACATGTTGTTTGCAATACAAAAACATTTGTCAGCTCCAAACTCGAGCTTGGGTCTCCAAACTCGAGCTTGCCCCTTACGTAAAGCAAACCAAGCTATTTTGCATTTTCTAAACTTGAGCTTGGTCCATAAACTTGAGCTTGAAGGTTTTCAAAAGTTTACTCATATTCGAGTAAGCTCGAGCTTGCACCGTAAGCTTGAGCTTACGAAGGTTTGAGGATTTTATCAAGTTACTCAAATTGCAAACTCAAGCTTATTAGTTTTAAGCTCAAGCTTGCCTCTTCCAGAGACTATTCTCACTAAGTTTACAAATATGTAAACTCGAGCTTGGAGTTACAAGCTCGAGCTTGCCTCTGGCAGAATCCTTTAAACTTGAGCTTACCATTTTCAATGTAGAGTTTGTCTTTTTCAAAGAATTTACAGATCATGTAAACTCGAGTTTAACGTTTCAAACTCGAGCTTGCATCGGCGAAACTTTTCAAAGTTTTCCTAAATAGCAAACTCAAGCTTACCTTTCTAAGCTCAAGCTTACATTTTGAGGATTAAAATTATTTTTGACATGAATAGTGTCAAACTCGAGCCTGCTCACTAATAGACTCGAGTTTGCATTTTGCTCAAAATGTTTTTCAAGATGGTTTCACGATAGTTTCCTTGACAAAGCTCTAAACTCGAGCTTAGATACGGAAACTCGAGCTTGGTATCTGAATAAAATTTCCAAACTCAAGTTTGCCTTTCAAAACTCAAGTTTGAGTCAACCATGTTTTTGAAATCACCTTGCTCGAACTTTTCAAAAACATCATGTATGATCTATATACTCCATATCATCAATCACTAATATTCCTAACTGTGTTTAATCAATTTGTTAGTGAGTTTTTGATGATCAAACAAGTGAATTTGTGCATAACTTTTTGATTTTATATTTTTGAAATGCACAAGTGTAAAATTTGTTTGGATTTCAATTCACACTATTTTGTGTGAATATATACAAATGTTTTTGAAAACATATCCATACTTTAATTGCATTCAAATGATGTTTCAAATTGGAAGTTAATATTGTATATTGAATGTTGGATATGCTTCAAATTTGTCAAGTTGAGTCTTTCCTATCATTCACATATTGACCTTTGGTATTCAATATGATGCTTGAACTCCTCATTCTTCATTCTATCATTAACCAAGTACCTCACAATATTGGGTATTGGATTTTTCAAGAAATGGTCAGATTTCGTTTTGCTTCCAGAAAAACCTCCCGAATTCCTTTTGCAAGCTTTATCTCGTCATCCTTTTTCATGAGAAAATTTGGTATATCCCTACCAAAGAAAAACTAGAAAAACCTCAAGTGTTTGGAAGGCACATTTTGAATCTCATGAGAATTAATATGGATGAAGGCTACGGCCAATCAAGGGCCCCTCCTCCTGTCTAGACCAACCGGATCAAGAGCCACTCACTCCAGAGTACAAGAAGCACGAGTGCTCCTCCTCCTCCTCCTCCTCGCCCTACTATGCCTTCCGATTTGGATGCAAGGATCAAAGAAATAGTTGACAAAGCTATTTCGATTTATCGAAGGAATCGGCGAGAAATGGGAAAATTGGTTTATGAAGTTAATCAGGGTCATAGTAATTTGGTGGATACTCAGGAAGGTTTCAATATAGGCCAGGAAGAGCTGAAAGAAGGTCAGGCAGAATTAAAGAAGGAAGTTAAAGACCTTAGTGGTCAGCTTGGAGATCACTCAGCAAGTATTTCCACTCTTCTGGTAACCATGATGAGTCTGAGTGACAAAATGGACCAAATTCTGAAAAATCAGTCCATAGCCGCTTCAAGTTACGGTTTGGGTGCATCTACTTGTTGAACCAAGTTCTACTTTGCCCAAAACAGCCTACGAACCCGCCTCACCCACCGAACCAAAGAACCTCCATTGAACCCGAGGCAAACACTCTCACCAATCAGCCCGAGCCTCCTCTCAACCGGACAACCCTTTACACCCCAGCTCCACCCTTGTTTGCGATGACAAAGGGGAGAAGAAAAGAAGTGAAGAGAGAAAAGAGAGCACTTTCATGATTCTTTTTGTTTTGCTCATGTTTCTTTTTGTTTTTGATCATTTCATTGTAGTTTTAACTTGGATTTTGTATATTTGCTTTTGAAACTCTACTTTAATGGATTGATCATTTCAGTTATATCATTGTTTGCTATTTCTTTGCTGAAACTGATATGATGTTTATATGTTTAAGAATTAAATTGTAATTTCAGCTGGTAAACTCGATATCTACTTGATCGAATTGTTTAACTTTGTTAAATCGAGTTTATCAAATTGAAATTTCAAAACCTCAAGTTTGAAAACATTTTACCAAAATCTCTTTCTCAATGCTCAAATGCTCAAATATGTTTTTGAAAAGAAACAAATGTTTACAAGTGTTGTCATCATCAAAAAGGGGAGAATGTTAGTTCTCAATGTGTTTTGATGATTAATAACAATTGTAAACATGAAAGAATGATTTTTGTTAAGAATTGGTAAAACATGTTGTTTGCAATACAAAAACATTTCTCAGCTCCAAACTCGAGCTTGGGTCTCCAAACTCGAGCTTGCCCTTACGAGAAAGCAAACCAAGCTATTTTGCATTTTCTAAACTTGAGCTTGGTCCATAAACTTGAGCTTGAAGGTTTTCAAAAGTTTACTCATATTCCGAGTAAGCTCGAGCTTGCACTGTAAGCTTGAGCTTACGAAGGTTTGAGGATTTTATCAAGTTACTCAAATTGCAAACTCAAGCTTATTAGTTTTAAGCTCAAGCTTGCCTCTTCCGGAGACTATTCTCACTAAGTTTACAAATATGTAAACTCGAGCTTGGAGTTACAAGCTCGAGCTTGCCTCAGCGCGTAATCCTTTAAACTTGAGCTTACCATTTTCAATGTAGAGTTTGTCTTTTTCAAAGAATTTACAGATCATGTAAACTCGAGTTTAACGTTTCAAACTCGAGCTTGCATCGCGAAACTTTTCAAAGTTTTCCTAAATAGCAAACTCAAGCTTACCTTTCTAAGCTCAAGCTTACATTTTGAGGATTAAAATTATTTTTGACATGAATAGTGTCAAACTCGAGCCCGCTCACTAATAGACTCGAGTTTGCATTTTGCTCAAAATGTTTTTCAAGATGGTTTCACGATAGTTTCCTTGACAAAGCTCTAAACTCGAGCTTAGATACGGAAACTCGAGCTTGGTATCTGAATAAAATTTCCAAACTCAAGTTTGCCTTTCAAAACTCAAGTTTGAGTCAACCATGTTTTTGAAATCACCTTGCTCGAACTTTTCAAAAACATCATGTATGATCTATATACTCCATATCATCAATCACTAATATTCCTAACTGTGTTTAATCAATTTGTTAGTGAGTTTTTGATGATCAAACAAGTGAATTTGTGCATAACTTTTTGATTTTATATTTTTGAAATGCACAAGTGTAAAATTTGTTTGGATTTCAATTCACACTATTTTGTGTGAATACATACAAATGTTTTTGAAAACATATCCATACTTTAATTGCATTCAAATGATGTTTCAAATTGGAAGTTAATATTGTATATTGAATGTTGGATATGCTTCAAATTTGTCAAGTTGAGTCTTTCCTATCATTCACATATTGACCTTTGGTATTCAATATGATGCTTGAACTCCTCATTCTTCATTCTCAATGAAGTTAGATCTTATATCTAACAAGTTGATTATCTATATGAGTCTCAAGCTTATCTCCGTAAAAGAATTCAATTTGTGAAAATCTTATGCTTATTGGATAAACTCTTATTGGTCAAGTTACTCAAATATACATTTATCTTCATCCATTTTCGAGTAACTATATTTATATTCTTGCCTTGAATATTCATATACTTCAAGACTCTATTCTAAAAGGCAAGATCATCTCTTAGACAATAGCAAAGTCATTGTGCTCATATATTTCGTTGTGCAAAGCATGTTTCAAAAATGCTTTACCATTATGACTTTTGCTCTTGGGAAAATTCTTCAACATGTTAACTTCAATGTTCAACATGTTCTCCAAAACTGAAGCATTCTGATATATTGACTTCCACCATGTTTAAAATGAACATTGTTTTCAAACTTGTTTCAAAAATGAATCTTTCATTCATGAAAATTTTGATTTCATAATGCATTATCATATTTTGAAAGAACATTCAAGATTTGAAACACTTTGCATATTTCATTATCCTCTTGAAAAAAAAAAATCTGATCTCGATTCATGAACTGTGAGTTGATAAATGCTTATCTTTATGGATAAGTTTTTCTATGCTCTTTGATCAAACTTACATGGATTTTATCAATGACATCTTTTCTGCATAAAGTGTATTTACAAATTGTCATTGAGACATAACATTCTTGATATCCATTTAGTTGTTACCCTATTTGATTCATTGGCTTGAATTTAATTGATTGGGTAAAACTATGTTTCGATCTTTGATTTTGATATACTCTTTACTCAAATATCATATGATTTAATTCTATAAGAGCTTAAGAGTTATCATGTCTAATCTTGTGTGGACTCAAGAATCATTGAGTACCAAAGGACACATATTTTTGCGGGAGTTGACCAAAATGTTCGTTGTTGAATACAAAGAACAAAGGCAAACAAGAATAGACCATCTCAAAGTGGCTATGTCTCGCAAATTCTCGTGACAATACCGAGTGACATCTCATAACTAGCAAGAGGCTTAAGAGCATACTCGCTTGATGAGAAGCTATGAGCAGAAACTAATTTCAAGATCCTATTCAAAGCTCATTTGGGATTTCTGATTCTAAGATGCATTCAAAGCCATTGGTGGGTGTAAAGACTCATCCTCCTGAAGTTCATCGCATGCGGGAGAGCCTCAATATTGATCACATCATCAGAAATTGGCTAGCCAGTGATGCATCTATGGATGATTATAACTTGAGTAATTACGATATTACTCAAGTGAGGTATTGTATTATGCAAATATCATAATCATGCTAGGCTAACTTGATTGTATTCATTTCATTTTATTTCAAGAATCTTAGTCTGAGCATAATCATTTATTTAAAATGATCCTTATGTTTTAAAACTCTTTTATCATCATAAAAAACATAAGTGATTTCTTCATACCAATTTCAAGTCCACCCATGTGTACTTGAAAGTTCTTAATTCTGAGATACCATGTTATGTTCATTGGAGTTAGATGAATTCCAGACCTCATAACACTTGGTATCACATCATTATTTGGTATCATTAAAGGGAGCTACAAATTGTTTTAATCATGCATTCATTAAGGGGAGCTTCACATTCTTATATGTTTTATACTTTAAAAGCTTATCTCCTTCATTTGTAGAAAATCCTTTTAAGCATACTCATCTCGCATTCACTATCTTCTATTAGTTTTGATGATGGGTTAATTTCATATTTGAAAATATCTTATATTTTCCTTTCATTATTTTTAAAATATCATTTGGAAAGGAATACTTCGATATTTGGTTGCACTAACAAATCTCTTTTGCAAACAAAGTTTTCCATTTGTAGCAGAAGATTTTGTTATGTGTTACAACTTTCCTTAATGCACTACAAGGAGAGACTATTAAATTAAGGAAGGATGATTTGATATTCAATCACATTGAAGCTAAGGAAGAGGAAAACCTCTTGAAGCCGCAGAGACATATTGAGTGAGAATAACTATATGAAGAAAAGGAAAAGGATGGAAATGATATCATGGAACAAGAAAGCAAGAAAATGGACTTCATCGATCATTCATCATTTGCGGAATCTTCATTAGCATTTCTAATCTCTATCTCTTTATATTCAATAGAAATTTTGCACATGTTGGATATCTCTATGTTTCAAGTGTGAAAGATCTCTTGAAAACCTCTCCAAATTTTATCAAATTTGTTTTCATAAAAACATTCCAAATTGCGTCATATTTAGAATGAAAACAATTTCAAATCCGGGAGAGAAAATCAGTTCCTTGATTCCTTATAATCTGGTTACATATTTGTCTCTATAAGCATTTCTTCTTTACTTCAACTTTTTGCTAATGACAAATAAGGGGAGAGAATGGCAAGAAAAATATGAGCATCTAATATATTTTCATATTCATACATATTTTTCTTATAATATTTGTCATCATCAAAAAGGGAGAATGTTGGTTATGATTAGTTTTGATGATGTCTTATATAGATGTCATTCTTAAGAGCAAAAAGGTTGCATACTACATTGATCTTCTACTTTGACTAATTCTTATATTAAATGTAGATGCAAAGTTTAATAATGAAGAATGATCAAGAAAGGAGACTCAAGAAAGAAAATTGGAAGTCTTCATGATCAAACAAAAGTTGGAATGAAGCTTCATCTTATTTGAGCTACAATGGACTACACATGAATAAGTGCTGTTGTGAACAAAAAGCCGACACAAGATATTCTGGAAGAAGTTCAGAATAGGATCGGCTTTCCGGATATTGAAGAAGGTAGAAGCTGCAGAGAATAATGAGCCCAAGTTAAATGATGAAGAATCATCAAGTTGGGAGATGAAAGAAGGAAGAACTTGCTGAATGGAATGAAGACATCATTATTCAAGTTCTAAGATTGATCCTAGAAGTCTTCACAATCAAATGGAAGTTGGAATAACTCAATTCAGAGTTAAAGTCAGCAACTATGAGGTTCTGGATGAGCAAACTCGAGCCTCCAAGTATTAAACTCAAGTTTACTACCTTGCTGAAGTAATTTGCCTTTCTGATATGTCCAAACTCGAGCTTAGCACTCTAAACTCGAGTCTATAAGTGTCTTCAGCAGCTTTGGTGTTTCTGGACTAGGCAAACTCGAGCTCATCAGTACAAACTCGAGTTTACAGCGGTGATCAACTCTGTTTCACGTTCAGCACAGACAACGTCTGGTAATTTGATGATATCTTTCAAACCAGAGATCCGATTGAGGTGAAACCAGTGGCATATGAAACTAGACTCCCAATGCGTCATTTTGATATAAAATTCAAGCCCAAAGGAGTTCAGTTCACGGAGTTATGAATTGTAGAAGTTGACAGATAAAACCACGCCACACAGAAAACCAAGCTTCAATGTTTTGAGTGTAACTCACAATCTAAAAATCCAATTGAGCTGAAATCAGTGGCATTGGAAAGTATACTCAAAGAGCTTTCCATCACGAGTTGAACCAACAAAAATGAAGTTCAGACCAGGGAGATATGGCCCTCGAAAGTGGACAAAGTTGCAAGCTCGCTGAACAAAGTCCAAAATCAGCCAGGCCAAGTTTACAAAGTTGCAAGCTCGAGCTTACAAGTAGCAAACTCGAGCTTACGGGTTACGAGAGGAAATGCTGATTTTGAAGAAGTCCAAACTCGAGCTTGAAGTTACAAGCTCGAGCTCAAGAGTTCCAGAGAAGAAATGAACTTTTGGAAAAAGCCAAACTCGAGCCTATAAGTGACCAAACTCGAGTTTAGCTCAGACAGAGAGCAAGGAGTCCCGATAAACACCCAAACTCGAGTCTATAAGTTATAAGCTCGAGCTTGAGACTTCCGAGGCAAAAATCCAAGTTCAAAAGAAGACCAAACTCGAGCTTACCTATATAAACTCGAGCTTGGAACTCGAACAGATTTACACATCTCGATTCAAGAAAATCACCATGATCGAAACATCATATCTCATCAAGAACATCCAGATGATTACTTAAATGATTTATACTACTTCTTAACATCATTTATATCATTTGTGTATAAGTTTCAGGTGATTAAAGTTTGAGATAACATCAATTTGACAGAAATCAAAATCTGTCAAGAGTATGGAGATGAACTTTGCTGCTGTTATTCAGAAACAACAAAGAAGGCAGAATTGAACGAGAAAACTGAAGAAGCAACGTTTAATGCTGAACGGTAATGTTCTTCAATGGATTTGAATGTCCAATATCTTTGATATGCTTTAACTTCAGACTTGAGAAGATTTGAATTTGCCTTAAAGTCAAATAAAGCAACTCCATGAGCCACTTGTATTATTTTATTATATCTTCTCAAACAAAGCAAATGGAAGATGACTGGAAAGAAGACTAACCATTCTTCAAGGCAGACAGCAAGGCTCCCACCAACAAAAGCTGAACATCATGAGAGACATTATTGAAGAGCCAAATATTCAAATCTGCAATTGTTCTCAACAGCTATATCTTAACAGCTATATTCCCAACAGCCATATTCTCAACAGCTATATTCTCCACGAATTCAAAGCACTCCAACAGTCATTAAGCTTCAACTAGCATAAATACCTAAAGATTTGAAGACTCTATACAGAACACAGAGTACACAGAGCAGAAAAACGCAGAGACACAAGCGACATCTTCAAGATGCTAATACTCGATTTTCATATCATTTACTCTCTGTTCTTAATGTTTACATAGCTTATCATAGAGAGTGAGATGACTTGTAATTGTGCTTCAGTGCTTATCCATCTACTTCTGAGAGAGAAGAGAGTTATTGTACACATCCTATCTGTGAGATACTCAAGATTGGGTAATCTTGAGTGGGAAACACATTGTGTTGATTACAGCTTGTAAGGGGAGTGAATCCTAGGGAGAGGATTACTTCGAGTACAGAGTGTGTGATCAAGCAAGTGTATTGATTACGGTTTGTAAGGGGAGTGAATCCTAGTGAGAGGATTACTCCAAGTACGAAACGTGTAATCAAGTTACAAGAAGATAGTGGATTGAAAATCTCAAGTGAAGCTTGGGATTTGGACGTAGGTCAAGGATTGGGCCGAACGGTATAAATCGGTTGCATATTCTCTTCCCTTATCTCTTATATTTCCAAGACATATACCGAATATCTATACATGTTTGAATGATGACTATTGCTTTATCAATCATTATTATTGTCATTCAAACTGCTTTCAATAAGTTGCGAAAAGTTTTTCAAAGTTCATAAAGTTTTAACAAACACCCAATTCACCCCCCCTCTTGGGTGATAGCCTGGTTTTTCAATTAATTCTTCATAAGAATGCTAATAGACATATGAGCTCGCACTAATTAAGATTAGTAGCAAACACATGTAATTACCTATTTAATCTATATGTTAGCTTAAATACAAGTGGTAGACGACAATGAAAATAAATACGTATTTAAGGGAATAAAATACTTCATATTCATTTAATTTGTGCCACAAAAACACAAACCAAGCTTGAAATAAATATTCCCTTGATATTGCCCAACTTGTACAATTAATATTAAGATTGTAAAAAGGCATTAAGAGATATTTAAAACCTTGCTTTAGTCATCTAATAATCCCAAAAACACTACACTAAGGAGGCTTAAGATAATAATCATAAAACATCATAAAATTATCATAATTAAGCATAGTCTTAATTTAATCATGAGAGGCAATTAAATGACATAGAAATACTTATTCCAATTAGAGAAAATTACCAACAACTATTGGGCAATTAAATTTGCAATAATTAAAGTAATTATGTTAATTTTCGTAATTAATTAATAATTAAATTAAAAAGGCATAATTAAGGAATGTAGGAGATTAATTAGTGATCAAAGGCTAATAAAAACTCAAGATTAGCATAAAAGAGATTTCTAATGATCATAATTAACATAGTAACCTAACAATTAAGCCTAATAACACCTAAAACACTATGTTATGAATATTAACTAAGATTAATTTAACTTCCCTAATTGAATATAAAGATGGCGAAAATTCTCTTTCAAAGGGCAAGATAATTGCACAAATTTTAAATCCTAAGAGCACATAATATATGAACAAATATCATCAATAGTAGTAGGATTTTTCCAAAACAAATTAAAGGCTTGGATTAAACCGGATAAAGCTAAATCCTAAGGTCTTAATTAACCCTCATAAGGTGTAATCCATGTGAATAAAGAGAACCAATAGGAGGCTTAGGTTGTCATTTATGAGAGACAATGAAAACACACATCTTTGAGCTAATGAAGAGATGAGGAACGGTTTTGATGAGTGTGTGTGTGTGTGTGTGTGTGTGTGTGTAAGAGTTGTGAGTCTAGTGTAAGAGAGAGAAAGTGTGTAATTCATTGAATTGTGAGTTAAAACCATAGGGATAAATTCAAGACACAAGTAAATGAGAATCTCTAGAGAATAAATTGTATCATGAGAAACTTTAATCATAGATCAAATAAAAGGATTTATTTTGAACAAGCATATTTTAAGCTTGGGATAGGTTGTCTTCAAAATCTTTTCCCCAACTTTTGTAATTAATCTTAAAATGATTAAAGGGCTAGTAGAGACTTCTAATGAAGCCATGATTTTTGAGATTAGAGTATTAAAGAGGAAAACTTGAATAAACTACAAGATAACCCCTAAAGTATATTTTTGTTTGGTTGTTAACCAAACTACCATTTTTCACCTAGTTACATGAACACTTGGTATAACTACAAATTGAAACAAACAAACTAAAAGAGCAAGGGGGAGAGGCATTGTTTGTTGCTTGATAAAAGATGAAGCAAAGTGTTTAATAATAAAATCAATCACATGGGATAATTGAGGGGACAAATTGGAAGAGCCAATTAAGTGTTCACATGAGCTCATAAATGAAATTGGACGAGAGAGAGAGAGAGAAAGAGAGAGAGAGAGAGAGAGAGGGGGGAGGGGGAGGGAGAGAGAGAGTTTAGATCATATGGTTGAAATTGAGGAAGAGGAAGTTCAAAATAATTGCAAGAATGCCATGACATTTCACTATAAATAGAGGCCTTTACTCTTCATAAAAACTCTAATTATCATAAATGGTATATTTTGATAAATACTACATTACAGTAAAAGGAGAATATATTGTCTCAAATTTTGGGATATTGTTTATTATAAATTTATGAGCAATTTGTCTTTGAGATTTAAATGGATCAAGTGTGAATCTTGAGATTTCATTTAGGGATCATAATATACCCTAATATAAATATTGAATTTTAGTAAATAAATACTAAAAATACAAAGGTGAATTTATAAATTGTATTTTTTTAATCAAAATTACACTTTGAAATTAATTAACTAATGGTTAATTATGTGACTACATATTAGGGTCTACAAAAGGTGATATTAAATCACATAAAATAATAACTATTTTAGATGATCTTAAGGCAAGAAAATGACACATAAAATAGTGATTAAATTATGACCAAAGGTTATGAAACTACTTTGTTATATTAAAGCAAATTAGCATATGCTAATTGACCAATGAGCTTTTATTAATTAAGATTAGTAGCTAATACTTGTAACTACCTATTAGGGTTATGTTTTAGCCTAAACACAGGAGGTAAATGGAAATAAAAATAAATAGATATTTAAGGGAATAAAATACTTAATATTCATTTAATTTGTGCCACAAAAACACAAAACAAGCTTAAAATAAATATTCCCTTGATTTTACCAAACATATACAATTAATATTAAGATTGTAAAAAGGCAATTAGAGAAAATTACCAACAACTATTGGGCAATTAAATTTGCAATAATTAAAGTAATTATGTTAATTTTCGTAATTAATTAATAATTAAATTAAAAATTCATAATTAATAAATATATGAGATTAATTAGTGATAAAATACTAATAAAAACCCAAGATTAGCATAAAGGGAACTTCTAATTATCCTAATTAATATAGTAACCTATCAAATTTGGACAATTTGGCCTAATAACCCCTAAAACACTATATTAGAAATATCAACCAAGATTAATTAATTCTCTCTTAAATCATATAAAAGTGGCGAAATTTACTAATTAGAGAGGCAAAATAATTGCACTAATTCTAAATCCTAAATCATTAACAAATATCATCAATAGTGTTTAGATTTTTCCAACACAAATCAAAGGTTTGGATTAAAACTAATAAAGCTAAATCCTAAGGCTTTAATTAAGTATCATAAAGTGTAATCCATGTGAAATTAGAATCAACCAATGGGAGGAATTCTTCTAGATGGATTAAGATATATGAAAACACAATATAAGAGAGAAAACAAGAGGGAGTACACAATTTTACACCCAAAAAAACTGAATAAATAACTTATGTAATTAATTAAATGAATAACTCGATAATCAAGCACATGCAAGTCTTAATTGTAATACCCTAAAAATCGTATTTATGATAAGTATCATATTTTAGTAAATAATACCTATTGGAAATAGGTGAATATGTGGTTTCAAATAATAAGTTATAATTATCTTATTTTCTAAGGTAATTTCTTTTGAAATTAGGGTGAATAAAGAGCTAAAATCCCTAAAATGAATTAATGGGGCATAAAATAGCCCGAGAATATTATGATAAATCCCAAGAGGCGTCAAATATTTATTAAAAGTTAGAAAGTATGTTGTCTCTAATTTTAGGAATTTTTGGGATTATTTCCCTTGGAAAATAATGAGGCAACAATTAAATATTATCTTGGGGATCATAAGTGACCCCATGATTTTTAATATTTTACGTGGGATATAAAATACCAATGTAAGTAAAATAGTTGCGAGAAATAATTTATCGTAATTAAGAAAATTATCAAAAATTAGTAAGTTGCTAATCGGTAATTAATGGGATAATATATGAAGATTAAGATATAAAGGTAAATTAATTAAAAAATACATATAATTAGAAAAATTCAAAGGGGCCGAAATTATTAATTTTTGTTGGAGAAAATAATAATAAAAAAATATCATGATATTTTGAATAAAATAATAATATAAAATGAGATATTTTGTAAAGAGCCAACAGGATATTTGAGAACAGATAGAAATAAAGTCCTAACTCAAAATATAGGAACTAAGTCAGTATCATCTGGACTTTTTCTAAACAAGTGAAATTTTATCTTGGAGTGAGTTATCTCCGAAGTCATTTCGAAACCAACGGGGTACTTAAGAGACAGGATAGGAGAGATAAAGGGCGAGATAGTACAAATGAGAACCCGTAGAAAAACAGACCGTTGTGACGAACCATGAATTAGGTTCCTTAGGTCAAGACAAATTATAAACCAGCGAATTATTATCCAGAAGCTGGTATTATCGGAAGTCATTTCCGTAACCGTTGGCGTTTGTTCGAAAATGTTCAGCAGACAACGAAATACCCTTAATGGAATCATAAATTTCATTAATCCACATATTTGTAAGGAGGAAGTATAGACCTTCAGAACTATGCTTCCGGATTTTTGAGATTCTCCAAGATTACACGATTCGGCCACTGAACTGGAAACTTGATCGATACCGGCCATAAAGTAGGAGCTTGACATCATGCATGACATCACATCCTTCTTCAAGAAAGAGGGGAGGAGGGCGGCCTTGAGCAAGGAAAGGAAAAGATGATGCCACCTAATGAAAGTGCAATCCGACGGCTGAGATTCGGTCAGATAAAGCATGAATAGTGTCACAGATTTCTTCTATAAATAGAACCACCCCTCTTCACTTCTTCTCCACCCCAAAACCGTGTTTAGAGAGAGGTTAGAGAGAAGGAGGAGCCCGGAGAAATTCTAGCGGAGCCCTAGGTAAGTTCTTCGGTCCCTAGTCTTAAGATTCGGTGTATTGTTCGGTAGATATAGTAGAAATGCTAGATTTATCTTTAATTTTTTAAGATAGTCTAGATATCATATTTAGGGGTAAATATGATAATATTTTTGAAAATATTATTGGGGGAGGAGATATGTCAAAATTCTGGAGAGATAGAGTTAAAATAGCGAAGCTCTGGCGAAATTCCGCCGATTAGGGGAGTCAGGGGCAAAATGGTAATTTGTACCTAAAATGCCTGTTATGCTTCTAAATGTTGTTAAATACTATCCTTATAGGATATTTGTTATAATCGTACCGCTGTTGTGCCATTGTCCGACCGCTGTTTCACCCGCTGTCAAAAATTATAGTTTTCCGTAAAAGTACCGTTTACAATCAACGAAGGTACGTTCGCGTACTATAACACTAACTCTGATATTTATGGTATACTTATATGTGATATGTGTGTTGTATGCATATTGGTGGTATGTTATTTGAGTGCATGGTGGTGTTAGAGGATAATTGAACATATGCATGCGCTGGGAACGGTACATCTGTATTCGCTGGGAGCGGTATATCCTGATTCGCTAGGAGCAGTATATCTGCATTCGCTGGGAGCGATACATTTAGAAGTGATTTATTTGTTGTGCTTATATATTGTATATGTAAATATGAGGTTAACCGTTACTTGGGGTCCGGTGCATTGGACCTCAGCTCTTAACATAGTGTCAGGTTCATGTGGACCGAGGACCGAGGAGAAAGGCAAGTAGGCCGCATAGAGACCCGGTGTACCACCCTTTGTCGGTACATCACTCTAACCCAGAGTCAACAAATCCATCGTCTTTACTTATATTGATATCAGACTCTGATAACCCTGATATCAGTCTCTGATAACTCTGATATCAGTCTCTGATAATTTTGATAATCGCCAGTTTGTACTGGACGGTAATTCCATCCTAACCCAGAGCTTATATATGGAGCTGGGCCACGTCAGATACAACTCTGAGACCAATGAGGTTGAGTACATGCAATATTTGACTCATGTAGAGAAACAACCGAAACAAAATTCCGTACCCGTTTCTGAGTAGACAGAATCAACGAAAGTCTGAATGAGGGAAATATGCGGGTGCCTGTTCGTTTGTAGTGTGAATGCTAGTGCGATAAAGTCTATGTGAAGTGTAGATACTAGTGCGATAAAGTCTGCAATTTACTATTCATTGTCTTCTTAAATCTAATGTTTTCCTTAATAAAGGAAAAGAATGAGTCATGGCAAATTTAAGAGGAACTGGGGTTCCCAGAGGCAGAGGCAGAGGCCGGGGCAGGGACCGTGGTGGAGGACGAGGTAGACAACCTCGGGTGAATCCAATACCAGACCAACCAGAGCAAAATGAGATGCAGGAGATGAGGGGAACTCACGAACTGAGGACTCTTGTTGATGAACTTCTGGAAGAAAGGCGGGAAAGACAAGCTAAGAGACAAATAGAGGATCGAAATGCTGAGGAAGAAGAAGAAAATGAGCAAAGTGACGTGCACACTGAGGAAGCTGAGGAATCTGACAGGTCACAGTCACCTCCTCGACGAGGAAGAGTAGTGGAGACCACACAACACTAGGTCACGCAATTTTCCAAGCTCAAGCCACCCGTTTTCCACGGGAAGAACGATTTGGCTGAGGATTGGTTGATGAGTCTCAACAAAATCTTTGAAGTCATGGACTGCCCGGATAATCGGAAGGCTCAACTAGCCATTTATAAACTCGAAGGTGATGCGCATAGATGGTGGAAAAGCGTAGCTACAACGTTGCGAACACGTTATTGCCCTCTCACTTGGGAGAAGTTCCTAGAGAAGTTCAACGAACAGTATTTGCCTCCCTCAACTCAAGTGATCAAGGAGGAGGAGTTTCTCCATATCAAACAAGGCCATGGCAAATCCTTTGACGACTACTTTGCCCGGTTCACCAATCTGTCTAGATACTTATCATACATAAAAAGTACTGACAACGAAAGCTGGAAGGCGAATAGGTTGATTTACGGGTTAAGGTATGAGATAAGGGAGAAGCTGGTATCTTAGCAGTATTCTGAAATGGCTCAAGCTTTGGAGTCTTGCCGATTGATTGCGCGGAACTTGAACGAATTGCGGAGGGCTAGACCTTCCAACAGTAGCAGTGCGGGTCGTAGCGAGGTCAACCGTGAAAATTCCTCGCGGAAGAGAGAGGCACCATGGAGTGACTACCAAAGAGAAAGTAAGAGGCCACTTCAGACTGGGCAGCAGTACAACCCTGGAATGTCGGGACCCCGATCGTGTTCAAATTACGGGAGATATCATCCTGGAGTTAGCTGTATTGGGGTACAGGTTTGCTTCGGATGTCGGAAGCCGGGACATATTATTTCGAACTGTCCAGAGAAAAATGCGGAAAGACAGGTTTGCTACATATGTCAAAAGCCTGGACACATCAGCATGCACTGTCCTGAAAAAGCTGCGGGGTTAAGACCACAGAACTCAGGCCGAATTTACGCAATAACCAGTGCTGTGGACAAAGAACTTCCGGAGAGGGTCCAAGGTACTATCTCAATTGAAAGGAATCTTCTCTAGGCAATATATGACGTAGGTATTAGCCATACGATTACGTGAATTACCTCCGTGACGTGTTCTATGTTTCTTAGTTACTACAACCGGACCGCGATCGTGTCATTTAGTAGGAGGTATCTTGTGTTTTCATGGTGTATGGGCACCATGGAAACTGTCACACCCGACATTCGTATAATAGAATTCATTAGAGTAAAATACTACGAATGTCACATCCTCTTCTTATAATGACATTCATCATAGTATTAAGATGGGTGTCTTCATAACTTCTTATTCTCACCAAAGTTCTTCTTGCTCTGCTTATCTTTTGGCCAACACAAGTATCCAAATCCTATAATATTTGAAGATGGGTCATTACTCAATTTAATCTTAATAGCAATATTAAGATTACGCTTACTAAACCGACCCATAATGCTTATCCTTTTTATTCACTTCAGTTGGTTATCCTGCATTATGTATTCTATATTCTTCCCGCAATTGTCTATCTAGCCCTTCAAGTCTTATTCAAAAATTCCAAATTAAGGCTAGTTGTAATTTGCTCAAAAACGTGATTAATTTCAGACTTGATAGAATTTCAGCTTCCAATTTCTCTAGGAACTTAGAAAAAGCATATCTCGGTCTGGAAAACTCGGAATCCAATGGTTCAAGTTCCTAATAGAAGTTCTGTAAATCTATATTATAAGAAAAATAACCCACTGACCAAATGATAACTTAATAATTCCCAGAATTTCGAATTGTAGAGACCACTTAAATCTGCAAACTGGATTTTTCAGAATTTCATGTCCAACTTTAAAAATTCACAACTGGGTCTAGGAAGCTCTGATTGAGGTGGTTCAAATTTCTAATTAAACTCTTGTTAGTCTAGTTTACAGGAAAAATTATTATCACCTAATTTAACCTCGTCATTAATACAGTTTTTACAAAGAATGTTACTGACTAACTCTGAAAAACAGTTTTCGTTCAGCTTTCATATCTGTCTTAGAAAATTTGTAACTCCTTGTATACGCCTCTGATTCATGTGTTCTTTGGCTCATATTAAACCTTATTATGTGTACTTAGTGTACACAAAATTTCAAGGTCATACAAGGTCATCTAATCTAGTTTTTTCCTTGCTGTAACGTCACTGTTTCTGCTGCAAAATTCCAATTTCCAGAAAATACAGCAACTTCATTCTTTATGTTCAACAATTCATTTTGGCTTCCTTAAGCCTTCTCATTCTACAACTTGACTCCAAAGGTTCTAAACAAAGGTTGTAGGTTCAGATTATTCTCCCAAACAGAACCACATAACACGTAGAATCAATGCAAAACCTATGTTCAGTTTCGGTGCATGCAGAAACTTTACAGAACTTTGAAGAAAACTCCAACATTGACATGCATGCAACCATTTAAGAGTCCTCTTTAATCCTATAGTAGTTCTTATGGTTATCCAAACTGTTCATATGTAAACACATGCCAAAATTTCCTCTGTTTCAACTCCATAAAACAGAGAAAACATACAGGACCAAACCAACACACCTAAGCTTCAAACGCAGAGAACAAGGTTGAGAAAGATTACCTTGTACGAACTCAAGTTTGCTGCAATGTTCAGAACTTCCTTTGCCTTCTCCTTCTCCAATCTCGCTTTCTCTCTCGGGCTCTCTATGTTGTGTCCAAACGAGTGATTAAAATGAGAGGAGGAAATGGGTATTAGCGGAATATAAATGGTGATGCAGGTGGTGAGGTGAGCTGTCGAAAGGAAATAGGGAGAGAGGGATGATGCGGCGGAAACACAATGGAAGGAGAGTGAGCATTTGTTTGACTGTGGTTTGTCTTACTTTTTTATAGTAGTTTATGTTTGGAGATCTATCTCTGTCCATCACTACAACGTCACACCAAGGTTATATTAGTACTCTTTTTACAATATGCTCCAAGTTTAAAAAGACTTAGGACCTAACTCCGTTAATCAAACAATTTGGCCAAGTAGGTGTCTATCGTAGAAGTCTCGCCGAATTCACGGGGACTGATTGACAACCACGTAGACTAGCCCTGCCTTCGGCACCAAACTGTTTGAGATAACCTTGTTAAATTCATGCTAGAATGAATGCTCTGATACAAAAAATATAACACCCCAATTTTCAAAAGCAGAATGCATTTTTTTCATCAGAGTAGTGCATTAGAGCAAGTAAAAGAGTGAGTAACTGATATATCATTAATTGCGGCGTATTTTTCTGTTCATAAAGAATGGTTCATTTATCGGTTATTATAACGATACATATCTAAACATCTTTTGCCGGGTCTTCAAGCGTGCTGTTCACTCTGCTTACTCTTGTCTTCAGTCCTTGGTTCTTTGGACCCTGAAGCTATAGTAAGAGCTGAGGTCCAATCCCCATCGGACCTCAGCTAACGGTTAACCTCATACTCATGTAAAACAATGTATGTATGACATATATTCATGACATTACAACAGTAATCAACACATAAGCACATAGCAGATGTAAGATTAATATATTAACAATATATATCACATGTAAAGTTATCTATACAATTCCCATGTATAGTCATCTGCACCTCACCGTGCCACGATGGCCTATCATGTCCTCAGCACTAGGAAAACATCTTTACGGCGTTATCAAGCCTATAACCCGTGTATAAAGCCGAATGTATATGTAGTGATCTAAGCCTCATAAACTTAGTCACGGTGCATGACCCAAGACAGAGTCCCGTCCATGACTTTATGAAAGTATCTATCACATATAAGTATATAATAAGCATCAGAGTTAGTGTTATAGTACGCGTCCGTACCTTAGCTCGTTCGGATAGCGGTACGCTTGCTTGGTCGGTACGTCTCCCGATTTTCCCGGATATCCTATAATAGTATTATCACATTATTAGCTCGTAAATAATATCGTAGGAGATATTCTAGCCACTACCGGCCCTTTTTACCCTTGGTGGATTTATTATTCCAATTATTCTCCCTTTATTTTTCAAAAACGTTAATTTCAGCATTTCGGCCAAATTTTACGATAACTTTGAAAAATCATAACTAATTCTAGAAAAATCGAAACGAGGATCAGTAATATTCCTTGGAATCCTTAGGATGTCTAATTTGGAGGAAAAATACTGGTTTTTACCCAGAATCATCGGTCAAAATGTAGTTTTTACCCAGAAAAACGTAGCCTTTCTTTGAGAATTTTTATCTTCTTGCAAAAAATTCAACATAACACACTCTTGGTATATTTGGAAAGCCCTATATGTCTACTTCAACCATGAAAAATTTCAAATTTAATTAGCTTCATCTTTGACAGAAATTTATGGCGTTTTTACTACTGACTACAGAAATCGCTAACCGACAAAATTTCGCCGAGTTTCGCTACTTTGATCTTCAACTTACAAAAAATTTGATCCAATATATTTTCCATCAAATTTTCGAAATAAACACATTTTTAACCATAAAAACATGAAATCAAAATTATATTGAAAGATTAAAGATCAAACCAACATTTATTCTAACAACTATAAGAACTCAAAGCTAAAACTCAAGAACTAGGGAACTTACCCTTGAAGAACTTCCTCCTTCTTGCTTCCCACTAGCTCTCATTTTCTCTCTCTCTTTAGAAAATCACCTCTTGGGGTTGATTTTTGTGTGAAGTATAATGAAATCTAAGCCCTCTTATTTATACTAAAATGTCATGGCACTCTTGGTAAATTCCTTGAACTTTCTCATCTTGATTTTGAACCATAGAATCTAGGTTAAATGATAAGATTGCATCTCACCCTTTGCTTCATCTTTTTCATTCTTCAACCCTCCCCCAAACCATGCTTATTCTTTCTCTCTCTTTCTCCTTATTTTCTTCAACTTGTTCACCAAGTTATTTACACATGTGCATTTGACTTTTTGTCCCAACTTGTTTACCAAGTTATGTTAAATATCTAGAGCTTTATTCTTCCTCTCCAAGTTACATCTGAGCCGTTGCATAACCCCTTCCCCATTCCTCTTGAATTGTGTTTTCATTATCTCACATAATTCATGCCTTTAGCTCTTATTGGTTCTTGAATTATTACTTGGATTTAGATTTTTAATTATGTAATTAGTTTAGTCCTTTCGATTTAGCTTTATTAAATCTTGCTTTGGTAGACTTTTATCTTATATCACATGTGCTCTTATCTTATATTATTGCTTAATATTTGCCCCTTTATTATTATTGAATTTTCGCCACATATTAAATCTTAGGGGATGATAATTTAATCCAAGTCATTATCTTAGTATAGTGTTTTAGATGTTGTTAGGCTTAATTGTAATAGTGTGATTGATTATCAAATTAATTACGATCTCTATAAATTCATTCGACACTAATATTAAACCTTTATTGGTTTTTAATTAAGCCAAAATATTCCAAGTTTGTTGATTAATAATCGCCACTAGATTAATTATGATTTCTAATAATTCAATTTAAGCTAAGATTGACCCCTTGTTGGTCCTTGATCTTTAGTTAAGTCAAAACATTCATATTTGATTACTTTTAATATGTCTTTTAACTATTTATGAAAATTAATTCAATTATTGTAAATTTAATTGTCCAACAATTATTGACAATTTCTTTTAATTTGTTTGGGTATTCTAATAACATTTTATGGACCTTTAGAAATAAATAGGAACTATGATTCAATGTGATAATTGTAGGGTATTTTATGATCCCTAGTTGAAACTTAGAATTTTAACTTTGATCTATTAAATTTCAAACCAAAAATCAAAATAAATGAATCTCTATATTAAAGACAATATATTCTCTTTTATTTGCCACATATGAATTAACAAATTATTGTATTTCAAGTAAGAATTTTATGGTAGATGAGGAGCCTAATTTTTTTGTAATCATTTTGAAGCCCTTTGCAACTAATCTCAATTAGTGTAAGTTAAATTGTTTATTTATTGTTGCTACTTCCCCTTAATTAACTTAAGTGTTTCCATAGCATTTCTCTTGCTTATTTATCCATAAACATTTATTATTTTATGTGATAATTTTATCCCACCCTTGTTGAAGTATTTTCATAACCTTTGATTTATTCATTTCTAAGAGAAAGTTCTCTAAATTAATCTAAATAAGATACTAAATTTTGAGACCACATATTCACATATTTTTAATAGGTATTACTCATCAAAATATAGTGGTGATGAGAATTAGAAATTTTAGGGTATTACATGTAGCCATTTTTAAACTTGAGTATTTTGATTGTCCCCAAACACACAAAGACTATTAAGAATAGTAAAAGCTATATTGACAACAAAATTTTCAAACCCGAAGCCATTTTCAAAATTGAGTATTTTCATTGTCCCAAAATGTACAAAGGTTATTAACAAGAGTAAAAGCTAGATTGACAACATGAAATGCTATTTTGAGAACAAAATTTTCAAACCTGGAGCCATTTCAAAAACACCGTATTTTGATTGTCCCCAAATGCACGAGGCCATTAACAACAATAAAAGCTAGATTGACAACATGAAATGCTTTTTGACAACAAAATTTTTAAACTTGGAGCCAATTTTAAACTTGAGTATTTTGATTGTCCCCAAACGCATAGAGGCCATTAACAACAGTAAAAGCTATATTGACAACATGAAATGCTATTTTGACAACAAAATTTTCAAACATGGAGCTATTTTCAAAATTGAGTATTTTAATTGCCCCTAAACGTGCAGAGGCTAGTAACAACAAGTAAAAGTGAGATTGACAACATGAAATGCTATTTTGAAAACAAAATTTTCAAACCTGGAGCCATATTTAAACTTGAGCATTTTGATTGTCCCCAACCACACAGAGGCTTTAACAACATTAAAAGTCATATTGACAACATGAAATGCTATTTTGGCAACAAAATCTTCAAATCTAGAGCCATTTTTAAACTTTAGTATATTGATTGTCCCCAAACGCACACAGGTCTTTTAAAAAACAGTAAAAGCCATACTGTCAAAAGGAAATGTTATTTTGACAAAAAAAATTTGTAACCTAGAGCCATTTTGAAACTTGAGTATTTTGATTGTCCCCAAATGCACAGAAGGTGTTAACAACAAGTAATAGTTATTTTGACAACATGAAAAGCTATTTTGCCAGTACCTTCAGAGAATGTTGACAACTATATCAGCTTAGGTTGAGAAGTGAATATCATATCAAAATATTAAGTTGTATGAGTGAGTGGCTATTTGCACTTACTCATTTAACTTAATATCATATCATTGCAAAATATCATATATAGTTTCATGTCCATGTGTATACTGTAATTACAATACCTTATCCACCCATAAAAATACAAAAATGTGTTACAAAAAGTCACTAATACTAGGTGTATATAGACACATAATGACTAAAAAAGCAACTATCAAAAGCATGTACATCTTGTTTTCAACTGGGATTTGGATTTTTGCATGTCTTCAATGTGTGTCCAGCGCAACCTCATGACATCTCCCACAATGATAAAGCTTCTTGTCTTGAAATTGTGATTCAAAATTTTACAATAAAACTACAAGTCTATTTATTCGTCTATATGACAATAAAATTGCTCCTCTCCTCCGTTTGGCTTCCTATCTCCATCTTTATCTATAGTTTTGTATTGTTCGGCATATTCTTGTTACTTGAAAATTAACATCGGTAGTACTGTTAATGCTTGCGTTTACAAAATAAAGCTTCTGTCAATTGTATCCTTGAAATTCAATTGCACAACGTAACAGCCACTAAGCTATTACCTTGATTAATAGGTATTTTCACAAGGTCCTATGCTTATTTTGATAACAGCATGAGCCTATTTTGACAACATAAACAAAGAATGTTGACAACTATATCAGCCTAGGTTGAGAAGTGAATATCATATCAAATTAAATATTATGTGACATCCAAATATTAAGTTTTAGATACAATCAGTCTTCATGTAATAATTACAAAAACATTGTCATCAATACAATAACCCTAGACACAATTGCAATTGCAAAAAAAACAAGTGGTTAATAGAACGAATGTGTGGTGCCCGAGAAACCTTGTTTTTTAATCAGTGTGCTTAGACTGCTTGCCAGACAATCCTCCTGAGTGTTTGCCCTATTTATAGTGCCATTAACGTACGTTAGGTGACTTCGTAAACAACAATTCAAACGAAAAAAATTCAAATATGTAATACCTAAGGCGCAGACTGAAAAATATTTTAAGGGCCCGTTTGGATGGGCTTTTAAAAAAAATTCTTTTTTTGTAGTGCTTTTTTTTAAGCTCCAAATTGGAGCTTTAAAAAAAAGCAGCATTTTAGCATTTTTTTTTGTGACTTTTGCTTTTTAAAAAAAATATCATCTAAACACATAAATTAATAAAAACAACATTTTTTTTGCATTAAAAAAGCCCATCCAAACGGGCTCTAAGGCCATGTTGAATCAATATATGTTTAAAACCTGTTATTTCTAACACCCCATTTTCAAAAGCGGAATATGTTTTTTCTTTTTTCATCAGAGTGGAGCATCGGAGCAATAGAGTATCTGATAAAACATTGATAACCTCCTGTTTGTAAACGATATTAATAGTAATACAGTACTATTTGAGGATTGTCATAACAACGGTACATATTCAAAAAGAAAATATCTGACCGGGCCTCACGCGTGCTGCTTACCCTTGTCTTCCGCTCTCAGTCCTCCCGACCCTGAAGCTATTGTAAGAGCTGAGGTCCAATGCCCATCGGACCTTAGGTAACGGTGAACCTCATGCTTAAGTAATACAGTATACGTATGACAGATATTCATAACACAACAGCAGCAGTCAATACAAAAGCATACAGCAGAAGTAAGATCAATCAATAACAATACAATCACATGTAAAGTTAACTAGTCTGCACCACTCATGCCATGATAGCATATCGTGTCCATAGCGCTAGGAAAACTTAACAGTATTATCAAAACCATAACCTGTGTACGCTGAATGTGTATGTAGTGATCAAAGCCCCACAAACTTAGTCACGGTGCATGTCCAAGACAGAGTCCCGTCCATGTCTTTATGAAAGTATCTATCACATATAAGCATACAATAAGCATCAGAGTCAGTTTTACAGTACGTGTTCGTACCTTCGTCGGTGTGGATAGTGGTATATCTACCTGCTCGGTATGACCTCGGACTTTCTCGGATATCCTATCACAATATTTTTGCATTATTCTCTTATAAATAATATTCTAAGAGATATTCTAGCCATTATTGACCTTTTTACCCCTGGTGGATTTACTATCCAAATTTTACCCTTTTTCTTTAAAAAAATGATGATTTCAGCATTTCGGGCCAAACTTTCGCTAATTTGAAAAAAAAAACACATTTAATTCTACACAAATCAAAACGAGGATCCGTAAAATTCCTCATAATCTTTAAGATATCTACTTTTGAGGAAAAATTTCTATTTGTTCCCGAACTTAAGAACAATTCCCAGTTTTCACGTGTTCATACCTTGCCCAGAATTTTCCCCAAAATTCGTAGCCTATTTTCAACAATTTTTTATCTTCTTGCACAAAATTCAGAATGACACACTCTAGGTATATTTGAAAATCTCTATATGTCTACTTTAATTATAAAAAAATTCATAATTAATTAACTTCATCTTCAACATAAAATTAGGTCGTTTTCATGGCTGGCTTTAAGAAACTTTTACAAAAAAATTTGGCCAGAACTTCATTACTTTGATGTTTTAGCTTCCAAAATTTTGCTATATAACCTTTTTCATCATTTTTTTTTGAAATGGAGCCTTTTCTAACCATAAAAACATGAAAATAAAATTACTCTAGCATATTTAAGATCAAAGCAACATCTATCTATGAATTTAAAAGATTTTAACTCAAGAACTCACCTTGCAAATGCTCTAACTCCTTCAAGCTACTTCTCACTCACCCTCACTTCTCTCTAATTTCATATTGCTCTTGCTTGTTTTGGTGTGAAAATGAAGTGATCCCAAGCCTCCTATTTATAGGAGAAAATTGGGGACACAAATGGAAATTAATTTGCTCAAGTTTCATCTTAACCTTTGGTTCAAAAGAACACTTTTTGAAACTTAATCTCCACACCCCATAGCTTGGTCGACATGTATCATCCAATCAGCCCTTTATTGTATTTTTGTTTTAATTAGTTAATTAATAAAAGCCACCCATGTGCTTCTTATTACATAATACATTAAATCAAAATATCCTCCATTATGTATGTGCCGACATGCCTCTATTATTCAGCTATTTATTGTATAATTCATTGAAAAAAACAATTAACTCCTTTCCTTTCTCAAAATCGTATCCTCTTCCATTTTGTTGACTTTAATTACACCATGTGTTTGATTCAAAATAATATCTAGATTTTTACAACTTCATTCTTCCCCTCAAACCTATGTAAAACTGTCCCCCCTTGCCTCTTGCTTTTGTGTTTCTTTGTCTCAAAATATCCCATGTTCAAAGTCTCCCATTGATCCATAATTTATTACAAGGATTAAGCTTAATTTGTGTGATTAATTAAGGCCATTAGATTTAGCCTACGATGGCAACCAACGTACTTATAGTTATCAATATTCCAATCGGAGAAAAATATTTGGAAGAGTTGACGAAAGCCCAAAGGGAGATACCTGTTGACCGTGGGACCACGAGGACCTAGAAGAAGGAATAGGAACGGATAAAATGGAAAGACCAGAGGAAATGGGGAAGACGGATTGGGTGGGCCCAGAGTGGCACCACCTAGCTCCCTCAATTGTCACAAAATAACTTGGAGAGCAAGAAAGACAAAAGTCAACAAAAAGTCAACCGTGGGCCCCGCTGACAGGATAAAAAGGGAATAAGTCAGATAAATTGGGAGAAATAGGATAAAGACCAAGGGATCTGAAATGTGGGGCTCAGGATTTGTCACTTAGGCTTAGGAAAAGTCTAGAAAGCTTGGGGAAAAAATCAAGGGTAATCATTGAGCCCGGGCCAAAATTGGTATTTTCCATAAATTTCGGGCCAAAGTAGGTAATTTTCCAAAATGTAAAGAAAATATCAAGATTATTGTGGAAGAGAAGGCGCCACATGGCAGAAATCTAGGAACCTACGGAATTCTCTAGAGTTGCTTGGAGAAGAGGAAAAGGGAAATCAGTGCAAAAGTCAAACCGCGGGTCCCACATGCAAAGAAAAAGGGCAAAAAGGGAATAAATGTGAAAAAATTAATTGGACCAGGTATGTGGGCCCAAAATGGCGTGCCATATGTCCTCTGGACAGACCAAGACATGTGGGAAAAAGTTGGTAATTATTAAAAAGTTCTGGGCCACAATTGCAATTTTTGAAAGTTTTGGGCCAAAACAGGTAATTGCCCCAAAAGCATGAAAATATCTAGATATTTATGGAGTGTGATGCGCCACTTGGAGCTGTTGGAGTCCTCTGGATTTTTCTAGATTTACTTGGGAATTAAGCCAAAAGTCAAATACATTTTAGACTGTAATTTACGCCTGTTAGCTCTAATTTTACCGGATCAAGATCTACCTTTATAAAAATGTATTAGGCTTTTCATTTTCACCCCTAAAGGGGTGAAAAATTCCATAGGGCAGGGAGAGATTTTAGCAACCACAATATCCAAGCTTCAAGATCCAAGATTTCAAGAACATCCACCGATTTGCCGATTTAAGGTAACATCGAAAAACCTTATCTCCTTGAGTTTTTGATCAAGTATTTTCGTGCAAAAGGTTGGTGCTTGGTGTTAGGGTTGGATTTTTGTGTTTTTAAGGTCTTCAATGGTTCTGGAAAATATTTTGTAAGGGGTAAAGTCATAGCTTAAGTTTCCGAAGTCGAAAACACCGAAAAACCCTTAAACTAAGCTTATGTTCAATTCTGGAATTCTGGCAGTACGTTTTCAACTGGGTTCTAAAAATAGAAACTGAACTTGAAATAATCTTAAATTTTCTAGGTAGAAATTAAACATCATAAGGTTCACCGTGATGTATACTTTTGTATGATTTGGACGTTTCTACTAGGAGATAAAAAATTTCCAAGTTGGTACAAGTGCAACAGGTCGAATCTGGACCAGGAGTTGTAAAACAGGGTATAAGTAAACATACGTGTACTTTTAGGGTCTGAATATATTTTTCCAGAAAAATAGACATCGTAATTGTTTAAAGGGCATTGGTTTCATGTGAAAATTAGTTTTTTGGAATTTTCGAAACATATCGTGGGACTTGTCTTCACAAGGCGGTCCTGCGGATTGTGCCAGAGGCAGAACATACATGTCAGATTGATGTACCTAAGGCAGAATTATTTCCTTTACTTTTCTGATTGTGATTTTCTGCATACATATTGTATCTGAGTCTAACAGTTACTCTGGGGTTTAATTTTGAACTCCAGACCGTTGCGAAGATACAAGAGTGAGGAAGTAGTGACCGGAGACATAAGAAGGTAGGGCAGGATACATCGGGATTAAGAGATAGGGAATGCCCTATCACTTTTTGTATTGTAATATTTTGGGATGACTGTAATGATTAATACTTCGCTTGGATGACTGTACCTTAACCCTTCGGGAACTTTATTTTCTGAATATTTAGTTTTACCAGTACAGTAGATTGTCCAAACTGGTGGAATGCTCCATTGCGCTCACTCTAATACATGTTAAATAGACCTAATAATGAAAGAACGGTAACTAAGTAAAGGAATCCCTCTAAATCGCCACCCGAAAGGGTGAGGCTGGTAGGGGTGTAACATTTGTGGTATCAAAGCCTAGTTTGGACGGTACTAGTAAAAGGTACATAGTTAAGGGTACAGATGTAATTTCTGGACAAATGGAACATAAAGGACATATACCCAAAAAAAGGAGGTTGGGCCCCAGTAAGATGAGACTCTTGTGCTAGAAAAGTAGCACAGAGTTTGGGTTCTGGTACTAACCTTGGGTCCTTTGATATGGAAATCAGGGGTCAAATCCCACAACAAAATTAGGAGGGAAGTGTTTGGAAAAGTTGATACCTGGTGCTTCTTGGAAGGTAAATTGAAAGTGGAGCTTAATCACCAAGAGGGGGGTGAATTGGGGATTTTAAAACTTTTTCGGATACCTCTGTTTTTTTAACACTAAAAATAGAGATGAGATAAGATAAGAGTCGACGAGCAAGACACAAGAATTTATAATGGTTCGGTCCAATCCCTTGACCTACGTCTAGTCCCCATACTCTTTGGGATTTCACTATCTTTCAAATAATTACACACTCTGTAACGAAGGATGTCCACTCCACTCCCCCTTACAAGTTGCAATTAATACACCCACACTTAAGGTTCCACAACCTTAAGATTAACAATATGAATGAAATAAATAAGTGTTTAAAGACTCCTAACGAGTAGATAAAATAAACACTGAAGAACAAGATATCCGAAGATATTAATGTAGTAGTTGAAACAACAAATGAATTCTGAACTCTAATAAATTGCACAGCGTTTCGGTGGTTGTCCGAATTCAATGCTTTTACTATTTATAGATGATTCCATTAATGACCGTTGGAGTAGATTTGGGAATCAACCGTTGGGACTCATTAAGATAGCCGTTGTGAGTCATAAATATATCTGTTGCTCTGTTTCTTCGTAGCGTTCGGAGGTTGGTGAATAAACTTTGTTGACATTCCTTATTCCTTTTGCCCATTGAGACATGAGAAGAGTATTAATTGGAAACTTTTGAATTACTTTCCCGAGGCTCAGATACCCATATTTTTCTTTCATGCTTTGTACCTGGCTCGCATTAAATGCGTCTGACAACTGGTTTGCTTTTACTCAAAATCTGAGTTAATGTTGGTTATAGTCATCTGAAACTCACTTAGCAAACTGGTCAAGGTAGATTAAGAATAGTAACAAAGAATGATATGAAGAATACAGATGATGATCCACGAAATCACAATCTCAAGATGAATATTTAAAATAACAGAGACTGGATTGCCTCAAGGCAAAGTTTTAGCTGCCTCGAGTTAATCAATTGGAATTATTCAAACTGAGTTTTCCAGATGAGATATTAACTTGAGGTTCATCCTTTATTAACTCGAGTTACTTAACTTGAGGTACCATTCTTGCAGCCTCGAGTTAAATCACACAACCAGAATATTTCAATATTTTACCAGACTCGAGGTTCATGAATATAGACTCAAGGTTCAAGACTCGAGACAATAATTAAGAAGGCTCGAGTTAAATCTCTTGGGATGGATATTGATTTAACATAGTCTAACTCGAGGTTCATCGTTCTTTAACTCGAGTCATCTGACTCGAGGTAGGTGTTTCGTAGACTCGAGGTAATCCATGGAACGATTATTCTTCTCTGAAGGAGTGAGACTCGAGGCTACATATTTCTTGACTCGAGGTACTAAACTCGAGGTACATTTATGCTGACTAGAGGCAAATTGTATTCATTCAACTTCATTTTCAAAGACTAACTCGAGGTAGAGATTGCCTTACCTCGAGGTAGCAAACTTCGAGGTACAATTTCTGAGGCTCGAGTTATTTTGCAATTTCTAAATGTGTTTTAAAATGAGTTGACTCGAGACTGCAGAATTGCCTCAAGTTTTTGTGACACCAAACGAAAATAGCTGATAGCAATGTGTTTTTCCCAAATCTGTGTTTTTCTGCTTCTTGGTTAAATCTAGTTATCATCAAAACAACTATGAGAACTAACATAAATGACTTGTACTAGTATGAGTACCCAAGAACAAGATGGGCACTCGGAAGTTAAGCGTACTTAGACCAGGGAAATCTCTGGATGAGTGACCCCTGGGAAGTATTATAGGAGTTTGAGATTCATTGACTTAAGACTTTAGTATTTTAAGTTTAGACTTATAGTGATCCGTAGAGATGCTATGAGGATGTTAGGATATGATTAAGACTAGGCTTGAATCTGATCTTAAATGTGAATGAGATTGAACTAAGGTCCTAGTACCTGAGAGTAGGAATCATGTGAATATTGATTGATACTGAATTGTTTGGGTATGGTTGAGGTCTGACGATTGACCTTGAGTTAATAGAATGATATTAGGATATACCCCTATGATATTAATGATTGAGATAGAATTAGAATCTCATGAATAGTGTTGATATTAATTGAATTTTTTGAGGTTTAGACTAGGAAGATGAATTATGATCCTAGTTTCTATGTTGGGTATTGTTGAGGAAATATGATTTCTTAGTCCAACTGATGTTGAGGTACTAGGAGTCAATCGTGAATCTGACGATTATTGATTTGAGGTTATTTGAGGATAGTGACTAAATGCTATAGGTTACGAACCTTGATGATCATGGTATGATTATTGGGTATGCTTGAGGTTTTAGAATTAGGTTGATGAACCTAATAATCAGATTTGATAATGAGAGATTGTTTAGGCATTTGATTGATTTGAATGCATTAAGGCATAGTACCCAAGTGTATGAGGTATTTGGAGGTTACTAGCTGCTAGGGAATGATTTTAATCTCATGATATTCCCTTAGAAAGAACAATTGAGAATAGGAACCTTGATTTTGATTGATTGATGTTATTTGAGGTATGTTTGAGGATATTACCTATTTGATTTGGGGTATTTTGAGGCTGTTAGTTGCTGTTTCAGCATAGGGAAAGATCTTGAATATAGAATGTTCCCTAAGAAGTGTTTGATTGAGAATTGGTTGATAGCTAGAACCTCGATAACCACAGGTTTCGGTCTCATGATTATGATCGATAGCTGTAGATATGATAGTGGTTAGTGGATTCCCGGAAAGATGTGGATTAAATACCTATTACAGGAAGTTGAATATGTGACTATGCCTGGACCTGGATTATTATTGGAAGATCATATACTAAATGACCCCAAATGAGGATTATGTGATGCGATATCAAGGTATTGTCATGGGGTGACTAAGTATCCTATGGATGGCTTGAGTAGCCGAAAATAAAGATTGTAACTAGAGTGATGACCTTCTATGCCAATTGTATGGTTCCTGGTGTGTTTGAAAATTTAATTTTGAACTTACCAATGCACCTGCTATGTTTGTGGAATTTTTGAAGTTGCACTCTCCAAACTAAATTTTCGAATGAAATGTTTTTCAGAACTTGAGAACAGTTTGAAGTGGTTGTTTTTGAACCATGTTGTCTCATAGACAGGGTCTTGATGGGACCCCGTTTTGGAATCAGTTTTTGAACCAAGTTTAAAAATTAAATTGTGAACCATGTTTATGGTGGGCGCAGTACGGAACTGGAAGATTCCAGAAACTGTTGTGCTAAGTTTGCTGGATCTTGCTAGATGATTTGAAAATGTTTTGAAACCCCTGGCCATTGTTGAAATTGAAAATGTTTTCAAATCGTTTGCCATTGTTGAAAGTTTTGAGGGGATTAGTTTTTGAGAAGCAGACACTTGCCCCAGCAGTGTAGGCACCCAATCTGAGTAGTTTCGCCCTGTAGGGGCTTGTGTTTTGCCTTATCGGGCTGGCACCCTCGCAGGTGGTTGGAGTGAGGCTCCTGGACTGAGGTCCTTTTTCCCAGGTAAGGGATTCCGGTGGGTGGCCTGATATTGTATGTTCCAGTATGGACACTGGGTCCCTGGAGGGGACGAAAACTCTCCCATATTGGCCGACAAGCGCGTTGCCACTTCGGTGGTAGGTATTGAAAGGGTTGGGGTGTGCCGCTGTACCAAAAGGTGGGAATGGTGGCGAGAGCTTCAAAATGTTAAAATGTGAAATGAATAATCCCACTCAAGAATGTGTGCCGGTAGTAAATATTTTCTGAAAATAACCCGCCAATAATTTGTTTTATAAAAATTTGAACTGGCAACGATTGAATTTGAAAATATGAAAATATTGTCTTGTGAAAATGTACTGCGACCGCAAAGATTTTCAAATGTGTGAAAATGTGAAATTTAAAGTATGAGACAACATAGTAAATGGTGACATGATTGGCAACAACACCATTTTGTTGAGGGGTCCTAGGAGCAGAAAAATTGTGGAATATCCCATGAGCTCCACAGAATTCTTCAAAAGCACGATTATCGAATTCTCCACCATGATCAGTCCTTATACATGAAATAGAGATACCTTTCTCGTTTTGGACCTTTTTGGCAAAAACAACAAACTGATCAAAAGTTTCATCCTTCGATGATAAAAATATAGTCCAACAAAATCTTGAGAAATCATCAACAATAACTAAGGTATAAAGATTTCCACCAAGGCTTCTTACTCTAGCAGCCCAACTAAATCCGTATGAAGTAGTTGAAGAGGTGCATTAGATGAAATCTCATTTTTGGATTTGAAAGATGATTTAGTGTGTTTACCTTTCGACAAGCATCACATATCATATAATTTTAAAACTAAGTTTTGGTAAACCAATGACTAAATCCTTTGTCTGTAACTTGTCAAGTTGAAACATATTGACATGAGCTAAACGTTTGTGCCAAAGCCAACTTTCTCCCAACTTACTGATAAAACAATTTTCAGAAGAAAGTCTATTGAAATTGTTAGAGATGTTTAGAGTATAGCAGTTACCATCTCTAGGGGCCATAAATAAGGCTTTTGATTTGATATTGGTTAAGGTGGATCATCCTTGCTAACAATCAAGCACTCCTCTGAGTCAAAGATGACCAGGTTGCCTTTGTCTGTACTTTGACTCACATTGAGGAGGTTATGACACAGACCTTCTACAAGGTAGACGTCCTTGACTTGAGGTCCATTGTTGTTGCCAACCTCGCAATTCCAGCAATCCTTAGGATTGATTTCCACCAAAAGTCACGGTGCCACCATTCTTGGTCTTGAGAGTAGCAAATTTAGTATGATCTCCCGTCATGTGTCTAGAGCATCCACTATCAATATACCACTTGTTGGATTTTGATGCTCTAAGACAAACCTCATCATTGTTGTCATGTTGCTCTTCTTCCTCAGCAACTAAGCATATATTTTCTTTTTCTTCCTCATCAGCTTCATCTTCATCTGATGAGCTGTCACCCCAAATGGCTGAGACATATGCTTTCTTTTTGAATCGGTTGAATTTCTTCTTTTCTTGATCCTTGTTATTCAGCTGGGGACACTCAGACTTGATATGGCCTGGCTTCTCACATTCGTAGCATATGATCGACTTTTTTGTCTCATTGCTGGATCCACCTTTGTGAAACTTCTTGAATCTTTGATCCTTCCGATAGAATCGTTTAAACTTTCAAACGATCATGCCAAGCTCCTTTTCTTCTTCGTCTTCTTCATCATCATCATTGGTCTCTTTTGCTTCTTTGATAGCCTTAAGAGCTAAGCCTTTGCTCTTACTATGAATTTCATCAAGTCCCTTTCTGAACTTGATCTTTCCCTCATATTCTGATAGGCTACCAAACAAGGCTGCTACTGATTCCATTGACGCGCCATGAGCTTCTTCGATGGCAATAACCTTAGCTTCCCACTCTTTGCTGAGAATATTCAAGACCTTTCTGACTTGAACTGGTTCATCGTAGAATTTTCCCAATGCAGCAAGTTGGTTGATCATATGAGTGAATCTAAGATGGAACTCACCAATTGATTTTCCTGACTTCATACGAAGAAGATCATACTAAGTCATAAGAGTGTTAACTCTATTTTCTATGACTCCCGTGGTTCCGTCGTGAGCCATTTCCAATGCGTCCCATATTGCCTTAGCAGAAGTTTTTGAGCATACTCTAAAATATTCATTTTGACTTAGAGCACTCTGGAGCATGAGAATAGCCTTGCTGTTAAGAACAACCAGCTTCTTGTCATTCTCATCGTATTCCTCTTCGAGCTTTGGAGTTCTCACTTCATCTTCAGTAGTTGATGGAACATAATCTCCTCTTTCAAATACTCTCCAGAGACCGAACTCAGAGGCCATTACGAAGACTTTGAACTTGCTTTTCCATAATGAGTAATGCTCTCCAGTAAATCCTGGTGGTCGGTTGATCGAGGCTCCGTCAGATAGAATTCCTTCCATACCAATCCTTCTCGAACTCTCGAAGCAATTCTCTCTCTAGAACTTGCTCACCCTTACAAGTTGTAATCAAATGTCCCAATCTCAGTGTCCCAATACTTTGAGATTCTTACAAGAATGGATAATCAATGAAAAACTCTCTAAAAGAGTAGAATAATAATCACTGAAGCTTAATATATCCGAAGATATTCTCTCTGTGTGTAGAAACTATAAATGCTCTTAAATGCTAATTGAATGCACAGCGTTTCGGTAGTTGGAGACTTGAATGCTTCTCCTATTTATAGGTTGGTAGCATTGATGACCGTTGAGAAGAATTTAATGAGCCGTTGTGAGTAATCAATATATCTGTTGTAATCCTTTGCTCGTTTCCTCGTATTCTTCCGACATTCGACCGTTATTCTTCATAGACATTCTTTATCCGATTTGTTCGTTGAGAGACGTGAGAATGTTATCTGGGAAGATACCGAAATGCTTTTTGTATGTCCAGAGGATTATTTCTTCTTTTAGCTTCGAAGTCTGGAAACACATTTAATGCTTCTAACACACATTTGCTTTTTGTGATTTCAAGTTTAAAAACATGTTAAAAGTATCTGAAATACACTAGCAAATTGATTAAACTTGGTTAGGAATAACAATAATCAACTACATAAGATACCCAAGCCTTAATCAGATGAAAGTCAGTATGCGTAGAAGAACATATTCAAATCTGATATATAACTCGAGTTCTACTTAGTTTAATAAATGTGCGCATGAAGAACAGAACTGGAGTTATCATGAATAACTTAAGTTGGCTAACTCGAGTTACTACGCCCAACTCGAGTTCCTTTGAAAATCAATTATTCAGAAAATTCTTCTAATTGGTATAACTTGAGTTATAGGAAAAACATGAGTTGTCCAACTTGAGTTATCCGGGTATCTCGAGTTTCTTTTGAAATTTAAATGAAACAGAAAGTTTCCGCAGAAAACATAACTTGAGTTATCTCAGTAACTGGAGTTGTCCAACTCGAGTTACACTGACTAACTCGAGTTGCCTTTGGTTTTAAATCATTCAGAAAACTTTCGCAAAAGATGTAACTTGAGTTATACAAATAACTTGAGTTATGTAACTCGAGTTATTCTCTATAACTCGAGTTTTTCTAATGTTGAAATCGCACGAAGGCTTTTGGCAATTCGATAACTCGAGTTCATGCTTGTAACTCGAGTTATATTAGATACTCAAATTCTGATATCGCGAAGGAACTTTTGGAACCTGAAGTACAACCCATAACTTGAGTTTTTTAGTGACAACTCGAGCTAACCTTCACTTGATCTGATTTTTCTTAAGTGTAAAACTTGAGTTATGATAAGCAACTTGAGTTATGTAACTTGAGTTGTTTTCAACAACTTGAGTTACTGATTTTCAAAATCATTTTACAAGAAACTTAAGTGCAATTTGACTAAACTTAAAACTTCACAAATTAACCCATTGATTATTACAATTGTTAGACATCATCAAAACACATAGAGAACTAACATTCTCCCTTTTGATGATGACAACACTTGTAAATTTTGCAAGTTATATCATAAACAATATCAGAAACAACACATTTGCATTTAATGACAGTGAATATCATAAACAATATCAGAAACAACACATTTGCATTTAATGACAGTGAATATCAAAATATTTAAGAGTTTGTCTAGTAAGCTCATAAACATAGAGATAAGCTAGCTACTTGCACATATTACAAAATACATAGACTATCACAGTGCAAATGTAAACTATATAGCAAAAACATGTAAACTTTAAACTCTTCATTTCTTCACTTTCTCCCCCCCTTTGTCATCAGGAAAAATGGGAGGAGTTGGAGTCAGAGATGCACGGGGCTTGGAGAATAGGTAGTGGTGAGTACAGAGCAAGAGATAGAGAAGGAGGTAAAGTGAGAGTTAAGGATGAGGAGGTTTTGGGAGAGTATCTGGGAGTGGAGGATGAGGAGGTTTAAGGATGAGGAGGTTTAGGTGGTGGTAAGGAGGAACCAAAAGAATGCTCATCAAAGAGATCTGCTGTGTCTCCAGAAGAAGAATAGGAAGGAGTAAGTGGGGGAGTAGGTAGGATAACAGTAGGTGAAGCTGAGGAGATGAAAGGAACAGAAATAGGTGGAGTGGATAGAATGGGTGTGGCTTCAGGATGAGGTGGAGATGAGTGGGGAGTAGGAAGAATAGGAGTGGCTTCAAAATAAGGTGGAGATGTATGGGGAGTAGGCAGAATAGGAGTGGCTTCAGGATGAGGTGGAGATGTATGGGGAGTAGGCAGAATAGGAGTAGAAGAGGGTGGAATAGATGAAGTGTGAGGTGGTGAAAGATGAACTAGAGAGGTAATGGGAGAGTATCTGGGAGTGGGAATAGGGGAGTGTTTGGGATAAATGTTTACCCCTGGGGAACCAACATGGTCAAGCTTCAAGAGCATATCGAGCTTGGAATCCAGGAGTCGATATAGTCCATGCATATTCTCAAACCTTTGTCCAATGTCTTCAAAATGCCCTTCTATATTCTCAAGTCTGTCATCTATGGAGTCTACTTTGTCTTCTGTAGAGGAGACCTTCTCGACCAACTTCCCAATTTCTGATTCAAGTTTCTCAGATAGCTCATAGTATTGAGCTGTCATAGGGGTCTGAAATGTCCCAAAGGTCTCTTACATAGCTTTGAGCACTATGTTTTGGATCTCAACATTGAGACTTGAGGACTGAGGAACATACTGAGACTGAGATAGTGCAGGGGATGATTGAGCTTCAGTGTGTCTAGAAATAGAGGTTCTGGAGGCTCTGGATCGAGAAGGTGCTCTGGATTGTCCTGAACCCTCATGGAAGGACAAATTCATGTAATTTAAATGTGTTTGCCCAAACATCTTTGGCTTGACTGGTTTTTCGTGAAGCTCAAGGTACCAAATCTTATTGGTGTATAGAATTAGAGACACCAAGTTTGGGAAAGGAATGGTGGACTTTGGAGTGGATGACAGAAATATGAATCTCTTCATCTCTTGATAAACTCAGTGGCCTATATTAAAAGGTACTTTGGCTATCAATGAAGCAAAAAGGGCATAGTCTGTGGAATTGAAATGAGTATAGTTTTCCCCTTTTTGGACCAGGTTTCTAGAATATATATACCACAGAGCCCTATGGACAGGAGGCATATCAACAGGAGAAAAGTTTAGATGACCCTCATAGACTTTGTCAGGTCTAAGAATTTTGAAAAACTTTTCTTTATCGTAACTGAATTTGGGCACAGGTGGAGGATTTTGAATGAACAACAGTGAATTGATTATGTCAGAGGAAATAGTGATGGATTTTCCTCTAACAGATGTAACACATTTATCCTCAATAAGTACACCCTTCCTACCAACTACATTAGCCATAGTCATGTTATAATACAATTGTTTGACTAAGGTAGGTGAATATGCAGTGTTGATGGCCAGGAGATTTCTAAATTGGTTTAACCAAGGAGACAAGTCAAGATTGCACTGCTCCTTTAGTTTAACCAAGTCCACATACACTGTGGGACAAAAGCTACGAGAAGAATATTTATCTTGGAAATCTAGGAGTTGGGCACTAGTCATAGGAGTGGGATTACAGATAAATTCATGACTTGGAGGCTTAACCAGATTAGGAGGATTGAATACATAGGTTTGAGCTTGCGATACCTTTGGATCAGAATCACCCACACTGGGACCACCTTGATCCTTTGAACCAGAAGCTACTGCTTTGGAGTGAGTTTGAGCTTTTGAACTCTGAGCTTCAGTAGCAATGGAGACTCGTTTCTTTTGCTTGTGAGGAGCAACGACCACTTCCTTGTCTTTACGAGCAACAGCCACAGGGTCGATCTCTTTTCGACTAGGAACTTCAGAAGGTTCTTGAAGTTTCAACTTCTTCGGTCTCTTTGCGGGAGATTCTTCAATCGACGGATTCTGAAGCTTGGACGAAGGTTTCCTCTTCCTCGATGGTCTTGTGAGAGGAGGAGGTGTTGAAGATTTGGTGGGTGCATACTCTGAGGAGGAATCTTTCTGGGTTTTAAAAGTTTTCGACACCTTGGGAGCCATTTCGGAGGATTTGGGAAGGAGAGTCGGAGAAGGAACCCGAGTTAGGGTTTGAGAGTCGTAAGAAATGAAAAGTCCGGATTCGACAGATATATATATGACAGCAAAGCAACTCGAGTTTTAATGTGTAACTCGAGTTGTATGTGAAGAATATTAACACTGAGTGTCGAAAATCATACCTGGAACTCGAGTTTTTACTGATAACTCGAGTTGTGTAACTCGAGTGGCCCACAACAACTCGAGTTCTTTACTGAGCTTTTCGATTCTGTATGCTTCTGTAAGATAACTCAAGTTGATTAAAAACAAATAACTCGAGTTACATCAGCAACCATGTCTTTGACAGAAGCGAATATGCAGGAAAGTTTTCTCAAATATCATTGTATACTCCTGCAAAAACAATCTATAGACACTTCGAAGCTTAAGTTAGTAACTTTTAAATCATCAAAACATATAACTAACATTGTTTGGAAAGAATTAACTTACAATTCATTGGGATTTACCATTCCCAATTCTCTCCTTATGAATGTGAACTGCTCTTTGGCCAGAGGTTTGGTGAAAATATCAGCAAGTTGCAGATGTGTTGGGATGAACATCACTTTAACATCCTTTTTCTGAACATGATCTCTTATGAAGTGATGTCTCACATCAATGTGCTTGGTCCGAGTATGTTGAACTGGATTCTTAGCCAAGCTTATAGTACTTGTATTATCACAGAGGATTGGAATCTCCTTCAAGTTGATTCCCAAGTCTGATAATTGTTGCTTGAGCCAGAGGACTTGAGCACAACAACTTGATGCAGCTACATATTCGGCTTCAGTTGAAGACACTGCCACACTTGTCTGCTTCTTGCTGAACCATGAAACAAGTGAACCCCCAAAGAACTCACATTGTCCACTTGTACTTTTCCTATCAGTCTTATAGCTTTGCATGGTGCGAGTGCGAATATGCAACTAGAAATTCTTGTTGACCTTTTGGGAACCAAAGACCCAATTCTTTTGTGTTTGAAAGGTAGCGAAAGATCCTTTTAACATGTTCTGCATGTGACTCTTTTGAAGCTGATTGGAATCTTGCGCACATTCCTACACTGAATTGAATGTCTGGTCTGCTGGCGGTTAAATACAACAAGGAACCAATCATTCCTCTATACTTAGTTATGTTGAAATCTTTGCCCTTTTCTTCATCACCATCCAGAGAAGCTATTAAACTCATTGGGGTGTCTGCACCATTGCAATTTTCCAGACCAAACTTCTTGGGCAAATCACAGAGATATTTTGTTTGAGAGATGAATATTCCATCCTTCCGTTGTTTGATTTGCAAGCCAAGAAAGTAGTTCAATTCCCCCATCATAGACATTTCAAATTCTCCCTGCATTTTCTTGGAAAATTCTTCACAAAGAGAGTCATTAGTAGCACCAAATATAATATCATCAACATATATTTGGACAATTAGAATTTCATTAAGCGTATTACTCTTTATGAAGAGAGTTGTGTCAGCTTTGCCTCTAATAAAACCTTGATCAAGAAGGAATTTACTTAATCGCTCATACCAAGCTCTAGGAGCTTGTTTAAGGCCATATAGGGCCTTCTTGAGACGATATACATGATCTGGATGATGATCATTTTCAAAGCCGGGAGGTTGTTCTACATAAAATTCTTCTTGAATAAAACCATTTAGAAACGCACTTTTTACATCCATTTGATATAGTTTAAAACCTTTAACACATGCAAAGGCAAGAAGAACCCTTATAGCTTCCAATCTTGCTACTGGAGCATAAGTTTCTTCATAATCAATTCCTTCTTCTTGATTATAGCCTTTAGCAACCAATCTTGCCTTATTTCGGACAATGATTGCTGATTCATCTCGTTTGTTCTTGAATACCCATTTAGTGCCAATGACCGGATGGTCCTTAGGCCTAGGTACCAAATCCCAAACTTGATTTCTATCAAACTGATGTAACTCCTTTTGCACTGCTATCACCCAATCATTGTCTGAAAGGGCTTCGTCAATCTTAGAGGGTTCAATATGAGATATGAATGCAGAAAATGTTACATCATTTAAAGTGCTATTTCTGGTTCTAACTCCTTCATTCACATCACCTATAACTTGATCCAAGGGATGATTCCTAATGAATCTCCAAGCTTTATTTGTGAATGAGAATCATTTTCAGAAGTATTTTCAAAAACATCTTCAGAGTTTTCAAGAGAGGCAGGGGTAGTTTTTGAAAAGAACTGATTTCTATAAACATTTTCTTCCTCATCATCCAAAGGTTTTTCAAATTTGGCTTCACTAAACACAACATGGATAGACTCTTTCTTGATGCGAGTACGAGTATTGAAAACTCTATAAGCTTTACTTCTATTAGAGTAGCCAAGAAATATACCTTCATCAGACTTTGAGTCAAACTTACCCAAATTATCCTTACCATTATTGTGCACAAAGCACTTTCATCCAAAGATGTGTAGATGGCTAAGATTTGGCTTTCTTTCTTTATACAGCTCATAGGTTGTCTTCTTAAGTTTCTTCCGGATGTATGCATGGTTTGATATGTAAACATTTGTACTCATTGCATCGCGAGAAGACTTGAGAAGTTTGATTCTCATTCAACATTGCTCTTGCCATTTCAGTGAGAACTCGATTCTTTCTCTCCACAACACCATTTTGTTGAGGGGTCCTAGGAGCATAAACATTGTGGTCTATCCCATGAACTCCACAGAATTCTTCAAAAGCATGATTATCGAATTCTCCACCATGATCAGTCCTTATACCTAAAATAGAGATACCTTTCTCATTTTGGACCTTTTTGGCGAAAACAACAAACTGATCAAAAGTTTCATCCTTCGATGATAAAAATATAGTCCAACAAAATCTTGAGAAATCATCAACAATAACTAAGGTATAAAGATTTCAACCAAGGCTTCTTACTCTAGCAGGCCCAACTAAATCCATATGAAGTAGTTGAAGAGTGCGTTAGATGAAATCTCATTTTTGGATTTGAAAGATGATTTAGTCTCATTTACCTTTTCGACAAGCATAACATATCATATCATTTTTAAAACTAAGTTTTGGTAAACCAATGAATAAATCCTTTGTCTGTAACTTGTCAAGTTGAAACATATTGACATGAGCTAAACGCTTGTGCCAAAGCCAACTTTCTCCCAAGTTACTGATAAAACAATTTTCAGAAGAAAGTCTATTGAAATTGTTAGAGAGGTTTAGAGTATAGCAGTTACCATCTCTAGGGGCCCTAAATAAGGCTTTTGATTTGATATTGGTTAAGGGTGGATCATCCTTGCTAACAATCAAGCACTCCTCTGAGTCGAAGATGACCAGGTTGCCTTTGTCTGTACTTTGACTCACATTGAGGACGTTATGACACAGACCTTCTACAAGGTAGACGTCCTTGACTTGAGGTCCATTGTTGTTTCCAACCTCACCAATTCCAACAATCCTTCCGGATTGATTTCCACCAAAAGTCACAGTGCCACCATTCTTGGTCTTGAGAGTAGCAAATTTAGTATGATCTCCCGTCATGTGTCTAGAGCATCCACTATCAATATACCACTTGTTGGATTTTGATGCTCTCAGACAAACCTCATCATTGTTGTCATGTTGCTCTTCTTCCTCAGCAACTAAGCATATATTTGCTTTTTCTTCCTCATCAGCTTCATCTTCATCTGATGAGCTGTCACCCCAAATGGCTGAGACATATGCTTTCTTTTTGAACCGGTTGAATTTCTTCTTTTCTTGATCCTTGTTATTCAGCTGGGGACACTCAGACTTGATATGGCCTGGCTTCTCACATTCGTAGCATATGATCGACTTTTTTGTCTCATTGCTGGATCCACCTTTGTGAAACTTCTTGAATCTTTGATCCTTCCGATAGAATCGTTTAAACTTTCGAACGATCATGCCAAGCTCCTTTTCTTCTTTCGTCTTCTTCATCATCATCATTGGTCTCTTTTGCTTCTTTGATAGCCTTAAGAGCTAAGCCTTTGCTCTTACTATGAATTTCATCAAGTCCCTTTCTGAACTTGATCTTTCCCTCATATTCTGATAGGCTACCAAACAAGGCTGCTACCGATTCCATTGACGTGCCATGAGCTTCTTCGATGGCAGTAACCTTAGCTTCCCACTCCTTGCTGAGAATATTCAAGACCTTTCTGACTTGAACTGGTTCATCGTAGAATTTTCCCAATGCAGCAAGTTGGTTGATCATATGAGTGAATCTAAGATGGAACTCACCAATTGATTCTCCGACTTCATACGAAGAAGATCATACTCGATCATAAGAGTGTTAACTCTATTTTCTATGACTCCCGTGGTTCCGTCGTGAGCCATTTCCAATGCGTCCCATATTACCTTAGCAGAAGTTTTTTATCATACTCTAAAATATTCATTTTGACTTAGAGCACTCTGGAGCATGAGAATAGCCTTGCTGTTAAGAACAACTAGCTTCTTGTCATTCTCATCGTATTCCTCTTCGAGCTTTGGAGTTCTCACTCCATCTTCAGTAGTTGATGGAACATAATCTCCTCTTTCAAATACTCTCCAGAGACCGAACTCAGAGGCCATTACGAAGACTTTGAACTTGCTTTTCCATAATGAGTAATGCTCTCCAGTAAATCCTCGTGGTCGGTTGATCGAGGCTCCGTCAGGTAGAATTCCTTCCATACCAATCCTTCTCGAGATGTTAATCTCTTCAGAGAAGACCTGCTCTGATACCAAATGAAAGAAGGAATATCACCAAGAGGGGGGTGAATTGGGGGTATAAAATTTTCTCACGAAAGTACTCTGTTAACCGAATGTGAAACAGAGATAAACAGAGTAAGGATAAGAGAGATTGAACACAACGAATTTATCCTGGTTCGGTCTAACTCCTTGACCTACGTCCAGTCCCTAGACTCTCCGGGATTTTCACTAACTTCAAATGATTACACACTCTGTAACTCTCGAAGCAATTCTCTCTCTAGAACTTGCTCCCCCTTACAAGTTGTAATCAAATGTCCCAATCTCAGAGTCCCAATACTTTGAGATTCTTACAAGAATGGATAATCAATGAAAAACTCTCTAAAAGAGTAGAATAATAATCACTGAAGCTTAATATATCCGAAGATATTCTCTCTGTGTGTAGAAACTATAAATGCTCTTAAATGCTAATTGAATGCACAGCGTTTCGGTAGTTGGAGACTTGAATGCTTCTCCTATTTATAGGTTGGTAGCATTGATGACCGTTGAGAAGAATTTAATGAGCCGTTGTGAGTAATCAATATATCCATTGTAATCCCTTGCTCGTTTCCTCGTATTCTTCCGACACTCGACCGTTATTCTTCATAGACATTCTTTATCCGATTTGTCCGTTGAGAGACAGTGAGAATGTTATCTAGGAAGAGGCCGAAATGCTTTTTGTATGTCCAGAGGATTATTTCTTCTTTTAGCTTCGAAGTCTGGAAACGCATTTAATGCTTCTGACACACATTTGCTTTTTGTGATTTCAAGTTTAAAAACATGTTAAAAGTATCTGAAATACACTAGCAAACTGATTAAACTTGGTTAGGAATAACAATAATCAACTACATAAGATACCCAAGCCTTAATCAGATGAAAGTCAAAATGCGCAGAAGAACATATTCGAATCTGATATATAACTCGAGTTTCATCACATAACTCGAGTTCTACTTAGTTTAATAAATGTGCGCATGAAGAACAGAACTGGAGTTTTCATGAACAACTTAAGTTGGCTAACTAGAGTTACTACGCCCAACTCGAGTTACTACGCCTTAACTCGAGTTACTTTGAAAATAAATTATTCAAAAAATTCTTAAGAATTGGTATAACTTGAGTTATAGGAAAAACTTGAGTTGTCCAACTTGAGTTATCCAGGTAACTCGAGTTTCTTTTGAAATTGAAATCAAACAGAAAGTTTTCGCAGAAAACATAACTTGAGTTATCTCAGTAACTGGAGTTGTCCAACTCGAGTTACACTAACTAACTCGAATTGCCTTTGGTTTCAAATCATTCAGAAAACTTTCGCAAAAGATGTAACTTGAGTTATACAAATAACTTGAGTTATGTAACTCGAGTTATTCTCTATAACTCGAGTTTTTCTAATGTTGAAATCAGACAGAAGGCTTTTGGCGATTCGATAACTCGAGTTCATGCTTGTAACTCGAGTTATATCAGATACTCAAATTCTGATATCGCGAAGGAACTTTTGGAACCTGAAGTACAACCCATAACTTGAGTTGTTTAGTGACAACTCGAGTTAACCTTCTCTTGATCTGATTTTTCTTAAGTGTAAAACTTGAGTTATGTAACTTGAGTTGTTTTCAACAACTTGAGTTACTAATTTTCAAAATCATTTTACAAGAAACTTAAGTGCAATTTGACTAAACTTAAAACTTCGCAAATTAACCCATTGATTATTACAATTGTTAGACATCATCAAAACACATAGAGAACTAACAATATATACATGACTCAGTTGTTCCTATGTTGAATCTTTTTAATACCTATGGTGAGGTGGTTGACTGTGCATTGAGAATTGAGCGGAGGCATCATGAAGATAAGGTGGCAACTAAGAAGCCTAAGAGAGAGGAAGGTGGAAAATCTCAAGGATCTTACAAAACTAATCGCTTTCAGGGTCAATCCCGAAGCCATGTTGTACAATCCCTTTGTCGGGAATCAATTAAGTTACTCAAAGACCCTTTGTGCAACATGTGGAAATTTTCATTCAGGGCCATGTCATAAGGCCTATGGTGCTTGTTATGGGTGTGGGCAGATCGGTCATTTAAGAAGGCATTGCCCGCTAACTCAGCCAGTGTCAAGTTTTAGATCAGTTCAAGCTCCTTGTAATACCCTGAAAATCCTAACTATCATAAATGATATATTTGGATAAATATTCCAAAGGAAAATATATTGTCTCTAATTTTGTAAATTAATTATTATGAATTTATGAAAAAATTATCCTTGAGATTTAAAAGGACCAAGTATGAGTCTTGAGAGTTCATTTAGGGATCATAATATACCCTAAAAATAAATATTGAATATTAGTAAATAAATACTAAAAATACAAAGGTGAATATATGGTCTCAAATAATGAGCATAATTCCTTTATTTCTTAAAGATAAAATTGATCGAAATTAGAGGAAATAATGTACGAAAAAGACCAAAAATACATTTATAGGGCATAAAGTGGCTGTAAATATTATGATAAATCTTAAAGGGCAATAAAATAATTATTAAAAATTAGGGAAAGTATTTTCCTTAATTATAGTAATTTAATAAATTATTTCCTTGGAAATAATAAGGGGAAATTTTAATATTATTTTGGAAACCCTAAATTAGGCCCCATGATTTTTAATATTTTATATGGGATATAAAATACCAATGTAAATAAAAAATTTGTGAGATAATAATTTATTCTAATTAAGACAATTATCAAAAATTAGTAAGTGGCTAATCGGGTAATTAATGAGATAATATAAGATGATTAAGATATAAAGTAAATTAGATAAAAATAATTAAATATAATGAAAATAGGGGGCGAAATTATCGTTATTTTTGAATTAAAAATAAATCAAAATAGTAATTAATAAAATATCATGATATTTGTAATAAAATATAATAAAAATGAGATATTTTGTAATTAGCCAACAGGATAATTGGGAACCGATAGAAATTAAATCCTAACTCAAAATATAGGAACTAAGTCTCGTGACAACTGGACTTTTTATAAACAAGTGAAATTTTACCTCGGAGTGGACTATCTCCGAAGTCATTTCTGAAACCAGAGAGCAATAAAGAGACGGGATAAATAAGAAATAGGGCAGATAGTAAAAAAGGAACCAATAGAAAACAAGATAGTTGTGACAAACCAAGAACTAGGTTTCTGAGGTCAGGACATATTATAAACCGGTGAATTTTTGTCCATAAGCTGGTGTTATCGAAAGTTATTTCCGTAATCGATGGCGTACGTCGAAAATGTTCAGCAAGCAACGGAATACCTTTAATGGGATCAAAAATTTAGTTAACCCAGATATTCCTACAGAGGAAGAATAGAACCTCAAAACTACGTAACCGGATTTTTAAGATTCTCCAAGATTGCGTGATTAGGACACCGAATTGGGAACTTTATTGGTGCAGGTGCATAAAGCACATGGGTGACATCATGGATGATGATGCAATCTCCTTCTAGAAGGAGGGGGAGGTCGGCCAAGCTCCTTTTGATGGCCAAGATGGAGCCACGTGTCAAAGTGCGATCCGATGGCCGAAATCCAGTCTGATAAAACATGAATAGTATCCTCTTCTTTTCCTATAAATAGGCATAAGCCCTCTTCACAATTCTCACCCCAAAACCGTGTTCTAGAGAGAGGTTAGAGAGAAGGAGGAGTTCAGAGAAAATCTAGCGGAGCCCTGGGTAAGTTTTTCGGTCCCTAGTCTTTAGCTTTCGTAGTTCTTTCTGTAGATATAGTAGAAATGTTAGATTTATCTTTAAATTTCCCAGATCGTTAGATATCATGTTTTAGGGGTAAATATGGTATTTATTTCGAAAATATATTGGGAAAAGAGATATGTCAAAATTCTGGAGAAATAGGGTCAAAGTAGCGAAGCTCTGACGAAATTTCGTCGATTAGTCAAACTAGGGGCAAAATGGTAATTTGTACCTAAAATGCCTGTTATAATGCTAAATACTGATAAATGTGATATAATCCTTATAGGATATTTGTAATCGTACCGCTGTTGTGCCACTGTAAAAAATACTGTTTTCCGTAAAACGTGCCGAAGTACCATCAACGAAGGTACGTTTGCGACGTACTGTAACACTAACTCTGATGATTGTGTTATGCTTGTATATGTTTGCTATGTTCTTATACTGAGACTCTATCTCAATTGTTTTGATATAAACATGATGTACATGGGTTATGGTTTTAATAATACCGTTATAAGTTTTCCTAGCACTGAGGACACGATAGGCCATCGTGGCACTGGATTTGATAGTGCAGACTGGGGTAACAAACATACTGCGAGGGGCTGTGTATTGTTATTGCCTTACATATCTGATTACGTATTTTCTACATCTGTTATGGGCTTTTGTAAAGATTATTGCGAAAATGTTATGAATATTTGTCATACTTATACTGTTTACATAAGCATGAGGTTAACCGTTACCTAAGGTCCGATGGGCATTGGACCTCAGTCTGAATGAATAGACAAGAAAGGGTCACGAACCAGAGGAGGCACCAGTGGATGGAGCCATAAATAGACGCCAGTAGATGGAGCCGTGAGAAGGCATCGGTCAAAGAAAATGCGGGAAGAAAGTCAACAGAACCTACCATATAGCATGAATCTAATAAGGTTACTTCATATCATTTGGTGCTTAAACTAGAAAGGGTCGTCTATGTGGATCTGTCAATCAGTCACCCTAGCACGGTGAGACTCCCACTAGACCTACCCAGCCTATCCAAATGGGATGATTTAACTAAGTTAGGTTCTATGCCCCAAGTTTACCTAAGGCTTGGTTAAAGAAGGTATAGTTACACAGAAGAACTGTAATTATAATTTTTGTATTACTGTATCACATGAATAATTCCTTCGGGAGATTTTGTAATATATATCAGTATACGTCAGGCATCATCATATGTCTGAGTATTTCGTATCAGCTACTCAAGTGTTATACCCGTTGTTCAAATTTTTAATACATGCTCTTCGTTTCCGCAAAATGCTAAGCTGTAGCACCTCAAACTCTGATGAATTTTTATAAAACCACGTGTCACTGGCACAATTTATGCTACGAAATTTGGTTGGTTACACTCCTCCTCGCCCTGCTATATCTGCAGCCCCATCTGCGAGAGCAACTTCTGCTTCTATTGGCAGGGGTATGTCAGGAAAATCAACAGAACAACGGGGCCAATCTTTTTCTGGGCAAGGTCAAGCCCGAGTGTATGCTATGACACGTCAAGATGCTCAAACTTCTAGTGATGTTGTTCCAGGTACCATTAAATTATACATTCTCAAAAGGCTCATGTTCTGTTTGATCGTGGATCAACCCAATTTTATATTTCTATATATATTTTTCTTTGAGGTTGGGTAAAGAATCCACCAAGCTTGATTGTCCTTTATGATTGCTATTTATAAAAGTAGTTTAGAAAGGATTATCTCTTAGGAAAACAACCTGGAGAGTAAAGGGAGACATGAAGAAACAATATCTGAATTTTATGTTGGGTATATATTCGTTAAATTTTGAGAACGAAATTTATTTAACGGGGGAGAATTGTAACACCCCAGATTGTGGGACTAGAAGTTTAGGAATAAGACTGGGATAAGTATATTGTCAAGTCAGTAATAGGCAAAAGTCTTAAGCTTATTATAAGGAAATTCTTAAGATAGTATTAAAGATTATTTTTGGACCGTGAAAATTAAGGGAAAAAATTATGAAAATATTATTTTGAGGATCTAGAAACATTATGAGGGGATTAATTACGACAATTTTGGCCTAAATAGTTTTAAGTTATTTTCTGGATTTTAAGGCCTATTTCCTCAAAAGTCAAAGGAAAATTTTAGAGGATAATTTTGATCGAGGAATTATGGAATAAATAATTTTTAGCCTAGAGAAGCTAATTGAGAAAGGAAAAAATCCTTATATGGAATTAAAGATTTATTTCTAACACCTATCTAATATTTGCAACTAAATGAGTAAAGTGTTGGATATAAAGTGATCTAATCATGCAAAATACCTAAATTAAGCAATTAGATCAATGCGGAATAAAAAGGATAAAGAACTGAAATACCTCCAACCATTGATTTGTTCTCAAATGAAGAAGAGGTGAACTATGGGTTTTGGCCCTTCTAAGCCTTCTCTCTCACTCTGCAGATGCTGTGTCTTCTAAAACGTAAGAGCAAACTCAGGGGACCAAAACTTATATCCGTCTGAATTCCCACCTCTGGCCATCACCGAGGTGAATTACATTTATGAATATTAATTAGGCAGTTACTGCCTATTAAATGGGCCGTTACTGAATTAATTGGTGGTTACAAAATCGGCAATAAATGTGGGCCACTTAATGGAATATTTTCTAAATTAAATATGTACTAATATAATAATTAGAATTCCAACATTCTCCCACTTGGTCCACACGGTTCGGTATATAACTTATGAGAAACAAAATGCATGTATCATAGTGATAGGTCCTCTTAAAGCGAGTAATATCTTCCATGTATCACGGTGCATCATGTTTCCCAAGCCCATGTAACTTAATGAATAAACCCTATGTTTATTCTAGGTCCAAACTTAATGATATTTCTCAAATTAAATATGTGCAATCTTTTGAATGAGAAAATATCGCAAATAGAGTGTCATAAATAACATCGTTCTTACAACGAAAATCACATAAAGGAGCCAAGTCCCATTCTTTCTGCATGATCCTGAAATTTCAATGTAGGCATGTCTTTAGTTAAAGGATCGGCAACGATCAATTCAGTGCTTATGTGTTAAATAACCACTATTTTATTTTTAACACGCACTTTTATGGCTAAACACTCAATGTCGATATGCTTGATTCGACTACCACCTTTATTGTTCTTAGCCATAAAACAACAACTGAATTGTCACAATATAACCTCAATAGCTCAGAAATTGGATCCATAATTCTAAGCCGAGAAATGAAACTATTCATTTATACACCATGTGAGGTAGCTTCAAAACAAGATACAAACTTAACTTATATAGTGGAAGTAGCAATTAAAGACTGCTTTTTACTACTCCATGATGATTCTATTGGCTAGCATGAAAATATATCACGAAGCAGATTTTCTTAAGTCAATGCCAAAGCATAATCTAAATCGTAGTAACCAGTCACTTCCAAATTGTCGATTCATTTGTACTTAAGCATGTACTCTTTAGTTCCTTAAAGGTATCTCAATACTTTCTTTGCAGCTCTCCAGTGGTCTATACCTGGACTACTCTGATATCTCCTTAGCATTCCAATAGCAAATGTAATGACAGGTCTTGTGTAGACCTGAGCATACATAAGACTTCCTACTGTTGAAGCATAAGGAATGTTTTTCATTTGTTCCCGCTAAAAGCTATTCTTTTGGCACTGGTCCAAATTGAACCTATCACCTTTCACAATAGGAGCTATACTTGGTGAACATTTCTTCATCCTAAATCTTTCCAAAACTTTGTTGATATAGGTCTCTTGAGACAAACCTAGAATACCTCAACGTCTGTCTCTATATATCTTAATGCCAGTGACATAAGATACATCTCCCATATCCTTCAAGTCGAAGTTTTCAGAAAGGAATTGTTTCACCTCATATAGTAAATTTTTATCATTGGTTGCAAGTAAACTATCATCCAAATATAGAATAAGGAAACAAGTCTTGCTCCTACAAACCTTTTGGTATATACATTCATCCACAATGTTCTCTACACAACCAAATGAAGAGATAACATCATGAAATTTTAAATACCATTGATGAGAAGCTTGTTTCAATCGATATATGGATTTCTTGATCTTGCACACCAAATGCTCACCATTATTAGAGGAAAATCCTGATGGTTTGTTTCATCTAAACCTCTTCCTCTAGATCTCCATTGAGAAAAGCCGTTTTCACATCCATTTGTTGCAACTTTAATTCAAAATGTGCAACCAATGCTAGAATGATTAGAAGAGAATCTTTCTTAGATACAACAGAAAATGTCTCCTTGTAATCGATTCCTTCTCTTTGAGTGAATCCTTTAGCAATGAGTCTTGCCTTATATCTGTTAATGTTGCCCATTGAGTCTCTCTTTGTTTTAAAAGACCCATTTTCAACCAGTGGCTTTTACACCATAAGGCAACTTAACAAGATCCCAGACTCTGTTAGATGCCTTAGTATTCATCTTAGCCTTCATAGCATCATACCATGATCTAAAGTTCAAGGTTTTTGAAAACATTCCTAGATCATTTTCAGCTCCTACATTATAGTCAGATTCCTATAGATACACTATATATTCACTAGGTATCGCTGATCTTATTGTTCTAGTAGATCTACTTAATGTTGTTTCATTATCTTCTTGAGGAACTTGTTCAATTGGTTGCTCAAAAATTTCTTCTTGTTCCTCATCATCAACTTGATCTACTGGATCAATATCAGCAGGTTGTAGATCTTGAATGATTGGTTGTATAACATTCAATTGTACTGAAGGAATATTGTTAACAACCAATCTTAAACTCGAAGTGGAAGGTCGATTATTTGAATAATGTTTTTCAGAAACAAGGTTTTTTTGAATTGATCGCTCCCACTAATCAAGTCATATTCAAGAAATTCTCCCATTTGCATTTGCAGCCTTCCCACCTCCTGAACACACATGGTCAAACATTTATTAATTGACCATTTATCCTTATGTGCATTATAGGATATCTTGAAGGGTCCACATGGCCGTGGAAGAGTGTTAAGAATATAGTGTATAAAGAAAGAATCAGACATATCAACCTCAAGTGACTTTAGTTGAGCTACAATGTCCCTCATCTGTATGATGTGCTTACACACATCTTTTACTATAGTGAGTCTCAGGGATGAAAACTTCATAATTGGGGTGCTGGCAAGTGCCTTATCTGAAGTCTAAAGTTGTTGGCCTAATCTTGTTATGTTTTTTGATAGAACATTGAATGCCAGCAGAGATTAAGGTCTTTCTGAACATAACTAAGAGGCGATTAGATCGCTCCTACTTTTCATACAGATCAACCTCATCTAGAGTGCTGGTCTTAACGATAGAAGGTGGTCCGTCTTTCCTAATAGCAAAACAAATGTCCATCTACCCCAAATGAATGATACTTTATAGTTATCACCCCTCAATTTTGGAATATCATTTTTCATATCAGAGAAATTCGCAGGTTGTATGACTCCATAGTACATACATGCTTATAACTAAAATTTAAGACTAATAATATATCATGTTTTACCAATGTAAATCATGCTTAAAAAATATGAATCTACTGACATACAACTTGCCTGTGGGCTAAAGTTACAATTCAATTAGATCCATATATACCTTTATGATAAAACTATTAAATTATTTCCTTATTCTTAATTCTTGTGGGTACATTAAGAATATAATTTGATATTCTATCTTAATTAATCATATAATTATAAATTTGTATCACTAAAGTCTGCCTGTGGGCAAAAACATTAGCATAGCATGAATTTATTTTGAATTGATGAAACTAGAATGCAGTTATATCCCCTAATATCTCTGGGCTACTTAGAAAATATAAAGCCGTTCCATTCCACCCTAATTAAAAACTATGATCATAATTATCTACTTGTAGGCAAAGATTAATTATAACCACACATTTAATTACAATGGATGTCTTTAAATCTGTGTGATATATTTTGTTCGTTAGAAAAAAATAGAGTGTATGTTCCTAGTAAGGATGTTTTGACTACTCATTGATTCTACATACTCATCACAAAGACATCACATCATTGTATATACTAATTGTACATATGATCATAATTTTGATATGGTATAACCTTATGTGATTAAATATGCATACAACATGTGTATAAGGATATTGTAGTTATTCCTTAAACAAATATGTTTGCTAATCACTAACATCAAATATGCACAATGTAAATACCATACACACACAATGTCCTCATGAATTTAATTAATTTAATCAATTAAATCATTATTTGAATAAAATTTCATTTACTCACATTCCAAAGATTGATATTCTAAAATCTATATGTGATTATTTATGCATGTTATAAGAGGGCGTTGTAGCTACCACTCTAGCATTCAAGTTAATCACAAATATGAATAACATGCACTTAAATTCTGTATATGCATAACTTCATGAAGGAATTAAACAATTAATTTAATCAACATAAGTGACTAAATACAATCCTCCCACTTTGATTAAATTAATATTATTAATATTAACCACCAAAATCAATATTGTGCATTTAGATTCCAAATATGCACAAATTTTTAATGAGAATTTAATTGATTAATTTAATCAACAAAATGTGATTAAATAATCATCTTAGACAAATTCTCCCAATATTTTGTGCATTCAAAAATAATATCTAATATATGCACATCTAAATGGAGGGATTAATTGATTAATTTAATCAAAATAAATGACTAAATAATCAAATTACAAGAAAAAACCCTCCCATTTGTTTTATGTATCCAAATATTGTTTAAAGAATTAATTTTGGCATAATTCAACTCAAATTTGGCTTCAACAATTTGAAAAAAATAATAATATATAATTGTCTAAAGTAAATTTTTCCAAATATTTAGACAATTAAATAACTTCGAAATAATAGAAATAATTTTTTAAAAATTTCCCAAAATGTGCAAGTTGCCAAAATTAACTTTTCTCAATTTAAACAATTCAGCTTGATGTGAGAAAATACATTTAACATAAAACAGGTTGCCAAGAAAATAAACAATCATGGCCCAGGTGATTTAAAAAGCAATAGGATCCATAAAGAAATTTTCCATAAGCACAATAAAGGATTTAAAGGCCTAGAATAAATGTTCAACTCATTCGAACAATTGGCCCAGTGATTTAAGGTATCCAATTAAGATTTTCTGAATAATAGTGCACCAAACCATAAGCAATATCAAAATAAAATTGGATATTCATGTTTTGCATATTATTCAACTCAATATTGCATGTATAATTAAATAATAATAAATTCATGCAAATAACAGAATATATAACTCATAATCACATGAAATCCTAATTTTAAATAAAAATCATATTTATATTTTAATCCATAAGGGTCAAAATATCTAAATTTTAAATCATTCAAATAACACAAATATGATCTCGGCTTGATGGTCGAAGGCCCCATTAAGGCTCCGGACCTTGCTAGTGTGGGTTCGAGTCCCACTTACATCACTTTAAAAAAATTTGGTTTTCAATTAAAATATAATTTAAATTTAATAAATGATGATAACCAAACACATGTGAGAGCAGGCTCAGCGCGTCTTTGCCGGTCCATAAGCGCTCGCGCCAAAAGGTCGGGGTTGAAACCCCTCTAGACCACTTTTAGCATCCTTTTTTTGTTTAGTTCGAAGCAAAACGAAACAATCTCCGCCCATCTCGCAAAGCATTTCACAAGGCCCAAAACGACGCACTTCAAGTTTCTTCCTTACCCATTTCGAAACCCTACCCGACTCGCTAACCCGATTATAACCTAGAAACGATTCTTTGCGACCCACAATCCCATGGTCGTTTGAGCAACGTTTTTCGGCCGATCGGAGAGCTCAAAAACGACGATTCCAACGGCGATTAACTCGAGAAAATCGTTCGAAACAAAATATACGCACAATCTATCAAAATATACTCAAAATCAAAACAAAAAAATTGAGTTTGAAACCAAAACAAAATCGAAACGAAATCCGAATTATGGGTTCTTCTCTCCGATGAAGAACCAACGGTGATAATGAAACTCAAAGAATGTTAGCAAAGCTATCCAGGCAAAATTTATGAATCGATTCAACAATGAATCGCAAAATTGAAAAGAAAACAACACGAGATTAATTCTTCATTCTCAGATGAGGCAGACAAGTGGGTCACGAAGGATCCCACTCATAGATCAAAGAACCAATTAACATGTATATCAGTTCAAGAAACAAAATGAAAATGAGAACTTCAAAACCTCCTATGGAATAATCTGAAACGCAACATATGAACAATTTCATATAACAGTTAAAATAAATTGCAAGCAATAAGCAAGTATTTAGGCGAAAACCCGAGATGGAAACCATATCTTTTTTCATGAAAACCCTAATCGAATAAATTAAGGAAAAATCAAGGCAGAGGCATATGATATTGCTCTGATACCAAATGTTGGATATAAAACGATCTAATCATGCAAAATACCTAAATTAAGCAATTAGATCAATGCGGAATAAACAGGATAAAGAACTGAAAATACCTCCAACCATTGATTTGTTCTCAAATGAAGAAGAGGTGAACTCTAGGTTTTGGCCCTTTTAAGCCTTCTCTCTCACTGCGAGATGGTGTGTCTTCTAAAACGTAAGAGCAGACTCGGGGGACCAAAACTTATATCCGTCGAATTCCCACTCGGCCATCACCAAGGTGAATTACATTTATGAATATTAATTAGGCGATTCTTGCTATTAAATGGGCCGTTCTGAATTAATTGGTGGTTACAAAATCGGCAATAAATGTGGGCCACTTAATGGAATATTTTCTAAATTAAATATATACTAATATAATAATTAAAATTCCAACATAAAAGACCAAGTTGCAAATAAAAGTCTCGTTAAAGGATCAAGTACGATAATTTTGGAGTGGGTCCCACATCACACACACCCTCTTCCATTATATGACACTTAGCACCTCTGGCTCTCAAAATTTCAGACACCTCACATCTCTCCCTCTCAATCTAATGACGCCACCTCACCACACCAACTCTACATTCCTCATTCATAGTCAAATTCAATTTTGCCAGCACATTACGTTACCCATTTAATTATTTCAGTCAGCATTTATTCATTGCCCATTTCATATTCATTTCGCGCAAAATAGAAAGTGAGAGCGTGAGAGAGAGTTTCAAACCGAGAGCTACGAGAGAAGAGGAAGAAGACCGAAGAGCTTGAAGGAGGTACCATTTAGACATGCAAGCTTGATCTTGGACAAAGGTAAGTCTCTAATCGTCTTTTATTTCTCTGCATATCTTTTGGAGTGATGGGTTGGGAGTTGGGTGTATTGAGTAGCTGAAGTTCAACGTTAAACCAAGAGAAAGAAGCAATTAGATCAATTAATGGAAGACTGAAGTAGGATAGAGCTTTAGTTGATGTATTGCACCATTGCATGCATATAATTTACTTTGGATTGCTATTTGCAAATCTGATGGTAGTTGTTTCTGGTTGTGAGGTTTCGAGTCCTATATTAGAGAAGGAAATGAATATTTATAAAATGGTATGTATGGGGATCGACTGATTGTATGTGGGTTGGTCTGATTATGTTAGGAATTGTTTGGGATATTAGAGTTTGGTTCTAGAGGTTGTAGCTGTTCGGATGCTAGCTCCAAGAAGGGGGAAATATGTATTTCAAGTAATGGAAATCATGTGTTGAAAATATATTTAAGGTTGAGGGATGGAATTAGTTTATGCATGTCAACTTTAGAGACTTATTTAATTTCCGTGTAGCTGCTATTAATACACAGAAACAGAGCACTACTAAAATAAGGTCTGAACTTTATGTTCTGCTGAGAATTTAATCGAACTAAGCCATGTTGTGTCAAGTTTATGTTGGTCCCTCATGCTGTCCATATTCTGAAAAATGAGAATATTATGGAATCATAACAGAACTTTTAAGAGTGGTAAAAACAGATTAATTGACCTCTTTTGACCATGAAATTTTGTGAACATATAGTACTCTCCTTAAGGTTTAATATGAGCTTTGGATCACCTAAAACGGAGGTCTATAACTCCAGTTATGATTTTTGGAAGTTGAGCTATAAATCAGGGAAAATTTCTGATAGTTTCTGGGTAGAAAAATGACGTTCAGTTTCGGCCCTAGTAAACAAAATCAATCATATGTGAAATTTTCTAGATCAATAGTAGACACAGAGGTTTAAATTGATAGGTAATCCGTCAAATTTCGATAAGTATTGAGGGAGTTATGATTTCTCAAAGATTGGTCTGAAAACCTAAAATATTCTAGACTAAAGACATAAACTATCTGGAGTGGTCAAGAATTATTCAAAGATGAAAGTATATACGGGGGATGACGTATGGATTGGTGTTTTTATATGTTTAGATAAAAAATTCATATGTTTTAGTTATATCTAAAGGTGTTTGAAATTTATGGGATCCCTAAATGTTAAACAAGTGATTCTGGATGTTAAAAGAATGCTCTAGAATGCTTAAGTTGATGTTATTTGGGTTACTTTGGTAGTATATCAAAAACCGGGAAACAATTTGCAGACTCAATATGAAGGCATGTAATTAGTTTGGGAAGTTAGAATAATTGTGTGTTAGGTGTTATTGAAAGATATTTTGGTACTTAAGGATTTTTAATTTAAGTAGGTGCCGTTAGAGATTGATATATGAATTTCAAAATTTATAGGAATTGGTAATTGCCATAACTCAAGAGAAAAGCGGTGTAATACCGGATAATTATTTATCTAGAATATTATATTTTAGTAAATAATACCTATTGGAAATAGGTGAATATGTGGTTTCAAATAATAAGTTATAACTATCTTATTTTCTAAAGTAATTTCTATGGAAATTAGAAGAGATAAAGAGCTAAAAATCCATAAATGCAATTGTGGGGCATAAAATGGCACGAAAATATTATGATAAATCCGATGAGGCAATGAAATATTTGCTAAAAATTAGAAAGTATGTAGTCTCTAATTTTAGGAATTTTTGGGATTATTTTCCTTGGAAAATAATGAGGCAAAATTAAATATAATTTTGGGGAGCATAAGTTGCCCCATGATTTTTAATATTTTGCATAGGATATAAAATACTAATGTCAGTGAAATAGTTATGAGATAATAATTAATCCTAATTAAGAAAATTATCAACAATTAGTAAGTGACTAATTAAGTAATTAATGGGATAATATAAGATATAAAGTAAATTAATAAAAAATAAATAAAAAACCATTAAAAAGGGGGGCGAATTTATGGGGGTATTTTGGTGAAAACTAAATAAGAATAATAATTAGGAAAATATCATGATATTTTTCAATTAAATAATAATAAAAATGAGATATTTTGTAAAGAGCCAACAGGATAAATGAGAACCGATATGTTGCGGTCCGGTCTAACGGCCCAAAACCTTAGAGGCCCAAGCAGATATATCTCCTATATCCGGATACAGGCGGATATCAAGGAGGATCTATCATATCGACCCGCCAGGGGATAAGATAGATCCAGTAGTTAAGATATGGGGACGCTCCCTATATATATGAAGGAAGAGCCTTAAGGTGCACACGTTCTAACTCAACCCTAGTTACATTATACGTCACCGTGCACAATCCCCACTGAACACTACCCCCATCCCCCCTTTGGATAGGAGTTCATAGTGTACAGTGATCCAGTGTCTTCCCGGATATCTCCATTATAGATTCTCCGGAAGGACCGTACGATCCAAGATCAACCTACTTGCCCAATTGGCTAGACACATCTGGTTCTATACCAGAACATTGATGCCGACCGTGGGGACCGTAAATTTCGATCCCCGTGACCACCGATGGCTCATACTAGAAACAGTGGTCGGAATCCTCAAACTGAGACTCAATCTCAGGCAGAGGCCAGTCAACAACAACAGGCTCCTGATCAGCCAGAGGGTATCCCTGAGGGGAGCAATTCAGATACGGAATCCTCCCCTCCCATTATTCCTAAAACCTAGGACGGTAGGGAAGCCGGAACCTCGGGACCAAATCCAGATTTCGCCTTCCTCCGCAAAACTCAGGAGTCTATGCTGAGGCGAATGGAGAATAATGAGAAACGCGCCGACCTCCAGCGCCAAGAAGATCTGACAATGTTACAGCAGGTCATGGAGGAACGTTTCGAAAGATTCGATGTACTACTGGAGAAACACGGCCGAGAAGGTTCCAGGGGAAGAAGGGAAAAAACATCGATGGGTAGCAGTAGCTCATCCCACAGCAAGGAACCGAGGCAGACAAGACAGGATGCTCGAAAGACCTCGGCCTTAGAGCGAAATAAGCCGCGTCATACTTTAAAAGAGGAACGTCTGCGGTAAATCTCGCAAGAAGAAGATCGAGACCGAGATAAAGAATGAGATCGAGATCGAGACAGATACAGAGCACCCAGGCGGCGAGGCTCCCCTCGGGAATATAGGATGAAATATCTGACCGACGTCGATGGAGGCCCTTTCTCTCCAGAAATCGCCAACGCACCATATCCAAAAAAGCTGGACTTAGCCAGCCTTCCTAAATATGATGGAACCCAGGATCCACGCGCTCATCTAGACACGTTTGAGCTACTCATGTACGTGCGCTTAATTAAGGGCCCGGTCATCTCGCGATTGTTTGCAGCAACGTTAATCGGCCCGACGCAGAAGTGGTTTCATACATTACCCCCCAACTCGGTGCAAAACTAGAAGACCTCGGACACAAATTCGAATTAAACTTCGCGACGAGCAAAAACCAGCCCAAATCCCAGTTTACACTTAGCAAAGTCAAGCAGAAAAAGGGCGAAACGCTTCAGAAATACCTGGACAGATTCAAGGAGGTGGCTTTACAGGTACAATCACTCCCTGAGGATGTCCACGTACATTGCATCATTGACGGACTGGAACCTTCATCTCGATTGGCTAAAATCATTTTTAAGACCCGGGTCGACACTCTCACTAAATTTCATACTCGAGCAAAACAGTATCTGGACGTCGAGCAAATGGAGATAGCCAATGCGATAGGGACGGAGAAACATCGACAGGGGTCGCCAGAAGACAAGGATCAGCCCGATAAACGGAGGTGGGATGCAACCTCCCATACAAGGAACCGTGAAGGGAGAGCTTGAGGAGACAGAATGGACGCAAAAGCAAAATATGAAAAATACACTCCTCTTAACGCCACTCGTTCCCAAATTTGGAGGGAGGTCGCATATACAGAGATGAAGATGTTGGTTATGATTAGTTTTGATGATGTCTTATATAGATGCCATTCTTAAGAGCAAAAAGGTTGCATACTACATTTACATTATGCTTTGACTAATTCTTATATTGAATGTAGATGCAAAGTTTAATAATGGAGATTGATCAAGAAAGTAGATAGAAGAAAGAAGTTCTTGCACACAATATAATGAGAATATCAGAATGTCAAGGAAGCAAGAAGCTATCAAAGGATTTTGGGAATAATCAAAAGAAGAGGAAATATTGAAGAAGGTAGAACTTGCAAAGAATGATGAGTACAAGTTGAATGACAGAGAATGATCAAGAGAAGAGAAGAAAGAAAGAATCGAATTATGGAAAATGATCAAGAGAAGAAAGAAAGAGTTGAATGATGAAGAATGATCAAGTTGGGAGATGGAAAAAGGAAGAACTTGTTGAATGGAATGAAGGTATCATTATTCAAGTTCTTATATTGATGCTAGAAGCCTCTAAGATCATATGGAAGTTGGAATGGCTCGATTTGAAAGTAAAGTCAGCAAAAATCAGCTCCAGGATGAGAAAACTCGAGTTCCCAACCCAAAACTCGAGTTTCCTACTTCTCTACAATGATTTGCTCCTCTGGTATGAGAAAACTCGAGTTAAGAACTCAAAACTTGAGTTTTGAAGTGTCTTCAATATCGCGGCGTCTCTGGACTAGGAAAACTCGAGTTTCCAAGTCAAAACTCGAGTTTGCAAGACTATTCAAGCAACTCGCTCTACTGTTTCACGTTTCGGTGGGCGAGGTCGGTAATTCGATGATATCTCCTAAACCAAGAATCTGATTGAGGTGAAACTAGTGGCATATGAAAATAGACTTCCAATGCGTCATTTTCATATAAAATTCCAGCCAAAAGGAGTTCAGATCAAGGAGCTATGAATTGTGGAAGTTGACACTGAGATTCACGCGACACAGCAAACCAAGCCTCAATGTTTTGAGTGTATCTCACAAACTACAAATCCGATTGAGCTGAAATTAGTGGCATATGAAAGAAGACTCAAAGGAATTTACATAAAGACTTGAAGCAACCAAAACGGAGTTCAAACCAGAGAAATATGGCCTTCGAAAGTTGACAATGAGTTTAAGACGTTGCAAAAACGCTGGTCAAGAACGGCCTTCATTCATCGGATCATAACGGACATAATACAATGAGTTTGGAGTTGATTCTTCTTACATTGGATTCTTACCTCGAGCTTGGACACATAAATTTGAGTTTGAGATTAGCCAAGAGTTTTGATCTTAATGAGATATATCCGAACAAAGCAAAACCGCCGGTTTTCGGAGAAAACTCAAGTTTTCACAATACGAGACTTCTCAATATTTTTGGAAAAGACAAAACTCCGAGTTTTCATTGAAAACTCGAGTTTTGGACTTACGAGAGAGTCTCCTAAGTTTTTGAACTTTGAAAACCTCCGAGTCTTGGCTAAAACCTCTAGTTTTCAACATAACTTGAAATTTTCCAAGTTTTCACTAAATTTGTGAAAACTCGAGTTTTGAATCAAAACTCGAGTTTTGAGTTGCGCGAGAGGATTTAGTTTCTAGCCGTTTTCAAAACCTCCAGTTTTTTTGTGAAAACCTCCAGTTTTGAGTTTGACAAAGTTTTCTCAAAGTTTTCACGGTAAAGTGAAAACTCGAGTTTTGATTTCAAAGCGGAGTTTTGCTCGGCAAAGTCTTCATGTTTTCTCGAGTTTTTCAAAACCTCCAGTTTTCTCCAAAACCTCCAGTTTTGACTTGGCGCGATTTCTTCAAGTTTTCATATTTAAATGAAAACTCAAGTTTTGATATGAAACCTCGAGTTTTTGCGAGAAAGTTTGATGTTTTTCAATGATTTGAAAACTGCGGTTTTGAAAGAAAACCTCCGAGTTTTTGATGTTTTGGACTTACATCGATTTTACTCACCAAAGTTCAAAACTCGAGTTTTGATATCAAAACTCAAGTTTTCATTGCGAGTTTGAAATTCAAATCGAAGATTTTGTAAAACCTTCTTGTTTGATCTTAATACTTCCTATCATTATTCTCTAATGTTCCTAGATATGTTTAACCACTTTTTTAGTGAGTTTCGGATGAATTAGAGAGTGTTTATTGAAGGTTTAAAGCAAAAGCAAAAAGCATGTCGAACATTAAATGCAAAACCCGAGAAAGTTGCATACTTTTTGGTAATCCGTCTGCACACGCCTACAAAGAATTAAAGAATGATTTACACATCCAAGAGCCTTTCTACTCCAACGGATAAATTTGCAGAAAGTCAACTCTAAACTTCTACACAGCTGGATTAAGTGAAGAGTAGAGAGAGAAGAAGACCAAAAATGAACCAGAACCTTGGTTAATGTTACCAACGGTTATATGAAGGATTACAACGGTCATTTAATGCACTCTCAGTATAAATAGAGCTGCATTCAATTCCTCTCAACAACCAAGACTATAGAAAACGAAAAATCATTCAAGTTTCCAACTACTCTTGAGTTTTCTTGTATAAAGTATCTGTTGATACATTAAGCTTCAGTGTTTATCATTATCTACTCTTAGAGAGAGTTTATTGATTGTAAATCATTCATTGTAAAGAATCACAAGTCAAGGGGACTTGGTGATTGGGTTCATTGATTGCAACTTGTAAGGGGGAGTAAGTTCTAGTGAGAGAATTACTCTTGAGTATAGAGTGTGTAATCAATTGAGATAGTGAAAATCCCAGAGTCCGGGATTTGGACGTATGTCAAGGGATTGGACCGAACCAGTATAAATCCTTGTGTCTTGCTCTTCTACCTCTACTTAGTTCATCTCTGTTTTTAGTGTACAAAAACAGAGTAAGCTGAAAAAGTTTTTAAAATCCCCAATTCACCCCCCTCTTGGTGATTTAGCTCCACTTTCATTTGGTATCAAAGCCAGGTCTTCTCTGAAGAGATTAACATCTCGAGAAGGATCCCTATGGAAGGTATTCTACCTGATGGAGCTTCGATCAACCGACCACCGAGATTCACTGGAGAGCACTACTCATTCTGGAAAAGCAAATTCAAAGTCTTTGTACTGGCTTCTGACTATGGTCTCTGGAGAGTATTCGAAAGAGGAGATTATGTTCCCACAACAGTAGAAGGAGAAATTAATGTTCAAAAAGCCGAAGATGAGTTCATCGAGGAGGACAAATGGAAAATAACTCTTAACAGCAGAGCCATCCTAATGCTTCAGAGTGCTCTTAGTCAAAAGGAGTATTTTCGTATCTACAACCTATCTACTGCCAAGGAGATGTGGAAAGCATTGGAAATTGCCTATGAAGGAACATCCGGCATAAAGGAAGAAGAATTTGCAAACATGTGTCTGGTTGCTAAAGAAGAAGAGCAACGTGAAAACGATGATGAGGTATATGATTTTGAACCTACCTATGATGAATTGCTTTCTGAGTATAATGAATTACATTATGAATTTAGAAAAATTGCGAAAGAACTCATTTCTTCAAAGAGGAAAATCAAATTGCTTGAACAACAAGCTAAATATACTCCTTTGGTTTGTGAAAACTCTATTTGTGAAAAGTGCCACGATCTTGAGAAGAAAAATATTTATCTTACGAAAACACTTGAGAAGTTCACTAAAGGTAGTGAAATGCTCGGCGTTATTTTGAAAGCTCAAAGATTTACAAACGATCGATCGACATAGGTTACAATCCTATTTTTGACAAAAGAAAGGGAAAAAGAAAAGTGGTGGAAAATCATACTTAAACTATTTTCAAAAACCTGTTCACTCTTGAACCCCTTGCTTACTTGTAGTTATTGTAACCGAAAGGGACATAATACTTCATCATGTTTTCATAAGAAAGAAAAAGAAAGGCAGGACACTGTTGGTAATTATCAATGGGTACCAAAGGGAACTTATGTTTTCCCTAAGGCTCGAACTAACGGTGAAGGACCCAAGTATAAGTGGGTACCAAAACGTCCATCTATTGGCTTGTGTATGCGAGGTTGATTCCAAAAAGAATGGACATAAAGGTATAGAAGAGATTAAGAGTCGAAGAGTTTCTTATGAACCGAAAAGGAGATCCTCTCAAGTGTCAAGCAGAAGACTCTTCAAGTCTATACCCTTTGAAGAGAACTTTGCAGACACCCATGGAAAGACATATGAAGAAAAGGCAGTGGGTGAGCACCTCCTACGCTATTAATAGTAATAATGATAGAGGTTTTATACTCTGGATATTATGAATGAGCATTGAAAAGTATTTTGAAATTGACTTCTTTCTTATCCCTTGAAAATCCATTTGACAAATTTATTCATAAAGGGATTGCAATGTTCAAAAAGTTTAATTCTCTATGCAGACATGATAATTTGAAAAGAAATTATTTCTTTTATAAAGTCATGCTTAATTCTTTGTGCTCAGTTGTTCTGAATTAATTGTATTCTTAAGAGCATATGATCTTGTTCCTACACGCTAACAATGATTGGATCCAAGCAAGGTTGGATACCAAGAGAGAAAAAGAGTTATATGATTTTGTAGGATCCAAGAAAGCTTCTCAAGAGAGCAACTACATAGTGAAATATTTTCACTCTTGAGGAAGCTAAAGAAGCAATGCTTGATGTTGATGGTGAATGTCGAAGAAGGAGACATCTACATCAATCTACCTTAATCAAGCAAGCCTCTACAAGGACAAAAGGAATTATGGTGATATTTAACCTTACCTTATAGTGTACTTATATGAAATTCATATTTGGGTAATGAATACTTGTCCATTACTACATTCCATTAGCAATCAATTATTTATGGCTTTCAAAATATTTTTCGATTGCCAAATGGATCGTAAATGAATTTGTGCATATCTTTCGAGTTCATGTTTTGTGAAATGCACAATTATAAAATTTGTTTTTGATTCCAATTCACTCTGTCATATAAAAATGCATATACATGTTTTGGAAAATATCCATACTTTGATTGCATTCAAATGATGTTTCAAATTGGAAGTTAATATTGTATATTGAATGTCGGATATGCTTCAAATCTGTCCATTAGAATTTTCCATATCATTCACATATTGATATTTGGTATTCAATATGATGCTTGAACTCCTCATTCCTTATTTTCAATCAAGTTAGATCTTACATCTAACAAATTGATTATCTATATGAGTTTCAAGCTTATCTCCAGAAAAGAATTCAATTTGTGAAAATCTCATTGGTTAAGTTATTTCAAGCAATATGAATGTTCATTAATGCATTAAATGTTAATGCATTAACCATTAGTGGAATAACTTACTAGGATAACATTCTAGAACTCGTCATTTGGACTAATGAGTATGTGTTTCATTATCTATGACTCCTAGTAGTCATTTTGTTACTCAAATTCATCAAATTTATCTTCATTTATTTCTGAGTAACTATTCAAATTCTTACCTTGAATATTCATATACTTCAATACTCTATTCTAAAAAGCAAGATTATCTCCTGGTCAATAGCAAAGTCATTGTGCTCACATACTCTTGTTATGCTAAGCATGTTTTGATAATGCTATATCTTCATAACTTTTGCTTTTGAGAAAATTCTTCAACATGTAAACTTCAATGTTTCACATGTTCTCTTAATCTTGAAGCATTCTGATTTATTCTTTAACGTGATTGACTTCCACCATGTTTAGAGTGATCATCAATTTTTTTAAACATATTTCAAAAATGAATCTTTCATACAATTTCATAAAACATCATCAATGTTTGAAAGAACATTTGAGATTTGGAACTATCTGCATATTATCTTTATGGATAAGATTTTCTATGCTCAAACTTACATGTATTTTATCAATGACATATTTTCTGCATAAAGTGTATTTAAAAATTGTCATTGAGAAATAACATTCTTGATATCATTTAGTTGTTACCCTATTTGATTCATTGGCTTGAACTTATTTGATTGGGTAAAATTATGTTAGCTTATTATGCTCTTTGCTTAAGTATCATATTATTTAATCTTTTAAGAGCATAAGGTTTTCATGTCTAATCTTGTGTGGACTCAAGAATCATTGAGTACCAAAGGACACATATTTTTGCAGGAGTTGACCAAAATGTTCTGTTGTCAAATACAAAGAACATAGGCAAACAGAATAGATCATTTCAGTGGCTATGTCTGCAAATTTTGTGACAATACCTGAGTGACATCCCATCACTAGCAAGAGGCTTAGACCAAGATGATAAGGAGCATACTCGCTTGATGAGAAGCTATGAGCATAAACTAATTTCGAGATCCTATTCAAAGCCCATTTGGGATTTCTGCTCATAAGATGCATTCAGAGCAATTGGTGGGTATAAAGATTCATCCTCCCGAAGCTCATCAATATTGATCACATCATCAGAAATTGGCTAGCCAGTGATGCATCTATGGATGATTATGACTTGAGTAATTACGATATTACTCAAGTGAGGTATTGTATTATGCATATGTCATAATCATGCTAGGCTAACTTGATTTCATTCATTCCATTTTATTTCATGAATCTTAGCCTAAGCACACTTATTTTTAAAATGATCCTTATGCTTTAAAACTCTTTTATCATCATAAAAAGCATAAGTGATTTCTTCATACCAATTTCAAGTCCACCCATGTGTACTTGAAAGTTCTTAATTTTGAGATACCATGTTATGTTCATTGGAGTTAGATGAATTCCAGACCTCATAACACTTGGTATCACATCATTATTTGGTATCATTAAAGGGAGCTACAATTTGTTTTATTCATGCATTCATTAAGGGGGAGCTTTACATTCATATGTGTTTAATACTTTAAAAGTTCTTCTCCTTTATTTGAAGAAAACCCTTTTAAGCATACTCATCTGAATTCACTATCTTCTATTAGTTTTGATGATGAGTTAATTTCATATTCAAAAATATCTTATATTTTCCTTTCATTATTTTTAAATATCATTTGGAAATGAATACTTTGATATTTGGTTGCACTAACAAATCTCTTTTGCAAAGAAAGTTTTCAATTTGTAGCGAGAAGACTTTGTTATGTGTTACAACTTTCCTTAATGCACAAAAAGAAAATATTACATTGAGGAAAGATGCTTTGACAATCAATTTGAGATTTGCTTTACAAAGAAAGAGGAACATCTCTTGGAACAAGCTGAGATACACTCTACAGTCGAGTTCTATGAAGGAAAGGATGGAAGCCAAGTACTGATCATATTCATTCAGATGTGATAGTCTTCAAGTAGCCAACACTTTCATCCTATTTGCATCATACAGGATATTCATGATCCTTCTATTGAGCACTCCTCAGATGATCTCATACAACAAAGCAAACCAATGGACTTCATCGATGATTCATCAATTTACAGAACCTACATGAGCATTTCTAATCTCTATCTTTTTATATTCAGTAGAAATGTTGCACATGTTTGGTATTTACATGCTTTAATTGTGAAAGATGTTTTGAAAACCTCTCCAAATTCTTTCAAATTTTGTTTTCATAAAAACATTCCAAATTGCATCATATTTAGAATGAAAACAATTTCAAATCGAGGAGAGAAAATCGGTTCTTTGACTCTTCTAACCTGGTTTCATATTTGTCTCTATAAGCATTTCTTCTTTACATCAACTTTTTGCTAATGACAAATAAGGGGAGAGAATGGCTAGAAAAATATGTTGGGTTTAATATATTTTCATATTCATACATATTTTTCTTAGAATATTTGCCATCATCAAAAAGGGGGAGAATGTTGGTTATGATTAGTTTTGATGATGTCTTATATAGATGCCATTCTTAAGAGCAAAAAGGTTGCATACTACATTTACATTATGCTTTGACTAATTCTTATATTGAATGTAGATGCAAAGTTTAATAATGGAGATTGATCAAGAAAGTAGATAGAAGAAAGAAGTTCTTGCACACAATATAATGAGAATATCGAATGTCAAGGAAGCAAGCGGCTATCAAAGGATTTTGGGAATAATCGAAGAAGAGGAAATATTGAAGAAGGTAGAACTTGCAAAGAATGATGAGTACAAGTTGAATGAGAGAATGATCGGGAGAAGAGAAGAAAGAAAGAATCGAATTATGGAAAATGATCAAGAGAAGAAAGAAAGAGTTGAATGATGAAGAATGATCAAGTTGGGAGATGGAAAAAGGAAGAACTTGTTGAATGGAATGAAGGTATCATTATTCAAGTTCTTATATTGATGCTAGAAGCCTCTAAGATCATATGGAAGTTGGAATGACTCGATTAGGAATTAAAGTCAGCAAAAATCAGCTCCGGGATGAGAAAACTCGAGTTCCCAACCCAAAACTCGAGTTTCCTACTTCTCTACAATGATTTGCTTCTCCGGTATGAGAAAACTCGAGTTAAGAACTCAAAACTCGAGTTTTGAAGTGTCTTCAGCATCTCGGCGTCTCGGGACTAGGAAAACTCGAGTTTCCAAGTCAAAACTCGAGTTTCAAGCACTATTCAGGCAACAACTCGCTCTACTCGTTTCACGTTTCGCTGGGCGAGGTCTCGGTAATTCGATAATATCTCCTAAACCAAGAATCAGATTGAGGTGAAACCAGTGGCATATGAAAATAGACTTCCAATGCGTCATTTTCATATAAAATTCAAGCCAAAAGGAGTTCAGATCAAGGAGCTATGAATTGTGGAAGTTGACACGAGATTCACGCCCACAAAGACAAACCAAGCCTCAATGTTTTGAGTGTATCTCACAAACTACAAATCCGATTGAGCTGAAATTAGTGGCATATGAAAGAAGACTCAAAGGAATTTCCATAAAGACTTGAAGTAACCAAAAGGAGTTCAGACCAGAGAAATATGGCCTTCGAAAGTTGACGGTGAGTTTAAGACGTTGCAAAAACGCGGTCAAGAACGACCTTCATTCATCGGATCATAACGGACATAATACAATGAGTTTGGAGTTGATTCTTCTTACATTGGATTCTTACCTCGAGCTTGGACACATAAATTTGAGTTTGAGATTAGCCAAGAGTTTTGATCTTAATGAGATATATCCGAACAAAGCAAAACCGCCGAGTTTTCGAGAAAACTCAAGTTTTCACAATACGAGAGACTTCTCAATATTTTTGGAAAAGACAAAACTCGAGTTTTGGACTTACAGAGAGTCTCCTAAGTTTTTGAACTTTGAAAACCTCTAGTCTTGGCTAAAACCTCTAGTTTTCAACATAACTTGAAATTTTCCAAGTTTTCACTAAATTTGTGAAAACTTGAGTTTTGAGTTAGCGAGAGAGGATTTAGTTTCTAGCCGGTTTTCAAAACCTCCGGTTTTTTGTGAAAACCTCCAGTTTTGAGTTTGACAAAGTTTTCTCAAAGTTTTCACGAGTAAAGTGAAAACTCGAGTTTTGATTTCAAAAGCTGGAGTTTTGCTCGTGCGAGAAAGTCTTCATGTTTTCTCGGTTTTCAAAACCTCCAGTTTTCTCCAAAACCTCCAGTTTTGACTTGGCGCGATTTCTTCAAGTTTTCATATTTAAATGAAAACTCAAGTTTTGATATGAAACCTCGAGTTTTGGCCAAGCAGAAAGTTTGATGTTTTTCAATGATTTGAAAACCTGCAGTTTTGAAAGAAAACCTCCAGTTTTGATGTTTTGGACTTACATCGATTTTACTCACCAAAGTTCAAAACTCGAGTTTTGATATCAAAACTCAAGTTTTCATTGCGAGTTTGAAATTCAAATCGAAGATTTTGTAAAACCTTCTTGTTTGATCTTAATACTTCCTATCATTATTCTCTAATGTTCCTAGATATGTTTAACCACTTTTTTAGTGAGTTTCGGATGAATTAGAGAGTGTTTATTGAAGGTTTAAAGCAAAAGCAAAAAGCATGTCGAACATTAAATGCAAAACCCGAGAAAGTTGCATACTTTTTGGTAATCCGTCTGCACATGCCTACAAAGAATTAAAGAATGATTTACACATCCAGCACCTGCTACTCCAACGGATAAATTTGCAGAGAGTCAACTCTGAACTTCTACACAGCTGGATTAAGTGAAGAGTAGAGAGAGAAGAAGACCAAAACTGAACCAGAACCTTGGTTAATGTTACCAACGGTTATATGAAGGATTACAACGGTCATTTAATGCACTCTCAGTATAAATAGAGCTGCATTCAATTCCTCTCAACAACCAAGACTATAGAAAACGAAAAATCATTAAAGTTTCCAACTACTCTTGAGTTTTCTTGTATAAAGTATCGTTGATACATTAAGCTTCGGTGTTTATCATTATCTACTCTTAGAGAGAGTTTATTGATTGTAAATCATTCATTGTAAAGAATCACAAGTCAAGGGGACTTGGTGATTGGGTTCATTGATTGCAACTTGTAAGGGGGAGTAAGTTCTAGTGAGAGAATTACTCTTGAGTACGAGAGTGTGTAATCAATTGAGATAGTGAAAATCCCGAGAGAGTGCGGGACGGACGTAGGTCAAGGGATTGGACCGAACCAGTATAAATCCTTGTGTCTTGCTCTTCTACCCTCTACTTAGTTCATCTCTCGTTTTTAGTGTACAAAAACGAGTAAGCTGAAAAAGTTTTTAAAATCCCCAATTCACCCCCTCTTGGTGATTTAGCTCCACTTTCATTTGGTATCAAAGCCAGGTCTTCTACGAAGAGATTAACATCTCGAGAAGGATCCCTATGGAAGGTATTCTACCCGATGGAGCTTCGATCAACCGACCACCGAGATTCACCGGAGAGCACTACTCATTCGGAAAAGCAAATTCAAAGTCTTTGTGCGGCTTCGACTATGGTCTCGGAGAGTATTCGAAAGAGGAGATTATGTTCCCACAACAAGTAGAAGGAGAAATTAATGTTCAAAAAGCCGAAGATGAGTTCATCGAGGAGGACAAATGGAAAATAACTCTTAACAACAGAGCCATCCCGATGCTTCATAGTGCTCTTAGTCAAAAGGAAAATAACTCTTTGTACCGGCTTATGTTTTTTGAAGTGCACAATTCTAAAATATGTTTCAAATTTTAATTCACTTTTTTTGTGAAAATGCATACATATGATTTGAAAACATATCCATACTTTAATTGCATTCAAATGATGTTTCAAAACGGGAGTTAATATTGTATATTGAATGTCGAATATGCTTCAAATTTGTGTCCAAGTTGAATTTTCCCTACATTTCATCTATTGATCTTTTCAATTCAATGTGTTGCTTGAACCCCTTTGTTTCATTTCTCGACTGTTGGACCTCATGTCTAACAAGTTAATCATATATGAGTTTCAAGTCTATCTTCAAGAAAAGATTTCAATTACTTAGGACATATATCAAGTTAACTTCTTATTTCAAGTTAACTTACTCTTTAAACGAAAAACTTGAAGTACGGAATATCAAGTTAACTCTTCGAAATCACCGTCTGCATAAATTGAAAATTCAATGCTTGTGATTTCATTATTCCATATCTTCATTATCCATGAATTCTAATAGTCATTTAGTTACTCAAGTACATCAAATTTATCTTTATTTTTTTGAGTAACTATATTCAAATTCTTGCCTTGACCATTCATATGTTTCTAAATTCAATTCTAAGAGGCAAGATTATCTCTTCGTCATAGCAAAGTCATTATGCATATGTATCTCTATTGTGCTAGTATGTCTTGCTAATGCATCATCCATATGATCTTTGCTCATGGGAAAATTCTTCTACTTGTTAATGTTTGACGTGTTCTACAAGACTGAAGCATACTGATATATTCATTAAACCTATTGACTTCCTTCATGTTTAGAGTGAGCATCGATTTTAAGCATGTTTCAAAAATGAATCTTTCATTCATGAAAGTTTTGAATTCATAATGCATTATCACGGTTTGAAAGAACATTCAAGATTTGAAACAATTTGCATGCTTCATTATCATTTTTGAAATTTTTATCTCATCCATGGAATACATGAGATTCATATCAATGACATCCTTTTTACTTAAAATGTATTTCCAAATTGTCATTGAGAAATAACATTCTTGACATGATTTAATTATTGCCCTTTTGATTCATTGGCATGAACTTATTTGATTGGGTAAAATTATGCTTTTGATCTTTGGTTGTTCTACTCTTTGCTCAAATATCATATGGTTAAATCATAAGAGCATAAGAGTTGTCATGTCTAATTTTGTTTGGACCCAAGAAACATCGGGTACCAAAAAGCATATATATGTTTTTGCAGGACTCTGTTCATAAGAATTAAAACAGAGTCATTCCTTACTCGAGCATGCTATCGAATCTTGCTCGAGCAACTACGTGGAAAGCTTAAGGGAGTATATGAGTAAAGGCATCTTGCTCGAGCACACCCCTTGACTCTGCTCGAGCAACATCGGAAAATCATGACTAAAATCAAGAATGAAGTTACTTTGTCGAGCATGCTTGCTAAGCCTGCCCAAGCAATACCAAGAAGCATGACAAGAAAAGCAGCCTGCTCGAGCACGTCAACCCAGCCTACTCGAGCAATATCGGGTTCTACCTTCCTGACTTTACAGGAGTAATGGTTGTTGCCCGAGCAACCCCAAAAGTTTGCTCGAGCAACAATGGGAGCCGAGGAAGCTACATAAGAAGCGATGAACAATGCTCGAGCAACCCGAACTCGCTCGAGCACACAATGCTTTGATGAACAAAAGTTTGATAGCGAAGACTTAATCTCATAAATTGAAGGTTCAAGTATTATTCATAAATCAAGTGCTCACAGTACACACTTGATGAGAGGATAAACAGAGGAATATGACTCAAGTAATTACGATATTACTTGAGTGAGGTATTGTGTTTTGAAATAATATGCATATATCATAATCATGCTAAGCTAACTTGATTTGTATTCATTTGATTCTATCTCTTGAAATGTAGCCTGAGCACATTCATTTTCAAAATGATTCTTATGCTTTAAACATATTTATCATCATAAAAAGCAGGAAAACCGAAAACCTCATCTGTTATGTAATAGTTTGACAAAAACTCCTGTGCTAAACGTATGATAAGTTGTGTAGGAGATCTTTCCTGGTATGAATCTCGAATGAAATAATTATCAGTGATGTTTTTTCCATCATCATCATGCTGGATTTCATTCTAAAATCCTAGTTGCAGCATTGGCTTGCGTTTGATAAGCATAAATGATAGAGACTATATACTTGATAAACACTATAATTATGACTTCCACTTGTTCTCTTATTACTTAATGAAAACAAGGTATTCGTTGGGAGCTAATTGTAATTTCAATTTTTTTTTTGTTACAAGGTGTTCTCTTTTGTTTGTAACAATTTTATATTGGTATTTTTGCCTTTTGGGATAGTTTTGTGGTTATGTGCTTTTTTCTATTGGTGTTTTTGTTAGAAAATAAGTTTTTGTATATAAAAAAGTTTCTATCCTTTGGCGATTCCATGGTTTTAATTTTTTTAAAAATTACCGATTATACGGCTCGTACCCTCTATTCCTTTATGGAGGTAAACCTATTAAACCTCCTTACATCTTAATTAAGCCATAAATATTACACACCAAAGGTGGGAAGGGGAGGGCGTACGAGATAAATGGAACAACAAGTGTGGGCTCGGCCACAAGAAACCATCAATAGCACCGCTTATGCCGGAAGCGTGTACAAGTCGTATTTGGAAAATTAAGATGTTTCAAAAAGAAGGTTTCAACATTCTAGAGTTTAAAGAGAAATGTATTATTACTTGTAGGAACATATATATCATTGATCTTTGTCTAGTATAAGGACTTAAGGAGCATAAAGAAAAATAGCGAGAAAAAAACACAAGAATCGATGGCGCATGAACCAATTACTAACCACTAAAATGAAGATTGAATTACGGGGACTATGCTTCGGAGAAGCAAAATATCGAATTGAGCTTTCAAATATTTATTTATGGGAACTTCCAAAAACAAGCTTAATTACAAAAGTCGAAACCAATAACAAGCTGCTTTTCATTTATTTTCGTTGGAAGCTAAAAAGACACAACCTTGCAAATTTCTATCCAGATTCATGATTGTGCCGGTGTGAGCTCTTAGTCGATTCATTTTGGAGAAATTCCTCAATTGCACATCAAACTCACACAATAACAACGATTCTCATGTCTTTTCTACAACAATGCGGTTCGACTAGTTTATTTCTTTCCCCTACTTCTCTCAAAGAACCAAACAAATCTAAAGAAGAATGGAGGTTTAATAGATTTACCTCATTGGGTTCGACGAAAAGTGAAGACGGTGGGAGAAGGAGGGTGTACGGAGGTCCGACGAGTGAGAGAGGAGGGAAGACGCGGGACGGGGAGGGACGAATAGTGACGGTGGGAGACGGAGCGGTGCGAGGACCAACGGACTGCGAGAGGAGGGACAATGGGAACATGGAGGGAGGAACGAGCACAACGACGGTGGATTTCGCGAATCAAGGCGGAGGTTCGACGGTGGGAGAGGGAAGGAAGGATTTCGGGGAAGGAGGGCGGAATTGCACGCCGGGGAAATATGCTTGATGTTGAAGTTTGAGAAATGCCGGGAACCGTGTTATTAGGACGCGTTTGGCATCCTAAAATCCATTTTCAAAAGCCAAATGTTCAACTTAGGCATCTAAAAACCATTTTTAGGACCCCTAAAGTTATAAGTGTCCCTAAATCAATTTAGGACGCCGAAAAACATCCCCTCTGGTGCTAAAAAGTTGCCAAAATCCGCCAAATTTTGGTGTCTCCCTAATAATTTGGATGCCCGAAATTCATTTTAGGCGTCCTAAAATAATTTTGGAATGCCGAAGTCTACTTTCTCAAGCGTCCTAAAACAAAAAAGGATGTCCAATATGTCAAAGTTCAAGCAAATAATTACAAAATGCCACCACCTTCACTTTCTCGTGGTTAATGTTATGGTTGACGTTGAAGGCCACCAGCAAGTCCGCTCCACCTACTCTATCCCTATCATACCTTGCCTGTGTTATCTTATTTAGTTTATCATTTGTTGTTGTGCCGACCCAAAATTTATTGTAAAGGATCAGGGTGAGGTCTTCATTCCCTCATTATTATTCTGATTTACCATCCGTTCTCTTCTGAATCTAGCCATCTTGGTTCCATAAAGAAGAGTTTAAAGTTGTTAATAATTCTTGCAATCTTGTTCTTGCATTTACCGGTAGATGGCATGCACTATTGAAACAAAATCATAAATCATAAATTAACTTTTTAATTTACATTTATTTTCTTGCAAGTCATAGTATTACATTCAAAATTATTTTCCACTATTCCGTATGCTTGCGTACACTTCACAAACATTTGTGATTACATGTCTACTCGAACGTCCTTTTAATGAATGCACACAACTCTATTGCAAGGCCCTTATTTCTTGCTTGTCCATAATCACGTAATCTAATTCCTTACATGGATTCCATATTATATTCCATTGTTTGAAAGGTAATACTAGAGGATTTGAAGCATATATTCCAGTTCATCTCTCTCAGCCTTATGCCATAAATTGGCGGTATATTGTTCTTCTACCATCCCTAGCAATTGTTCATAGAAGGGAACTTGTCGTCCAACCATAGCACTACATTCAGTTATGAAGCTCTAATAACTTTAGACAACCCTTGTATGTGGCCTCAATGGAAATCACAGTCTCATCACTTCGATTATCCGATATCCGGTCACTACTACGAAGCTCGCTTGATCCGTTATGGCGCACCTAATTTATTTGAACCTAATAATCCTCTTCTTCACCATCGTGCACAAGGTTAAGTCTAGTAAATCTTGGGTCTCGTGAGCTCTCACCCTAAAAGGCAATTTGGACCTGAACTTGAGCCTTCAACTGAATTAATGTGTCTGGACTCGAGGCTAAAAACCAGAATATTCAGTCACTACGACTAGTTGACCAAATACTCATTATTCATAAACATTTATATATTAGATCAAGGGCAAAATAGAATTTCTATCAACTGAATTAGAGCCAGGGCTAAATTATTTTCTCATTTGAGCAGAGCATTCTAAAGCAACAACTAAAATTTTTCTCAAACACCAAAAGTTCTAACACCTATTGTTGGAATAAGATTTTTCGAAAAACTTTAAAATAATTCTAGAATTCGACCCAATGAGATAAAAATTCAGTTGATAATAATTCTTCTAGAAATAAGATTTTTGAGCCTCTTTGGGACAGCGGTGACGAAGTAACTTATTTGCAATTTGACTTTTGCAAATATAAGACGGGGAAAAAAGTCAAATTGTAAATGTGATTTATGTTTGGAATAACGGTGGGAGAAATAGTTTTTTTTTTTTTTTTTTTTTTTTTTCAAACGGGCTCTTTGTTTAAATGATTATTTGAAAAGTCAATTGAGATGGAAAATGACATGAATCTTATTGAATACTACACACACACACACACACACACACATATATATATATATATATATTAGTTTTATATATTGTAATACTAGGATATTTATCCGGAATATTATAAATAAAAGTTGGATATTTACGATAAGTGAAATTGCAATCTCCATTCTTGGGTAATTATAGTCTATTTTCTAGGTAGAATTTCTGCAAGAAATTAGGGAGTTTAAGGGTCAAAGTGCCAAAATGACCAAAATGCCCCGCAAAGGGTAATTAACTTAGAAAATTCATGAAAAATCCTAAAAGTCGTAAAATGACCAGTTGAATTAAGAGAGTATATTATCTCTAATTACAGTAATTAAATAAATTACAAACTTGGGAAAATGAGAAAGGATGCTCATAAAGTAATAAAATGACCAAAATACCCTTGTAATTATGAAACAATGCAAGAGGCATGGAAATGCTAATGTTAATACAAGAATATGAAGGTAATGAAGCATTCTAATTAAGAAAAATACCAACTATGATTAAAAGAGTAATTAAGTAATTAATAGCTAATTACTTAAGCATAAGCAAAGGAAATTTCAGTAATAATTATGTGAAGCTCTAAAATTAGTGGAAATTAGTTGAATATTAATAAAATGTATTTAATAATTAAATTGGAAAGTTTTGAGAAAAATAGTTGAGTTTAGGTATTTTTAAACCTAAATACAAGAATGGACCAATTAGGGAATTTTGTAGAATTTTTAATAAAAATTGAATTAAGTAATTAATTAATTCTTGAAAAAAAAACATTTACAAAAAAAAAAAAAAAAAGGCTGCCGAAAATTGGCCAAAGAATTTGAGGATAAGAAGCAAAATTTGATATCTTGATATTTTGCAAATTTTTGATTATTATATAATATAATTAAAAAGCATGAATAGTAATCTTATGTTTAGGAAACAGATCCTATCTAGGGAACCAGGAATAGGAATTCCAAAGTCAAGGTAAAATATTGATCAGTGAGTTTTTACCTTCAAGTGACCTCTTCCGGAAGTCAATTCCGAGACCCGTAGCACATTGTCCTAATAAGACGAAATAGGGAAAATCGCTAGTCACATTTTGGGAAAATAAGGAAATAAATTATAACTCAACATCTAGGGATGAGTTTATAATTATAAAAATACATTTGGAATCAGTGAATTATTATCTAGAGCTTGATGATTCCGGAACCGATTTCGACCGGACGCGTACGGACACGTTTTCGAGAAACTTGACGGGACGGTTGGAACCCTGTCTAAAGTCAAAATTCAAGTTATAATAGATATTATTGATGAGAAAGAGAAGGTCTTCAAAGTTCTAAATCTAGAATTTTGAGATTTCTCCGAAATTACGCGAATCGGGTACCGATCGAGAAATACGGCTGGACTGGCCATAAAGTGAGGTGAGTCATCACTTCTTGGCCAATCCTTGGCTGCCAAACAGCCCAAAGATGTCGACCAAATGGGGGTGAGGTGGAGTTTGTGACTTTTTGTTCAAGTTGCATTAATGGGTTCTTTACAATTTGAAATTCCAAACAAAGCCTTAACCAAAGTCTATAAATAGGAGGCATGCTCCTTGAGAAATCCTCACACCATTTCTTTCTTGTCTTGACCGAATTTCTTGAGAGAGAAAGTAGAGAGATAAGCTACGGGGAAAAGCTCGCGAGAATTCTTCAACGGGTAAGTCTTTTGGCCATTAGCTTTTAAGTCTTTAGTTCGGTAGTTAGTAGAATTGTTAGTTAGATTTAGGAAGTAGGTGATAAGATTCCTATGCTTGTTTTTAGGCCTCATTGCATTGAAAAATGTGCCTAAAGAGGTAAAAACATAGTAGGGGTCGAGTCGTAGAAAAGTTGGAACTTTAGCAGTTCTTTTTAAAAGTAAGGGTAGAATTTGTTAGAATAGCCTTTAAATTTCAAGTATGATTTGGGTATCATACGGGAGGGCTATTTTAGTCATTATTTTCAAAAATCATAGTTGCGTCGAAGTTCGGCAAAATTTCGGGAAGAAAATTTGCTAGAGTAACGAAGTGAAATTCCGCCGATTAGGGGTAGAAGGGCAAAATGGTAATTTTTACCTAAAAAAGCCGGTTATACTTGTCAAATCGCTAATAAAGGTGATATTATTCTTATAGGATATCAGAATCTCGATTTGCCGCCGTTCGCCCGACGAACATTGTTTGAAGTTCACGTTCTTCCGTGAAAGTACGTCTTCCGCCGGTAGTACCTAACGTTGCCAACGAAGGTACGGACGCGTCTTGTAACACTAATCTTGTACATCTTAAATACTTATATGTCAATGATATGTTCGTAGACCGTTATACGAGACAGTTATACGGGTTATAGTTTTGGTAACACCGTTTTGTTTTCCTAGCGCGAGGACACAAGTAATTATCGTGGCACCGGTGAATAGTGCAGCCGTTATTGTTTACCTTATGGGGCTTTACATATTGCTTTGTGCTTATGTTTGTCGGCATAATGATCATGCATTGTTTGTATGCTTATGATATACTGTGGTATTAGCTCTAGAAATATTTGTTGTCTGTATATTGTATTGTTTGGGTATGAGGTTAACCGTTACCTGAGATTCAATATGGTGAATTGAATCTCAGCTGTAGCTTCAGGGTCAGGAGGACCACGGTTCGGGGATCGAGGCAAGTGCCGGAATAGACGCAAGCTGAAGACTATTTCTATCTTATCGTTTTACGTTATTCTCGTTATTCGTCATTCCGCTATTTCATTTCTAAACCTTAGGACTATTGTAATCTATACAATATTACACAATGGTTGATGTTTTGGCTATGAACTGATCACTCTTTCGCTCTATTGCTCTACTCTGATTGAAAAAAAAAATTGCGTTTCAAAATGGGATGTTACATATATTGTGATAATTGAAGATAAAAATTAAAATTTGATAAAAAAAGTTCAATTATTATTAATTTTTTTAAGAAAACATTAAAGTGCTTAATTAAATATATTTAATGGATAAAATCGTATATAAATTAGAATACGTACAAATGTATATTTGATAATATATTGCATATTGGATCACTCATCCAGTGATCCTTAACATTTTTCTTTAGAAGTTGAAGCTGAAAAAAGTGGCTCATATCATAAGGCACTTTTTAACCATAGGCTCATCACAAATAGAAGCCATATTTTTCTCCCCGTTGGGCTTTTTTTCATAACCAATGCCCCCCCCTCCCCCGCGGCCGCCATGCCAAACAGACCCGAATACTCTGCTTGTGAGGTTATAGTATAGCCCTAGCTCTACTTCAGGTGGTAGAAATTATATTTGGCTCTTGATCTGATATATAAATGTATTAGAATAATGAGTGGCTAGTCAAATAGTCGCAATAGCTCTGAACATTCTGGTATCAACCATGGTCCGAACACAACTTAGCTGAAGGCTCAAGTTCAAGAGCTAGATTGCCTTTGTGAGAGCTTGCAGAGACCCAAGATTAGCTATATATAGCCATGTCCGTGATAGTGAGGAAGAAGATTGTCAAGGTTCAAATAACTTAAATGCATTATACCGAGATCAAGCAGCGCTTGAGAGTAGTGACCAAATATCAAATAACCGAAGTAATAAGACTGTAATTTCCATTAATGCCACATCCAGGGTTCTCCCGAGTTATTAGGAGCTTCATAGCTGAATGTAGTGCTATGGATGGATGACCAGGTTCCTTCTACAACTGCTAGTTATGGAAGAAGAACTAATATACTGCTAGTTTATGGCATAAGGATGAAAGATATGAAAAATTTGAATGGGTCCAAACCCTTTTATACTAGCTTCCAGACGATAGAATATGAAATCCAATAAAGAATCACATTATGCAAGCAGGAAGTTAGGGTCTTGCATTAGAGAATTGTGTGCGTTGATGAAAATGATGTTCTGAGTATATGACATGTAATTGCAGCTGTCTGTAAAGTGTATGTATGTAAATATGTTGAATAATGTTAAATAATCATGAATGTAATGCTATGACCTGTTGATAAAAATTAAAGAATTTAGATTTGCTTCAATAGTGCATGTAGAGTACCTGTAAATGTATGAACAGGATTGCAAGAATCATTGACAACTTTAAATTCTTGCGTATAGAACCAAGATGGCTAAACTCAGAGGAGAACAAACAAGAAAACATGCAGTATTGGATTGCAAAGTTATGATGCAAGCACCAACCCCCATCTTTTGGAGGGAAGTTTGATGTACAAGAAACAGATGATTGGATCATGAGACTAGAGAACAATTTTCGAGTGATGGAGTGTTCTTTAGAATGAGGGGCATAGATGGCAATTTATAAGCTAGAGAAAGGCACTGAGCCACTAATACATGGTGGAAGAACATGTAAATGCCACTGCGCAAGCTCAGAACAATCCGGTTACGTCGGAGTTGTTTCAAGAGAAGTTGAATGATAAATATTTTTCTTAATCAGTTAGAGATGAGAAAAAAGCTGAGTTTCTAATGCTTAGCTAGACAGGCTTAATGAGACTTCTCTATATGAAAAAATTTAAGTATAATTTAACACGAGCCATTTAATACAACTTATTAGTAGAATAAAATTACTCGGGTTCTACATATATGACATAGTTTGTATGCACTACAAAAATTTATATCTTATATTTAAGGTTGGATGTAGTACTGTTTTTCAATATGAATTTCCAGATTTCTTGTATAATCTTTTTGATAATTCATATCATGGTCCACACTCATCCAAATGGATCGTACCATACTTCTTTTAATGTTATGGAAGTCTGCTTCAATGGATTAACAGACAACATGACTTCCATCTTCCCAATTATTACGGTTTAATTTGTTTAATCTAAAAGAAAATATCATGTTGGTTCAACTCACATTGTTCATATTGTGTACTTTAACTTGTAAAATTTATATATTACTATGTTCTAGTATTCCAAATAGCATAGTTTCAACTTTATATTTAAACTGAATTGTATTCGTTTCACTCAGCTCCTTGGGCCATAACAACACAATATTTGTCGAGGCAAATCTATTGGTAAACCTAATTTAATTAAATTCCAAAATCTGCCCTCTGAACCCAAATTGACCGAGAGCCCTTTCCAAATCTTTTGACTTGAGTTTTTCTTCTTCGTCAATTATTTAAATTGCTTTTCTTAATTTCAAATTCGTGCACCTTTTTATATGTTCAAAACTTTAGCAAATTCTTGTGTTCCTTTACTGTCCAGAGCAGGGCAATATATATCTCACAATTAATTGATCAAATTTCAAGCAAACCATAACAAAATTCTAAAGATTATGTTGGCACCAATATGGGCCCCGGCCCCTCTTTAGCTTATGAGTTTAATAGCATTTATTATTTAGTATTTAATTTTTTAACATTTTAGTAAGATATGATTTGATTAGTTAGAATTTATTAGATATATATTTTTTATTGCTAAGAAGTTTTCAACAACTTAGTGTTCAATTGCAGCTATTTTTAGAATGATAAACTCAGGCTCGCACAATATTTTAATTTTATTTTCTTTGATAAAACTGAAATTCAATTAACATGATTGTTCTCAAACTCGCGAGTTGACTCTCCGGGTTTATCGTTTTTACCTTTCTACCTTACTAAATCGAGTTAAGTGTCTAGTAAACTCGTATTAATTAGTCATAAACTCAGTTAAACTCACGAGTTTACACACTGAATTTGCCGTTTTTACGTTTATAGCTTACAAAATTTTGTTAAGTTTTTCAATTTTGTCATCCTCAACGGCTTTACATATGAATTTTATAGAAATTTCTTTTTTAAATATAATAAATTATAAATGTTGATATATTTAATTTCAATTGTTTGGATTTAAAATATATTTAAATCAAATTATTATCATTTTTATATTTTAATTATTTAATTATACTTTGTTAATACTTATTTTATGATAAAAGTAAACTCTTACGAATTTACAATTCGAGTCCACGATACGAGTTTATGTCACTGTCACGAGTTTACTTAAACTCGTTTGACAACCTTATGTGTATCACATACAACGGGAATCAAGAGTAAATGGTACTCCCTCCGGTCCTAATTATAAGACAACATTTGAGAGTTGGTTTTGGTTCTAATTATAAGACAACATTTTAATTTTTATCAATTTCTTCCTAAAATACCCCTATTTTATTCTCTCAAGTGTATTTGGTTTTTAGTTAGTATATGTAAGCTTATAAATATTTTATATTTGTGTATCTATGTGTGTGCATATATGTATATCTTTGTGTGTGTTTGTCAATATATGTGTGTGTGTGTGTTTATACATATATGTATATTTGTGTATCTATTTGTGTGTACATATATGTATATCTTTGTGTGTGTTTGTCAATATATGTGTGTGTGTACAGATATATATAAATATGTATGTGTGTGTTTATACATATATGTATATTTGTGTATCTATGTGTGTATACATATATTTATATCTTTGTGTGTGCTTGTCAATATATATGTGTGTGTACAGATACATATAAATATGTGTGTTTCTATATATATATATATATATATATATGTGTGTGTGTGTGTGTGTGTAGATATATGTACACACATATATGTATGTGTGTGTATAATATACATATATATACGCACATATATGTATATATACCAAAACTATTATTTCAATTAGAAAGCGTGCAGAAAGAAACATTTTAGGTCAAAGAAGTATGTGGTAGAGGTTGTTGATTCACTTTTACTTATGTCATTTTAAATTTATATAAGGGAATTTTAGGAAAATGAGTAAAATTAACTAATTTAACTTCTCTCCTTAATCTCCCAAAAATCGGTTAAATATGTCCTATAATTAGGACCGGAGGGAGTACAACATTTATGGTATCCACATAACTAATATATATGCTCAATCTCCATATAGCACATGCTATATCAAAAGGACAAACATCTTTTAATGCAACAAATTCTCAACAATTTGTGCATGCCCAAATTAAGCTGCAAAGTCACTTTGAAAACTGTGTTTAAATCATACAAAATATTCACAATGGTTCTCAAAAACCAATTTTCAAAAATATTTTTCTATATTAAATTATATATAAGCACTATTCATTTATGATTTCAACACCCAAAATCACATTTTTTTTTTCACACATGCTTTCATATTAAATTTTGAAGCCACATTATAAGGCATATGCTATCTGCATTAGAAATTCAATCATAACAGTAGTCATGCATATTTAGATCATATAAATATATACTCACAAATCATGAAAATTGAAGAAAATTTATCTATACACTAGATAAATGATCAAATTTTCATGCTATCATCATAAACTTGTTTCAAGCCACAAAGACAATTCCATAATTCATAAAATTCGTTCTCGGTAGCAAATAACATAGCTTCTACTCAACTTAACCTTGATCAAATAATAACAATTTTTGCAACTTTAAAATGGAGCATTAAAAGGTACCCCACATGTTAGACACCCCATACCTCAAATATTTCAATTATATTTCATAGCTTTACAATAATAATTCTAATTAAATTAGAATCTCACCACAGATCCCCTTTCATAAAATTATATTCTAATAAAATTAGAATATTCCTGACATATTGTCACTCTAATATCCAAAGTTTATTTCTTCAAACTGTCAAACACCACGCATGCATTGTATAGAAAATGGTTCGCCCATATAATAAACAACCTCCATATTCGATACCAAGAAAAATTTTATGGGTTTTGCTCGAAACCCACCAAAGTTTTCAAATTCACCTACACAATATTTAATAGCTAAGAGGCGACTGTTGGTGAACTCTTTAGAAATTACCGTTGACTATATTAGAACTTATTTAATATATTCATTAACCATATCCAATACAAATTCCAACGTAAACAATTAAATTTTCCAACTGAACATTCATAATCAACCAAAAGCAATAAAATCCCCAATATTAAATTTAGGAACGGTAGGAAATGTTTTTTCTTAAAAAAAAAAATACAAACTCTTTTTTCCCCCACAAAACATACACTCAGTAAAACTGACACGCACGGAATAAAATTCCAAATCCCAAGTTGCAGCTTTTGTAAAACATCAAAGCCCCATGCCTTATTTTCAATTTAATACACAAATCTCAAATAAATCAGTTTCAAACCACTGACACTTAAAACGATTTTAAACATACTAATTCCCTATTAGAAACATAATATTTTTTCTTTAAAACCCAAGAATATACTTTCTCCTTCTTCGATGATCCATACCAGAACTGGTATTTAAAACTATGATATAACAAATCATTCACACATATTAGATCGGTAAGACCACCACTATAGAAATTTCACAATTCATATAATTTATATGTATCTATTAAAGCCCTTAAAATAATTAACACATACCTTGTATTCTCATCGAGATCCACTTCACCCAGACTGTGAACGAAAGCAAAACTCTAATCTTTTCACAAAAGTATCCTGCACTCTTAGTAAGTAGTTGCTTCCTTTTCTTAAAGAGAAATCTGGTTAATAATTACCTCAAGATCTACTAACTACCATAGATCCATAATCGAGTGGATGATATAAATAATTTAAGAGATTACCCATCCTATGAGGAAGTAATTCAATAGCCAATAACTCACAAAATACATGCCATTTTTTTTTATTAATGTATGTTCATATCAACCATCATGGTCATCATCAAATGAAGAGTGTAAGAAATTACCTTCAGTTTGTTAGTTAAAATTGTTGTGTGACATTCAAGCAACACGATCGCTTATGAGGTTGAAAAACAAAAATTTATCACGTGAGAATTAATATGTCAATCATTATATTGCTCAAGAGAACCCATAACTCTTTACGGTACTTATGAGTTATACTGGTGACTGTTTATGGTCCTCATGAGTTAACTCTTTACGGTGCTCAAGAGTTATACCGTAACTCTTTACGATGCTGATTGAAAATTAAGATGTGAATTTGAAATTCACAATACTTATGAGTTATACCATAACTCTTTACGGTACTCATGAGTTATAACTTAGTTCTTTATGATAATCATGAGAACCCATAAATGATTACCCCGTAACTCTTTACGATGCTCATGAGAACTGGTAACTAAATGACAGAAAATTAGGATGTGAAGAATTGGAAATCTTTGTTAATCATTGCGGAACCCATAACTCTTTACGATCCTCATGAGTAATGCCTAGGATCTACTAGTTAAAATAGGTATTGGGTTTAGGATTACCTTTAATTAGTTGAAGACGTCAAACTATATGATATCCTCTAACGTTGATCCACACGATTGTCTCTTGATTGCAATGGTAACTAAATGACAGAAAATTAGGATGTGAAGAAATGGAAATCTTTGTTAATCATTGCGGAACCCGTAACTCTTTACGATCCTCATGAGTAATGCCTAGGATCTACTCGTTAAAATAGGTATTGGGTTTAGGATTACCTTTAATCAGTTGAAGACGTCAAACTATATGATATCATCTAACGTTGATCCACACGATTGTCTCTTGATTGCAACAAGAACTCTTTCTCTTTGAATCCTCATTCTCCTTGGACGCTTGAGAAGCTATGGCAAGGTGGAGGCTTCAAGTCTTTAGGTTTCTTTTCTAAAGACGATGATGGTGTCTTGATGTTAGGTGAGGCGCAAGAATGGAGGATGGGATGAACAAGATTGGGGAACTTACCTTTCTAGAATTGGCTCCTTTCTTCTTCTTGGAAAAACACACGCACAGTTGGTTTTTGCGGCACCTTTGATTAGCGCAAGATTCATCCACTTAATTAGGGTAAAACCCTAATTCAAGTGCTTATGTCCAAGAAGAAAGGCCCAACTTTATCCGGTCTATGTCCAATCTTTATCCAATTTTTATTGGATTTTTATCTAATTTTTATTGGACTTGTTTTAGATAATTCAAAATTATCCTTTATCATCTAACCTCTCATGGCCCAAGACCCTATTAGGCCCTCTAACACATTTGGGCCTCTTAGTGAAGAAACTAATTTCTCCTAAAAATCCAAGTGTACCGCCATACTTGATTGGGCTTGAAGTCTCACTCTAACTCAATTATACCTATAATCTTGACAAAGCCCAATAAGAATTATTGGCCCAAAGCTGTTAAAACAAGAAATTAAGAATAATCTTTGTGTGAGACCCATTAGGCCCAATTAGTCACCGACATAAATAATTTTGGACCAATTAAACTCCTTTAACAGTCCAATTTATCTAATGACCACATAAGAGACTAGCAATGCTTTGTGGCCTAGAGCTAATCGAGTTGATCAAGTGATTTGCCTTTCTAATCTAGATACCGTGCCGGCATCATCTCTCACATCGTCATTCACATTTAGTCAAGAACAATGGTAAAGTATTATCTCTCTTGGCTAACTAAATGTAGCTTTTCATGAAACTATAAGTCTTCTTCCATTGACTCTAAGACGGATCATGGCTCTTCATGATCGCTTACTATGCACAGATTCTCAAGGCAACTAGAAGTCATCCAAGCCTTACCAGTCTTGTGAATGACTAATCCCTTGTAGGGGATTGTGAGTCCTTTCGGCATGTCCATCTATACTCGTGTATTCGAGTTATACCCAAGAGTACACTGTTTTCCCTATTTTCAGGCGGATAGAGTTGTACGATCAAATTATTACTCTAGGACATAGTGTTCGATGACATCCTCAAGTTTAGGATGATTTGCACTACCAAACGATGAGAGGCATTACAAATCCAATGATAATCTCTATAATGAATCCTTGTGGAGTCTCTCGATGGCTTAGTTCAGTATTATATGTTCTCTAACAGATCCACCCACAACAGCAGCTAAGGCATCACCATGCCTGTATTCCATGAGGTCCCTACATTGTATGTATATACAAGTAGATGATGTCATACTAGTCTTATTGAGATCACCAATGCCCTTTTTTGGTGATTCAAGACTAGGAACAGGTTTCATGCAATAGACATGTAGTGTCATCGAGTCCTCATGATCATGATCTCTATCATAGATTCTTGAGTGAACACCTGTTATATTCCTAGGGCTTTTATTTTTAAATTTGCATATTAACCATAAAATATAGACGAGACACAAATTTGATAAAGATAAAGTGTGGTCAAATATATAAATAATGAAATACCCAAATAATATAAGGTGTTTATATGATAAAACATATTGTCTCTATGACACCTATATACTAACACAGCCAATGGTAGTTCATCTTGCATGAGTAATGCTAGATTAATAACAAGTATATACAATGGAAATTTAAATATGCTGCCTACATGGATAATTTCCGCAACTTTGGATTTTTTTTTAAATAGCAAGTAATATCTCCTAAGACTATTGGTGTCAACACTGTACACTATACACATTATTGGCAGCAACATCTATAAAAACACAATAAAAATATATTTCGAGTCATGCCCAAGTGCACTGTCCTTAGGAGATAGTTTGCAACCCCTAGTAAATTAGGAAGTGGCACTCGCCAGGATCAAGCAAACACTTCTTGCAGAAATCAGGGTAACAGAACAATAGAAAGATGACTGTGTAACTCAGAAGAAAAAAGAGGAGAGAGCTTGATATCACTCAACCTTGGTCATTTGACCATAGAGTATACTAATCTTAGATTGTGCATTTCCTTTTATAGGTAGGAAACATGAGACCGTTGAGTAGCAATTATAGCTATTAAAGACGGTTTAATGACAATTAAAATGACAGTTACAAAATAAGTGTTAATGATGATTTAATATAAATAGAATCTTTTAAATGTCATTAAAACTGATTAATTAAAACTCCAACGGTCAACTACAACGATCAGTTTGATGACTCCTTTTATTAGCATTTTTTCTAACTCAAGCTCATATTTAATTGCATACTAGGGCATTCCCAATCTTGAGTTGTATGAAACTTCTCCCTTTAACACTTACACACAATATTTACAACAACAATGACCATTTTGTCCTTCAGCTAATTTTTATTTATAGTTTCGTCCTTTATTAATGTACTACCTTCGCTACTTAATATAAGATTCACCTTACAATGTGTGTTGACAAGTGTTCTCTCTAAGTTCAAAGCCTTTGCATGTTAGAGATGTGGAGAGCAAGAATTTTAGCAGACAAGAAGCGTCAAATATATATATATATATATATATATATATATATATATATATATATATATATATAGGAAGCATTTATTAGTTTTCGTTGATAAGCCTATAATTGTCTATTTGTGTTGAACAATAGTATCATGTTAATTTATTAGTTTTTTTTTATATTGTAATTAAAATTGGATATTTTCTTTTTCTGATAATTAGATGATTTTTTTTTAGGAATGCCATGGAATTGTTTCTAATTTCATAAATAGAGTTAATTTGTAAAGTTGTTTTGAAAGTTTTTGCCCGCAGCAAGTTGCCTTAAAAGTGTATTTTAGATTAACGTCGCTCCGGAAGTTTTAAAATGTTGTAATATTGCCCATTAAAAAACTAATGTTGACTATAAAAATTGACATTAATTGTTAACATTTTTAATGATAATGGATAACATTGTTCCATTTTAACACTTAAGAGGCAATCTTGAGCCCCAAGAGAAATTTTTTGAGAAACATTGCTCTTGAGTGAAATTTTTCAATGTAAATTTGCATCCTAACCCTTCATAGATACAATTACATTGAATATTATATATATATATATATATATATATATAATGATAAAAATATAGGGGCATTTTTTTTATTGGAGGTGATTTAAGATCTCACCAGGGACCGAGCTTGAGATAAATATTTTTTTTTTTGGGGGGGGGGGCAAATGTATACTTATTAACTAATTAAAAGGAAAAAATATTTGGGGGGACCGAATGTATAAATTTTTGGAACAAATGTATAAATTTTTAGGTCAAATGTATAAAAATAATCTAATTTCTATTAAATATTTGGGATAATTTTTTTTTTGGGGGGCCATGGCCCCCACTTGTCACCAAGAAGCTCCGTCCTTGGATCTCACCTCTTTTTGGGTCTCGATTTTGAGTCCTGTAGGAGGAAACACTTGAGGTGGGAGAAATAGCCACAAACCCCGAACCGAATACCATAAGATAATAATAATAAAAAATCTCACCTCTAATCCAAAATTGCTACTTTTTCTTTTACAAAAAAAGAAACTATTTATGTCCCCCAGTATTGGTGTAAAAAGATCACAAACAAGCTTGAAAAGTCTTTGATGTAGAGTGAGAGTTTAGATGATTATTGAGTGTTGGATATATCTAACAATAATAATTTTAAAAAAAAAATGAAGAAAGGGTATTTTGATCTTTTACTTTTAAAACATAATTTCGTTTTTTCCCTACAGCTTCTTTACCAAAATTTCAGAATTTGTTTTGGGGTAATCTGAAGTTAAATTGCTACCAAAATCCTCAATTTTTTTTTTTTTTAACGTTTCACTTAATTTGTATTTTATGATGGACTCAATGCATTTTCATTTTTTAAAGCCGAATCATTATTTGTAATAGTAGTGGCTGAGGTTTAATTTGAGCTAACCCACAGTTTCTTCCATATTTTCCTTTTTTTAAGGATTTCAAAACCACCTTTACAAAGAAAACTAGACGAACGTATCAAGTCATTACAAACAAAATTAACTATAGGTTCTTCAATTCAATCATATGTTCAAACTAAAAGCGAGCGTATGATATCACCTTTAATGCTAAATAGTTCCAGTAATTCCACATATTCTTAATTTTTTGTGGCATGTTTATGCCAATAGGATGGTGAAAGGTTTGCATTATTCATAAAGTGTCAACATAATATAATGATCTTACAACTTCACAAGACTATGTCCTCTGTAACCACTGGACCATGCACTCTATCTTTAGCTTTCATTGCCTGCAAAGAAAAGGGTGAATTTAGAGGGTAAGAAAGTAATTGACCATATGGTCAAGAAATGAAAAATGATGAAACATATATAATCAAGATCAAAAGTTCACCTCTTGATCCCAATCAGTCCGAATAGTTATTATTAATAAGGATAACACTTGAACGAAGAGAGCCAATATGATCCCCAACCAAAGTCCCTACACCATGTTTAAGTTGAAGCAAAATATAAAACAAGGAAATCAGACAACTGCATTTTTCACTAGCAAAATAATAATAATAATAATAATAATAATAAATAAATAAATAAATAAGAAAGAAAAATTAGAATGAATTTGCAACCACTGAAATAGCAACAAAACTTGTGACGAATTTAATATTAAGGTATTAAAAACTGGAACGATGGAGAAAGTAGTTCAAAAGTAAGCGGTTCACGTGAGTAAATTGAATATTCATGTAAAAAATCACATATAATACAACAAAATGAAGTTATTAAATTATTAAAATACAAATAAGACATACTGCTATTTTTTTACTCATAATGACAATGTTTTAGACTCACTAAGATGGGGAATAAATATAAATTTTAATAACTCGGTCGACCCATCAAAAACTTATGTCCAAAAGACTAGTTTAGGAGTTCACTGGTCTAACTGGTTGAACCGGTCCGTCAAAACGTTTGTCTGTCACAAATAAAATATTTTCTTGTGGCGTACTTAATTTGGTAACATGGTACGAAAGAAGGGACTACTTCACCTTGTAAGACCTGGCTATCACCCAAGAGGGGGGGTGAATTGGGTGTTTGATAAAACTTTATTAACTTTGAAAATCTTTTCGCAACTTTTAAATCGACAGTTAGATATTCAAATAAGAATATAGTGGAAATGTAAAAGATAAGGGAAGAGAATATGCAAACTGTGATTTATACTTGGTTTCGGCCCAATCCTCGACCTACGTCCAGGTCCAAGCTCCACTTGAGATTTTCAATCCACTATCCTCTTGTTTAACCGGGCACAAGAGAAGCCTACACAAACGTGCAAGTTCATCCAGGCACTTGCGAAGCCAAAACTCTTACCGAGATACTTCTTTCAATCAGTTACACACTCTGTACTCGAAGTTATCCTCTCACTAGGATACACTCCCCCTTACAAGTTGTAGACTGATAACCCAATCTCCAAGTCCCACGACTTGAGATTCTTACAATGATTTAATACTCAGAAATGTTCTCTCTAAAAGAGTAAATGAATAAACACAGAAGTACAATACAAATAATCTCACTCTTTAAGGTAGACTATATGATCATAGAGATAATCGGAGAGTAAGTGATATAGATGTCAGAGTATTTGCATTTTGACAATGAAACAGTGATCTTGTGTCTCCAACCTCCTCTATCTTGAATGCTTCTCCTTTTATAGTTAGTTGCAATTTATGACCGTTGAGAGAAGCTTAATGAGCCGTTATGAGAAATCAATATAGTCGTTGTGTTTTATTGCTACTCTGTCTCTTCGTAATCTTCTGAGGATAGCCGTTATTCTCCGTTGACATTCTTTATTCGATTTGTCCGTTGAGACTCAGTTAGAATGTTGTCTAGGAAATCGCCGGAATGCTTTTTGTTTGTCCAGAAGTCCATTTCTTCTTTCAGCTTTGATATATGGGATAGCATTTAATGCTTCTGACAGGAATCCGCTTTTCGTAATTCCAAGTTTAAAAACATGTTAAACATATCTGAAATACACTAACAAACTGATTAAACTTGGTTAGAAACAATAATAATCAATCATATAAGATACCCAAGTCTTAATCAAGAAATCTCAGATGTTGAGGACGATAGATTCAAAAGCTGATATGAATAACTCGAGTTGTATATGTCAACTCGAGTTGTCAAACTCGAGTTGTAGTTCCTTAACTCGAGTTCCTTTAGAGCGTATCAATACAAAGAAGATTTGAACATTTAACTAACTCGAGTTGTCTGTATTAACTCGAGTTTCGTAACTCGAGTTACCCTTCGTGACTCGAGTTATGTTTGTGCGCCAACGTTCTGATTCCTTTCTGTCTTTGAATGACTCGAGTTACTCATAATGACTCGAGTTGCCTTTGTCTCCAAACTTCGGTTGCTTTCTGTCTCGATCATTCTCGAGAGCTGCTGGTGCATTCTCGAGAACCATTCTCGAGAGTCCCTTACTTATTCTCGGGAATCCTTTCTTTGCGATGGTGAATTATCGAGCTCTTGAAAATAGATGCCTTAGCAACCATTATGGAGAATCATTATGGCCAACTTGTCACGGCATTCTTGAGACCCACTCCATACTCAGAGAAACCCTTCAAGTCTTCTTTCCATTGCAAGAAGATTCAGTCCCAAACTTGTTGTATTTCGTTGGTTATCATATGATGAATGTAGGTTGTTCTTAATCAATGCTGATTGCAACATTCTGAACATACTACCAACTTCAAAACATCATAACTCCTTCAATTGATCTTAGTTGTTTGTATTCTTGATGTTTTTAGAAAGGTATTGGAGTCTAGTTTCCAATGGCACTGATTGCAGCTCATTTGGATTTCCCGTTTGTGAAATACACTCAAATTACCGAAGGTTGGTCTGGACTGTGACGTTGCTTTGTGTTCCAAATATCGAAAATCATATCTCTCTCATCTGGACTCCTTTGGACTTGCCATTTTGTCCCACGTACGTGTTGGATGTCTAGTTTCATATGCCACTGGTTTCGTATCAATCCGATGCCGGGTTTGTGAGATATCATCGAAATACCAGACCTCGCCAGCTGAAATGCGAAACAGAGGTGAACAGAGTTACAGAAATACACCTTAACTCGAGTGTTTAGTGATAACTCGAGTTACACAACTCGAGTTACTTAGTATAACTCGAGTTATATCAGTCCAGAAACTCAGAAACGTTGTAACAGAGTGGTTAACTCGAGTTGCAACCTCATGACTCGAGTTATATCAGTCCAGAAGCTCCCTTTTACGTATTTTAACTCCAAATTGACCCATTTCAACTCTCATTTGATCATGGAGACTTCTAGAATGAATATTGAAACTTGTATAATGATATTCTCATTCCTTTTATCAAGTTCTTCCATCTTGTATCTCCCATCTTGATCAATCTTCATAATTTAACTCTTTCTTTCTTCTTTGGACTTAACTTCCAGTTTGAACTTAACTTCTTAGTTTTAACTTAACATCCCAATTTGAACTTAACTTATTGCTTCCTTGACATCCTCTGCAAGTTCTTTTTTATGTGAACTCTTATCTTCTTCTTGATGAATCTCTATAACTCAACTCTTTCTTTCTTTTCTTCTCTTGATCATTCTTCATAATTTAACTTGGCTTCATCATTCTCTCGCAAGTTCTACCTTCTTCAATATCTCTTCTTGAACTTGACATTTTCTCCAATTTCTTCTTTCGTAATCTCTTATCTCCTTCTTGATCTATAATTCAACTTGGACTAATCTACATTAAATACAGCAGTTAGTCAATGTAGGAGATAACTATGTTACTCAATCTTTTTGCTTTTAATAATGACATCTATTTAAGACATCATCAAAACTAATCATATCTAACACACCTTGCCACCAATGTGCAAGTAAAAAGCAAGAAAGATAGTTGATGGAATCCCAACTAGGTAATATGACCCAAGATTGACAAAAGCTCCAATTTTCTGCCAACCACATCCTCTCGCCGTGCCTATAAACAATGCACATAAAAATTAAACTTCATCAAATTTTAGACTAATTCTCACTAATTAAGCACATAAAAAAAAATTGAGGAAGAAGAACCTGAAAGAACACATTGGAGTCCATCCAGAAAGTTGGAAACTGCCAGAATTGGCATCATGGTTGCTACATACTTAACCACTACCACTTCATTACTATAAGAATTTCCCCAAATATTGCGTATTAGTATCAGCACTGTTCCAACTAAGATGCTCTCAATAATGGCCATTACCACCACAACCCGCACTGCTAATTTAGCAGTAAGTGGATGACCAGCTCCTAGTTCATTTGAGACACGAGTGCTGCAAATAATAACATAAAATCTTTAACACTTGTGTGTGTTACTTTGCCCAATAATTTCTAAAACATCATAAGCATGTACTATCAACCATGTACTACCTCCGTTCCTTAATATAATAGTACTATCTACTTTGTAGTACTCACCTTATAGCTCCACTGAGACCAAAGGGAATCATCCATACAAGTGATGCCGTGTTAAGGCTGTTGATTCAAACAATAACAAAGTCAAGTATGCATAAAAATGGTGATCAAGTGCCCGAATTCGAGATGAAACATACCAGATAGAGAGTACTGATGTTTCCAACTTTGGATTTGGAAGTAAACCAGACAATAGAACCATCATTTCAAATGACCACATTTCCAAGCTGTGCATGATGCAATGTGTTAATAAAGATAAGAGTAGTTTAAAGAAATGCGTATCTAATATATATAGAAATATTATCAAAATATTTCCGCTATCGTATCATATAAGATTGCTGACAATAAAATCATAACTAGAGAATATCTTAACTGAAATACGAGTATTAGATATTCCGTTGCTAACACAATGTTAATCAAACAAAAATATACTGAATTATTGATTGACAGTACTAAATCATAAGAAAAATGAAATTACCAAACCATAACAGCTGAAGGAATGGAAAGTCTCAAAAAAGTGGGGATGTTATGGAAAGCCTCCTTTGAAAAGCCAGACCAAGCTTTAGCACAAGAAGGAGAAAACTTCACATACAATGCTAGGATCAAAACATTAACCCAATAAGATATAGCAATTGCCAAGGCAGCTCCTCTAGTCCCTAGTCCAGATTTGAATACCAAAATGTAACATACAAGAATATGAAGTAATGTGGTAACTCCAGAACTAAACATCATTGGGAACACAATGCTTTGTGTTTGTAAGAATTTAATGAGGCATTGTAGAAGAGCATAGGCAAAAAGGCATGGAATCAAGAATTGAGCATATTGTCCTGCTTCTGCGGATATTTCAGGATCTTGTCCTAAGGCAATTAGAATGGACTTTGTGTTGGCCCAAATAAGGTATCCAATGCACATGCCATTCCTTGCTATTTGAAGCACAAAACAAAAACATCTTAGAGACAAACATACGAAGCCTTATATTTTGAACCAAAACAAACTCATCAAATAGCTCCTACATGCATATAGGAGCGAAGGGCGTATTTTTTGTAGTTGTATTAACCGAACAAAAAGGTTTTGGTTAGTTCTTATTAAAAACAATAAACAAGTTAAAAAACGTAACTGTTTTCTAATAGAGAGAGTGGGCAATTTACTATTTACTAGAAAAAGATGCATGTGGAAGAGAGAGAATAATTCATTAATATGAGATATTAAAAAAAATGGAGACAACCTCTGGACTTGTTTGGTATAAGGGATTTGAGGGGGATGGGAAGGGAGGGAAAATTTGTATGAGTTGATTTTTTTTTTTTTTTTAAAAAAAAAAAATAGAGAAGTAGGGTTACAAAATTTTAATAAAAAGATGTAAGATAAAAATAGTAAGAAAAATTAATTAAAAACTTTTAACCCCACTTCTCTAATTTTTTAAATCCATCTCAAAAATTGTTTCCCTTCAATTACTTTGCCTCCCCTCCCCTCATAATAAACAAGCCCTAGTCTTTTATAAATAAAAAAAGATCATATTAAAAAATTGTCTATTATATGTTACCAAAAAACTGTCTATTTTAAAAAGTAACGGAGAGAGTAGATCTCAGCTTGTATTTGTAATCATTACTGCTATTTTGTTCATTAATGAAAGTTTTCGAGTTTATATGGCTATATAGTACACATACTAGTAGACCAAAAAAGGTTTAGCTATACTTGTGATAACCGATGCATAAAGCTAAGAATCTCATTTATCAGGAAGCGTTGAATAAAATTATGTAAGAAAATATGAAAAAAAAAAAAATTTGAAGCAAGCTAGGAGTGATATGATTCAACTCACCATTAAGCTAAAACCAGTAACCGATGCAAAAGATGTAGCCATAGAAGAACCAGAGAGAGCAAGTTCGCCTAGATGCCCAACGAACATAACAGATATAAGTTGTAAGCAGAAATTTAGCAGATTCACAGATATCAATGGCCCTGCAAGCCATAATTGCTTCTTCACTTCTTCAAATACTTCACTTGTTGTTTCTGCTCTGTTTTGCTTGTTTAGCTCAGTGTCAACTTTGAAGAATCCATTTTCTTCACCAGAGGTTTGAATCAAAGGAGAACTTAGAGATGTCGTTTGGTTCTCTCTCTCCATATTGCTTTGATCGGAGAGAGGGAGAAGAGTTAGACCATATATTAATTACCAAGTACGCAGGCCCATCGAGTTCTTATAAAAGCAATTATAAATTCAGAAAAGTGAAGCCCCAAGTTGCCGATAAAGAATGACGGAACAAGAATTCCTTTTTAACTCTCTATCTTGCAAAGTTGTCCCACTTTCAGGTATGAAGAATTAATTGTGGTGAAAGGGAATTGGAATGAAATCGAAAAATTGGAGGCACAGACATATTGGTATGCACTTGAATGAAAAATGATTTGATGGGAAAATTTACTTTTGGTAGGTTGAAAATGATGGTAAGATAAGTAAGAAAATCATGCAAATGGCCATATTTCCCTTAATGGGTATTTATTAATTAAATTTACGCATTTTGAAAATTAAAATATTAAAAAATTCAATAATCCATGAACAAATAAATAATAAATAAAAAAGATATAATTTGAAAAAATAAATATGAATATTCAATATAAATATAAAAATCATTATAGATATTAAATTATTAAAAAATAATTAAATAACAAAATATGAATAAAAGAAGGTAGGATGGAGTCGCAACTATTTACAACCCTGAATCAAAATTTATACTTTGCTCCAACCTGGACGCAACTCAAAGGTCATGAGATTTTTTTATTTCTTAGGGTGTGTTTGGTTTGAAGGGAGAAGATGAGAGGAATGAAGGTGAGGTTTTAGTATTATCTTTGTTTAGTTTGGTTAAAGAAGAGGCGATGGGGGTATTTTTAATGATCCCTTGGATCAAGAGGGAGAGGAGGGATTATAAGAAGTAATTTACCATTCTATCCTTTTATCCTAGGTTATATAAATTAATTTACCCCTTAATTCAAATTATATAATTTAATAAAATTTTATTATAATCATGTTAATATGTGTATATAATTTAATTTAGTTTCTAATTAATATAAGAACATATTTCAAAAAATTAGATTAAAAAATTTTATTAGAAAAAAGAAATATCTTTGTTCCCTTCCAGCGATTTCTTCTCCTTCAGCTTTAATATATATTTAAACTTAAAGTAATAAAATAATATATTTGAAACAATCAGATGGCAAAGATCCAATGACAAATAATAATGATAACAAGCGGCCACCATTCGCCCATTCCTCTTCCATTGCTTTATAGAATTCAAGTCATAGTTCTCAACCATACCATATGCTTCATTCCAACCACAAGTTCCACCCGAGTCGGACAAAATATTTTCATATAACCGACATACAACTCGAGTTAACGTCAAGTCACTCACCAAAAATATTTCGTAACTTCCGAGTTTCACGCGGGTCATTCTGATCTAAAAACTCAGCCAATTTGCTACCAACCCTAGTTATGTTATTCCAATTGCTAGTAACTAAGCTTATGACTCTTTCCGAGCAAAAAAACTAAGCTTATGACTCTCAGTTCATAATGTATATCTTCTAGTGACTTTGAGGCAACCTTACCCGGCCACTTCGAGTTTGATTATCCTAGTTTTAATATTCACCATCTTGGTGTTTTTAAATTATCTTCAAATCATAACAAACGTTGTTGAAAATTCTCCTAAGAAGTGAACTATTTGGATTGAATCAGGCTCTCAATTCTTAGTCGAAATTTTGTTGAATCGTTAAATTTGTCAAGGAAGAAAGTAAACCTCCTGTTCCCTCCTGTGTGTAGGAGAGGTCAAAACTGGTATCAGCACCAAGTGAAAAAATGTTTCACTTGGGATCGAAAACATCAAATCCCATGAACAACTCAACAGAGGCCTGTAAGAACGAAAAGTATTGTGACTCGTATCTAATTCTTTCTTTTACTTTTTTTTTTTCTTTTGCGAGTTTTTCTATTTTAGCGTCATGTATATTGAATTTTTTTTTTCTGTTTATGTAACATTCTATCGTAGAATTAATAATGAAAATAAATCAGTTTAATCAAAGAAAAAGACAATTAATGCTTCTTGTATAGTAGGATATATTTTGTTGGGAAAAAAATCTGATTTAAAAGAAACATATATCATCTCAAATAAGTTTAAAAATTCAAAATGTAAAAAATTATGGCAGTGCTGCCAGTGCATATAAAGTTGGGAAAATTACGCACAGGTCCCAAAGAACAGAGATAATTACATTTAGGTCCCTTCAAATAACAAAATTACACAAAAGTCCCTAGGGACTTCGTGTAATTATTTCAGAACGTAAAATTACTTTGTTGCCCAAAGGCCATTTACAGAGGTCATTTCTGGATTTTTTCATCTCTCACTTCCAGAGATGATTTACAACAACAAATTCTATATTAACAACAGAAAAAAAAAATATTAACAAGTTTTGAAAATCTGGATTTTTTCATCTCTCACTTCCGGAGGCCATTTACAACAAGAAATGCTATATTAACAAAAAGAAAAAACATATATTAACAACAACTTTCGAAAACATAGAATTTGTAATTTCGACTTACGAGGCTATTTACAACAACAAATGCTATATTAACAACACAAAAAGCATATATTAACAACAACTTTCGAAAACCTGGAATTTGTAATTTTTGACTTCCAGAGGCGATTTACAATAACAAATGTTATATTAACAACAGAAAAAACATATATTAACAACAACTTTTGAAAACTTGGAATTTGTAATTTCGACTTCAGGAAGCGATTTACAACAACAAATGCTATATTAACAATGAGAAAAAGCCTATTTTAACAACAACTTTTGAAAATCTGGAATTTGTTATTTCGACTTCCGAGGAGGCTATTTACAACAATAAATGCTATATTAACAACAGAAAAAGCATATATTAACAACTTTCGAAAACCTGAAATTTGTAATTTCTGACTTCCAGAGGCGATTTACAACAACAAATGCTATATTAACAATAGAAAAAGCATATATTAACAACAACTTTCGAAAACCTAGAATTTGTAATTTCGGTCTTCCAGAGACGATTTACAACAATAAATGTTATATTAACAACAACAAAAAGCCTATTTTAACAACAACTTTTGAAAATCTGGAATTTGTTATTTCGACTTCCAGAGGCTATTTACAACAACAAATGCTATATTAACAACAGAAAAAACATATTTTAACAACAACTTTTGAAAACTTTTTGATTCCCCAATCGAAGCTTGAGTGTGCCATTATCTTCCACCGAGGTATACCAATCGGAAGGGAACATGCCGAGAAGAAGGGGCTTGCGTGGCGGCGTTCCGGCGAGGGAGATACCTCGGAACCCACATTGTTGAAGCTTCTCCCGCCGGTTATGGAACTTGAGCTCGCCGGTCCTCAACGGACCTCCAACGGCCCAAAGACGTTTCGAATCTCCTCGACGAAGCCGCTCCACCACGTGTCTCTCCTCACTCTCCTCCCCATAGTTTGATCCCAGAGAATCAAATAGTGCTGAGTAGTAATGCATGACTTCCACAAACCTCCCCAAGAATGACCCCGCGTGGCTCAGATCCTGCTCCACCACCGTCACCACTTTAGGTGCCAACCTGCACAATAATATTCCTCCATTAATTACAATCAGGTAGAAGAAGGAGAGAGGAAAGAGAGAAGAAAAAGGGAGAGAGGAGAGAGGAAAGGTCAAAATGGTAATTTTACATTCACAAATAATTACAACCAAGTCCCTTGGGACTTCTGTGTAATTTTATGATTTCAAGGGACCTAATTGTAATTATCTCTGCTCCTTGAGACCTGAGCGGAATTTTCCCTATAAAGTTTCAAATAAAGATATAAAAGAAATGATGTATAATTGCAAAGTACTCCTCTTGTCCTATTTACAAGGCAGAGAGATAAACTTTTTCTTGGTTTTATTTATCATGTGTCTCATTAAAGTTTTGGGGAAAATGTACAATTTAACATTTTACTTATTATTATGTTAACTTTATTTTCATTTGGTATTATGTATATTAGACGGGGGTAGAGTTGGAAAGTTGGTGAATTTTATGGTAGATTTAAGGAGGTTTAAAGTTTTTCTTGGTCTATGTGAAAAATGTTGGAAATTCCCTATAAATAGGACCACATGAGTAATGAAGAGAGAAATACTTGCATGCTCTCAAAGTACCACGTTATTTGAACTTTTTCAAATAAAAATATAGTAACTCATCGTTTTAATCCTAGTATATTGATGACCCATATGAAATCATTCACATTTTATTGTTTTTAACAAAAATATTGGCTAATCATTTTGTTTAAGTTTTTTTCCCCCAAATTAAGATGTTTACTTTTTTTAAAAGCAAAATAAAATGTGAATTATTTTAGATGGGTCATAAACCAAAGCTAAGATTAAAACGATATGAGTTCTTGTGTTTTTAATTTATTTGACAAAGTTCAAATGATATAGTACTTCTTGGAGTATGCAAGTATTTCTCCGAAAATATATTGTACTTACCAACTAATTACAAAACACTATTTTAATACTTAGATTTTCTAATTTAACTTTGGGAAATACACTCTCATGTTGTAGGAGAAGTGTATCTTCATTAACGTAGATACAAAAGATGTAGCCTCACCATTTCCGCTTGAGTTTTTTTTTATATATATATAAAAAAGATGTGGGTCCTACCATTTCATATGTGTGTAGGAATCTTCTTCTTCTCATACAACATGAGAAATGTAAACCCTTTTAACTTTTCTAAGTAAAATATCTTTCTCTTTTTTTCTTTTTCAATTCATCTCTGACGCTTTTACATAAAGGAATATTTAAGAGCAACGTATAGCGATACAACTTTGACCAACTTCAATAATGGAAGGCATATTTTGAAAAGAGTGGCCATTCCAAGAAGAAGATGACAACAAATACTATCTTTTAATGGTGCAATATTGATGACAGCAAAAGTTTTCAAGGGTTCATAGTTGTCCAGTAAACACATGATGTTTGACCAAAAAAAAAAAAAGTAAACACATGATGGGGTGTTTAGTGAGACGATAGTTGCATTTTCCAAACAACCATATATATATAATATCTTATTCTTAACGGAAAACTTATTATACTAAGGAAGTTAAATAAATTATTAAATTATACATATGTGATATGACCTATTTAAAATACTTATGTGTAATATTAAATTGTATATGATCATTTTTAAGTCAGACAAATTAATTTAAAAAATATAGATATAAATTAAAAAATGAAAAAAAGTTTTGCATTTAAAACGAAAGTTGATTTTTAAAGTAGGCCCGACATTTTTGGGGGAAGAATACAATTGCGTGTCTGATTCAAAGACAAATGAAGTAACTACGCCAGCGAGTAAATGCCAAACCAGACAGACATTCTTCTACTAAAATATCTTGAAATTTTGATTCTTTCACTAAAATATTTTGATATTTTGACTTAGCTTGGAGCCTTCCTTAAAAAATAATAATAAAGATAACAATCTCAATTTTACTTCTTCCATCTTGGTCCAAATTCCAAGGATCCAGATTTGTTTTTAGGTAGCAGGATCCAGATTTGTTTTTAATCGTCTCAGAATATAAGTAAGGAGAGATGAAATTTTAATAAATTTGACTTTAAAAAAAATATATAGAATTGTAGTTTACAGTTATATATAAATTTTCCTACTATGATTTCTTACATCTTCATTCTATTAAAATTTTATAACATTATTTAATCTATTTTAAATAAATTAAAGAGCTACTGTATACATTTAGTGAGTTTATATCAAGTTTTAGTTCAGTTTCTATACTCTATAAAAAATATTTTCAATCCCTTAATATACATATTTTTAATCTCATTAAAAAAAAAATTGGCTCGATAAATTAAATGATAACTTTACATAATTAAATGCTATCAAAGAAAATTTAAGATTTAAAATTTAATATAACATTTTTATTTTCTTAAGATAAGTTGTCAATTTCGAAAGTTTATATCAGACCACATCTTCATTATTATCTCTATCCTTAATATAAGAGTTAATAATTAATTTTAGATTACAAAAATTAAGTATGCTAGTTATTTGTAACATATATAGGTTGGTTTTCCTAACTATTCTTGTATAGAAACTGTGTGTCATAAATAGGGATATTTTTTTTAAAAAAAAAATTGCTCATAAATATTTTAAAACTTTTGGAGACAAGTGGATTGATGACTTATATTTAGGACCAAATCCAACCTTCAACTAATTCTTATATTAAAGATAGGAGGTAGTAGATGCCGTTTTAAATGTTTTTCAAGATACGAATTTTAAATTAAGGATTAATATGTTAATATTTAATTGTAGATTTATAATTTAAAGTCCTTGACCCAGCATTTTGCAGTAATAATACTAATGGTGATAACATTAAGTGATTGAATAATATATCTTATAAATTTAAAGAACTAAACTGAAACTTGATGTAATTTAGAGGACCAAACATATAATTTAGTCTAAATTAAAGCCATTATGATTTCTTAGGGTTAATATGAATCTAGCACCTTGAAATTTTTTTTCAGGCGTACCTAACACCGTAAAGTATTTTTTGATTCATTAAGCACACTAAAGTATTTTATAGTTGATATAATACCCAGAATCATTGTTTTTAATGCGTCATGGACCCTAAAATTTTTCATGATGTAATTGGTATTAGATACAGCTTAAAAAACACTTGAGGATGTTGGCTGAACTACAAAATGTTTTAGGGTGTAGGATGCACCTGGGGAAAAAAAATCAGATTGCTAGATAAACCAAGACATAATTTAGGGTATTGGACACATGTAAAAAAAAAAGCTTTAAGGGTATTAGATAAATCACAAGATAAAAAATACTTCAAAATACTAGGTTAACTTTAAACCAATTTTTTGGCCTCCAATTATTTTCCTCGAAATGCAATTAATGATCGAAATGTGTAATTAATATGTTACGGCAACCAAACCTTTTCATTGGGGCTACTCCAAATCGTGTACCCTCAAGTGGTCCAAGAACAAGGACTTGATAAGGAGTCGTTTGGATATTGCTGTGTCATTTATTTTGCCCCCTACGTTGGGGGACCAGGTTACTGCAAGGTTATACAACTGCAGTTCTCGAATGGAGACATGATATGCCTACATCTCAGGTTTCTTTTACGGCCCTCTATGTCTGGATTCAATTTTATGGTTTACCTTTGGATTATTATATTGCTGAAGTTGCAAAATCTCCATGGGGTCGTTATTTATAGCTTTCGATGAAGTTAATTCTTTTAAGCCTGATGGAATGGATCAAGGTTGCGTGATCCAATTGAACTGACCTCAATCAGCTTTGTCCCCCTTAAGTTAAGATCAGGCGTCAAGCTTCAAGTTTCCATTTTGTGAATATGTACCACTTTAGTCCTTATTTCAGTTTGACCAAATTACACATTCACAATATAGAGCACTTTTAGAAGAATAGTTTAGTCCAAAATATAAATCAATTATCAAATAATTATTCCTCATTTTCTAGTTTTGCCCCTTTAATTAATGCTTATTTCCAATTTTGCATTCTTTAAATTTTCAAACACATTTCCCAATAAAGGTAAAATTGGATTTTTTTTTTTTAATTTCTGACATATTTAAAGGTCATTTGTTTCTTGTGAATTCATTAAAGTGCCCTATATTATTGACACATGAGGGAGTACCAAAAGAAATGGAAATTAAGACATTTATTATTTCTTAAGCTAATTAATTTTTTCAAATTTACCCTTATCTAATGAGTATTTTAAAAAAGCCACTCCCTCTATTTCTTTTTATAAGATGAAATTAATCGAACTGCATTGTTTGAAGAGGTAGTTAAATTTAATTAGATGCTATATATATATATATATATATATATTTCAATATTGCCCTCATTTATATGGAAGAAAGATAATATGTTATATTGAGTTATTTACTCAAATATAAGCTTTAAATATAATAGAGGCATGGGTAATTCTTGTAATTCAGTAAGGGTAAAAAAGGGAGCTAGTTTACAAAAAAACATTTCAGACATCCCTAATCCTATGTTATAAAAGGAACACATACTCAACAATCCTATCTTATAAAAAGGAACAATTTACATTCTCTCTCTCTCTCTCTCTCTCTCTCTCCTATTTCCTTCATTTAGCAAGGATATCATTAATAACCCTCTAGCTGGTTTTATGGTTAGAACCAAAATGAGAGTGGTAGTTAGGCTATTACATTCTGGGAGCATTGGTCATTCACACAGGGCATCGGCTAAGCCGGTGGCTAACCTTAGAGATCTTACCTGTTATTATGTTGGGCCTAATACGGCTTAAATCCTGTATCAAAAAAAAAAAATTCGGCCCAAATTAGTGAAGACAAGTTTAAATATACTGCCAAGAGAGGATGAAGGAGTTTAGTCAAGACTAGGCCCAAACACCCTAATTCAAGATGCACACCTCCAAGTCATGTTTTGGGTTCTGTTTACGTACATAATTCTTGCAAGGTGTTACCATTGGGTAAGAACTAGTGGAAGAAGCTAATCCCTTACAATGTAGCAAATTAAAGTTTGAATTCTCGCTTAAAAAAGTATCCACATATAATGTATGTTAGTGCATCCAACATGATTGCCTAATAAATAAAAAATTCCTCCGGAGTGTTCAACTTTCACTTTGTCATAAAGAAAAGGAAATCTAATGCATAAGAGATGTTTTTGTTTTTATTTCCTCTACATCCTTCTTCTTATAATTGTTGTGAGACCGAGGTGCCTGAATATTATCATTTACTTTTTAGCACTTCCTTACTGTTATGACTATTAATTATGTGGATAACTATTGACTCATATCCTATTTAGCATTCCTAAATACATTTTTTAGAAACTAAAAGGCTATTGAGTGTTTGGAATGGCGTTTATGTTTGTAAATAGGTACCCTAGAGACAATATGTTTTGATAGATGAACACTTTTTTGTTTGTTTAGTATTTCATGACTAATAAAAATGAGCATATTTTATCTTTATCATATTGGTGTCTCGCCTTTATTTTAAGTTTAATATGCGTTTAAAGATAAACACTTTAGGAATAGAACATGTGTTTACTCGAAGATCTATGATAGGGATCATAATCATGAGGACTCGAGAACACTGAGTGTCTATTGTCTAAAACTTGATCCTAGTCTTAAATCACCAAAAAAAGGTTATTGATGATCTCAATAAGACTAGTACGACATCATCTACTTGTATAGAGATATAAGATAGGGACCTCATGGAATACAGGCATGTGATGTTTTAGCTGATGTTGTGGGTGGATCTGTTGGAGAACAGATAGCACCGAACTGACCCGCCGAGTGACTCCACAAAGATTTGTAGAAAGTATCATTGGATATAAAAGTCTCTCATCGTTTGGTAGTGCGGATCGTCTTAGACTTAAGGATGTTATCGAACACTATGTACTAGGGTCATACTTTGACTGTACAACTATCCGCTCGAGAATGGGGAAAAATAGTGTACTCTTGGGTATGACTCAAATGCATGAGTGTAGATAGACATGCCGAAAGGACTCAGTCCCCTACAGGGGATTAGTCGTTCATAGGACCAGTAGGGCTTGGATGATATCTAGTTGACTCGAGAATCTGTGCATAGTAAGCGATCATGAAGAGTCAATGTCCATCTTAGAGTCAATAGAAGAACATTCCTAGTTCTATAAAAAGCTATAGTTAGTCAACCAAGAGAGATGATACTGTAATACCCTAAAAATTGTATTTATGATAAGTATCATATTTCGGTAAATAATACCTATTGAAAATAGGTGAATATGTGGTTTCAAAAAATAAGTAATAATTATCTTATTTTCTAAGGTAATTACTATGGGAATTAGGAGAGATAAAGAGCTAAAATGTATTTTTAGGGCATTAAATGGCCTAAAAATATTAGGATAAATCCTAAGAGGCAGTAAAATATTTATTAAAAATTAGAAAGTATGTTGTCTCTAATTTTAGGAATTTTTGAGATAATTTCCCTTGAAAAATAATGAGACAAAATTAAATGTTATTTTGGGGATCATTAGTGACCCCATGATTTTTAATATTTTACATGGGATATAAAATATCAATGTAAGTAAAATAGTTGTGAGATAATGATTTATCCTAATTAAGAAAATTATCAAAAATTAGTAAGTGGTTAATCCGGTAATTAATGGGATAATTAAGGTATAAAGTAAATGAATTAAAAATAATTTAAATAATTATTTTTAATTGGAGAAATTCGAAATTATTAAAAAAAATATTAATAAAATATTTATGCTTAGAAAAATAAATAAAAAATAAAAGAAAAATAAATAAATATCTAGATATTTTGAATAAAATAATAATATAATCGGTAAAGAGCCAACGGGAGATATGAGAACATATAGAAATGAAATTATACCTCAAGATATAGAAAGTTAGTCTTTTACCACTGGACTTTTTATGAACCATTGAAATTTATCTCGGATTGAAGCGGCCGAAGTCGGTTCTGGAACCAACGGGGTGTTTAAGACAGGGTAGGAGAGAGAAAATGCAGATAGAGGATTTAGAGTCAATACTTGAAACAAGTAGTTGCCGTGAATTAGGAATCTAGTGACTTAGGTCGATCATATTACAAACCGGTGGATTTTTTTTGTAATATCTGGGATTTTAGCAACTGAATTTCGAGATAAGGGAAAATTATTGAATATTTTAATGAAGTAAATTCATGAGATAAAACTGTTATAGAAAATTGTTATAATTATAGAGTAAATTGTTGAAAAAGTTACGGGAAAATCGATGAACGTAATGACTAAAAATGATATAATGGTGATAAAAATGTCTAAAAGTATTATGATAAATGCGAAAGATCATGAAAAATTATGAGAAAAATATGGAAGTGATATCCCTAAATTATGAGAATTTAATAAATTATTTCAGAGGAAATAACTTGAAGAAAAGTTTAAAAAGCATTTAATCATAAAGTAACACGATGGGGTAAACATTTTTTGATATTTTACACAGGATATAAAATGACAATATCAAGATAGAAGTTTGTAAGATAACAATATACTGTAAATTAGTAAAGATAAATATATGAAGAAACCTGATCCTAAAAAGATCACTAAACGAAGAAATTAGGTCGATTAAGCCCTAACGAAGTTAGGGTAAACGGAATTTTTGGTAAAAAATATTATATTTTTAAAAAATGGAAAAAAATTATAGAAAAATAAATAAATCTGAATTTTTAAAAGAGGGGGTCGAAATTATGGTCATTTTTTATTAAAAAGAATTGTTTAAATAATTAAAATGGTAATTAGAATAAAATAATAATATAATGCGGTGAGTCGCCTTATAGGCGTACCGAGGAAAAGTTAGAAATAAATTCTACAGGTAAACCAGAGGTAAAAGTCTTTTCAGACTGATCAAATTAAGAACAAGTGAATTTTTACCCGAAGAAAGAATTTACCAGACGTCGATTCCGCAACCGAAAACCCTAATTCCTAATAAGACGGAAAGCGATCGGATAGAGTAGAGCCGATAGGCAAAGTGAGAACCTATAGAAACAATTGCGTGTTTTCAAACACGGGATTAAGTTAGGCAACCACCGGACGTTTTACGATTCGAATTATTGTCGAGAAGTTGGTTCTATCGGAAGCGATTTCCAGAATCAGGACGCGTTTGTCCGAATATCTTCCGACGCACAGAGAATACCTGGATATGATCAAAAATAGGATCCAAATAGATAATATGAAAGAGGATGAAAAGACCTTCAAAGTTACATGCCCGCGTTTTTTGAGTTTCGCGAAATCGCGAAACGGACACCGTCGGTAGCTTTATCGGGCTAGGAGGCCATAAAGCAAGAGCCATCATGGATGAAAACTCATCCATTGACTTTAGGGCTCTTAGATTTCGATCTTGACCATGGATGGCCAAGAGTGTTTTGTCCTCAAAATGCGATCCAACTACGAATCCGATCTCGAAGACTTTTGTGGAAATTCCCACCTTGTCCCTATTTTTCCCTATAAATAGCAAGCCCTCTTGCTCTCATTCTTCACACCAAATTCGAATCCTAGAGAGAGGTTCTAGAGAGAGAAGCTCGGAAAAATTCCGCCTTAGCTCCGAGTGAGTTCTTCCGTCCTTAGTTTTTAGTTTCCGTAGTTCTTTCGGTAGTTATAGTAGAACCGTTGTTTTGATCTAGGAAGTTTCGAATTTGTTCCTATGCTTGTTTTTATGCCTCATTGCATTGAAAGATGCCCGACGAGGTAAAAACATAGTGGGGATAATTTTGAAATGGAATACGGTCAAAGTAACGAAGTTCGCGAAATTTCGCCAAATTAGGGGTAGAAGGGCAAAATGGTAATTTTTATCTAAAATGCCGTTATGATGTCAAATCACTAATGAAAGTGGTATTACTCCTATAGGGCATCGAAACTCGATTTGCCGCCGTTACCCGTCGCCCGACGTGCCATTGTCGAACATTTCACGTTTTTCCGTAAAAAAGTACGTTTTCCGCCAGAAGTACCTAACGTCGTCAACGAAGGTACGGACGCGTACTGTAACACTAATCTTGTACTTCTTAAATGCATATATGTGATAGATATGTTCGTAGACCGATATACGATACGGTTTTACACGGGTTATAGTCATGATAACGCCGTATGTTTTTCTAGCGCCGAGAACACGAGTGGTATCGTGGCACCGGTGAATAGTGCAAAGTGTTATTGTTGTTTTACATTATGGGGCTTTACATACCGCGTAATGCTTATGTTTTGTCGGCATAATGATCATGCATTTGCTTTGTATGCTTATGTAGTGATATCTTTGTTGTATTGTCTAGAATATACATTATCTCGTATACTTTGTATTGTTTGGGTTTGAGATTAACCGTTCCGAGATTCAATGCGGTGAATTGAATCTCGGCTATAGCTTCAGGATCCGGAGGATTACGGATCGAAGATCGAGGCAAGTAGCGAGAGACGCGGCCGGAGACTTATCTATCTTTACCACGTTCAGTTATTCACTTTCAAACTCTAGGATTACTGTAATCATTACAATGTTACACTATGGTTGATATTTGTTATGAATCAGTTACTCACTCGCTCCAATGCTCTACTCCGACTACTCTGCTTGAAATATTTGGAAACGTTTAAAAAAAAAAAATTCCGCCGTTTTCAAATGGGATGTTACATTTGCCTAGACGCTGACGCTTCCGGAATTCAATTCCGTAACCGAAGACGTCTGTCCTAAAATCTTCAGCAGATAACGGAATACCCTTAATGGGATCATAAATTTCATTAAACTAGATATTCCTAATGAGAAAGAAAGAAACTTCGAAACTCGCCATCGCATTTCGCGATTCGTCAAGATTACGCGTTTCGGACACCGGATCGAAACTTTATTGGTACCGGCTCGGATGTCACCATCAAGATGACATCATTTTGTTGACTATTGGGGAGGGGAGGTCTGCACAAGAAATGGAGGGCCAAGAGTGTTTTGTCCTCAAAAATGCGATCCTACGGTCCATATTCGTCAAGACCGAAGTTCGAATTATTTACCGTTCGCCATCCGTCTCTTCTATAAATACCAAGCTCCTCTTCTTCATTTCTCACACCAAAAATCTGCCCCTTAGAGGGAAGTTAGAGAGAGAAGCTCTGGAGAAAGTCTGAGCAAAGTCTGGGTAAGTTCTTCGGTCCTTAGTCTTTAGTTTCGGTAGTTCTTTCGGTAGATATAGTAGGAATGCTAGATTTATCTTTAAATTTTCAAGATAGTCTAGATATCATATTTAGGGGTAAATATGATACATATTTTGAAAATATGATGAGGGAAAAGATCTGTCAAAATTCGGAGAGATAGAGCGAAAAAAAATAAGCTCGGCGAAATTCCGCCGATTAGGGGTTCAGGGGCAAAATGGTAATTTGTACCTAAAATGCCTGTTATGCTGCTAAAAGTTGTTAAATATTATCCTTATAGGATATACGTTATAATCGAACATTGTCGAGTTGTTGTGCCGCCGTCACACCATTGTTTTTCCATTGTCGGAATTTACCGTTTTCCGTAAAAGTACCGTTTTCCGTCAACGAAGGTACGTTCGCGTCCGTAACACTAACGCTGATGTTTATAGTATGCATATATGTGCTATGTGTATTGTATGTGGTAGCTGATAGCTCTGCTGTTTGTATGTACGTTCGCGTACTGTAACACTAACGCTGATGTTTATAGTATGCATATATGTGCTATGTGTATGTTATGCTTATGTGAGGTAGTTTATAGCTCTGTGGTATGTTCATTGTACTGTTCTTATGCTTGCTAGGTGTTGGGATACGTTTGCTAGGTGTGAAATGCTTGGTGTGAAATGCTAGGTGTGAAACGATTGCTATGTGTGAAACGTATGCTAAGTGTGACATATCTGCCAGGGGGCTTATATGATGTGGGGATATGCTTGTTAGTATGCTTATATACGTATATGTAAATATGAGGTTAACCGTTACCGAGGTTCAATGCGCATTGAACCTCGGCCTCTTAATATAGCGTCAGTTCGGAGGAACGAGGACCGAGGAGAAGGCAAGCAAAGACGCGTAGGGACTCGGTGAAGACTTTCCTCTTCGCTATTTACTTTTGAAAACTCTCGGTCATTGTACCGCTTTTGTAATCAGCCAGACTTACGGCATTTTGAATATATGTATCAGTTACTCTTACGCTCCGATGCTCTACTCTGATGAAAAAAAAATTATACTGCTTTTGAAAATGGGATGTTACAGATACTATATCTTTGCTCTCGACTAAATGTGAATGACGATGTGAGGGATAAAACCGGCACGGTATCCAAATTGGAAAAAAGGTAGATAACTTAATCAACTTAATTAATCCTGGGGTCACAGAGCAATGCTAGTGTCTTATGTGGTCATTAGATAACTTGGGCCCACTAAAGGAGTTTGATTGGTCAAAGGTTATTTATTTCAGTGATTAATTGGGCCTAATAGGTCACACACAAAGGTTATTCTTGATTGTTTAAAATTAGCAAGCTTGGGCCAATAATTGTTATTGGGCTTTTTCGAGAGATTAGGTGTATTTGGGTTGGAGTGGGACTCTAAGCCCAATATTCAAAAATGGCGCCATATATGGTTCCTTTGTGGGAAATTAGTTTCTCCACTAATAGACCCAAATATGTTAGAAGACCAAACATGGTCTTAGACCACTTTGAATTTTAAATTTGATATTTAAATTTGAATTTTAAATTCAAGAGATTAGGTTATAAAGATAATTTTGAATTATCTTAATATATTTATGTGTGTGTGTGTGTGTGTAAAGAAATAATAAAAGAAATGGATATGACCCATTATCTTAAATTATTAATTCAAGAAATAATTCAAGATATGGATTTAATCCATTTTATTAATTATTTGGATAATATCAATTAATGGGCCATTATTCTTGAACCCTAATTAGGGTGTTGGCTAAAAAATTCATACGACACTTTTAGTCTTGAGTTTTTTGAGCCAACATACAAAATCCTAAGGTGTTTGTCGAAACATTAAGCTCTCTTGAAAAAAAGAAGAAAGTTTCGGCCAAAGCACCAATAAAGGGGGTAAGAGGCGCCATCCATAGGTAATCCAATCTTGTTCTTCTTATCCTAAACATAATCTCAAGAAACCTAATCTTCTTGAGATAAAGAAAACCCAAGAACGTTGAGTCCTCAACCTTGTATCGCCTAGCAAGCATCCAAGGAAAAGAAAGGAATCAAAGAGAAGGAGTTCTCAAGGCAATCAGGAGTAGTTGTGTGGGCCAACATTAGAGGACATCATACACTTTGAGGTCTTATGAGTATTGGGATGACTTATGAGTACCATAAAAGTTATGGGTTCTTATGAGTGCCTGTAAAAGTTACGGTAATCACATGATCAATATTCCTAGGAATATCCCATGAGTATTGGGATGACTTATGAGTACCATAAAAGTTATGGGTTCTCATGAGCATCAATTTTTCAATCAGATGATGATAAAGCTCCTAAAGATTCAGATAGGATTCCAAAATAAAGTTCATAAGAGCCCAAATGATGGTCATAGGAATTTCTTATGTTAACCTTATAGGAAGTAAAGCTTAAAAGGGACAACCTTGTAGAGCCACGGGTTTAAATGATGGTAATGGGAATTTCTCATGATAACCTTATAGGAACCCATAAGTATTTACTTTATAGTTTATTTTGAGAAATCTCATGATAAAATAGAGACAACATTTCGATGATTGCATTTGGAAAGATCTCATGAGCGCCAACTCTTAGGTTTATGAAATTAAAATCCATGCTTTCCCGTAAGAGTTACGGATTTTTCATAAATTAACTCATTTAACAAATGTGATCAACAGTATCTAGGAGTTAGTTCCTAAACATAACTCATGAGTACCGTCAAGAGTTACGGGTTCTCATGAGTACCGTAAAGGTTATGAGTTCTAGTTTCCACTGCAATTAAGGAAGACAAAATTTTTTGTTTTTCCTACTCGTGAATTCACACTTAAACGTCAGGCTGCGACCAAATTTACTAAAAGTCTAGCCATCCTGATAGTGGCTTTTTGGCCTTTTTTGTGTGTTTGGAATTGAGATTCAAAATAAGTGCTTCACCCATGAAAAGCCAGATTGAGCTTAAGCAACTTTTTGTTGCTTTTCCAACAAAAAGAGAGAGAAGAAATATTGTGGGCCCGTGAGGGTTGGGGCAAGAGTGAAACGTGACAGTATTTGAATTAAGTAATGTTGGGTATGATTAGTGTTGATGATGTCTTATATACATGTCATTCTTAAGAGCAAAAAGTTTGCATACTACATTTATCTTATACTTTGACTAATTCTTATATTTAATGTAGATGTGAAGGTTAAATAATGAAGAATGGAGATTCGAGATGGAAGAACTTGATGAATGGAATGAAAATATCATTATACAAGTTTCAAGATTGATTCGAAGTCTTCATGATCAAATAGAAGTTGGAACGGCTCAATTCGGAGTTAAAATAAGCTATAGTTGAGTTCGAAGGCTTGCTCGAGCACAACAGAATTCATGCTCGAGTATGGTGCATTTTTGCTCAAATTCTGCTCTTGCTCGAGCATAAAAAAATGCTTGCTCGAGCGAGAGAAAATTCCTACTCGAGCAAGGTCGTGTTTCAGATACTCTATTCAGCTCTATTTCAGACGACCTCTGGTAATTCAACGATATCTCCCAAACCAAGAATCAGATTGACGTGAAACCAGTGGCATATGAAACTAGACTCCCAATGCATCATGTTGATATAAAATCCAAGTCAAAAGGAGTTCAGACCAAGGAGCTATGATTTTTCAAGTTGCCACAAAAATCACTGTCACAATCAGGACCAAGCTTCAGTGTTTTGAGTGTATCTCACAAACAGCATATTCAAATGAGCTGAAACCGGTGCCATTTGAAACTAGACTCACATACCTTTCCAGAAACATCAAAATAATGAAAAAAAATATCAATTTAAGGAGATATGATGTTTTGAAGTTGATGGTCAGTTCAGGATGTTGCAGAAAACGCTGATTAAGAACAACCTTCATACATCTAATGATAATGAACGAAATATAATGAGTTTGGAGCTGATTCATCTTGCATTGGAAAGAAGACTTGAAGAGCTTTATGAGCATGGGTGGTTTTCCAAAATTGAAGCTATATCGAAGACGTTACACTCACTGGAAATTGGCTATTGTGCTACCAACACTCTTGTTTTCTGAAAGTCTCTACATTCTGGAAGTTGAGCTTTGTATTGGAGAGTATAATTCTTATTCATGTATGATCAGAAGCCTAAGGATAGAAGTATACTCAAGCACATTAAAGTCTTACCAGGAGCACAGATAATAGAACAGCTTGCTTGTTTCAGAGAATCATGCTCAAGCAACACATGTGTAATGCCCAAGCATCATCAGGATTTAGAACGAAGAAGTGGATTTTGAACAACCATGCTCGAGCAGAACATTTGGCATGCCCGAGCATCATCGAGACAGAAGCAAAAATTTGCAAGTCAGAGAGTCTTGCCCGAGCAACGAAGAAGGCTTGCTCGAGCACCTTGCTCGAGCAGAGGCAAAAGGTTGCTTGAGCAGCATCGAGTCTCTTCTCATTTTTAGCCTCTGGAAGACTCTTGCCTGAGCACGAAAAAGTCATGCTCGAGCACCATGCTCGAGCACCATGCTCGAGCAGAGGATAACTCATGCTCGAGCAGCATGTGTCCAAGACATCATTCTCGCTCTAATCGCCCCGTGCCCGAGCATACCTCTGCGACTTGCCCGATCAATGACGATAATTATTGATTTTTAGAAGAAGCTTGCCCGAGCAAGCTTGGTTTCATGCTCGACCAGCATCACCAAATCTACAAGTCTCCGCCTCTGTTCGTCTTCTGCCCAAACATACTCTCTGGGTTGTTCGAGCAATAGCGATATGAAGCATTCCTTTATGAGACTCCAGAGAAGCTTGCCCAAGCAAGCTAAGATTCTTCCTCGAGCATTGGGTGATTTCAAAATCTTTCAATGTGCTTTTCCAACTGATGCCCGAGCACACTATTTTGCTTACTCGAGCATGATCATCCTCTGTTTTCAAAATCACCGTCTCCGAGAATTCATAAATCTCTCTTATCAATTGATTTCTACTTGTTATACTTCTCAATGTTATTAATCATGTTTGTTAGCAAGTTGCATATGATCAAACGAAGGATTAATATCTGTTAGTTCTCTAAGGGTTTTGATGATCTCCAATAATTGTAAACAAAGCATGAAGTTTTGCTCTCAACATTTGTAAAAATCGTAAGAGCAAAACTCGAGGTTTGCACGAAACCTCGAGGTTTGGCCTTACAAAGAAATACTCAAGTTGCTTTTCGGAAAAGGCAAAACTCCAGGTTTTTGTGGAAACCTCTAGGTTTTGTTTTTAACATGAAAAATCCAGGTTTCACAAGTTTTGTGAAACCTCGAGGTTTTGTAAGAAACCTCGAGGTTTTGATCTGCCAGAGAAAGTTCAGATTGTCGACAGTTTTCAAAACCTCAAGTATTGTGAAAAACCTCCGTGTTTGAGTCTTGAACAGCTTTTTCTTAAACTTATGAAAACTCGAGGTGTGGGAACAAACCTCGAGGTTTGTCCAGCAGAGTATCTCTGTTTTCCAAATTTATAAAACCTCCAGTTTTACTCTCAAACCTCCGGGTTTCGTTTTGGCGCAAAAACTCGGATCTCCATTTTAAATGAAACCTCGAGTTTTGATATGAAACCTCGAGGTTTTGGCATCCAGAGAGCAAACGACTTTCACGACTCTTAGAAACCTCCAGGTTTCCCAGGAAACCTCCAGGTTTACATTGGCGCTATTCTCCCAAGAGTTTCATATTCAAATGAAACCTCGAGGTTTGCGGTAAAACCTCGAGTAGTTTTCAAACGAAAGGGTGACATTTTTCGTAGTCCCGAAAACCTCCGGGTTTGGGTAGAAACCTCCGGGTTTGATGTTTTGGACTTAAATCATCTTTACTTACAATAGTCTAAAACTCGAGGTTTATGATGAAACCTCGAGGTTTCAACAAAAGAGTCAAATATCGCATCGAATACATTCTCGCTCCGTTTGCTTTATGGTTTAGCTTGATTTTGCGAAATGATTGCTTATGATTTATATATATATCATATCATTATTCCTAACCCGATTTAACCGGTTTGTTCATGGGATTTCAGAAGATCAAAGTCTGTTTTGATAAACAATAAAACAACCACTTTGACAAACTTACAATATTTTATTATATCTTATTCTCCCAAGACAATGGTCTCATCCGAAAAGTAGCTCTACCATTCACCAAGGCGAAAGCAAGGTTCCACTACCTAAAGCATCGAACAACATTATTCTAAAGGGCTCCACTAAGCACAACGCATGGGAGACATTCTTGAAGAATCAAATTTCGCATTCCCAAATCGCAAAACTCCCAACAGCCTATATGCAAAGACCCAAGGACCCAACGGCTAGAATTTCGAAATGATCCAAGTCCGAACGGATCTTTAAACGGTCACAAGCTTCAAATCAGTTTAAATACTTGAAGATTTGAAGACCGAAAAAGATACACAAGACATACACGTAAAAACGCATAAAAAGCTCGAGTCTTTTCGCTTATAATTTTCCGATTGTATCTTTGATACATTGTGCTTCAAGATACTTATCTTTATTCACTCTTAGAGAGAGTTCATTTCGTAAATCATTCATTGTAAGAATCTCAAAGTTGTGGGACTTTGAGGTTGGGTTATCGATTACAACTTGTAAGGGGGAGTGTATCCTAGAGAGAGGATAACTTTCGAGTACAGAGTGTGTATCTGATTTGAGTGATAGTAGAAACACCCAGAGAGTCTGGGGACTGGACGTAGGTCAAGAGTTAAGACCGAACCAGTATAAATCTTCTGTGTCAAGCTTTTCTTCTCTATCTCCATTTACCTTGGTTGAACATCTGTTGTGTGGGTGATTTAAAAAGAATTTTTAAAATCCCCAATTCACCCCCCCTCTTGGTGATTTCCTTCACTTTCATTTGGTATCAAAGCCTGGTTATCTGTTTAAAGGATTAATATCCTAGATCAAAGATCCAATGGAAGGAATTCTACCCAATGGAGCTTCAATCAACAGACCTCCAGGTTTCAATGGAGAACGTTACTCCTTCTGGAAGGCTAAGTTCAGAGTCTATGTAATGGCAACTGAATATGGCCTATGGAGGGTGTTCGAGAGAGGAAATTATGAACCAAAGATCAATTGAAGATGGTGTCGAACTCCCAAGCTAGAAGAAGAGTATGATGAGAATGTGAGAAAGCAAGTCACTCTCAACATGAAAGCATTCACATGCCGCAAAGTGCTCTAAGCCAAAAAGAGTATTTTCGAATCGCACTTTGTCATCTGCTAAAGCTATGTGGGATGCTTTCTTGAGATAGCCCATGAAGGGACAATGGAATCAAGGAAAATCGAGTAAACACTCTCATGACTGAATATGATTTATTTCGTATGAAGTCCGGAGAATCCATTAGTGAATTCCAAATTTCAGATTCACTCATCCGATCAACCAACTTGCCGCATTAGGAAAAGTCTACGATCAACTGTTCAAGTGAGGAAAATACTAAATATACTCAGCAAAGGAGTGGGAAGCTAAGGTCTTTGCAATCGAAGAAGCTCGTGGTGAATCTATGGCTTCAGTAGCAGCACTATTTGGCAGCCTTTCTGAATATGAAGGAAAAATCAAATTCAGAAAAGGACTTGATGAGATTGATGGCAAGAATAAGGGAATCGCTCTCAAGACTGTCAAAGAGATAAAATCAGATGATGAAGATGAAGATGCTGAGCTAGGCATGATGGTCAGAAAGTTTAAAAAATTTTACAAGAAGGATCAAGCCCTTTAAAATTTCATAAGGGTAGCTCTAGCACGAAACAAAGAAACCCATCATATGCTATGAATGTGAAAAGCCCGGCCACATCAAGTCCGAATGTCCCAAGTGAAGAACAAAGAAAAGAAATTCAATAAGTTCAAAAGAAGAGCTTATGTTTCAGCCATATGGGGCGACAGCTCATCCGATGAAGATGAAGTCGAAGATGAAGACAGAGCCAATATCTGTCTTGTGGCTCAAGAAGATTAAGATTCAGTGAAGAGGTAAACAATTCGACTCATCTTATGATGAACTATCACCTGAATATAATTCTCTTTTCATTGAATTTCGAAAAATTGCCAAAGAGCTTCGTCTTCAAAGAAGAAAATTAAATTGTTGGAAGAACAAGCTCAAACTATTTCTTCTTCGTTTCTCCTTGCGAAAATATTTCGAAAAGAATCGCGAAAAGATTTCGTAAACAATTTGTGACAACCGCTGCATTTTAGAGAAAAGAAATTTGCATCTCACAAAAACTCTTGAGAAATTCACTAGAGGTAGCGAAATGCTCAATGTTATTTTAAAAAGCAGAAGTTCACAAATGACAAATCGAATCGGTTATAGGCCCGATTCGATAAACAAAGAGGCAAGAAGAAAGTTGGACAAAAAACTTATTTGAACTATTTTCAAAAACCGTCCACTCTTCTAATCCTTTTGCTCATTGCAACTATTGCAATCGTAAAGGTCATGCAACCTCTTCCGTTTTCATAAAAAGGAAAGAAGGAACAAACCTATAGGTAATTATCAATGGGTGCCTAAGGGATCCTATAAGATTCCTAAGACACAAACTAACCCAAAAGGACCCAAAAAAATGGGTACCTAAGACTTGATATTCTATATCATGCGGGTTTGTCTTAGAGCATCAAAATCCAACAAATGGTTCATTGACAAGTGGATGCTCAAGACATATGACAGAGACGAATCCAAGTTTGCTACAATTAAACCTAAGGATGGTGGCAAGGTAACATTTGGTGGTAATCAATCCGGAAGGATTCTGGAATTGGAAAAGTTGGAAACAACGAAGGGCCACAAATCAAAGATGTCTACCTTGTGGAAGGCCTATGTCACAACCTCCTTAGTGTGAGTCAAAGCACGGATAGAGGTAACCTAGTTATCTTTGATTCGAGGAATGTTTAATTGTAAGCAAAGATATTCTCTCCTTAGATAACATTAAACCTAAAGCTTTATTTAGAGCTCCTAGAGAAGGAAACTGTTATACTCTCAATCTCTCTAGTAACTCTATTTTTGAAAACCTGTTTTATTGGTAACTTGGATGAAAGTTGGCTATGGCATAAACGTTTAGCTCATGTTAATATGTTCCAACTTGACAAGTTACGGAAAAAGGATTTGGTCATTGGTCTACCAAAATCTCGGTTTAAAACGACATGATTTGTGATGCTTGTCAAAAGGGTAAACAAACCAAATCATCTTTCAAATCTAAAAATGAAATTTCAACTAATAGACCTCTTCAACTACTTCACATGGATTTAGTTGGACCAACTAGAGTAAAAAGCCTTGGTGGCAATCTTTATACTTTGGTCATAGTTGATGATTTCTCTAGATTTACTTGGACCATATTTTTATCTTCAAAAGATGAAACATTTGATCAATTTGTGTATTTGCCAAGAAGGTCCAAAACGAGAAAGGATTCTCTATTGTAGAATTCGTACAGATCATGGTGGAGAATTTGAAAATCATGCCTTTGGAGAATTACGTGATAAAATGGGCATTGATCATAACTTCTCAAAGACCTAGGACTCCACAAAAAATGGAGTGGTAGAAAGGAAGAATAGAGTCCTAACAGAAAATGGCAAGGGCAATGTTGAATGAGAACAATACTTCTCAAGTATTTTGGGCGATGCCATGAGCACCGCATGCTACATTTCAAATCGAGCATATCTCCCGGAAGAAGCTGAACATAACTCCCTATGAAGTTTGTACAAAGGAAGAAAACCCAATATAGCTCATTTACACATTTTTGGATGCAGATGTTTCATCCACAACAATGGTAAGGACAACTTGGGAAAGTTCGATTCCAAGTCGGATGAAGGTATATTTTTGGGTTATTCAAATAGAAGTAAAGCTTATAGAGTCTTTAACTCTAGAACACGTATTGTTGAAGAATCAATGCATGTTGTATTCTCGTGAAACTAAGTCAAACAAATCCTTGGATGATGATGATGATTTTCCTATCTCAAATCAATCGGTTCAAACAATTCCTACTTCAAGCAAATTACGAAAAACCGTTGGAAAAGGAACCGAATTTGAAAATCATTGTGAAAATGTTTGCGAAAACATTGATCAACATCAACCTAAGTCATGGAGATACGTAGGAGTCATCCCTGCGGATCAAGTAATAGGTGATGTTAATCAAGGTGTAAAAACCAGAAAAAGCACTTTGAATGAAGTCACATTTTCTCGCATTCATTTCGAAAATTGAACCTTCTAAGATTGATGAAGCCCTTTCGACAATGATTGGGTTATAGCAATGCAAGAGGAATTACATCGGTTTGAAAGAAATCAAGTTTGGGATTTGGTACCTAGGCCTAAAGACCATCCAGTCATTGGCACTAAATGGGTATTCAAAAATAAACGTGATGAATCGCCATAATTGTTCGAAACAAGGCAAGGCTAGTTGCAAAAGGCTATAATCAAGAAGAAGGAATTGATTATGAAGAAACTTATGCTCCGAAGTGGCTAGATTGGAAGCTATAAGAGTTCTTCTAGCTTTTGCTTGTATCAAGGGTTTCAAACTTTATCAAATGGATGTGAAAGCTGCTTTTTTAAATGGCTTGATTCAAGAGGAAGTTTATGTTGAACAACCTCCTGGTTTTCAAAATGATCATCATCCAGATCATGTTTATCGCCTCAAGAAAGCATTATATGGTCTTAAGCAAGCTCCTAGAGCTTGGTATGAGCGATTAAGCAAATTCCTTCTTGATCAAGGATTTGTTAGAGGTAAAGCAGATACAACTCTCTTCATAAAGAACAATAAACTTAATGAAATTTTAATTGTTCAAATATATGTTGATGATATAATATTTGGTGCTTCTAACAATGCCTTGTGTGAAGAGTTTGCTAAGAACATGCAGGAGAATTTGAGATGTCCATGATGGGAGAACTCAACTATTTCCTTGGTCTCGCAAATTAAGCAAAGGAAAGATGGAATCTTCATTTCACAAACCAAGTATCTCAATGACCTGTGAAGAAGTTTGGTATGGACGAATGCAATGGAGCGATACTCCAATGATTTCAACTACTTTTGCCTTGGATCTTTGATGAAAAAGGCAAAGACTTCAACATTACAAAGTATAGAGGAATGATTGGATCATTGCTCTATCTCACAAACAAGTCGTCCCGACATCCAATTCGGCGTGGGGATGTGTGCAAGATTTCAATCTGCTCCCAAGGAGTCACATGCCGAGAATGTGAAAAGAATCTTCGAGATATCTTGCGACACAAAGACTCTTGGTCTATGGTTTCCCAAAGGTCAACACGAACATTTGGTGGCATATTAAGATTCAGATCATGCTGGATATAAGACGGATAGAAAGAGCACAAGTGGCCAATGTGAATTTCTTGGTGGTTCACTTGTTTCATGGTTTAGCAAGAAGCAAACAAGTGTTTGTATCCTCTATCGAAGCTGAATATGTGGCTGCATCTAGTTCTTTGTGCTCAAGTTCTTTGGCTCAAGCAACAAATATCGACTTAGGAATCAACTTGAAGGAGATCCCAATATTGTGTGACAACACAAGCACAATAAGCTTGGCTAAGAATCCAGTTCAACATACTCGAACCAAGCATATTGATGTGAGACATCATTTCATAAGGGATCATGTTCGGAAGAAAGATGTCAAAGTCATATTCATCCCAACTCATCTTCAACTTGCCGACATCTTCACAAAGCCATTAGCAAAGGAACAATTTGTGTTCATAAGAAGAGAATTGGGAATGGTAAATCCCAATGAGTTGTAAGTAGCTCTTACTCAATATTAGTTATGGTTTTGATGATTGAAAATTACTAACTTAAGCATCGGAGTGTCTAGACTTATTTTATGCAGGATATTAAAAATTGTGTTTTTCTGTCAAGGAGCAAAACCTCGAGGTTTTGGAGAAAAACTCGAGGTTTGATTGTGGAATGTCGGGGTTTGAGAACAAGCGAGCTTTTTGAAGAAAATGAAACCTCGAGTCTTCATTAGAAACCTCGAGTTTTCATAAGACAGAGAGTTATTTGAATTTGAAGAACTTCAAAACCTCGAGATTTTGAAGAAACCTCGAGTTTGTGAACATTGATGTTTCAAAGGTTCACGAACACCTTTGAAGTCCAGGTTGGTAATCTTTCATCAAACCTCGAGGTTTTGCATAAAAACTCGAGTTTTGTCATGTCTATATATATATGGTAATATTCATGTTCTTCAAAAACTCGACCTAAAACTCTAGGCTTAACCTCGCCTCTTCTCTCTTCTCTCGACTCATCCAATCTCGACCTAATTTCACCTTCTAAACCCTCAAATGGCCTCGAAATCCAATCCCCAAGATGTTTCGGACACAAATTCCGATCGGGAAGGAACGATTCAGTCGCTCCTCCTCCTTTTCCTACTCAACGACCGGTGAGAAGGAAGTCCATACCAAATCGCTTTCATCCGGGTGCAGACCGTGCAATTCGTGGCATTAAGGGTAGAATTCCTGAGACTTCATCGCCACACCGTAAATCAAAAGGGGTTTCATTCAAAGAACCCGCTAAATCACCAGACAGAAAGAGGAAGGAACCTGAGCCCGAAGGAAAAGGAAAGGAAAAGGTTTCTGAGACTTCCAAACCTTCTAAAGTAAGAAAGAAGAAGGTTTCTGTGTCCCAGTCTTAGCAAACTTCATCTCAAGGAAATGCTTCTACTCAGAATCAAGAGGAAGAAGATGTGCTCTCGGTTATGGAGAATGCTCTTTCAGACATCTATCATAACCCTTCTCCACCCAAAGGTTTCACGATTATTAACTCTACTATGACTAAAGACGAGAATGATAAGTTTAGGGAATCTTATTTACATCGTGAATTCTCGCCGCCCGTAGTTGTCAATTTGACCAATTTCTTTGATGAGTGTCATTTTGACTTGTCTCCGGGTTGAGAATGTATGAGTCCTTTGTCTCCATAGCCGCACCATATACTCCTAATCTTGTCCTTTGTTTTATTACAATATGGTGTACAATAATATTCGACTCCGAAGGAGAAGTGATTGAGGAACAAGTGTCTACTACTGTTAGGGGAGTTAAATTTACTCGTCGCCTTCAATCCCGAACAAAATCTTAAAAATAGACAATCCTCCACCTATTCCGAGTTTAACTTCAAAGAATGAGGAGATTTTTGGAACACTTAGACCAAATGAGCCATTTCCCCCGGATCAACAATTATGGCTTTCTTTTAAACCTATTTCTATGCTGCTGAAAATCGAGTCTTGTGGTATGTCTTTTCTAGGAACTTTCTTCCAAAGGGTGGTAATTACACTCATTTCACTCAACTAGACTACCAACACTTTATCGCTTTTGTGAGAAAAGTACCTTTCAATCTTGGTCATTGGCTTCTTCAAGCAATGATCAAATTTAAATTCTCTCGTAGAAAGCTGTCTCATATACCATTTCCTTCTCTCGATTTTCGTTATTCTCTTCTATCACAAAATTTGGCATCCGGGTTCTCTGCGACACCCTTGTATATCCTCCATCTTTTGGGAAGACAATGCTAAATCTAATGAAGATCAAGTTTGTGGAAGAAGGATCGGACAATCACATGCTCCTTCAAGATCTCATCCAAGAAGATCTCAAGCTCAAGAGGCTCAATCGGCACCTCCACCTCCTCGGACATCATTTCCATCTCGATCTTACTTCACGAGATCAAGGAGATTGTGGATACCGCTTTTCTTGTTGCATTGACTATTCGCATGGATTTTGAAATGGGAAAGATAAGGGCTGAAATGACTCGTGGACACAATGGACTCATTGAGATTCAGGATACCATGAAGGAACATCTTGAGATGATTTCTGGACAGTCGGCTGAGCTTAAAGAAAAGGCTGAAGAGATTGAGGCCAAGTTGTCTACTCAGATCATCTCTCACATGGATCTCAGTGACAAAGTGGACAAAATTGTGAAGCACTTGCACATTGGACCTTCTTCACCTCTTGGCACTGCTGCTGGTCCTAGCACTTCTGGTCCTGCTTCTGGTTCATCATCTCCTTCATTCACCTTCACTTCACCTCTGATCCCTACAACCTCTCCTGATCCTCCCTCCATGGCCACTCCCTCAATCGATGTTTTTCATCATTCCCCTCCATCAACACCCTTGGTCAACCTCAATTTTGAAGATGACAAAGGGGAGAGAATGGCAAGGATTAGAGTTAGAGTTTTGGAGATCATTGAAGAACTTCGATATATTTCTCTAAGTGCCGATTAAACTTATATTTCGATATCTTGTAATATTTTCAATTGCCGCTAATGTATGAGAAATATGTTTTGTGATCGTTTTGGTTCTTTTTGCGTCATTTGCTCATCTCTCGATACTCTGTCACTTAATTTATAACGATTTGCAAATAAATCCTTCAAATGTCCAAGCTTTTCAAAATGAATTTCTAAAAACTTTGACAAATCTACTTCAAAATGAAAACTCTCTCAAAATCTCAAGACGGTTTGTTTACAAGTGTTGTCATCATCAAAAAGGGGGAGAATGTTAGTTCTCTAAGGGTTTTGATGATCTCCAATAATTGTAAACAAAGCATGAAGTTTTGCTCTCAACATTTGTAAAAATCTGAAGAGCAAAACTCGAGGTTTTACGAAACCTCGAGGTTTGGCCTTACAAAGAAATACTCAAGTTGCTTTTCGGAAAAGGCAAAACTCTGTGTTTTTGTGGAAACCTCTAGGTTTTGTTTTTAACATGAAAAATCCAGGTTTCACAAGTTTTGTGAAACCTCGAGGTTTTGTAAGAAACCTCGAGGTTTTGATCGCGAGAAAGTTCGGATTGTCGCGTTTTCAAAACCTCAAGTATTGTGAAAAACCTCCGGGTTTGAGTCTTGAACATTTTTCTTAAACTTATGAAAACTCGAGGTTTGGGAACAAACCTCGAGGTTTGTCCAGCGAGAGAGTATCTCTGTTTTCCAAATTTATAAAACCTCCAGTTTTACTCTCAAACCTCCAGGTTTCTGTTTTGGCGCAAAAACTCAGTATCTCCATTTTAAATGAAACCTCGAGTTTTGATATGAAACCTCGAGGTTTTGGCATCCAGAAGAGCAAACGACTTTCACGACTCTTAGAAACCTCCGGGTTTCCCAGAAACCTCCCGGGTTTACATTGGCGCTATTCTCCCAAGAGTTTCATATTCAAATGAAACCTCGAGGTTTACGGTAAAACCTCGAGTAGTTTTCAAACGAAAGGGTGACATTTTTTCGCAGGTCCGAAAACCTCCAGGTTTGGGTAGAAACCTCCGGGTTTGATGTTTTGGACTTAAATCATCTTTACTTACAATAGTCTAAAACTCGAGGTTTATGATGAAACCTCGAGGTTTCAACAAACGAGAGTCAAATATCGCATCGAATACATTCGCTCTGTTTGCTTTATGGTTTAGCTTGATTTTGCGAAATGATTGCTTATGATTTATATATATATCATATCATTATTCCTAACCCGATTTAACCAGTTTGTTCATGGGATTTCAGAAGATCAAAGTCTGTTTTGATAAACAATAAAACAACCACTTTGACACTTACAATATTTTATTATATCTTATTCTCCCAAGACAATGGTCTCATCGAAAAGTAGCTCTACCATTCACCAAGGCGGAAAGCAAGGTTCCACTACCTAAAGCATCGAACAACATTATTCTAAAGGGCTCCACTAAGCACAACGGCATGGGAGACATTCTTGAAGAATCAAATTTCCAGATTCCCAAATACGCAAAACTCCCACATGACTATATGCGCGACCCAAGGACCCAACGGCTAGAATTTCGAAATGATCCAAGTCCGAACGGATCTTTAAACGGTCACAAGCTTCAAATCAGTTTAAATACTTGAAGATTTGAAGACGAAAAAGATACACAAGACATACCTAAAACGCATAAAAAGCTCCGAGTCTTTTTCGCTTATAATTTTACGATTGTATCTTTGATACATTGTGCTTGATACTTATCTTTATTCACTCTTAGAGAGAGTTCATTTACGTAAATCATTCATTGTAAGAATCTCAAAGTTGTGGGACTTTGAGGTTGGGTTATCGATTACAACTTGTAAGGGGGAGTGTATCCTAGAGAGAGGATAACTTTCGAGTACAGAGTGTGTATCGATTTGAGTGATAGTAGAAACACCCAGAGTCGGGGATTTGGACGTAGGTCAAGAGTTAAGACCGAACCCAGTATAAATCTTCGTGTCAAGCTTTTCTTCTCTATCTCCATTTACCTTGGTTGAACATCTGTTGTGTGGGTGATTTAAAAAGAATTTTTAAAATCCCCAATTCACCCCCCCTCTTGGTGATTTCCTTCACTTTCAATATCATATTATCAAAAAGTGAATGATTACGTTAGAGCTTACAACGGTAACTTTGAGCAAAGTCACAACGGCCATATTCCAACGAGAAGAAATACTCAACAGACGAATGCTCACAACAGTTAAATGATCTTCATTGCCTATAAATAGGGGTCTTCAAAACGAAGGAGGTGACGACGGTTGATGAATGAATCGACAAAGCCAACGAAATGATTTTACTACTTCACCGCCGATAATTCATACACTATGTTTCTCAATGTTTATATAGTTTACGGTAGAGAGTGAGATGATCGATTATGTACTTGGTGATTAGCATTCTTCTACTCGGTGAGGAGATCTTAAACACCGATTAATTCTTTTAGTTTGTAAAAATCTTAAGGTTGTGGAACCTTAAGTGTAGGTGTATCAATTACAACTTGTAAGGGGGAGTGAGTCCTAGAGTGAGAGGATCATCCTTCGTTTACAGAGTGTGTAATTGTATCCTTACAGTGTGTAAGGGGGAGTATCTCGGTAAGAGATTGTAAAGGCTGCACAAGTGCCCGACTAAACTTGTGAGGTTGTAAAGGCTTTTCTCTTGTGCCCGGTTAAACAAGGAGATAGTGGATTGAAAATCTTAAGTGGAGCTTGGGGATTTGGACGTAGGTCAAGGAAGGGGCGAACCAAGTATAAATCACTTGTTTGCATATTCTCTTCCCTTATCTCTTATATTTCCAGTATATACTTATTTGAATATCTAATTGTTGAATTAGAAGTTGCGAAAAGATTTTCAAAGTTCCTAAAGACTTATCAAACACCCAATTCACCCCCCTCTTGGGTGATAGTCAGGTCTAACAAGTAAACCAAAGATTTTTAGTGTGTATTAATTGCAAATCAGCTAAAGATGTTTTTTTAAAAGATGTTAAACATCTTGCATCAAAATAAATTTTTTCTAGATGACAAGCAATTTTATGTGTTTTTTATTTGAATTTGTCAAAGGCACTTCAAACTTTGTTTCAAATTTCCTCACCTATGAGGTTTTACAAGGTAGGTAGTAGACGAGCAAAACTCCAGAAAAACCACCTCAAAACTCCTTCAAATGCCAAAAAAGAAGAAACCAGATGAAAAATAGAAGAGCATCGATCTCATAGGATGCTCAAAGCCAACTTAACTCTATGCTCAAACTGGTTCAACAAGAAGAACATACAAAGTTTCGGGCCAGCTCTTTAACAGCCTCAAAAACTCAAGAAGAAGATAATTTTCTTCAGAGTGATGAAGAAAATCTCACAATTGACCTACATGAAAATTAAAATCACAGTTTTACCATAAGCATTGTTGTATTCCTAAACACTGTAGCTTTCATGGTAAAATAATTGTTCAAATGGTAAATCACTGTAGTGTCGGTAAACACTATACACTATACATTGTAGTGCACTATAGCAAACACTGTAGTGTCGGCAGACACTATAGTAACCTTTTAACCGAAATTGTGCAAATAGTGCTAGTCACTAGCTGGTTACAGGTCAAACACTATTCAAACAATAATGTCGAATGCTTATTTAAGGATGAGTCTCACTTCAAAGTGGGACACATTCTGTTAGTTCTCAATGTGTTTTGATGATTAATAACAATTGTAAACATGAAAGAATGATTTTTGTTAGAAATTGGTAAAACATGTTGTTTGCAATGCAAAAACATTTACGTCGGCTCAAACTCGAGCTTGGGTCTCCAAACTCGAGCTTGCCCCTACGAGAAAGCAAACCAAGCTATTTTGCATTTTCTAAACTTGAGCTTGGTCCATAAACTTGAGCTTGAAGGTTTTCAAAAGTTTACTCATATTCGAGTAAGCTCGAGCTTGCACTGTAAGCTTGAGCTTACGAAGGTTTGAGGATTTTATCAAGTTACTCAAATTGCAAACTCAAGCTTATTAGTTTTAAACTCAAGCTTGCCTCTTCCGAGTCTTTTCTCACTAAGTTTACAAATATGTAAACTCGAGCTTGCGTTACAAGCTCGAGCTTACCTCGGCAAAATCCTTTAAACTTGAGCTTATCATTTTCTTTTGTAGAGTTTGTGAGTTTACAAAAGTTGTAAACTCGAGCTTGGCATACCAAGCTCGAGCTTGCACAGACGAGAAAGTTTTCAAGTTTTTCCTTCAAAGAGTAAACTCAAGTTTAAGGTTGTAAACTCAAGCTTGCGTCGACAAAAATCTTTCAAAGTTTTTAAAACCATTGCCAAACTCGAGCTTGTCCTTGCAAGCTCAAGCTTGGGTCGACAGAGAGCAATGTCATATTTTGAGCTTAGCAAACTCAAGTTTACACCTCTAAGCTCAAGCTTGCATTTTGTGAACTAAAATTATTTTTGACATGAATAGTGCCAAACTCGAGCTTACTCACTAATAAGCTCAAGCTTGCGTTTTTCCACTTTGGCTCTCAAAATGAATTCAAACATATTTCCCCGACAAATGCTAAACTCGAGCTTACTCATTTACAAGCTCGAGCTTGAGACTTCCGAGAGGCAAAACTCAAGTTTTAAATGAAGACCAAACTCGAGCTTGGTATAGCAAACTCGAGCTTGGAACTTCGAAACAGGATGAACGCATGCGGGTGTATTTTGTTCGGTTTGATTTATGCTTTAACTTGATTCTGCGAATTGGTTGTATATGATTTATATGATTCATATCAATATTTCCTAACCAGATTTAACCGGTTGCTTATGAGATTACGAGAAGATCTAGGTTTGTTTTTAAAGAAGACTTTAAGACAAACAACTTGACAACTTGCAATATTATATTATTCTCCAAAAGCAATGGGTTACAACCTGGATAGCAACACAACCATTCTCCAAGAAAGAAAGCTAGCCTCCAAACAGCTGGACAACATTATACAACTGCCTCCACTAAACATAACAGCATGGGAACACATTCATAAGGAGCCAAATTTCAAATATTCAAATCTGCAACAACCATATTCAAACAGATTTGTTCACAACAGCTAGATTCATGGAGACACACTCACAATGAGCTATATTTTCGAATTAGATCAAGTCTCAACGGATCTACAACGTTCACAAGCTTCAATCCAAAGTATAAATACATGAAGATTTGAAGTCGAAAGTAGACAAGACATACACGTAAAACGCATACAAAGATCTCGGTCTTCTTTTTTGCTTATATTTCTCATTTGTATCTTTGATACATTGTGCTTGAGTGCTTATCTTTATTCACTCTTTGAGAGAGTTCATTTACGTAAATCATTCTTTGTAAGAATCTCAAAGTTGTGGGACTTTGAGGTTGGGTTATCGGATTACAACTTGTAAGGGGAGTGTATCCTAGAGAGAGGATAACTTTCGAGTACGAGTGTGTATCGATTTGAGTGATAGTAGAAAAACCCGAGATAGTGCGGGGACTGGACGTAGGTCAAGAGTTAAGACCAAGAACCAGTATAAATCTTCTTGTCAAGCTCTTCCTCTTTAACTCCATTTACCTTGGTTAAGCATACGTTGTGTGGGTGATCGAAAAGAATTTTTAAAATCCCCAATTCACCCCTCTTGGTGATTTCCTTCACTTTCATTTGGTATCGAGCAAGGTTATCTACATTAAGGATTAACATCCTAGATCAAAGATCCAATGGAAGGAATTCTACCCGATGGAGCTTCAATCAACAGACCTCCGGGTTTGATGGAGAACATTACTCCTTCTGGAAGGCCAAGTTCAGAGTCTATGTAATGGCAACTGAGTATGGCCTATGGAGGGTATTCGAGAGAGGAAATTATGAACCAGCAACAACAGAAGATGGTGTCAGAACTCCTAAGCTAGAAGAAGAGTATGATGAAAATGACAGAAAGCAAGTCACTCTCAACATGAAAGCAATTCACATGCTACAAAGTGCTCTAAGCCAAAAAGAATATTTTCGAATTTGCACTTTGTCATCTGCTAAAGCTATGTGGGATGCTCTTGAGATAGCCCATGAAGGGACATTTGGAATCAAGGAAAATCGAGTAAACACTCTCATGACTGAATATGATTTATTTCGTATGAAGTCCGGAGAATCCATTAGTGAATTCCGGCTCGGATTCACTCATCGATCAATCAACTTGCTGCATTGGGAAAAGTCTATGACCAACCCTTTGTCCAAGTGAGGAAAATACTAAATATCCTCGGCAAGGAATGGGAAGCTAAGGTCAACGCAATCGAAGAAGCTCGCGGTGAATCAATGGCTTGATGCGAAAGCACTATTTGGCGGTCTTTACGAATATGAAGGAAAAATCAAATTCGAGAAAAGGACTTGATGAGATTGATGGCAAGAATAAAGGAATTGCTCTCAAGGCTGTCAAAGAGGTAAAATCGAGATGATGAAGATAAAGATGAAGATCTTTGAGCTAGGCATGATGGTCAGAAAGTTCAAGAAATTCTACAAAAAGGACCAAGCCTACGAAAGTTTCACAAGAGTAGCTCTAGCACGAAACAAAGAAACCCATCATATGCTATGAATGTGAGAAGCACTGGTCACATCAAGTCGAATGTCCACGGTGAAGAACAAAGATAGGAAATTCAATAAGTTCAAAAGAAGAGCTTATGTTTCAGCTATATGGGGCGATAGCTCATCCGATGAAGATGAAGTGAAGAAGAAGACAGAGCCAATATTTGTCTTGTAGCTCAAGAAGAGGATTCGAGATAGTGAAGAGGTAAACAATTCGACTCACCCTATGATGAACTTTCAGCTGAATATAATTCTCTTTTCATTGAATTTCGAAAAATTGCAAAAGAGCTTTTGTCTTCAAAGAAGAAAATTAAATTGTTGGAAGAACAAGCTCAAAGTTTGTTTTTCTTCTTGTTTCTCCTTGTGAAAACATTTCGAAAAGAATTGCGAAAAGATTTCGAGAAAAAGTTTGTGACAATTGCTTTGTATTTTAGAGAAAAGAAATTTGCATCTTACAAAAACTCTTGAGAAATTCACTAGAGGTAGTGAAATGCTCAATGTTATTTTAAAACAACAAAGGTTCACAAATGATAAGTCGGGAATTGGTTATAGACTGATTCGATAAACGAAAAGGGAAGAAGAAGGTTGGACAAAGATCTTATCGAACTATTTTCGAAAAACAGTCCACTCCTCTAATCCTTTTGCTCATTGCAACTATTGCAATCGTAAAGGTCATGCAACTTCTTCTTGTTTTCATAAAAAGGAAAGAAGAAACAAGCCTATAGGTAATTATCAATGGGTGCCTAAGGGATCCTATAAGATTCCTAAGACACAAACTAACCCAAAAGGACCCAAGAAAAAATGGGTACCTAAGACTTGATATTCTATATCATGCAGGTTTGTCTTAGAGCATCAAAATCCAACAAGTGGTTCATTGACGGTGGATGCTCAAGACATATGACGGAGACGAATCTAAATTTGCTACAATTAAACCTAAGGATGGTGGCAAGGTAACATTTGGTGGAAATCAATCCGGAAGGATTCTTTGGAATTGGAGAAGTTGGAAACAACGAAGGACCACAAATCAAGGATGTTTACCTTGTAGAAGGCTTATGTCACAACCTCCTTAGTGTGAGTCAAAGTACGAGATAAAGGTAACTTAGTTATCTTTGATTCGAAGAATGTTTAATTGTGAACAAAGATGTTCTCTCTTTAGACAACATTAGAGCTAAAGCTTTATTTAGAGCTCCTAGAGAAGGTAACTGTTATACTCTCAATCTCTCTAATAACTCTATTTCGAAAGCTTGCTTTGTTGGTAACTTGGATGAAAGTTGGCTTTGGCATAAACGATTAGCTCATGTTAATATGTTTCAACTTGACAAGTTACGAAAAAGGATCTGGTTATTGGTTTACCAAAATTACAGTTTAAAAACGACATGATCTGTGATGCATGTCAAAAGGGTAAACAAACCAAGACTTCCTTCAAATCTAAAAATGAAATTTCAACTAATAGACCTCTTCAACTACTTCATATGGATTTAGTTGGACCGGCTAAGTAAAGAGCCTTGGTGGCAATCTTTATACTTTGGTCATAGTTGATGATTTCTCTAGATTTGCATGGACCATATTTTTATCTTCAAAAGATGAAACATTTGATCAATTTCTTGTATTTGCCAAGAAGGTCCAAAACGAGAAAGGATTCTCTATTGCGGGGAATTCGTACGGATCATGGTGGAGAATTTGAAAATCATGCTTTTGGAGAATTCTGTGATAATATGGGCATTGATCACAATTTCTCGACCCCAAGAACTCCTCAACAAAATGGAGTTGTGGAAAGAAAGAATAGAGTCCTCTTTGAGATGGCAAGGGCCATGTTAAATGAAAATCGAGACTTCTCAAGTGTTTGGCTGATGCTATGAGCACGCATGCTATATTTCAAATCGAGCATATCTCGGAAGAAAGCTGAACAAAACTCCATATGAGCTGTACAAAGGAAGAAAACCCAATATAGCTCATTTGCACATCTTTGGATGCAAATGTTTCATCCACAACAATGGTAAGGACAACTTGGGTAAGTTTGATTCCAAGTCGGATGAAGGTATATTTTTGGGTTATTCAAACGAAGTAAAGCTTATAGAGTCTTTAACACTAGAACACGTATTGTTGAAGAATCTATGCATGTTGTATTCGTGAAACCAATCTAGACAAATCCTTGGATGATGATGATGATGTTTCTCCTATTTCAAATCAATCGGTTCGAAATACTTCGTACTTTAACAAATTAAGAAAAACCTTTGGAAAAGGAACTGATTTTGAAAATAATTGTGAAAATGTTTATGAAAACAACGATCAACACCAACCTAAATCATGGAGATACGGTAGGAGTCATCCTCTGGATCAAGTGATAGGTGATGTTAATCAAGGAGTTAGAACTAGAAAAAGCACCTTGAATGAAGTCACATTTTACGCATTCATTTCGAAAATTGAACCCTCTAAGATTGATGAAGCCCTTTCGGACAATGATTGGGTTATAGCAATGCAAGAGGAGTTACATCGGTTTGAAAGAAATCAAGTTTGGGATTTGGTACCTAGGCCTAAAGACCATCCAGTCATTGGCACTAAATGGGTATTCAAGAACAAACGTGATGAATCTGCAATAATTGTTCGAAACAAAGCAAGGCTAGTTGCAAAAGGATATAATCAAGAAGAAGGAATTGATTATGAAGAAACTTATGCTCCAAGTAGCAAGATTGGAAGCTATAAGAGTTCTTCTAGCTTTTGCTTGTATTAAAGGATTCAAACTTTATCAAATGGATGTAAAATCTGCATTTTTAAATGGTTTTATTCAAGAGGAAGTTTATGTTGAACAACCTCCTGGTTTTCAAAATGATCATCATCCAGATCATGTTTATCGCCTCAAGAAAGCATTATATGGTCTTAAGCAAGCTCCTAGAGCTTGGTATGAGCGATTGAGCAAATTCCTTCTTGATCAAGGATTTGTTAGAGGTAAAGCGAGATACAACTCTCTTCATAAAGAACAATAAACTTAATGAAATTTTAATTGTTCAAATATATGTTGATGATATTATATTTGGTGCTTCTAACAATGCTTTGTGTGAAGAGTTTGCTAAGAACATGCGGGGAGAATTTGAGATGTCCATGATGGGAGAACTCAACTATTTCCTTGGTCTGCAAATTAAACAAAGGAAAGATGGAATTTTCATTTCCCAGACCAAGTATCTCAATGATCTCTTAAAGAAGTTTGGGATGAATGAATGCAATGGAGCGATACTCCAATGAGTTCAACCCTTTGCCTTGGATCGATGAAGAAGGCAAGGACTTCAACATCACAAAGTATAGAGGAATGATTGGATCATTACTCTATCTCATGACAAGAATCAGATCGACATCGATTCGGTGTGGGGATGTGTGCAAGATTTCAATCTGCTCCCGAGGAGTCACATGCGAGAATGTGAAAAGAATATTCAGATATCTTGACACAAAGACTCTTGGTCTATGGTTTCCCAAAGGTCAACTGAACAATTGGTGGCATATTGATTCAGATCATGCTTTGGATATAAGACCAGATAGAAAAAGCACAAGTGGCCAATGTGAATTTCTTGGTGGTTCACTTGTTTCATGGTTGACAAGAAGCAAACAAGTGTTCTTTGTATCCTCTGCGAAGCTGAATATGTGGCTGCGTCTAGTTCTTTGTGCTCAAGTCCTTTGGCTTAAGCAACAAGTTTCTGACTTGGGAATCAATTTAAAGGAGATTCCAATTCTATGTGACAACACAAGCACAATAAGCTTGGCAAAGAATCCAGTTCAACATACTCGAACCAAGCATATTGATGTGAGACATCATTTCATAAGGGATCATGTTCAAAAGAAAGATGTCAAGGTCATATTCATCCCAACACATCTCCAACTTGCTGACATCTTCACAAAGCCATTAGCAAAGGAACAATTTGTGTTCATAAGAAGAGAATTGGGAATGGTAAATCCCAATGAGTTGTAAGTAGCTCCTACTTAAATGTTAGTTATGTGTTTTATGATTATATTTTACTAACTTAAGCATCGGAGTATCTAAATGTGTTTTATGCGGGGCATTTATAATGTTAAAAATTTCGACATGTTCTTTGAAGTTTCTTTGTCAAGAGAAGCAAACTCGAGCTTAACAATGTAAGCTCGAGCTCGAGGGAGTCAGAGAGAAAATAAAATTGTGGAGAAACCCAAACTCGAGCTTATAAGTGAGTGAACTCGAGCTTGCAGAGGAATTTCAAGAGTTTTCACATACACTCTTGAAGTCAGGTTAGTACAAGTTTATGCAAACTCGAGCTTAGCTTCCTAAACTCGAGCTTGCCGCGCACTTTATATATGTAAAACCTGACTGTTCCTCTTCACTTCACTCAACTCTCGAGCTTGCTCCTATTCACTCTCAAAATTCTCTCATCTTCTTCGTCAAAACCCAGCGAAAATGGCCCCAGAACACTCTGCTTCCGTCAATGTCTCAGATTCTCAATCCACTCAAAACCCCGAACGCCCTAGTAGATCAAAAATGCTGCCTAAAAGATTTAATGTTGGGATAGATACCCACATTCACGGAGTAATGACAACCCATTCGACTCCTCCATCAAGACCAAAAGGAATCGAAATTAGAGACAAACCAGAGGCTCCCAAGAAACGACCAAATCCGAAGAAGCAACCAAAGCAAAGGGAAAGGCAAAATTCAGAGGCGCAACCTACAAGTCCAAACGAAGCAAGAGGGCGCCTCTAGGATCGATCAAGGAAGTTCTCAAGTTCCTTCGAGTCTCGGCAACAAGAGGATCCTACTCCTCAGGTATCCAAGGAAACTCCTGCACTATATGATATTTACAATCACTCTACTATACCTGAAGGATTCTCTAGTGATCCTATTCGTTTGGAAGGAGATAATGCTATTAATTTTAAAGAAAAATTTGGTTCCAAAGTTTTCTGTCCCATCGTCTCTGTGGACCTTGCTGCACTTAAGAGAGAATGCAATTTGGATCTCTTTCCATGCATTTTGAAACAATTTGAAAATCTGATTTCTATAAGTGTTTCTTATGCCCACTCTTGTCAAGGTATTCTACCATGGCATGTCCTACAATAACCTTTCGCTAGGACAGTGATGGAAATTTAGTTGAGGAAAGGGTTACCACAACCATTAGAAACAAACAAATAACCATTACCCCTTCTTATCTAAATTCAATTATGCAAATCTCCAATCCTCCATCTGTAGCTTCATTGAACTATACTGATAGGCAAATCTATGAACTGCTAAGACCCAATGAGCCTATTCCAGAGGGATTAAACATTCTCAATTTTGAACCTGGATCAATGAACCCTACATTCAGAGCCATCTGGTACATCTACACCAGAAATCTTGTGCAAAAAGGAGGAAGTTTCACCCATTTTGCAAAGAAGGATTATCCTGTCTTTGCTTCTATCATTAACCAAGTACCTCACAATATTGGGTACTGGATTTTTCAAGAAATGGTCGATTTCGTTTTGCTTCCAGAAAAACCTCCCGAATTCCTTTTGCAAGCTTTATCTCTGTCATCCTTTTTCATGAGAAAATTTGGTATATCCCTACCAAAGAAAAACTAGAAAAACCTCAAGTGTTTGGAAGGCACATTTTGAATCTCATGAGAATTAATATGGATGAAGGCTCTGGCCAATCAAAGGCCCCTCCTCGGTCTAGACCAACCGGATCAAGAGCCACTCACTCCAGTACAAGAAGCCGAGTGCTCCTCCTCCTCCTCCTCTCTCCTCGGCCTACTATGCCTTCTAATTTGGATGCAAGGATCAAAGAAATAGTTGACAAAGCTATTTCGATTTATCGAAGGAATCGGCGAAATGGGAAAATTGGTTTCTGAAGTAAATCAGGGTCATAGTAATTTGGTGGATACTCAGGAAGGTTTTAATATAGGCCAAGAAGAGCTGAAAGAAGGACAGAAAGAGCTGAAACAACAAGTTGAGAACCTATGTGGTCACATTGAAGATCATTCAGCCAGCATATCTACTTTGTTGGTGACTATGATGAGTCTCAGTGACAAAATGGACAAAATACTGAAGAATCAGTCCATGTGCGTTTTCGGTTTTGGTGCATCTTCCTCGGCGAGCCCAAGTTCTACTTTGCCCAAAACAGCCTACGAACTGCCTCACCCTTGGCTGAACCAAAGAACCTCCATTGAACCCGAGGCAAACACTCTCACCAATCGGCCGAGTCTCCCTCTCAACCAAACAACCCTTCTACCCCGGTAGCTCCACCCTTGTTTTTGATGACAAAGGGGAGAAGAAAAGAAGTGAAGAGAAAGCGTGAGCACTTTCATGCACTTTCATGTTTCTTTTTGTTTTTGATCATTTCATTGTAGTTTTAACTTTGATTTTGTATATTTGCTTTTGAAACTCTACTTTAATGGATTGATCATTTCGGTTATATCATTGTTTGCTATTTCTTTTTTGGCCCGATATGATGTTTATATGTTTAAGAATTAAATTGTGATTTCAAATTTGCTAATCTACGATATCTACTTAATCGAATTGTTTAACTTTGTTAAATGCGAGTTTATCAAATTGAAATTTCAAAACCTCAAGTTTGCAAACATTTTACCAAAATCTCTTTCTCAATGCTCAAATGCTCAAATCTGTTTTTGAAAAGAAACAAATGTTTACAAGTGTTGTCATCATCAAAAAGGGGGAGAATGTTAGTTCTCAATGTGTTTTGATGATTAATAACAATTGTAAACATGAAAGAATGATTTTGTTAGAAATTGGTAAAACATGTTGTTTGCAATGCAAAAACATTTCTGTCGGCTCAAACTCGAGCTTGGGTCTCCAAACTCGAGCTTGCCCCTACGAGAAAGCAAACCAAGCTATTTTGCATTTTCTAAACTTGAGCTTGGTCCATAAACTTGAGCTTGAAGGTTTTCAAAAGTTTACTCATATTCGAGTAAGCTCGAGCTTGCACCTGTAAGCTTGAGCTTACGAAGGTTTGAGGATTTTATCAAGTTACTCAAATTGCAAACTCAAGCTTATTAGTTTTAAACTCAAGCTTGCCTCTTCCAGAGTCTTTTCTCACTAAGTTTACAAATATGTAAACTCGAGCTTGCGTTACAAGCTCGAGCTTACCTCTGGCAAAATCCTTTAAACTTGAGCTTATCATTTCTTGTAGAGTTTGTGAGTTTACAAAAGTTGTAAACTCGAGCTTGGCATACCAAGCTCGAGCTTGCACCGAGCGAGAAAGTTTTCAAGTTTTTCCTTCAAAGAGTAAACTCAAGTTTAAGGTTGTAAACTCAAGCTTGCGTCGACAAAAATCTTTCAAAGTTTTTAAAACCATTGCCAAACTCGAGCTTGTCCTTGCAAGCTCAAGCTTGGGTCGACAGAGAGCAATGTCATATTTTGAGCTTAGCAAACTCAAGTTTACACCTCTAAGCTCAAGCTTGCATTTTGTGAACTAAAATTATTTTTGACATGAATAGTGCCAAACTCGAGCTTACTCACTAATAAGCTCAAGCTTGCGTTTTTCCACTTTGGCTCTCAAAATGAATTCAAACATATTTCCCCGACAAATGCTAAACTCGAGCTTACTCATTTACAAGCTCGAGCTTGAGACTTCCGAGGCAAAACTCAAGTTTTAAATGAAGACCAAACTCGAGCTTGGTATAGCAAACTCGAGCTTGGAACTGAAACGATGAACGCATGCGGGTGTATTTTGTTCGGTTTGATTTATGCTTTAACTTGATTCTGCGAATTGGTTGTATATGATTTATATGATTCATATCAATATTTCCTAACCAGATTTAACCGGTTGCTTATGAGATTACGAGAAGATCTAGGTTTGTTTTTAAAGAAGACTTTAAGACAAACAACTTGACAACTTGCAATATTATATTATTCTCCAAAAGCAATGGGTTACAACCTGGATAGCAACACAACCATTCTCCAAGAAAGAAAGCTAGCCTCCAAACATTTGGACAACATTATACAAGCGCACTCCACTAAACATAACAGCATGGGAACACATTCATAAGGAGCCAAATTTCAAATATTCAAATCTGCAACAACCATATTCAAACAGATTTGTTCACAACATTTAGATTCATGGAGACACACTCACAATGAGCTATATTTTCGAATTAGATCAAGTCTCAACGGATCTACAACGTTCACAAGCTTCAATCCAGTATAAATACATGAAGATTTGAAGTCGAAAGTAGACAAGACATACAAAACGCATACAAAGATCTCGGTCTTTTCTTGCTTATATTTCTCATTTGTATCTTTGATACATTGTGCTTGAGTGCTTATCTTTATTCACTCTTTGAGAGAGTTCATTTTCGTAAATCATTCTTTGTAAGAATCTCAAAGTTGTGGGACTTTGAGGTTGGGTTATCGGATTACAACTTGTAGGGGGAGTGTATCCTAGAGAGAGGATAACTTTCGAGTACGAGTGTGTATCGATTTGAGTGATAGTAGAAAAACCCGGATAGTCCGGGATTTGGACGTAGGTCAAGAGTTAAGACCGAACCAGTATAAATCTTCTTGTCAAGCTCTTCCTCTTTAACTTCATTTACCTTGGTTAAGCATCTGTTGTGTGGGTGATCTGAAAAGAATTTTTAAAATCCCCAATTCACCCCCCCTCTTGGTGATTTCCTTCACTTTCACATTCAAGAACAACCATACATAAGTTCTCTATCCCTCTCATCCCTCTTCCATCCTATTTCCTTCTTCCATTTCCTTTCCTTGTAAGTGCTTTCAGATTTCAATAAACTTGTTTTATATTTATCTCATGCATTATCACTCTCTCTTCTTTTTTTTTTCTTTTTTTATGAGGAAAATCCTGTGTAGACTACCATCGCTTTCAATTCATTTCTTTTATTACCTTTTGCATGTTTAATTTTTGTATTTTAATTATGTTTTAAGAAGTCCATCTTCTCCTCTACTTCTCTCCTCCCCATTCTCCCCCAGTTTCCTTTGCTCCTTCCTGGCACCTCCTTCAGTTAGTATCAAGCCAGAAGAGGAAGTAGAGATGTATTAATTAGAGTTAGACTGGGAGTTTACCCTCTCAAAATATTTTGTTGACAATATGGTATTATTCTAACATGTATGTTGATAGCCTACAAAGAAAAAAAAAGTCTGGTTTTACCTGAAACTGTTTATATATGGCTTTTGCATATGATGCCTGAGACCCTAATGATGATGTTTAAGGTTGTAATTCCCGTATGTTGAGGCATGCGATTTACCCCATACGTAGGGCTTCATTTGTCTGAGATCATATATGTTTCATATGTGGGGGTTAGAGCAAAAATGTAATGAATTATACCAATACGTTAACAAAATATTTTGATTAGTAAAATTCAAGTAAACCTTTAATCAATATACCCCTATGAAACCTGACAGTGATTATACTAATCAAGGGAGATTTAAATCATTGTTTTAAAGCTCTACCCCTTTAATTATCACTCTTTATTCCTGTTGTTCTTTATTCTTGTATTTTATTTAAGCTTTTAATTATGTCTTCTGTTTTTCGCTCTTTATCACTTTCCTGTTCATTCTTCTTCTTCTTCTTCTTCTACTCCAAACTCTTCCGTAAAAAAATTGAAGGATCATTTTCGTCAACAAACAATATCTTTAATGAAGAAATTTAGTTTAAAGATATAAACCAAAAAACATTGATGATTGGACTCTTCCTCCAGTCGACAATAACACTCTTTACACTCCTCAAAACAGAAGTTGGTTGATTCCACTCCGAATTGTCATCATACCTCCCTCTCACCCCTCCACTATCGAGACTTGACTCTCCTCCATCTACCCCATTGGTTGATCCTCCACCTGAACCCTTGTTTGGTGATTAAAAAGGGGGAGAAGAGCAATGAAGATTTGTGTTGAGTCATTTACTTCTGTATTTTATTTTGTTCCTAAACTCTGATGTATATTTTTGAATGAATGAAATGAATTGTTATGACATGCATTTTGTTTTGAGATCTGTCTGTTTATTCCATCATGCTCAAAATCCTTTGAAAATCTGTCAATTGGTTTACAAGTGTTGTCATTGAAGGGTAGGAATATCACCTAGAGGGGGGGGTGAATAGGTGATCTTAATAAATTTTTTGCTGACTGCACATAGATGTAAATAAGACAGAGATAGAAAAAGGGAAATTGACACAAGACAATTTATACTGGTTCGGCCTAACACTTTGACCTACGTCCAGTCCCCAAATCCTTTGGGTATTTCACTAATCACAAGAGGTTACAATTACACACTCTGTACTCGAGATGATCCTAATTCACTAGGGCTCACTCCCCCTTACAAGTTGTAATAGTACACCCACACTTAAGGTTCCACAACCTTAAGATTTAAACCGGAAATGGAATAAGTGCTTAAATAACTCTTCACGAGTATATAAAATATGAACACTAAAGAACAATGAATATCCGAAGATTGTTAGTTCTCTAAGGGTTTTGATGATCTCCAATAATTGTAAACAAAGCATGAAGTTTTGATTTCTCAAATGTATAAAACCGAGGCATTATAAGAGCAAAACTCGAACGAGGTTTGCGATACTCGAGAATTATGTTTAAGGCTCTCGAGAATTCAAAGCACGAGTGTTTCACAAATGGAAGATTTTGGCCTCGAGAATTCTTTGTGTTTACGAGATCGCAAACTAGGAAAGTTCTCTAAGGGTTTTGATGCAAAACTCAAAGGTTTTTCTCAAATGAGAAACCTCAAAGGTTTCTTCGAGGTTTGGCCTTCGAGAGACTTCTCCTCAGGTTTTTTACCGAGACTTCTCATCGTTTTCGAAAAATGGAAAACTCGAGGTTTTTGTTTAAACCTCAAGGTTTTGACTTACAGAGAGTCTCCTAAGTTTTGAACACTTGAAAACCTCAAGTTTTTGTCTAAAACCTCAAGGTTTTGTTTTAACATGAAAATACCGGGTTTCACAAGTTTTGTGAAACCTCGAGGTTTGGTAATAAACCTCTAGTTTTGACATACCTAGAGAAAATTCATGTTTTGGCCGAGTTTTTCAAAACCTGAAGTTTTCTCAAAGTGAATTTTCCAAAATTATGAGAAAACTCGAGGTTTTGAGGACAAACCTCGAGGTTTGTCCGACGAGAAAAGTATCTATGTTTTTCCAACTTACAAAACCTCCAGTTTTATTCTCAAACCTCAAGGTTTCTGTTTTGGCGCAAAAACTCAAATTTCACATTTAAGCGAAACCTCGAGTTTTGATACAAAACCTCCAGGTTTTGGCATCCGAGAGAGCAAACAAATTTTCACGATTTTGAAAACCTCCGGGTTTCAAAAAACCTCCGGAGTTTGCTCTTGGCGCGATTTTGTAAAGTTTCACATTCAAAGTGAAACCTCGAGGTTTTTGATAAAACCTCGAGTATTTGCCAAACGAAAGGGTGTCGCTTTTTCTTTGTGTTAAAAACCTCTAGTTTTGGTTCGAAACCTCTAGGTTTGATGTTTTGGACTTAAATCTCTTTCACTTGCTATAGTCCAAAACTCGAGGTTTGAAGAACAAACCTCGAGGTTTCATAGCGACTTTGGAATTTCAAATCGACGAATTTGCAATACCTTCTTGTTTGATCTTAATACTTCCTATGATTAATCTCTAATGTTCCTAGATATGTTTAACCACTTTTTAGTGAGTTTCAGATGAATTAGAGAATGTTTATTGAAGGTTTAAAGCAAAAGCAAAAAGCATGTCAGAACATTAAATGCTAAACCCAGAAAGTTGCATACTTTTGGGTAATCCATCTGCACACGCTTACAAAGGATTAATGTCTACCTACCTATCCACATCTCCAACGGATTAATTTTAGAGAGTCAACTCGAACTTCCAACGGATTTGGAGATTAGAGAGAAGAGACCAAAGTCAAAACCTTGTCTAATGAAGGCAACGGTTATAGAAGATTACAACTCTTAATGCTCTCTTGGTATAAATAGAGTGTCAAGTCTTAATCAATTGAGATAGCATTCAAAGTTCTTCAACTAATCCCTGTTTTCACTTGTATTGTGTCTTTTGACACCTAAAGGGTGTTTATCAATATCCACTCTTAGAGAGAGTTTCTTTTTATGTAAATCATTTATTGTAAGGAATCACAAGGGGACTTGGTGATTGGGTTCATTGATTGCAACTTGTAAGGGGGAGTAAGTTCTATAAATACTCTTGAGTACGAGTGTGTAATCAATTGAGATGCTCGGGGACCGGACTAGGTCAAGGAGTTGGACCAAACCGAGTATAAATCTTTGTGTTTGTTTTTAGTGTTAAAATCTCTTTTTTAACTCAAAACGAGGTATTCGGAAAAAGATTTTTAAAATCCCCAATTCACCCCCTCTTGGTGATTTAGCTCCACTTTCATTTGGTATCAGAGCCAGGTTTTCTCTGAAGAGATTAACATCTCGAGAAGGATCACTATGGAAGGTATTCTACCTGATGGAGCTTCGATCAACCGACCACCGGGATTCACTGGAGAGCACTACTCATTCTGGAAAAGCAAATTCAAAGTCTTTGTAATGGCTTCTGAGTATGGTCTCTGGAGAGTATTTGAAAGAGGAGATTATGTTCCATCAACTACTGAAGATGGAGTAAAAACTCCAAAGCTCGAAGAAGAATACGATGAGAATGACAAGAAAGTCGATCGTTCTTAACGGCAAAGGTCATTCTCATGCTCCGAGTGCCTTAAGTCAGAGTGAATACTTTCGAGTATGCTCTAAAACTTCTGCTAAAGCAATGTGGGACACATTGGAGCTGGCTCACGAAGGAACCATTGGAGTCAAGGAAAATAGAGTTAACACTCTTATGTCTGAGTACGATCTTCTCCGTATGAAGTCAGGAGAATCGATTGGTGAGTTTCGTCTTAGATTCACTCATCTGATCAACCAACTTGCTGCATTAGGAAAAATCTATGATGAACCAGTTCAAATCAGAAAAATATTGAACATTCTCAGCAAGGAGTGGGAAGCCAAGGTTACTGCCATCGAAGAAGCTCATGGCGCATCAATGGAATCTGTAGTAGCTTTGTTTGGTAGCTTATCGAATATGAAGGCAAGATCAAGTTGAAGAAAGGGACTTGATGAAATCCATAGTAAGAGCAAAGGCATAGCTCTTAAGTCTATCAAAGAAGCTAAAAGATAAATGATGATGATGATGATGAAGACGAAGAAAAAGAACTTGGCATGATCGTTTGAAGATTCAAAAGATTCTACCGAAAGGATCAAGGGTACAAGAAATTTCACAAAGGTGGCTCCAGCAATGAGGCAAAGAAGCCGATCATATGCTATGAGTGTGAAAAGCTAGGCCATATCAAGTCGAGTGTCCCCAGCTGAACAACAAGGACAAAGAAAAGAAGAAGTTCAACCGATTCAAAAAGAAAGCCTATGTCTCAGCTATTTGGGGAGATAGCTCATCTGATGAAGATGAAGCTGATGAGGAAGACAAAGCGAATATTTGTTTAATTCTTTGAAGAAGAAGAGCAACATGACAACAATGATGAGGTATACGATTCAAAACCATCCTATGATGAATTGTTTCTTGAGTACATTGTTGTTCAAACAATTTGAAAAACTTGCCGAAAAATATATTGTCTTGAAAAAGAAAAATGTCACTCTTGAACTGCAATTTGAAAAGTTTTCCCACCTTGAAAATGTTGTTTGTGAAGATTGCCCTGATCTTAAGAAAAAGAATTTACATCTTACAAAGGCACTTGAGAAATTCACTAGAGGAAGTGAAATGCTCAATTTCATTTTGAAAGAACAAAGATTCATAAATGATAGATCAGGAATCGGTTACAAACCAAATTTTGATAAAAGAAAAGGGAAAAAGAAATTTGGAGAAAAGAACTATATGAACTACTTTAAAAAATCTGTTCATTCGTCAAATCCTCTTGCTCATTGCAATTATTGCAATCGCAAGGGTCATACTACTTCTTCCTGTTTTCATAAAAAGGAAAGAAAGATTAAACCATCAGGAAATTATCAATGGGTGCCAAAGGGATCTTACAAGATTCCTAAGACACAAACTAACCCCAAAGGACCCAAGAAAAGATGGTATGTTTTGTAGGTTTGTCTAAGAGCATCAAATCTCAACAAGTGGTACATCGATAGTGGATGCTCAAGACATATGACGGAGACCAATCCAAATTTGTCTCAATCAAGCCCAAGGATGGTGGCAAGGTGACCTTTGGTGGAAATCAATCTGGAAAGATTACTGGCATTGGTGAAATTGGAAACAATGAAGGACCACAAATCAAAGATGTTTACCTTGTGGAAGGACTTTGCCACAATCTCCTCAGTGTAAGTCAAAGCACTGATAAAGGTAATCTAGTTATCTTTGATTTGAGGAGTGCTTGATTGTAAGTAAAAATGATCTTCCTTTGGAAAATATTAAATCAAAAGCTTTATTGAGCTCCTAGAGATGGAAATTGTTATACACTTAATCTCTCTAGAAATGACTCGCTTACGAAAAATGTTTTGTTAGTAATCTAGATGATAGTTGGTTATGGCACAAGCGATTAGCTCATGTCAATATGATTCAACTTGACAGATTACTTAAAAAGGATTTGGTTATTGGTATTCCAAAACTTTGATTTAAAAACGACATGATTTGTGATGCTTGTCAAAAAGGAAAACAAACCAAATCTTCTTTCAAATATAAAAATGAAGATTTCAACTAATAGACCTCTTCAACTACTTCATATGGATCTAGTTGGACCGGCTAGAGTAAAAAGCCTTGGTGGTAATCTTTATACTTTGGTCATAGTTGATGATTTTTAAGATTTGCTTGGACTATTTTCTTATCCTCTAAAGATGAAACATTTGATCGGTTTGTTTGTTTTGCCAAGAAGGTCCAAAACGAGAAAGGTTCTCAATTTTAGGAATTCGAGCGATCATGGAGGAGAATTCAAAAACCATGCTTTTGCCGAGTTTTGTGACAACAATGGTATAGATCACAACTTCCTAGCCCCAAGGACTCCTCAACAAAATGGTGTTGTAGAAAGAAAGAATAGAGTCCTCATCGAGATGGCAAGAGCTATGCTGAATGAAAACAACACTTCTCAAGTGTTCTGGGCTGATGCAATGAGTACGGCTTGCTACATCTCAAATCAGGCTTACCTTCGGAAGAAATTGAACAAGACTCCCTATGAGCTGTACAAGGGAAGAAAGCCAAATTTGGGTCATCTGCATGTATTTGGATGTAAGTGCTTCATCCACAACAATGGTAAGGATAACTTGGGAAAATTTGATCCCAAGGCAGATGAAGGTATATTTTTGGGTTATTCAAATAGAAGTAAAGCTTACAGAGTTTTCAATACTCGTACTCGAATTGTTGAAGAGTCTATGCATGTTGTTTTCTGTGAATCCAAAACTGATAAATCCTTGGATGATGAAGAGGAAAATGTTTTCAAAAACCAATTCTTTTCGAAAACTACTCCGCATCTATTGAAAATCCCGAAAATGTTTTTGAGGCTGATCCCCAAAACAATCTTGAAAATTTTGATCAGTCTCAACCTAGAGCTTGGAAGTTCATAAGGAATCATCCTTTGGACCAAGTAATAGGTGATGCAAGTCAAGGAGTAAGAACCAAAAACAACACTTTAAATGAAGTAATTTTTTTTCTGCATTCATATCTCATATTGAACCCTCTAAGATAGATGAAGCCCTTTCAGACAAAGATTGGGTAATAGCTATGCAAGAGGAGTTACATCAATTTGATAGGAATCAAGTTTGGGATTTGGTACCTAGGCCCAAGGACCATCCGGTCATTGGCACTAAATGGGTATTCAAGAACAAACGAGATGAATCAGCAATCATTGTCCGTAACAAGGCAAGATTGGTTGCTAAAGGCTATAATCAAGAAGAAGGAATTGATTATGAAGAAACTTATGCTCTAGTGGCAAGATTGGAAGCCATAAGAGTTCTTCTAGCCTTTGCTTGTGACAAAGAATTCAAGCTATATAAAATGGATGTAAAAAGTGCTTTTCTAAATGGTTTTATTCAAGAAGAAGTTTATGTAGAACAACCTCCTGGTTTTCAAGATGATCATCATCCAGATCATGTTTATCGTCTCAAAAAGGCATTATATGGTCTTAAGCAAGCTCCTAGAGCTTGGTATGAGCAATTAAGCAAGTTCCTTCTTGATCAAGGATTTGTTAGAGGAAAAACATATACAACTCTCTTCATAAAGAGTAATAAGCTTGGTGAAGTTTTAATTGTTCAAATATATGTTGATGATATTATATTTGGTGCTTCTAATGATGCTTTGTGTGCAGATTTTGCTAAGAATATGCGGTGAGAATTTGAGATGTCCATGATGGGAGAACTCAACTATTTCCTTGGTCTACAAATCAAGCAAAAAAAAGAATGGAGATCTTCATATCTCGGACCAAGTATCTCAATGATCTGCTGAAGAAGTTTGGGATGGATCAATGCAATGGAGTTGACACTCCAATGAGTTCCACTGCCTCATTGGATGTTAATGAAGAGGGAAAGGACTTTAATATTACAAGATATAGAGGAATTATTGGATCATTACTCTATCTTACTTGCAAGTCGCCCGACATCCAATTCGGTGTGGGGATGTGTGCAAGGTTCCATCTGCTCCCAAGGAGTCCATGCTGAATATGTGAAGAGGATTTTCAGATACCTTCTTGCGACACAAAGACACTTGGATTGTGGTTTCCCAAAGGTCAACTTGAACATTTGGTGGTATATTCAGATTCAGACCATGCCGGGTATAAGACTGATCGAAAGAGCACAAGTGGCCAATGTGAATTCTTTGGTGGCTCACTTGTATCTTGGTTCAGCAAGAAACAAACAAGTGTAGCTGTGTCTTCTACTAAAGCTGAATATGTAGCTGCCTCAAGTTGTTGTGCTAAAGTCCTATGGCTCAAGCAACAACTATCAGATTTGGGAATCAACTTGAAGGAGATCCCAATATTGTGTGACAACACAAGCACAATAAGCTTGGCAAAGAATCCAGTTCAACATACTCGGACCAAGCATATTGATGTGAGGCATCATTTCATAAGGGATCATGTTCAGAAGAAAGATGTCAAAGTTATGTTCATCCCAACTCATCTTCAACTCGCTGACATCTTCACCAAACCATTGGCTAAGGAGCAATTTAATTTCATAAGAAGAGAATTGGGAATGGTAAATCCCAATGAGTTGTAAGTATTCCTTACTCAATGTTAGTTATGGTTTTTGATGATTGAAAATTACTAACTTAAGCATCAGAGTGTCTAGACATGTTTTATGCAGGATATTGAAAAATCTTAGTTTTGTTGTCGAGGAGCAAAACCTCGAGGTTTTGGAGAAAACCTTGAGGTTTGGTCGTGGATTGTCGGGGTCGAGAAAATAGCTGAAATTTTTGGAAAGAATGAAACCTCGAGTTTTCATAAACCTCGAGTTTTCATAAAAGATGTCAATTTTTGAAGAGTTTCAAAACCTCGAGGTTTTGGAGAAAACCTCGAGTTTTGCACACTGACGTTTCAAAAGTTCACAAAACACCTTTGAAGTCCAGGTTGGTAAAAATTTATAAAACCTCGAGGTTTGGCATGAAACCTCGAGTTTTTGTCGCAACTATATATATGTGGCACTATTTATGTTCTTCAAAACTCGACCTAAAACTCTAGGTTTAGCCTCGTCTTTTCTCTCTTCTCTCCGATTTTTTCCTCTCTTGACCTGATTTCACCCTCTAAACCCTCCAATGGCTTGAAATCCAATCCCAAGTCGCTTCCGACACGATTCCGAGTCGGGAAGGGATGAAATCATGGTCACCTCCTCCTCCTCCTCCTCCTCCTCCTTGTCAACGACCAGTGAGGGTGAAAACCATTCCAACCCGCCTCCATCTTGGTGCAGATCGTGCGATTCGAGGAATAAGTGGCAGAATCCCTGAGGCTCAATCCAAACCCTAAAAGAAAAGGGGTTTCGTTCCAAGAACCACCTAAGTCTCCGGCCAAGAAACGAAAGGAACCTGAGCCCAAGGGAAAAGGAAAGGCAAAGACTACTGAGGCTTCCAAACCTAGCAAACCATCGAGAAATAAGAGGGCTTCTGTGTCCCAATCTTAGCAAACCTCAAGAGGGCAAGCTTTGTCTCAAGCAGCTACTTCTGCTCAGGATCAAGAGGTAGGAGAAGTACCTTTCGTGATTCAGAATGCCATTTCAGACATCTACAAAAATATCTCTCCACCCGAAGGTTTTACAACTGCTCCCTCTACTATGACTAAGGAAGAGAATGACAAATTTAGGGAAGGATACTTACATCGTGACTTCTGTCCTGTGATTTTTGTTTATTTGAAAGATTTTCTCAAAGTGTCATTTTGACCTGTCTCCTTGGCTAAAACAGTATGAGTCCTTTGTTTCCATATCTGCTCCCTATACTCCCAACCTTGTTCGTTTGTTCTATTACCATATGCAGTATGATAATGAACTAAGCCCAGAAGGTGAGTTGATTGAAGAAACAATGACTACTATTGTTGTTAAGGGTGTCAAGTTCACTCTATCTGCCTCCATTTTAAACAAAATTCTGAAAATTGACAACCCTCCACCTATTCCTGAGTTCAATTACAGTAATCAGGAGATTTTTGAAACTCTTAGACCAAATGAGTCCTTTCCCCAAAACCAGTATCATAGGCTTACCTTTAATCCTGGTTCTATGTCTGCTGCAAATAGAGTATTGTGGTATGTCTACTCTAGGAATTTTCTTCCAAAAGGTGGCAATTATACCCATTTCACTCAACAAGATTATCAACCCTTTACTGCTTTTGTGAGAAAGGTGCCTTTTAATCTTGGTCACTAGATTTTCCAGGCTATGGTCAAGTTTAAATTTTTCCGTAGAAAGTTGTCACATATACCATTTCCCTCCTTGATCTCTGTAATTCTCTACTACCACAAAATTTGGTATGTGGGCTCTGTTGACACACTCGAGTGTCCTCCATCTTTTGGGAAGAAAATGCTAAATCTAATGAAGATCAAGTTTGGGGAAGAAGGGTCTGGACAGTCACGAGCTCCTTCAAGATCTCAGCCAAGAACATCTCAGGCTTAGGCTCAATCCCAAGCTTAAGAGGCTCAATCAGCACCTCCACCTCCTCAGACATCCCTACCATATGATCTTACTTCACAGATCAAGGAAATTGTGGATACTGCTATTATGACTATTTGCATGGAATTTGAGATGGGCAAGATAAGGGCTGAGATGACTCGTGGGCACAATGGACTCATTGAGATTCTGGATGCTATGAAGGAACACCTTGAGATGGTTTCTGGACAGTCAGTTGAGCTTAAAGAAAAGGTTGAAGAGATTGATGTCAAGTTATCCACTCAGATTGTATCTCACATCGATCTCAGTGACAACGTGGATAAAATCGTCAAGCACTTGCACATTGGAACCTTCTTCACCTCTTGGCACCTCCCGATCTTTGGTCCTAGCACTTCCGGTCCTTGCTCCGGTTCATCCTCACCTTCCTTCACCTTCACCTCACCTAAGATCCCTACAACCTCTCCCGATCCATCACTCCTCATCTTTCCTTCTCTCGGGATGGAACTACACACCGACACGTACATCTTTACCAAAGATCTACCCCAAAGAATCGAGATCATTCTTCCATCACCTACTACCCCCACCCGAACCTTTGAAGTCACTCTTCCGTAGATTCTACCATCATTGGTCACTCCTACCACCGAGATCTTTCATCATGATTCTCCTCCTCTACACCTTTGGTCAACCTTAATTTTGAAGATGACAAAGGGGAGAGAATAGCAAGGATTAGGTTTAAGTTTTAGAGAGTTTTGGAGAACTTTGAAATTATGTTTCTAATGTTATTTTGATATATGTTGCCAATATGAACATTTGAATTATGTTCTAATATCTTTTGAATGTTTTGCTAATATGAACATATGTTTTATATCTTGTAATATTTTGTATTTTGCTAATGTATGTGAAATATGCATTTAAGTTGCTCATCTCTCGACATTTATCCTGTTTGCTTAAATGATTTACATCAAAATTTCTAAAACATTGTCAATTTCAAAGTTTGTTTCAAAATAAAAACTCTCTCAAATTCTCAAGGATGTTTGTTTACAAGTGTTGTCATCATAAAAAGGGGAGAATGTTAGTTCTCTAAGGGTTTTGATGATCTCCAATAATTGTAAACAAAGCATAAAGTTTTGCTCTCAAATGTGTAAAACCCACTATAAGAGCAAAACTCGAGGTTTGCACGAAACCTCGAGGTTTGGCCTCAAGGTTTTCACGAAACCTCAAGGTTTGAGAAAAACGGATGAGCAAAACTCAAGGTTTTTAGAGAAACCTCAAGGTTTCTTCATACGAGACTTCTCAACATTTTTCGAAAAATGGAAAACTCGAGGTTTTGTTTAAACCTCGAGGTTTTGACTTACGAGAGAGTCTCCTAAGTTTTGAATACTTGAAAACCTCAAGTTTTTGTCTAAAACCTCAAGGTTTTGTTTTAACATGAAAATCCCAGGTTTCACAAGTTTTATGAAACCTCGAGGTTTGGTAATAAACCTCCAGGTTTTGACCTACCTAGAGAAAATTCATGCTTTGTTTTTTTCAAAAGCTGAAAAACCTGAAGTTTTCTCAAAGTTTCTCAAAATTCCGTTTAAGAGAAAACTCGATGTTTAAGGACAAACCTCGAGGTTTGTCCGGACAAAAAGTATCTATGTTTTTCCAACTTACAAAACCTCCGTTTTACCTCTCAAACCTCTAGGTTTATGTTTTGGCGCAAAAACTCGGGATTTCACATTTAAGCGAAACCTCGAGTTTTGATACAAAACCTCCAGGTTTTGGCATCCAAAGAGCAAACGAGTTTTAGCGATTTTGAAAACCTCCGGGTTTTAGAAAACCTCCGGGTTTGCTCTTCAAAAGTTTCACATTCAAAGTGAAACCTCGAGGTTTCTGATAAAACCTCGAGTATTTGCCAAACAGAAAGGGTGTCGCTTTTTGCTTTGTTAAAAACCTCTAGTTTTGGTTCGAAACCTCCAGGTTTGATGTTTTGGACTTAAATCTCTTTCACTTGCTACAGTCCAAAACTCGAGGTTTGAAGAACAAACCTCGAGGTTTCATAGCGACTTTGGAATTTCAAATCGCGAATTTGCAATACCTTCTTGTTTGATCTTAATACTTCCTATGATTAATCTCTAATGTTCCTAGATATGTTTAACCACTTTTTTAGTGAGTTTCAGATGAATTAGAGAATGTTTATTAAAGGTTTAAAGCAAAAGCAAAAAGCATGTCAGAACATTAAATGCTAAACCCAGAAAGTTGCATACTTTTGGGTAATCCTCCTGCACACGCTTACAAAGGATTAATACCTACCTACCACATCCATTAGCTGCTATTCCAACGGATTAATTCGCAGAGAAGTCAACTCGAACTTCGCACAATTTGGATTAAGTGGAGATTAGAGAGAAGAAGACCAAAGCCGAACCAAAACCTTGTCTATGAAGGCAACGGTTATATTGAAGATTACAACGGTCATTTAATGATCTCGTGGTATAAATAGAATAGCATTCAAGTCTTCTGAATAGAACACACCTGCTGAAAACGCATAGCATTCAAAGTTCTTCAACTACCTTTCTGTTTTCACTTGTATTGTGTCTTTTGACACTTAAAGCTTCAGTGTTTATCAATATCCACTCTTAGAGAGAGTTCCTTTTATGTAAATCATTTATTGTAAAGAATCACAAGTCAGGGGACTTGGTGATTGGGTTCATTGATTGCAACTTGTAAGGGGGAGTAAGTTCTAGTGAGAGAATTACTCTTGAGTACAGAGTGTGTAATCAATTGAGATAGTAAAAAAGTCGGGGATTTGGACGTAGGTCAAGAGTGGACCGAACCGGTATAAATCCTTGTGTCTTGCTCTTCTACTCCCATCTTAGTTCATGGTTTTTAGTGCGTAGGATTTTTAAAATCAATTCCCCTCTTGGAGCTCCACTTTCATGTTGATGATGCTTTTTCGAATTCCGGTATAAATCCATTTGTGTCTTGAAACTTTATCTCGGTGAACATTAGATGAAGCAATCGACCATTCTTGAGAATTCATCTGATTCTCGAGATCCATTCTCGATAATTGATTCTCAATTTTCACGTAGTTAATGTGAAAATTCTCGAGAATCCTAGTGCATTTCGAGAATCAAAAGAGGTTTTTTATAATCCCCTTGAAATTCATTGCTTCTGAATTGTTGAACATGGATGGTTTTGAACATGATAAAAATTTGAAACAATTTCAAGAATGCTCCAAAACATTTTCAAAACAGGAAACATTTTGAAGTTTTGAAAAATGATTTTGAAATTGATAAAATGGCAGAGAGTATAAGAGCTGAAGCAACATCCATTCATAGCAAAATGCAGAATCCAACATAGTTTTATAGAACTAGCATGTTTCATATAGAGCTAGCATTTCAGACATAATTAGCATCTCATACAGAACTAGTATTCATCAGAACTACATACAGAAGTAGCAATACCTAGTACCTAATAGATAATCTAACTACTTTGCAACTACAACTACTACTCTACAACTACAACTACTCTCCCCCTTTGTCATCAATCAAAGAGGGGGAAGGAGCAGAGGGATCTGCATCAGATGGCAAAGCAGCAGGTGCTGAGATAGTGACAGAAGTTTGAACAGGAGCGGGAACAACCTCAGGATCAGAGTGGGGAGAGACTGCAGGGTGAAAGTAGGAGGCACAATAAAAGTGGAGGCAGGAGTCTTCTGAGCAAGACTGGCCGCAATGGTATCCAAGGTGGCATCAAATCCAGAAACCATCTGCTGGGTATGAAGTTGTTGTTGACCCAAATCTTCAACTTCCCGCTTGATCTCCTGTTGATGTGAAAACAGTGTAGGAAAGCGAGTATCCATTTCCTGTTTGAAGTTTGAAAGCTCAGAATCCATGTGAAGATCAATATGTGCCTTTAGATTGATCATTTCTGTGGACATGGCTTTGATCATCTCTGTGGTGACCTTCCTATAGGCCTATAATAACTGTAATATAGGAGCAATAGCATGCTGAACTGTTGAATTAATCTGAGTTTGAATTGCAACCTGGGCGAAAGATGGAGCAGAGACAGAAGCAGGAGTAGGTGTAGCCTGTGATGATTGACCTTCTTCTGGTTGCTTGGATGATGATGGCTTAGGATCTGCAGCCTTGTCTTGCTTCTTCCCAGTAGCCTCTATAAAGGATATCTTCATGTATAATAAGTGAGTTCTGCCAAACTTCTTGGGGAATATTGCTTTATGATGGTCAAGAAGGTACCGAATGTTGTTGTAGCCCCGAATTCTAGAGACCATATTAGGATAGGGTATGGTATGGTATTCTTCTTAGAGATCCCAGAATTGGAGAAAAAATTGGACATCTCAGAAACAACCAGTTTGCCCAATTTTCGTGGTTCCTTAGCAATAATGGAAGCCAGCAATTGGTAGTCTTTGTTCACAAAGTGAGTGAAGCTCTGTCCTTTGTTAACCAAGTTGCGGCTGTCAAGGTACCAAAGAACTCTGTAGGTATCTGGCATTTGTGAAGGCTTGAATTTTAGGGGGTTGCTAGGATATCTCTGAGTGGGCAGAAGGATAATAAAGCAGTCAAGCTCAGACAATATAGGTGGATCTTCAGGAGCATCAATTACACCAAGAAAGGAATTAATGATATCAGCTGTTATCTTAATTTGTTTTCCCCGAACCTGAGTGTGTAGCACAATTTCATCATCCTCAACCTTTTCCTCAAACATATTAAAATAAAAGACTTCACTACTTGAGGGGAGTATGGGGTATGAATATCCAATAAGGGCATGTAAGGTTTCAACCAGGGAGAGAGATCTAAATTGCAATCCTTTCTAAAATCATCAAGATTCAACCACATAGTGGGGCAAAAAGGCCTTCCCTCATATGTAAGAACAAAATTAGGATCAGATGGGATTACTAGAAAGTCTTCACAAAAATCAGGAGGGCAATCAAGGACACTGATTTGGCCAATCAGTTTAGAAGCAAATGGAGGAAGTGCTCTACTGAATGAAGGTTGATTTTCTTGTGTAGGGTGTCTGTGAGGAGGTCTCTGAACTCTGTCTTCTATGCCCTTTGATCGAAACTCGTGAAAATTTGGAACATCTTCTCTATACAAGTCAGATGTCTTGGTGGATTCAGAGTCAGAACCCTTCGTCATAACAGGAGAATCCACTGACTTGGATTGAGAACTCTCCTTTTCTTTTGCTTCATAGCCCACACATTGTGATTGAGATTGAGAGCTTGCTTTGCTTTTTCTTTTGTCGAATGACAGAGAATGAGTTAGGGAGCGAGTCACATTTGGAGAGCCTTTCTGTGATGGCCGCGAGTGAGTCTTGGAGCGTGTCACATGTGGAGAAGTGTCGACAATGGTAACACTTTTGGGTTTCGATGAGGGTTGATTCCTCTTCTCAAAGTGTTTTACCTTTGGACGGTACTTAGTGTGAGGCTTCTTGGTGGGTGGTTTCTTAGGCGATTGTGACGAAGATTTTCCTATGGTCGATGGTTAGAGACAAAGGATTAGAGGAAATGAAGTTTTTGGAGAGGGCCAAGAGAGCAGGGGTGATAATGGAGGTTGTGAGGGAGCTTAATGGCGAGTGGAATTTGATACGACAGAGAGCGACGAAGAGGGATTCTCGAGAGTGAGAGAGAATGGGATGAGAGAATGAGCTTGACGATGGGGGTTTTCAGAAATAATTGGGGTAAAACGACACACCCCCTTGAATGAAATGACATAGTGTCTGGAGATGACTCATCATAATGACGGTTGATCATTCTCGAGAATTGTTGGTAATTCTCGAGAATAGCTTGAAGTGAGACTCAAACCAGACATGTCAATTCTCGAGAATGGATTGTGATTCTCGAGAATGACCTCAATTCTTGAGAGTATGATCATAATTTTCGAGATTGAGCCATTCTACAAAGGGCTCTGTCTGCGATGATTCTCGAGAATGAAATTGACAATTCTCGAGAATAATGATGTTACTTTGGACATTGTTACTCAGTGAGCCCAAAAATTCCCGATATTGCTCGAGAATGGTTTCCAATTCTCGAGAATGCTTAAGGTTTGCAATGAGACTTTCTTATCAATTCTCGAGAATGATGACATCATTCTTGAGAATTAGCGAATACATTAACTACGGTTTTGATTTTGCGAACAACAAGGAACTGCAAAACATCATCTAGAAGCTCCAATGCTTAAGTTAGTTTCTAATAATCATCAAAACATGATTAATAACATTGGAGTAACATTACTTACAATTCATTGGGATTTACCATTCCCAATTCTCTTCTAATGAAGTTGAATTGTTCCTTGGCCAATGGCTTTGTGAAAATGTCAGCAAGTTGTAAGTGCGTGGGAATGAACATCGCTTTGACATCTTTCTTTTGCACATGGTCTCTAATAAAGTAATGTCTCACATCAATATGCTTGGTTCTTGTATGCTAAACTGGATTTTTCGCCAAGCTTATTGTGCTTGTGTTGTCACACAAAATTGGGATCTCCTTCAGATGGATCCCCATGTCAGATAATTGTTGCTTTAGCCAAAGGACTTGAGCACAACAACTCGAGGCAGCAACATATTCAGCTTCAGTTGAGGATACAGCTACAGTGGTTTGTTTCTTGCTGAACCATGATACTAGTGATCCTCCAAGAAACTCATATTGTCCACTAGTGCTTTTTCTATCAGTTTTGTATCCACCATGATCTGAGTCTGAATATGCAACCAGGAACTTTTGTTGACCTTTTGGGAACCAAAAACCCAATTCCTTTGTATCCGAGAGATATCAAAAAATTCTCTTAACATGTTCAGCATGTGATTCTTTAGGAGCTGATTGGAATCTTGTGCACATTCCCACACTGAATTGTATATCAGGCCGACTTGCAGTTAAGTATAGTAGAGATCCGATCATTCCCTGATATTTGGTTATGTTGAAGTCCTTGCCTTTTTCTTCATCGGCATCTAGAGAGGCGGTTGAACTCATTGGAGTGTCTGCACCATTGCAATGCTCCATTCCAAATTTCTTTAACAGATCATGGAGGTATTTTGTTTGTGAGATAAATATTTCATTCTTCCGTTGTTTGATTTGTAATCCGAGGAAGTAGTTTAGTTCGCCCATCATAGACATCTCGAACTCTCCCTGCATTTTCTTAGAGAAATCCTCACACATAGATTCGTTAGAAGTACCAAAAATGATATCATCAACATAAATTTGAACAATCAAGATTTCATTCAATTTATTACTCTTAATGAAGAGAGTTGTATCAGCTCTGCCTCTAACAAAACCTTGATCAAGAAGGAACTTGCTTAATCGCTCATACCAAGCTCTAGGAGCTTGTTTAAGACCATATAGGGCCTTTTTGAGACGATATACATGATCTGGATGATGATCCCTTTCAAAACCAGGTGATTGCTCAACATACACTTCCTCCTGTATAAAACCATTTAAAAATGCACTCTTCACATCCATTTGATAGAGCTTGAATCCTTTGATACAAGCAAAGGCTAGAAGAACTCTTATGGCTTCCAATCTTGCCACTGGAGCATAAAATTCTTCATAATCAATTCCTTCTTCTTGATTATAGCCTTTAGCAACCAATCTTGCCTTGTTACGGACAATGATTGCTGTTTCATCATGTTTGTTTAGTCCCAATAACCGGATGGTCCTTAGGTCTAGGTACTAAGTCTCAAACTTGATTTCTATCAAATTGGTGCAATTCCTCTTGCATTGCGATCACGCAGTCATTGTCTGAGAGGGCTTCGTCAATCTTTGAGGGTTCAATCTGAGAGATAAACGCAGAGAAGGTGACCTCATTTAAAGTACCTTTTCTGGTTCTTACCCCATGATTTACATCACCTATCACTTGGTCTAAAGGATGATTCCTAATAAACCTCCAAGCTTTAGGTTTAGATTGAATAGTATTTTCACAAACATTTTCAAAAGCAATTTCAAAAACATCTTCAGAATTTTCAATAGAGGCAGGGGTGGTTTTTGAAAAGAATTGATTTCTATAATCATTTTCCTCATCATCATCCAAAGGCTTATTACATTTGGTTTCGCTAAATACAACATGAATAGATTCCTCAACAACACGAGTACGAGTATTGAAAATTCTATAAGCCTTACTTCTATTAGAGTAGCCGAGGAATATACCTTCATCAGATTTTGGGTCAAACTTCCCCAAATTCTCTTTACCATTATTGTGCACAAAGCATTTGCATCCAAAGATGTGTAGATGAGCGAGGTTGGGTTTTCTCCCTTTGTACAACTCATAGGATGTCTTCTTAAGGTTCTTTCGGATGTATGACGATTTGATATGTAGCAGGCAATACTCATTGCATCAGCCTAGAAGACTTGAGAAGTTTGGTTTTCATTTAGCATTGCTCTTTCCATCTCAGTGAGGACACCATTCTTTCTCTCAACAATGCCATTTTATTGAGGAGTCCTTGGGGCAGAGAAGTTGTGGTCTATCCCATGAGCCTCACAGAATTCTTCAAATGCATGATTCTCACATTCTCCACATGATCAGTTCTTATACCTGAAATAGAGATACCTTTCTCATTTTGGACCTTCTTGGCAAACAAAACAAACTGATCAAAGTTTTCATCATTTGATGATAAAAATATAGTCCAACAAAATCTTGAGTAATCATCAACAATGACTAGAGTATAGAGATTGCCACCAAGGCTTCTTACTCTTGCTGGTCCAACTAAATCCATATGAAGTAGTTGGAGGGGTCTATTAGATGAGATCTCATTTTTAGATTTAAAAGACGATTTAGTCTGTTTACCTTTCTGACAAGCATCACAAATCATGTCATTTTTGAAATTGAGTTTTGGCAAGCCAGTGACTAAATCTTTTCTTTGTAATTTGTCAAGTTGAAACATATTGACATGAGCTAAACGCTTGTGACATAACCAACTTTCTTCCAAGTTACTAATAAAGAAATTTTCAGAAGTGATTTTATTGCAATTACTAGAGAGATTTAGAGTGTAACAGTTACCTTCTCTAGGAGCCTTGAATAAGGATTTTGATTTGATGTTGACTAGGGGTAGATCATTCTTGCTGATTATCAAGCATTCCTCAGAATCGAAGATAACCAGGTTACCTTTGTCTGTGCTTTGGCCACACTGAGGAGATTATGGCGAGACCTTCTACAAGGTAGACGTCTTTGATTTGAGGTCCATCGTTGTTGCCAACTTCACCAATTCCAGCAATCCTTCCAGATTGATTTCCACCAAAGGTCACCTTGCCACCCTCCTTGGTCTTGAGAGTAGCAAACTTAGTATGATCTCCCGTCATATGTCTAGAGCATCCACTGTCGATATACCACTTGTTGGATTTTGATGCTCTTAGGCAAACCTGCAAATCACAGAGGATTAGGTTTTAGGTACCCATCTTTTCTTGGGTCCTTTGGGGTTAGTTTGTGTCTTAGGAACCTTGTAAGGTCCCTTAGGCACCCATTGATAATTGCCTACAGGTTTACTCTTTCTTTCCTTTTTATGAAAACAAGGAAGAAGTAGTATGACCTTTTCGATTGCAATAATTGCAATGAGCAAAACGATTTGACGAATGAACAGATTTTCGAAAATAGTTCATATAAGATTTTTCTCCAAATTTCATTTTACCTTTCTTCTTATCAAAATTAGGTTTGTAGCCAATTCCTGATCGGTCATTTGTGAATCTTTGTTGTTTCAAAATAACCTTGAGCATTTCACTTCCCTTAGTGAATTTCTCAAGGGCTTTTGTAAGATGATCATTCTTTTTCTATAAATCAACACAATCTTCACAAACGACATTTTCAGGAAAAGAAATATTTTCTACTTGATGTTCAAGAGTTAAATTCTTCTTTATCAAGGCGAAGTATTTATTAGCAAGTTTTTTGAATTCAGATTGTACAAGATTGTACTCAGCAAATAACTCATCGTAAGTTGGTTGAGAATTATATACCTTGTTGATACTTTGATCTGCTCTCTTCTTGAGCCACAAGGCATATGTTGGCTTTTTCTTCGTCCTCAGCTTCATCTTCGTCGGATGAGTTTTTGTCTCCCCATATTGCTGACACATAAGCTTTCTTCTTGAAATTATTGAATTTCTTCTTCTCTTTATCCTTGTACTTCAACTAGGGACATTCTGACTTGATGTGGCCAGGCTTATCACATTCGTAGCAGATGATTGGCTTTTTTGCCCCAAGACTTGAGCTACCCTTGTGAAACTTTTTGTATCCTTGGTCCTTCTTGTAGAATCTTCTGAACCTCCGAACCATCATCCCCACTTCACCATCTTCGTCTTCTTCATCATCATCTGAGCTCTTTGCTTCTTTGACAATCTTAAGGTCAATTCCCTTGTTCTTGCTGCTAACTTCATCAAGTCCTTTTCTGAACCTGATCTTTCCTTCATATTCGGACAGACTTCCAGACAGTGCAGCTACAGAGCTCATTGATTCTCCACGAGCTTCTTCAATGGCTGTGACTTTAGCTTCCCATTCCTTACTGAGGATATTGAGGATCTTCATTACTTGGACAGGTTAATCATAGTTTTTGCCCAATACCGCAAGTTGGTTGATCAGATGGGTGAACCTCAGTTGAAATTGAATAATGGATTCTCTGGACTTCATACGAAGAAGATTGTACTCAGTCATGAGCATATGCACTCTATTTTCCTTAACTCCGACTGTTCCTTCATGGGCTATCTCCAGTGCATCCCACATAGCTTTAGTAGACGTCATTGTGCAAATGCAAAAATATTCTTGCTGGCTTAATGCACTTTGCAACATGAGAATAGCCTTACTGTTGAGAGTGATGTTTCTCCTGTCATTATCATCATAGGTGTCTTCAGGCTTCGAGACTCTGAGTCTATTTTCGAGAACAGTCGGGTTATAGTCTCCAATCTCGAACACTCTCCATAAGCCATATTCAGTGGCCATAACAAAGACTCTAAATTTGGCTTTCTAGAACGAGTAGTGCTCTCCACTGAAACCGGGCGGTCTATTGATCGAGGCTCCATCAAGCAATATTCCTTCCATTGGATCTTTTATCTAGGATGTTAATCCTCAAGTAGATAACCAGGCTCTGATACCAAATGCAGGGTTATGAATATCACCTAGAGGGGGTGAATAGGTGATCTCAATAAATTTTTGCTAACTGCACACAAATGTAAATAAGACAAAGATAGAAAAGGGAAATTGACACAAGGTGATTTATACTGGTTCGGCCTAACACTTCGATCTACGTCTAGTCCCCAAATCCTTTGGGTATTTCACTAATCACAAGAGGTTACAATTACACACTATGTACTCGAGATGATCCTATTTCACTAGGACTCACTCCCCCTCAAGTTGTAATAGTACACCCACACTTAAGGTTCCACAACCTTAAGATTTAAACCGAAAATGGAATAAGTGTTTAAATAACTCCTCACAAGTAGATAAAATATGAACACTGAAGTACAATGAATATCCGAAGATATTAAAGAAGTAAATGAAACAGCAGATTGCAATATGTTCAAATTGAATGCACATCGTTTCGGTAGTTGGCGAATTCAATGCTTCGACTATTTATAGGTGTTGCAACAAATGTCCGTTGGTGAAGCTTGAGGATTATCCGTTGAGACTCTTGAATGTATACGTTAGACAGTGAAGACTCGGATAATATTTTTTCCGTTCAAATAATCCAGGTGGATTTATCAGTTCGACATTCTTCTTCATTCCTTTTGTTTTGCCCGTTGTGAGATGGCATTTAATGCACAGATGGAATGTAGAAGAAACCTTTACATCGATCAGAGTATTGATTACTGAAATCATCACGGCTTTGGCAACTGCATTTAATGCTCTTCTGACACAATTTGCTTTATGCTAATTTGATGTTTAATACATTCTTAAATCATCTGAAACTCATTAACAAACTAGTTAAAAGCATTTAGGATTAGTAATGAGTAACATTTAGAAGTAATAAAATTAACACAATGATTTTGTAAATTACGCAGACGGATATTTCAAAACAGAGGGGTCTTGCTCGAGCAACAGTTCATGCTTGCTCGGGCATGCTTCTCTTGAATCAGATAAAAGCATATCAACGTCGCTGATGCTCGAGCAAGGATTTTCGTCTGCTCGAGCATGGTGCTCGAGCATGATAAAATCATGATCGGGCAAGCTTCTTCACAAGAAGCTGAAAAGTGATCTGATTCGCTGATGCTCGAGCATGCCATCATGCTTGCTCGAGCAAGACATAGGCAGAGGCGAGAACTTGACACTTCAGTGATCCTTCTCGAGCAGGCTTTTGCCCTTGCTCGAGCATGGATTTTTCATGCTCGGGCACAAGTTGTTCAAAGGCAAGAATAGTGCAATGGACGCATGTTGCTCGAGCATGGTTTTCCTCCTGCTCGAGCATGGTGCTCGAGCAAGCCATTTTCTGCTCGAGCATGACTCATTGACAATCATTCTTTTGCTTCTGCCTCGATGCTACTCGAGGAAGGAATTTCTCTTGCTCGAGCATGATTGCTCAATCATGTAACTTTTGTTTCTGTCTCGATGTTGCTCAAGCAGGATCAATGTGTTGCTCAAGCATGATTGATCAAACATCACTTCTTCTTTTCAGAGACCCCGATGATGCTCGGGCAAGGTCATAGTGATGCTCGAGCAAACCATGATTTAAACACATATGACTCAATACAAAAACTTAGAATTTGTAATCATCAAAACACTGAGAACCAACATCTATGCACCTTTCTATCAATTTCGGATGATTTATGTGTATGGATCCTCAATTGATGGTTGACATGACTCCTGAATTCCCTGTAATTAAACATGCAAAGACGACCATGAAATGTGAGTATGACATGTAAGGAAATATATAGGATAACATATATCTGTGTGCAATCCTTACAGAAGGTACGGTTCAACTTTAGTACAATTAATCAAAACATGTCTATGTGCTTGAAACTTCTCAAGTGTCGTCAGTTTGAGTTCTCAATTCCACCAATTGGTTTACCAACACGAGGGATTAACAACTCTGTTGCTGATGGATTTGGCTCTGGCTCAGGACAATCATCTACACGAGGTGGTCGGGTTGAATGACGTCTCAATGTCATCAAAGTACTTGGAACAAAAATACAAGACCTCATCCTCAATATAACCTTCTGCGATTGAACCTTTAAGCCACGCCTTATTCCTCACGTAAGACTTCAGTTTCCCAAGAAACCTATAAAGTAATGAAGGAAAATGTTGATACATTAATGCTGAAATGTGTGACTAGGAAGTAATCGTAAAGTAATTAATTTTACATGAGTACCTTTCAATAGGATACATCCATCGGTAGTGAACTGGGCCAGCAAGCTTTGTTTTGTGAACCAGGTGTACTATCAGGTGAACCATGACCGTGAAAAATGACGGAGGAAAGATCATCTCCAAATGACACAGCGTAAGAATGAGTTTCTATTGCAGCTGGTCGAGCTCCTCCACGATCAAAACTTTGGAACACAACTTCCCGAAGAAAGAACACAGCTCCACCAAAACGATCGACACATCGAGAGGCAGCGTATTTTTGATGGCCAATGGAAGTAACTGTTGCATAAGCACATGTGAGTCGTGGCTTTTAAGCCCAACAACCTTTCGAGCCTGCATATCAACACATCATGAAATGTTGCTTGAATACCCGTCTGGAACTTTTATAGCCTTCAATGTTGCGAGAAAGATTTCCTTATTCGGTTTTTGTCAGGGTGAATTTTCCGGTTGAAATCTGTCTGACTCATCCGGTCACGCATCTCTACGAACTGCCGTCTCCCATAAATCTTTCCTCGCTTGAAAATGATTTTTTGACTTGCCTGGTTCGTTCAGATTCGTGTACAACACATTGTCGCACACATTCTTTTCAATGTGCATGACATCCAGACTGTGTCGGAGCAAATTATCTTTCCAATACGGAAGAGTGAAGAAGACACTTATCTTCCGCCATTGCTAGGGCGCAGAACCAAAAGCCCTTACAGTCTTTGTCCCAGCCTTTGCTGGATCGTCTTTTTTCCCATACTCAAATTCAACATCCACAAGCTGCTCTATGATTTCTGCACCGGATAAATTCCGAGGAGGTCCTCCTTTTTCCTGTTGCCCATTGAGACGATTGTGTTGCAACCTAAACCTGTGCGTACCATCGAGAAACCTTTGATGACCCATGAAGCACCAATGCTAGGCCAGTATGGACATTCCACCTGCAATTTTTTTTCTACTTGTTGAAGCCATTTGTACAAGTTCCTTCTAACTTTGCACTGCTTCACCTCCTTTATTTCTTTCCTTGTTTCTTTGTTCTTATAGAGCTTCAAAACTTATCTCCATCTTCCTACAAAAGAGGGAAGAATTATCAATTGAATCACAAACTCTATAGAATATAACAAGAATTTCTTTGATTTTTGCTTGATACTTTGATATGCATTCTTCTATACACTTCATTTCCTATGCACATTTTGAATCCAAAAATAGGTAAAAAGAGACAAAAAAATGTGCTGAAATATTGTCAATTTCTAAGAGTTAACAGCTATGGCAAGCAAGGGACTTCCCTCAATTATAAATCTTGATCTTGACACTTTGCAAAACCTTTACATGTTTCGTGGTGAGCAATATAATTTAATCTTGTCTAATTAACACAATTTGGTTTGGGATGAAAGGGAATGAGGTCCCAATACTGATGCTTACTTGTTTACTGTAGATTTGTTAAGCATTTTCCACCAAAGATTGTAAAGCTGAAAAAATCTTTTGCCATCCAACCCTAGATCAAATCTGAGGAGCATGTTGGCGATATTCTCATGGTTTGTTCTTATTATCACTTTTACTTGTTAGAAGCATTAACTGTGGTTAACATTTAAGCTTTAGTCATTTACCAGTTCTTATAATATTTATCTTACATTAATTTTTGTATTTGTGACATTTTTTGAGCAATGACTCTTTCAGCATTTAGTCTCTTGTACCCTAAAATTTAATAAAAAATTATTCAGTTACCTTGCTGTTACGTCAGTGGGTTTTTGGATGCACTGCTTTCTTTAGCTCATATTATCTTTTGAGATTTATTTATTTTATAGACAATAGCATGATTTGTGGTTCCTGAGTTCAAACTTGTAGTATAGTTGGGATGTGGATAATGTGTGAATATTTTGTTGGTAGGAAAATTAGAACATAAGATTCATGAAAATTTGTGTAAGAACACATTCATTGAACTTGTACGTTTGAGATGTCATGAATCTGGGAAAGTCATATGCAAAACTTAGTATTTCTTGTTTCCAAAAATTCCAGTTTCTTTGATGAAGAAAACTGTCTATAGACTTGTTATTCATGTTGATCGATTTGAACATTAATTATTGTTTCATAGTATGCTATAATGTTTGTGATGTTTTTTATTAATTGATTAACTTGGGCTTTAATTTATTTCTGCACAGTGACAATGATGCATAAACTACTGCCTTCACATGAGCTATGGCAAGACATTAGTTCAAGATAGTTTAAGCAATTTAAGAGATTTGCTGGAGCATTTAATTAAAAAAAGATATATTCATCTTGCAAGTGGATAATTTTTGTCCTCTCTTTAATGAGATTGAATTACTTTGATGATTGTAAAGAATTATGTAAATATTTTTATTTAATACAATTATTAGTTCTATATATGCTATATGTTTCGATTTTAGTTATTTGATCTTATTTTACCTTGTAGTTTTAAATCACATTACAAGTTTTAATGGACAATCTTTAAACCTTGTTTAGAAAATTTAAATATTTGATATTAATTTTGAAGAATTTTGTTAGTATCATTGATAATTAATATATTGTTAGTTTAAAATTAATTTTGATTATTATTATTATAGTACAGGTTTTAATTTAGCAATTTAAGTTTTTTTTTTGAGAAAATTGCAACTTTCGGTGGAGACATTTGTCGCCAGCGATACAATTTTTCTGCGGCGATAAAAGTGTTGCCGCGATGCCCCTTTCGGTGGCGACATACGATTTGGTGCCTTCCGATGTACTTTTAGTAGCAACAAAAAAATGTCAGTGTTGATTGTATACTTTTTGCGGCGACATAGAAATGTCGTCGCCAAAAGTATGAGCACCAATCATATCGACAATGACAAATTGTCGCCGCTGAAGGGTTTTCAACGACGACTTTTATACTTTCAGTGGCGACTTTTGTCGCTATTGAAAGTCATTTTTTTTGTAGTAGTAGTAGTGCACACACCCAAATTTTGGGGAAAAAATTGACATCACATATGTACTGTTTAGCTAACTGCTACAAGAAACACATTCTATAAATATATAATCCCTGAAATTCAAATTACAGTTGTAGATGTTTGCTAACTACTACAAGATACTCCTACAATGTGTGATCTACAGACGCATATTGTAGCAGTTTGGACAAACCGCTACAAATATAGTAGCGGTTATGTCACTAGTGCAAAAAAGGGCTTTAAGACCGCCTCATTTAGACCGGACATTCGTCGCAACGGTCTTAAAGCTATGACCGGTGGCAGTTTTGTAAATATAAAGAACTTCTTATGTATGACCGGTGACAATTTTGTAAATATCAAGAACTTCTTGGACCGGATCCTTTATTAATAGGTCTTAAATATATTATTCAGACCGCTTAAAAAACCAACCGGTCTTAAAAATGTAATTAAAATTTATATTATTTTATAGAGAAATCTCGTACAAGCCCGAACTTATATTTTATGCGGACCAAAATAATCAGGAAAAATTTAAATATAAAAGTTAAAACTTTTAAGACCAGGACATATATAAACACGGTCTTAAATTTTATACTTTTAAGACGGACTTAAAGTATGGCCGGTACAAACTATTGAAAAAAATTATTCGAAAATTTTATTACCTTTAAGACCGGCTTTTAATAATGGACGGTCCTAAATTTTGACCTTTTAATTCGTCCGGTATGGAAACTAAAGCGCCAAATATTCGCGCGACGTTGCCGTAAGAGTTACGGCCCGATACGTTGCTCTCTCGAACTCTCAAACCCCCTGTTCTTGTTGTGAAACCCCTCTTCCCTGTTGCATTACTTCTCTTCCTCGCCCACCACTACCATCCTCTGTTACTCTCTCACTTTCTTAGGCATTCCTCTTTTGCACCACCACTCTCAACCTCTCTTCCTTTCTCGAAAATGAACGGAGAAAACGGTTCTTCTGCTATTCCTTCAACGACAGTTACTGGTGCGACTGGTGTGAGTTAGAACGAACCTTCTTCATCTCACAAGGAGCCTCGTAACCGCCCTGCACGCCGTGGTAGAAGTGGCACACGAATGAAAGACGTATCCGTAAGTCAGTCCTCTGGGTCAAAGCTCGAGATTCAGTTTGATGAAAAGTTGGCTCCTTTCGGTCCTAATAAACAAAAATATAATAGTTTTGTCGGCTATCTAGCACGCAGCAAGGCTAGCATCTTGACAGATGAGTAGAAAAATGTCGACCATCTCGCAGTAAAGGATCCTATTTGGGACACTATCCGGCTCACATACACTATCCCTGACTCCCAAAATTTGAAAGACAAGACATTGTCTTATTGTGCTGATCGGTGGAGGAAGTTTAAGACCTTTCTAGCTAACACATATATTTTTGCCGATGTTAGGCCTGACCATAATCCTTGGGACAAGTACAAATTTATTGATGAACAAACTTGGCAACAATTTGTTCAAGTGCGGACCACTCCTGAAGCTTTGGTGAGTTGTTATTTAGTTTTGTTTGCCCTCTTTTGTTTGCTTATTAACTTGTGCGGATATGTGAATGTTATTGTACGTGTTCATCTAATCTTGTTAGTTAGATTGTTTGGTTTGTGAATAGAAGTATATATTTCCATCCTTTGTCCTGCATAAGAAGAGCATGTCTTAGTTGTATGCAAGTCTGATATGTAAACCGTGCAAAGGTAAAATACTAACTAGGTAATTAGGCAAATAATAATGGCATAAGAGTCAAACCATTATTATAGTCTTAGCTAGTTCTTTTGTAGTAGGTAGTGGTTAGACATTGCTATTAGTTAGTTAGTATGTTAACGTGTAAAGGTTTCGGTGCGTTCGCAACTCACTTTACACGGTTCTCCCAATTTCTTCTACAATTCTACATCCTCCTTAAATGAAATGTTGAAACTTGATGAAGTGAATTTGACTAGTGTTTGAGGTTCATATCAAGCAGAAGTTCTCTAATTTCTGTTAGTGAGATGGCTGGAATTCATAATTAATAGTTGTTTTCATTTCGATTCACGAGAAAAGAAGGGAACAAGCACGGAGATAGGGAGAAAGAATGATTGCCCGCATAGGGCTTCTCGCGGTGGATACGAAAAGGCTGAACAATAATTGATGGCGGCCAAGCGGAAGAGATTGGAAGATGAAGCAGAAGCAGAATCCAATCCTTCTACGATACATGATCCGCCATCTCCAATACGTCGTGATGAGTTATGGTTGTATATTCGGTAAAAGCCAAGCTGCGCCTACACGAGTGAACGGACTCGTCTAGTTCTTTGAAAGAATTGTAAGTATCGTTATTGTTAATTTATAGTTACTAAACATGTTTCATTACTAAGCTTCTCATTATCCGTATCCTACGGGAAGATCTAAAGAAGAAAGAAGCGGAGGGATCTTTTGTGTCGGATGGGAGGAATGATATTCGACCGTTGCGACCGGAGAAAACCGGATCACGGGGTGTGTAAGGGGATTGGAGGAAGGGTAGGCCTGAAGGAATACTTTGGTAGCGCCAAACTCCAGAAACAAAGTATGGTTACTCGGGAGGAGATGGAACAGAAGGTGGCACAGACGGTGGCCAAATTGAATGAGGAGGCAGCGGCTAGCTTCATTGACTGCCTATTTTCAATCCCAACTGAGGGAGATGAAGGAGGAAATGAATCAAATGAAGGTTCTTGTGAGCTCTCGTGCAGAGACCAGTGTTCCCTTGCCACTCTCACCTACAGCTATGCAGTAGAGCACTAGAGGGAGCTGCATTGTTGGACAGTCACAGCAACCTTGTGACCTTTATGTGGAGGATCCTGAACATCATGATAGACGATTGGTTGCAACGGGGGACTCATCCACAACTTGGGATCAACGCACACCACCAACAAATGGCTGATGATGAAGTCGAGTGTCGGTTGAAGAGGTCATCATTGATGCACTGTCCTCTCCCAAATGGTGAGATGAAGGTTGTGAGTGATGTCCTTGGAACCTTGATCTCATGGCCGGTGAAGCTTGTGCATGTTTCTACTCCTCCCGAAGCTCCGGCCCTCCGAATTGGTTGGCACGGCTAAGTTGAGTGCCAAGGACAAGCTTGTCCTTATGGTAACCAATAAACAAGTTGCAATTAATCGTGGCTGTCAATACGAAGTAGGTCTTAAAAACAAGTACCGGTTTTGGTTGACCAAGATGATATAATTTCCTGCGTTGTTTGATAAACATGAGCTTACGATGCAATGATTCTCATGTTTATTAAGTAAGTATCTTCTTCTATGAGTACATATATAACATAAATGTGAGACACTTACCTACGTATATACTAATTCCTAACGTCATTATTGTAGGTTATTGCATCGTGAATTGGAACAGCAGGGCAGAAGCAAAGATATTGGATTCTTGTGCCCGCAGTATGTGAGTCAACCACCCTTAGCAGAGAGACAATCATACATAACAACAAGGTTGACCAAGAAGAATAGGAAAAATTGGTACTTGGCACCATACTACAATAGGTACATATCATAATTCTTTTACGTAATTCCCTTAATTATATTTCGCTACATATTCGAGTACTTGTCTATTGTGAATTTTCAGTCACCATTGGCGGTTGGTCCGATTTGCCCGAATGAGAATAAAGTGGTCTTTTTATGCTCCTTTCACTACGAACCAACGGCTACATTGCAGCAGATGGTGAACAAGTAAGCATATGTCATTTTGATTGTCTAGTCTGAAATCTCTGCTGTAAATTTTCAGTAGTTTATTGATTAAATTTGTGATTTTGACAATATATAGGCCCTTAAAATCATTCCAAGAAAAGGTCAAGAACAAGTCTGGGACTGAAGTCAAAGATCCTACATGGATCAAACCAAAGGTTAGTACATATTTGGACACTGGCTTGTGAACTTGGTCAGAAAAAATATATGCTCTTATATATATTTCTTGTTTGTTTTTAGACCCGTCGGCAACCGAAGGAGTCCAACTTATGTGGACATTATGTCATGACACACATGTATAATATTGTCATGCAACTAGTGACTAACATCCAAGCAAAGGTAAATGTATTACATAACTTTGCCTGTTCATTGACCCTTTGATATGCAAGGAAGGACGACTAATATATTTGTCTTTGATGCTATAGACGTTTGACCGTCTTGACCCCTTTCACGATGGTGATATTGAGCGCACACGCAATGTGTTATCCGAATATCGTATGATCGATCATCTCGGAAAATCGGAAAAATAGTTGATTTGTGAATTCATTGTAAATATATGCTAGTTGTATCAACAATCATCTTGGTCGTAATGAACAATTGTCCAATTTGTGATAGTATACAATAATAATTTGTTAATTCATTTAAAACAAGTTTCCTTGTGTCCATTAGTGGTTTGAATGTATTGGATGGTGGAAAAAAATATTCATTGCTTAATTTACAAATGCGAGAAGTTTAGGACCGTATTTTACTAAGTAGCGGCCCTAAAAGTCTTCGTTTAATTATTCAAAAATGCCGGTATTTTAGGACCGTATGTTTACTAAAGAGCGGTTCTAAAAGTCTTCGTGATTCACGGTAAAATACGCCGGTCTTTTAGGACCGCATGTTCACTAAGTAGCGGTCCTAAAAGTCTTCGTTTATTTATTTGTCAAAAAATTACAGTATTTTAGGACCGTATGTTTACTATATAGCCGGTCCTAAAAGTCTTCGTTTATTATTGGAAAACATGCCAGTCTTTTAGGACCGCATGTTTACTAAGTAGCCGGTCCTAAAAGTCTTCGTTTATTTATTTGTGAAAATTTGCCAGTATTTTAGGACCGTATATTTACTAAAGAGCGGTTCTAAAAGTCTTCGTGATTCACCGTAAAAATACACAAAAGTCTTTTAGGACCGCATGTTTCTTGATGCTTTGTCCTAAAAGTCTTCATTTAATTATTCAAAAATGCCAGTATTTTAGGACCGTATGTTTACTAAAGAGCCGGTTCTAAAAGTCTTCGTGATTCACGGTAAAATACGCCGGTCTTTTAGGACCGCATGTTCACTAAGTAGCTAGGTCCTAAAAGTCTTCGTTTATTTATTTGTGAAAATATTACAAAGTATTTTAGGACCGTATGTTTACTAAATAGCCGGTCCTAAAAGTCTTTCATTGGCGACAAATATACGATATATTTATTAATAATATATATTTTTATATATAAAATCTCTTATAAATTAAATGAATAATCTTTTTGCTTAAATTAAATATTTATTCAATATGCAGTAACTATAGTCTACATTATTAATTATTCTATTTGTAACTACTTTATTAAATGAATAATCATATTATTAAATTAAAGTCTTTCCCTATTATTCATATTTCATAACCGATTTACTTTATTTATTTATAGAGTGTAATAGCATCAAAACATTAAATTAAATATTTGTCCATATTACAACGTAAACTCCATATTTCATAATTGCCTAATTTTCGTTTTTTTTTTCTTTTTTTTTTAATTTTAGTGTTTTGAGTCCGCCATTTTCCATATTTCATAATTGACTTTCTTATTGCTTTCTAGGTTCGAGATAATGCATATAATTAAACTGGTAGATTAATTAAAACTCCCATAAGAACAAAATGCGAAATATTTTATTTAATAATTTTTATGCGCCCCTATAGGGCGCGATTACAAAAAAAAGCAAAAAAAAAAACTATAAAACAACTAATCCTCCCCATCGTCAGAGAGGTGGGAGGCGTCGGAGGCGATTTTGGAGGCGTCGGAGGCGTCCTCTTGTGTAGGATCGTACTCCACGTCATTGGCGTCGAGTACCATGGTCGGCCACGGTTGTGGTATGAACCGGTTGAAACAATTGGCCCAAGCGTCGGTCGATGTGATTGACGCGCGGGCCCTGATGTTCCGCACCAACCGCTTGATAGTTGGATTTGGAGGCGGTGGAGGAGGGGGCGAGGTTGAAGAGGAGGAGGAGGAAAAGGAGGACTGGTGGAGCAGCCATTACGGTGGGTTTTAGTCGGTGGAGGAGGCCGTGTAGAAGTGATGGAGAAGAATGTGAAGAAACTAAAGTAAGAACGGGTTTAAATAGAGAACCTATCGAAGAATATGAAACGTTGTGAACTTTTTACGAGGAGACGCATTGTTCTTCAGAATATGAGGAGACGCTTAGTTGGTCAGTTTACGACCTTGAAGCCGAAAAGACTCTGGATCATGTGTATGGGATGCAAGGATCGACTCGCTATCCGAGTTTGAAGTGATTGAACATTTAATACTTGGATTTTGTAAAAGATCCGTTCTTAAAAGTAATATTTTTTAAGGAAAAATTCTTACTTTACAAAAATAAATAATTGATAAAAAAAATAATTGACTTTTAGGACCGAGATATAATATAAATGGACGGTATTAAAAGTAATTGAATTGTATGGAAAAATAAATAGTAGACATTTTGGACCAGATGTTTCTAAAAATCCGATCTTAAAAGTAATTTAATTGAAAAAATAAATAATATACTTTTAAATCTGGTTACATAATAAAAAGAGTGTATCAATTGTGTATCCATCTCTCTGTCCTCATTAACTCCGCACACTAACCTCCATGTTCTTATTAATAAAAAGAGTGTATCGGTTGGAGAGCTCTCGCCCAAACCGCTGCTCAAAGCCTCAAACCATGGTTAGATACAAGAGAACTCCTCGTAGGGGTACTCTTACACCGAAGCTCTTGCCATACTTAGATCGTTATACGGTGTGCCTCCTCCGGCTAGAGTGCGTTACGTGGTGACCAGAAGAATCTCGGGTCGTCGGACCCATTGTTATTTCGGATGATGAAGAGGTTGCCGCACCCCTCCAGCCCGGACCATGCGAGGTTCTGCTCCCCCTCTCCAATCAGTTGGCCCCAGCGTGCCTACCGCTGACCCCTCTCCTCTTTCCTCTAATGATGCACTGCGAGCGATACGAATAAGATAGGAACTTGATGATCTCCGGCTGGAAGTTAATGCTTTTAACGCCGATATCGACAAGGCATTGGATGATAATAAGCTTTAGGATGTTTTGTTAGATTCTTGTCATTGATAATGATCCGTTATTGTTTTTCTTTCTTTTTTTTTTCTTGTGTACGTGCATATTCTCCAGTTATGTATGGAAAGTAGTAAGAACTAATTAAGCTTGTGCCTTTTTTATATTCATATTCTTCGAGTTTTCCTTTATTTATTTTATTAATTCAGTTTTTTTCTGCGCTCGCCAAAGGCAAATCTCATTTTTTTTAGTTTGGTTCATTAATAAACGAAGAGGTTTACGACTCTATAAGTATTTGACTTTTAGGTCCGGATGTTTATAAAACTCCGGTCTTAAAATTAAATCAATAGTAAATATTAGGACCGAAGTATTCTTAATTGCCGGTCTTAAAAAGGTATTAATAAAATTATTCTTTAGGACCGCACACTTTATAACAAACCGGTCTTATTAATAAAATTATATATTTAGGACCGGACACTTTATAATTAACCGGTCTTAATAAAATCCAAAATACTAAAACTTGTCTCTTTCGCGGGGAAAATTAAATTTCCCTCTCAGAACTTCTCTTGTCGCGCCGAGAGTGATTACTCAGGTTCTGTCTCCACATTTTGCTTGTTGCGTCGTCGTTGCTTCGCGTTGCTCTCTCGATAATCACTTTATGGTTCCTTAGCTAAACGTCTATAGACCAAGCTGTACGAGGTGTTTTGGTTATATAACTTTATTATTTTCCTGGTTATGGTTCTGGGTTTTTCATGGGTTGAACGAAATCGATGAAATGTTCTTGTGGGTTTCTCTGTTGTTAATGAATATTGTATATTGAAGATTATATTTGCACTTTAGACCTACCGAATTGACGAACTAGTGTTTTTAGGTTACTCTTGTTGTCTGCAACATCAACTTTCGTGGCCGGAGAAGAAAGACTCATAAAAACCCATTTGAATTTATATGCTGGTGAGTCTACAAGACCTTCATGTGACGTATTTAATTTCCTCGTCATGCATTTATTTTGCTTCTTGGATTCATGTGATACATTTATGACCAAAAGTGATTCTTCGTTATGCATTCAATGGGCAAGTTTCTCCATAAAGAAAAAAAAGACATAACCGACATTTGAGCATATATATGCATTTGGATTATGTATGTCTTATTTTATATACAAGTTTCAATTTTTTCGGATTATGTATGTTAAATCTTTCCGTCTATATATAGGAATTCTTCTATGGATCATAGTTGGATAAATAATGCTTTACGGACGAGTGTTGAATATCAGAATGAGGTGAGGGAATTTATAGAATTTGCTAAACAAAATGCCCATGATGATAGTGGGAAGTTTTATTGCCCTTGTGTAAAATGTTTGAATGAGAAGCGATTAAGTCTGAAGTTATCCACACACATTTAATTTGTGAAGGATTTTGTAAGACTTATACGGTATGGTCATGGCATGGTGAAAAAATGCCAAGTGGGTCTCAACATGAGGAAGTGGCCTTTGATGATAATGACACAGATATTGATGATCACATAGAGGACATTATTCGTGATGTAGGAGAAGAGGCTTTTGAGCAATCACATGTATATGGTAATATGTGCGGTGATGCGAGAGACCCCGCTATACCCAGGTGTAAAAAATACCAATTGTTGAACGCATTATTGAAATTGGTAAGCTTGAAGGCACGTCATGGATGGAGCGACAAGAGTTTCTCTGAAATACTTGAGGCTTTTAAGGACATGCTTCCGGATGATAATGTGTTGTCGCATCGATACTATGATGCTAAGAAAATACTTTGTCCACTAGGGATGGAGTACAAAAAGATTCATGCATACCCGAATGATTGCATATTGTATAGAAAAGAGTTTGAAGAGAAGCAGAATTGTCCGATATGTGAAATCCCAAGGTACAAGTCAAATAAGAGGCCTGGAAAAGTGTTGTGGTATCTTCCAATCATACCAAAGTTCAAGCGGTTGTTTGCTAATGAAAGTGATGCAAAAAATTTGAGGTGGCATGTTGATGAGAGTAGTTCTGATGGAAAGCTTCGACATCCGGCCGATTCTTCTCAATGGAAGAAAATCGATCAATTATTTCCGAGCTTCGGCGAAGAACCTAGGAACCTTAGGCTTGCACTTAGCACGAGATGGCATGAATCCCTATGTTAGCCTTAGCAGCATACATAGTTCATGGCCCGTACTCCTGATTATTTACAACTTATCTCCTATGTTATGCATGAAACGAAAGTACATCAAGCTATCTATGTTGATTTCGGGACCAGAACAACCCGGAAATGACATTGTTGTTTACCTTCCACCCTTGATCGAAGACTTGAGGGAGTTGTGGGAAGAAGGTGTCAATGTTTTTGACTCTTTCAAGGAGGTGTTTAAAATGTGAGCCATGATATTTTGTACTATAAACAACTTCCCTGCATATGGGAACTTGTCAGGGTATAGTGTAAAAGGCCATAAAGCATGTCCGGTTTGTGAAGAAGGCACACGCTACCATCAACTTCAACATGGAAGAAAGACGGTTTATCTTGGACATAGGAGATTTCTTTGATGGGACCACCGATATCGTCGATTAAAGAAAGCCTTTTTGGTGGCCGGGAGTATGAAGATGCTCCGGTGGCATTGACGGGGAGCAAGTTTATGAAAAGGTGAAAAATATCAGTGTTATCTTCGGTAAGACTGCAAAGAGTAGAAAAGAAACAAATTTATGGAAAAAGAGATCTGTATTCTTCGATCTTCCATATTGGCGCAATCTTGACGTGAGACACTGTATTGATGTCATGCACGTGGAGAAAAACGTATGTGATAGTATTGTTGGCACACTTCTCAACATACAAGGTAGTTCAAAGGATGGTGTGAAGGCAAGATTGGATTTGCAAGCAATGAGAATACACGAAAACTTACATCCAAGGCCATATGGGAAGAGAACTTATTGTCCCCCGGCTTCTCATACTCTTTCTAAGGATGAGAAACGAAGTTTTTGTGAGTGTTTACATGGCACAAAAGTTCCCTCGGGGTATTCTTCAAACTTTAAGAGACTTGTTTCGATGAAGGACTTGAAATTAGTAGGCCAAAAGTCTCATGATTGTCATGTCTTGATGCAACAACTACTACTCCCGTAGCTATTCGAGGCATCGCCGAATATGATCTTCGGGTCGTCTTGACTAGACTTTGTTTCTTCTTCAATGCGGTTTGTAGTAAAGTTTTTGAGATTGAAAAGTTGGATGAATTGGAGAATGAAGGATATCTTATCTTGTGCCACCTTGAGAAGCTTTTTGTTCCTACATTTTTTGACATCATGGTTCATCTAATTGTTCATCTAGTGAGGAGATAAAGTTGTGCGGCCCTATCCATTTACGGTGGATGTACCCAATTGAAAGATCTATGAAATTCCTAAAAGGGTGCGTGAAGAACGCATACCGGCCGAAGCATCAATTGTTCGAAATATGTTTCGAAGAAGCCATGAAATTTTGTCAAAATAATTTGGCCAAAGTAAGACATATTGGGCTTCCAAAACGTCGCATCTTTGAAGGGGTAGACGAGGTGCTTGGTAAAGAGTGTGGATCCGATGAATTGTCACAAGTCCACTTATACATCTTGAATAATGTTGATGAAGTTCAAGCCGATAGCTGCACATAAAGAAGTGTAAGGAAAGAAAATCATCGAATGATCGAACAAAGGTTGATTATGGAGCATAAAGAACATTTGCAAACCGGTTCAAACAAAAGGTCGAGGGAGAGGAATGTGTTTCGATACAATCAAATGGTTAGCCCGTGGTCCCGAGGTTGATGTCATAAGTTGGAATTCGTATGTGATCAATGGTTATACATTTTACACGAAGTCCCTAGATGATAGGAGCACCGTCCGAACGGTGGTGTTACGTTAGAATTTGAATCTATGCACTTCTCCGAGTTCGAAAGACAAGAGGCCTTTATTGGCGGTCATGCCATATTATGGGGTTATTGAAGAGATTTGGGAGGTGGGCTATGTTAAAATTAGATTTCTCATTTTCAAATGCAAGTGGGTTAATGTCAAAAATGGTGTTTGGATCGATCGGCTAGGACTTACATTAGTCGATATCAATGGTAGATGTTTTGGAGATGAACCTTTTATTATGGCAGACCAGGCAAAACAAGTGTTCTATATCACTGATCAGGAAAATAAAATGTGGTCTGTAGATCTCCAAGGAAAAAGGGTCATTGATATTGATGATGAAATTCATTCGAATTACGGTCTTCCTGAGAGTACTCTTTTTTCAAGGGCTATACCGGACATGAGCGAAGAAGATGAAGCAGATAATGAACCCGGAATAAGAAATGATCATCAAGAAGGGATATGAGAGGATATCCCTTTATAAAAGAGTCAATTCATATGGTAATATTCATATGCAGAATTCTTTGAAAACTTTAAGGTTTTAACTATATTCCTTCCATGTTCTTAAACAATGAAGGTTTTGTTCTTGTTTTATTTTGTGGCAGGATCCGATATATATGTTATAAAAGGGGATATAATGTTACGTACGTTGTTGGGTGGGATCAGATGAAGGCTTGGTGCGGTATTTGAAACTCTTCATTGTATTTGTAAGTTATCTTATTACATATATTCATCATTACGGTGTTGTACTGCTCTTAATTAAACGACACTGACTGTGAAACTTTTGTTCTTGTTTTATTTTGTGACAGGATCCGATATATATGTTATAAAAGGGGATATCATGTTACGTTGTTGGGTGGGATCAGATGAAGGCATGGTGCGGTATTTATTTGTAACTCATCATTGTATTTGTAAGATAATTCATTACGGTGTTGTACTAAATTAAGAGGCCACATAACTCATGGTGATATTTGTATTCTTTTCCCAATTCAATTTATTCATAATGGATTATTCATAGCTTGTAGCTTAAAGTATCTAATTTTTTGTCTTTGGATTGTGTGGTGGATGTGTGTAATATATATATGATCGGGAAGAACGAACAGGGGAAAAATTCTGGAAAATTTGGACCGGGAAATAATATCGCCGGTCTTAAAAGTTCAAATTTTAAGACCGGATGCATTTATAAGTCCGGTCTTAAAAGTCTAGCCCGGTCTTAAAAAGTTCAACTTTTAAGACCGGCTTTACCAACTACCCGGTCTTAAATGTAATTAAATTTAGAACCGGATTAGTTAGTCGTCTGGTCTTAGAAGTCGGTATTTTTTAGACCGGAGATTATTTATCCGGTCTTAAAAATGTCGATATGTTAAGACCGGTCTATGTTTATGTCCGGTCTTAAAAGTTGATTTTTAGGACCGAACAAAATACATATCAGGTCTATTTAGTACGACTTTTAAGACCTAACTTTTAAAATGTCCGGTCTAAAAAAGTTTCTTTTAGACCGGTTCGAATCTGGTCTTGAAAGTGACGGACTTTTAATACCGGCTGGAACAAGACCGGAAGCTAGTCCGGTCTTAAAGGCCTCTTTCCTCTGGTCTTAAAATCATTTTTTCCACCCGTGTGTTGGCATGCCTAGTAGTTCAATAAAACTGCTACAAAATCATTTGCAATAGTGTGTTTTGTGGCGGTTCACCTAACCAATACTATTATTGTTTGTAGCGGTTAAAACCGCTACAAATACGTCATTTTAACCGCTACAAATGAGCGAATTTTTTGTAATGTCTAATAGTAAACCCATAACAAAATAAATAAATTAAAATATTGTTTGAATAAAATCCACTTCCTCTATATGTAAGAGCAAATAGGGAGTTTGTTTAGTGCTAAATATAAAATTTCAATTCATTTTGTCTCATATTGATTGCACACATTGAAGTGGTTGTCTATCAAGGAAGTAAATATCCAATGCACAAACTATTAAAATGGGTACTATAGGGAAACCAACACAGTTTTTTTTTTTCCACAAATAACTTCTTAATGTCTTTAAATATCCAATCCACTTCTTAATGTTTTTTTTTTCACAAATAACTTCGTAATGTCTATCAAGTACATATATTTTAATAACAAAAGTATATTACAATAAAAATAATTACAAAGTCATCTTTTTAGGTCTTATTTTTTGGAATTCCATTATAATTGCCTTATTATCATGCTATCAAATACATCTTTAACAAAAAAAAATTGGAAGAGACAAATTCAAGGGAGGCACTAAATACATCTTTAACAACAAAATTTTTGGAAGAGACAAATTCAAGAGGGGCAATAAGTTGGATCCGCCTATGGTGCTAAATACGACTATTGTTTGTCAATACCAAAAAATCATGTTGCTAAACAAATGAAGTGGATATACAATTACAGACAATATGCCCCCAGCTGGTTTTACTTGACTTGTATACATATTGAAGCAAAGTCCATCTCATTCTAGCTGTACCTCTATAGTGCCCAGCTACTTTCCAGTAAATTACGCTTATACTTGGTCTCATTGCTTGCTGTCCAATGAACTCAAAAGATACATTCAGATACTTACCGGTTAGATTCTAAATCTATGAATAATCTAAGTCAAATTTGGATATTATCTAGTTAAAACATGACAAGTGTCTATATTTTCAATAATATATAGAGCACAACTAGTGTATATGACTGATTTTGCACACAATTGCAGCAAGTTTAAAAATTACATCACATATTTGTTAAAAATGTTATTATTGAGTAACTATCCTTCTGTTCATATTTTAATTCTAATTTGTGAAATTGATAATAAAGATGTAAATAATTTATTTTTTTTTTAAGTTTTTTGTTTTACATGTTCCAATTCTGTTATTTAAATTGAGGAATTGATTTGTGTCACTTGAACCCCTAAATTCTCAATTATTATAAATAACATACTTTTCTTTTTTTATTCCTTTTAAAATGATGATTCAGGTAAAATTCAAATGCTTAATATTTAATAGTTATAAAAATATTATTAAAATGTTAAAATTTTAACATTAAATTTGAACCGTTAAAATTAAATATTTAATAGTCCCAAATAAAAAAGACTGAAGGGAAAAAAAAGTCCATTATAGCATAAGGAAGTGATGTTTACTAACTGCTCCATAATTTTTAATTATATTATATCCATATGACATTATTATCATTTTAAAAAAAAGTTTTACCTGCTTATCACCAAAAAAAAAAAAAAGGGGGCTTTCCTGGTATGGTCGATAAGTTTTCCTATTATGTTTTAAGGGAAAATAGGTTTTCCGCTATCATCGACAAATAGATGAACACGAAAGACCTAGCTATCACCCAAGAGGGGGGTGAATTGGGTGTTTGATGAAACTTTTGGAAGTTTGAAATTCTTTTCACAACTTATTGAAAGCAGTTTGAATGTCAATAATAATTGATAAAGCAACTGTCAATCATTCAAACATGTATGGACATTCAGATATATATGTCTTGGAAATATAAGAGTTAAGGGAAGAGAATATGCAAACTATGATTTATCTTGGTTCGGCCAAATCCTTGACCTACGTCCGGTCCCAAGCTCCGCTTGAGATTTTCAATCCACTATCTTCTTGTAACTTGATTACACGTTACGTACTTGGAGTAATCCTCTCACTAGGATTCACTCCCCCTTACAACCGTAATCAATACACTTGCTTGATCACACACTCTGTACTCGAAGTAATCCTCTCCCTAGGATTCACTCCCCTTACAAGTTGTAATCAACACAATGTGTTTCCCACTCAAGATCACCCAATCTTGAGTATCTCACAGATAGAATGATAGGATGTTTACAATAACTCTTCTCTCTCTCAGAAGTAGATGTATAAGCACTGAAGCACAATTACAAGTCATCTCACTCTCTATGATAAGCTATGTAAACATTAAGAACAGAGAGTAAATGATATGAAAATCAAAGTATTAGCATCTTGAAGATGTCAGCTTGTGTCTCTGCGTTTTTCTGCTCTGTGTACTCTGTGTTCTATTATTGGAGTCTTCAAATCTTCAGGTATTTATACTAATTGAAGCTTGTGACCGTTGCATATCTGTTCAGACATGAATCCATTCGAAATTATAGCTGTTGTGTGTATTTCTGTAGAATATAGCTGTTGAGAATATGTCCATTGAGATATAGTTTGTTGGGAACATTTGCCTGATTTGAATATTTGAATTTTGGCTCTTCAAGAATGTCTCCCATGATGTTCGGCTTTTGTTGGTGGGAGCCTTGTCGCCTTGAAGAATGGTTAGTCTTCTTTCCAGTTGTCTTCCATTTGCTTTGTTTGAGAAGATATAATAAAATAATACAAGTGGCTCATGGAGTTGCTTTATTTGACTTTAAAGCAAATTCAAATCTTCTCAAGTCTGTAGTTAAGGATATTGAACATTTGAATCCATTGAATAACATTACCGTTCAGCATTAAACATTGCTTCTTCAGTTTTCTCGTTCAATTCTGCCTTCTTTGCTGTTTCTGAAAATCTGCAGCAACCTTCATCTTTAAGCTTATGATAGATTTTGGTTTCTGTCAAGTTTGATGTAATCTCAAACTTTAATCACCTGAAACTTATACACAAATGATATAAATGATGTTAAGAAGTAGTATAAATCATTTGAGTAATCATCTGGATGTTCTTGATGAGATATAATGTTTCAGTCATGGTGGCTTTTTCTGAATCAGATGTGTAAATCTGTTCTGGAGTTCCAAGCTCGAGTTTATATAGGTAAGCTCGAGTTTGGTCTTCTTTGAACTTGGAATTTTGCCTCTGGAAGTCTCAAGCTCGAGCTTATAACTTATAGACTCGAGTTTGGGTGTTCATCGGGACTCGTTTGCACTCTGTCCGAGCTAAACTCGAGTTTGGTCACTTATAGGCTCGAGTTTGGCTTTTTCCAAAAGTTCATTTCTTCTGCGGAACTCTCGAGCTCGAGCTTGTAACTTCAAGCTCGAGTTTGGACTTCTTAAAAATCAGCATTTCCTCTCGTAACCCGTAAGCTCGAGTTTGCTACTTGTAAGCTCGAGCTTGCTACTTGTAAACTTGGCCTTGCTGATTTTGAACTTTGTTCAGCGAGCTTGCAACTTTGTCCACTTTCGAGGGCCATATCTCCCTCGTCTGAACTTTTTTTTTGTTGGTTCAACTCTTGATGGAAAGCTCTTTGAGTCTACTTTCCAATACCACTGATTTCAGCTCAATGGGAGTTTTATATTGTGAGTTACACGCAAAACATTGAGGCTTGGTTTTCTGTGTGGCATGGATTTCTCTGTCAACTTCCACAATTTATAACTATGTGACCTGAACTCCTTTGGGCTTGAATTTTATATCAAAATGACGCATTGGGAGTCTAGTTTCATATGCCACTGGTTTCACCTCAATCGGATCTCTAGTTTGGAAGATATCATCAAATTACCAGACATTGCATGTCTTTGAACGTGAAACGAGTTGATCACCGCCGTAAGCTCGAGTTTTATCTTGATGAGCTCGAGTTGGCCTAGTCCGAAACACCAAAGCTGCTGAAGACACTTATAGACTCGAGTTTGGAGTGCTAAGCTCGAGTTTGCTCATATCGATAGGCAAATTACTTGACAAGGTAGTAAACTTGAGTTTAATACTTGAAGGCTCGAGTTTGCTCGTCAAACAACCTCATATTTCTTGACTTTAACTCGAATTGAGCCAATCCAACTTCCATATGATCTTGGAGGCTTCTAGCATCAATTTAAGAACTTGAATAATGATATATTCATTCCATTCAACAAGTTCTTCATTTTTCCATCTCCCAACTTGATCATTCTTCATCATTTAACTCAAAGATCTACATTAAATACAAGAATTAGTCAAAGTAGAAGATAAATGTAGTATGCAACCTTTTTGCTCTCAAGAATGTCATCTATATAAGACATCATCAAAACTAATCATAACCAACAGAACCTTCATGGTAAAATAATGTAATTTTATTAATGGTTATGTACTTATTTATTAGTCTGGAATAAAATATAATTCTTTATTAGATCATATTCTTATTATGTTATCATATATTTTTTTCATAATTCACTTTAATGATCTTTTCTATTAAATCCATGAATGGATTTGGATCACATGAATCGATCTTGAACCCAAATGGTCTATAGATTTGTTTTATGGGTAGAAATTAGGGAAATAGGAACAAGAAGAGCATTTAGCAATGCTTAATTAGAAGTAGCGAATCTGTGTTAAGGCTTATAATTTTTCACAAGATATATTGATTTCTGCCCTTTACTTGTGTGGCCCTAACCACCTCAAGTAACATAGAAAGATTAGACCAATGGACGTCAAAGTACTGAAGCCGGGATACTTTAAAGGTCAATGGTAAAATTGTAGTTGAACCGGGTCAATCCAATCATAATTAAAACAACTTAATTTAATTTAAACATATAATTTTTTTCATATTTAACCCAAAAAGAGTAATACTTAAATAAAAAAGATACAATGAGTAAATGAAACATTCAAATATAAACCACACATTATTCAATAAATAAAAAAGTACTAAAGTACAAGTCTAAGGGTATTTTCTTCTTAACCTAAAACGAAATAACTTTAGACTCATCAAAGGAAAAATAAATATAAAATCTAACACTGATCAATCTATCCAAAACTCTTGACCAAACCAGTAGTAGATTGGTTAACCGATTCAACTAGTCTAGTTAATCGACACATGTTGAGTTTTAATATCATAATAGATACGATGAACCCTAGATCTACCCATTCACATGCCCCTCACCTCTCATTCATAACGACTACTTCCTCCAGGCCTATATACTATTAGTCATCATTTAGAATAAATGAATGCCCTTTATATTAGTCACTTTACAGGTTACATAAAACAGTGGAGGCACTAATTTTTTTCAAAATACTTTTATGTACGTACATCTTTTTTAGATTTTTTTTTATTATGTTCTTGTTTTTTTTGAATTACAAGGCGGCAGGCACTAATGGCTTGAATTACAACGAGCGGGATCGAACCCGCGACCTTCCACTAGTTAGGGAGTACCTATACCACTAGGCTATAAGGCATTTGGTTAAATATGGGCAAACATAAAAAATTATTGTTTTTGAATCATATAATAACTTGACTACACTTTCTTAGTTCTAATAAAATAGTTAGAAATGCTCAATATTTAATTTGGCCAGTACAACTGCCCAAGCCCGGCAAAAAGTTGCCCAACCCAGCCCTACAAAAGTGATCCGAAAACAATTTGGGCTGTTTTGGGCTGGGCCAATAACTGGGAAGGCCAGGCATCGGGCAGGGGGTCATGCCTTGCCCATTTGGCCCTGCCTTGAAAATTAAATATATTTAAATAAATATTATTCTATATTTATTATTTTATTTAAAATATATTTTATTATTATGTCCAAATATATTGTAAATAATTATATTATACTTCAGGTATCTTCAAAGCTTTGAGATTCTGTGAAGTGTAAACTAGAATTTTCATGGAGTAAGGTAGGGCGTCACTACTTGGGCAGGGGAAGACTTACTTACCTAAAGAAAATGGTTAGGGCTTTTATCGGGCAGGATCGGGCATTAGACTGCAAAATGCAACCCGTTCATTCTTCGGGTTGGGGTCTCGCCCAGTCCAGTCCTGCCCATGCTCACCCCTAATTTAAAGCATATGTAATCTAATTTTCCAATTAAAGTATATCCTTATTAAAAAAGTATAAATATTTTTAGAGATAAAATTAAAATTAGGCTATTATTCAAATCCCAAAATGGATTTGGGTCACCTGAAAAGATCTCAAATTGAAATGGCCTATATATTTGTTTTTTGGTTTATGCATGGAAATAGGAACAAAGAAGAGGACGCATTTAGTTAATGCCTTGGACCAACGTAGCAAATCCATGTTATGTCACCCCTAAATATGTGCTGCGAAAAATCAAAACACATGCCACGTGGGGCCCACTGGCTGAGCGAGTCACAAATTTTCTCACATGTATTCACATGATCGATGCGTATGGATTGGCCATCGCCGTTTTCACTAATTAATCTCCTGAAAACTACATGTCGTTTATGCGAATCTCCGCTTTATTCTTACTTTAACACACCTCGATCCCTCCCTCTCTCAATATCTCCCCACCTCTTTTCCATGTCATTGGATCCAATACTTTGAAAGCCGGATCAGATCGGACTAGATGGTTGAAACGGTCCAACCCGATTAGAGGCAACAACCCATTCATTTCAAGGAAAGCAGATCCTCTCATTTTTTGTTCTCATTCTTCTAAAAATCTCATCTTTACCCTCAAATAAAAAATATATATTGAGATTTAATATTTTGTGAAACTACTATTATAATTTTTATTTTATTTTATTTTCTGATATAACAAATTAGAGTTATAAACTGTACAAATCAAATGTTGATAGGTTAAATTTATTTTTATGTAATATTATAATAATATGTTGTGAAACATTACATCATAAACATTTTTAAAAAAAAAATTAAGGGTGGAGATCAGATTATGAAAGAAAAATGAGAAAGATGGTTTTGAGCCATTTTAAATTTTTCAGAACCACTATTTGGACAAAGAGAATTGAATTCTATATAATCGCTATCCGCATCTGCTCTCCCTCTTCTTTCTCTTCAATACTCATCTGAACCTTTGGATTGAAATTTGAGCAATTCAGATTTAAATTCTTATAAAATATTAATAAAATATCAAATTATTAAAAACAATAAATAAATACAAAACCACTAAATTTTAGTAGTAATAATTTAAAATTGCAAAAAATAATTTTACAAAATTTATAAAACATTAAATCTGAACTAGTCAAAGTTTAATTTAAAGGTTGAGATGAGTATTGAAGGGGATGAGGACGGTAAAAGGAGAGGAACATAGCCAAGTCTTGCATTATTGTCATGGGAGATTTTTAATAATTTATTTATCATATATATATATATATATATATATATATATATAATTTTTACTTCACCTATTGGACTGTTGATCTAACCGGTTAAAAAAACCAGTTCAGCTAAAATTCATTTACTGGCTTTTTCAATTGAATATCCAGTCCGAATTTTGAAGCATTGATTGGGTCCTCAACATGAAAGAGTATGCTTGTTTTGAAGATATAAAAAATTTTAGAAAACAAATTTAAAAATTATAATTACATCACTAGTGCAAAAAAGGGCTTTAAGGACCAGGACGAAAGAGGCATCGTAAGACCGGACCCAATGACCAGGTCTTGTTCCATCCGGTATTAAAAGTCCACATTTAAGACCAGGACTACAACCGGTCTTAAAGAACATCTTCCAGACCGGACATTTAAAACATTAGGTCTTAAAAGTAGTACTACATAAGGTTGAAATATGTTTTGTTCGGTCCTAAAACTGAACTTTTAAGACCGGGAAAATATCAGTAGCTCTTAAAAGATCAAATTTATAAGATCGGACAATTATAAAGCCGGTCTAAAAAATATCGGCTTCTAGGACCTAACGACTAATTATACGCGGTCTTAAAAAGACTGACTTTCAAGACTGGACAATAAATTCTCCGGTCTTAAAAATTGAATTTTAAGACCGGACTTATAAACACACCGGTCTTAAAAGACAAACTTTTAAGACCGGCTTAATATCAAATATGTACACATGACCTTTAAGATAGGATATATGGATACCTCCGGTCTTAAAAGTTGAACATATAAGAGCGACCTATTTATTACCCGGTCTAAATTTTCCGTATTTTATCCATGTTTATTCTTCCGATCATATATATATATTCATTCACAAATCCACCAACCAATCCAGCACATAAAATTCGAATCTATAAGTACAAGCTTTGAACAAATTATGAATAAATTGAATTGGGAAAAAATTACAAATAATATTCACCATGAGTCTGGGACAAATACAACATACATGCCCAATGGAATAAGTTAGTTACAATGCATAATATACAATAAGTTACAAATACATTCCCAATGGAATATTCACCATGCCTTCATCGATTCCCACCCAACAATGTAACATCCTCTTTTATAATATGCCCCTTAGGATCCGATCCCGCCACAAAAATAGAACAAGAACAAACTTCATAGTCGAGTGACAATAATGTTTAAGAACATAGATCGAAGGAATATATAATATATATAGTTAAAACCTTAAAGTTTGCAAAGAAGTTTGCATATGAACATTACCTTATATATAAATTATATTGACTCTTTTATAAAGCGATATCCTCCATATCCCTTCTTGATGATCATTTCTTATGCCGGGTTCATTATCCGCTTCATCTTCTTCGTTCAATATTTCCGGTAGACCCCTTGAAAAAGGAGTTCTTTCAGGAAGACCATAATTTGAATGACTTTCCTCATCAATATCAATGACCCTTTTTACCTTGGAGAGCTACAGACCACATTTTATTTTCTTGATCGGTGATATAGAACACTTGTTTAGCCTGGTCTGCCATAATAAAAGGTTCATCACCAAAACTTCTACCGTTGACATCAACTAATGTTAATCCTAGCCGATCGATCTGAACACCATTATTGACATTAACCCACTTGCATTTGAAAATGGGAAATCTAATTTTAACATAGTCTACCTCCCAAATCTCTTCAATAACCCCATAATATGGAATTACTGCCAATAAAGGCCTCTTGTCTTTCGAACTGGAGAAGTGCATAGATTGGCCTCTAACATAACACCCATTGTGCGGACGGTGCTCTATCATCTAGGGACTTCGTGTAAAATGTATAACCATTGATCACATACGAATTCCAACTTATGACATCAACCTCGGGAACCACGGGCTAACCATTTAATTGTATCGAAACACATTCCTCTCCCTCGACCTTTTGTTTGAACCAGTTTGCAAAAGTTTTGTTATGCTCCCTAATCAACCTTTGTTCGGTCTTCGATGATTTTCCTTCCTTACGACTTCTTTATGAGCAGCTATGCGCTTGAACTTCATCAACATTATTCAAGATGTATAAGTGGACTTGTGACAATTCATCGGGATCCACACTCTTTACCGAAGCCCCTCGTCTACCCCCTTGACATCGACGTTTTGGAAGCCCAATATGTCTTACTTTGGCCAAATAATTTTGACAAAATTTCATGGCTTCTTCGTAAAACATATTTCCGAACAATTGATGCTTCGGCCGGTATGCGTTCTTCACGTACCCTTTTAGGAATTTCATAGATCTTTCAATTGGGTACATCCACCGTAAATGGATAGGTCCGCACAACTTTATCTCCCTCACTAGATAAACAATTAGATGAACCATGATGTCAAAAAAGGTAGGAACAAAAAGCTTCTCAAGGTGGCACAAGATAAGATATCCTTCATTCTCCAATTCATCCAACTTTTCAATCTCGAAAACTTTACTACAAACCGCATTGAAGAAGACACAAAGTCTAGTCAAAATGACCCGAAGATCATATTCGGCGATGCCTCGAATAGCTACTAGGAGTAGCTGTTGCATCAAGACATGACAACCATGAGACTTTTGGCCAACTAATTTCAAGTCCTTCATCGATACAAGCCTCTTAAAATTTGAAGAATACCCCGAGGGAACTTTTTGTGTCATGTAAACACTCACAAAAACTTCGTTTCTCATCCTTAGACAAAGTATGAGAAGCCGGGGGACAATAAGTTCTCTTCCCGTATGGCCTTGGATGTAAGTCTTCGCGTATTCCCATTACTTGCAAATCCAATCTTGCCTTCACACCATCCTTGGAACTACCTTGTATGTTTAGAAGCGTGCCAACAATACTATCACATACATTTTTCTCCACGTGCATGACATCAATACAGTGTCTCACATCAAGATTGCGCCAATATGGAAGATCGAAGAATACAGATCTCTTTTTCCATATATTTGTTTCTTTTCTACTCTTTGCAATCTTACTGAAGATGACATTGATATGTTTCACATTTTCATAAACTTGCTCCCCAGTCAATGCCACTGGAGCATCTTCATACTCCTAGCCACCAAAAAAGGCTTTCTTTAATCGACGATATGGGTGGTCCCGTCGAAGAAATCTCCTATGTCCAAGATAAACCGTCTTTCTTCCATGTTGAAGTTGATGGTAGCATGTGCCTTCTTCACAAACCGGACATGCTTTATGGCCTTTTACACTATACCACGACAAGTTCTCATATCTTTGGGAAGTTGTTTATAGTACAAAATATCATGGCTCGCAATTTAAACACATCCTTCTTGAAAGAGTCAAAAACATCGACACCTTCTTCCCACAACTCCTTCAAGTCTTCGATCAAGGGCTCAAGGTAAACATCAATGTCATTTCCGGGTTGTTTTGGTCCCGAAATCAACATAGATTGACATGATGTACTTTCGTTTCATGCATAACATTGGAGATAAGTTGTAAATAATAAGGAGCACGGGCCATGAACTATGTATCTTTGCTAAGGCTTCCATATAGATTCATGCCCGTCCGTGCTAAGGGCAAGCCTAAGGTTCCTAGGTTCTTCGTCGAAGTTTGGAAATAAATGATCGATTTTCTTCCATTGAGAAGAATCGGCCGGATGTCGAAGCTTTCCATCGAAATTCTCTCATCCGCATGCCACCTCAAATTCTACGAATCATTTTCATTCGCAAACAACCGCTTGAACCTTGGTATGATTGGAAGATACCACAACACTTTTGCAGGCCCCTTGTTTGACTTGTACCTTAGTGTTTCACATATCGGACAATTCGCTTCTCTTCAAACTCTTTTCTATACAATACGCAATCATTCGGGCATGCATGGATCTTTTTGTACTCCATCCCGGTGGACGAGTATTTTCTTAGCATCATAGTATCGATGCGGCACACATTATCATCCGGAAGCATGTCCTTAAAAGCCTCAAGCATTTCAGAAAAACTCTTGTCGCTCCATCCATGATGTGCCTTCAAGCTTACCAATTTCAATACAGCGTTCAACAATTGATATTTTTTACAACTAGGGTATAGCGGGGTCTCTGCATCACTGCACATATTACCATATGCATGTGATTGATGAAAAGTCTCTTCTCCTACATCACGAATAATGTCCTCTATGTGATCATCCATATCCGTGTCATTATCATCAAAGGCCACTTCCTCATGTTGAGACCCACTTGGTACTTTTTCACCATGCCATACCCATCTTGTATAAGTCTTACAAAATCCTTCACAAATTAAATGTGTGTAGATAACTTCGAGGACTTAGTCGCTCTCATTCAAACATTTTACACAAGGGCAATAAAACTTCCCACTATCATCATGGGCATTTTGTTTAGCAAATTCTATAAATTCCCTCACCCCGTTCGATATTCAACACTCGTTCGTAACGCATTTATCCAACCGTGATCCATACTAGAATTCCTATTTATGACACAGATACAAAATAAGGAAACACCAAATTCATATTTATGCTCAACGAAGAAACTTGCCCATTAAATGCATAGTGAAGAAACACTTTTGGTCATAAATAACACAGTGAATCCAAGAAGAAAAATTAAAGCATGACGAGGAAATTAAATGCATCGCGTGAAATTAAATGTGGACTCACTTTGTAGCATATAAATTCAAATGGTTTGCGAGTCTTTCTTCTCCCGCCTCGAACGTTGATGTTGCGGACAAGAGTAACCTAAAAACATTTGTTGGTCAGTTGGGTAGGTCAAAAGCAAAAATATAATCTTCAAAATACAATATTCATTAACAACAGAGAAACCCACTAGAACATTCCATCGATTTCGTTAAACCCAGAAAACCATAAAGTTATTTAACCGAAACACCTCTTACAGCTTGGTCGATAGACGTTTAACTAAAGAAACAGAAAGTGATTGTCGAGAGAGCAACGCGAAACAGACGACGAAGCAACACAAACAAACTGGAGACAGAACCTGAGAAATCACTATCGGCGCGACGAGAGAAGTTTTGAGAGGGAAATTTGTTATTCCGCGTGAAAGAGTTGTGTTTTAGTATATTTTGGATTTTATTAAGACCGGTTATTTATAAAGTAGACGGTCCTAAATATATAATTACATTTTTAAAACCTGCAAATTACTTTTAAGACCGGAGTTTTATTCATATCCGGTCCTAAGAGTCCTCATTATGTTTTTTAAACAAAAAGATGATTAGCTTGGGCGAGCGCAAAGAAGAACTCAATGAAAAAAAATTAAAGGAAAAATTGAGAATATGAACAAAAAAAAGACACAAGCTTGGCGGTCGCAACTTTTATTAAGACCGTTTATTTACAAATGGACGGTCCTAATATGTTATTATTCATTTAATTTTAAGACCGGAGTTTTATTAAACATCTGGTCCTAAAAGTCCTTATTTGTTTTTTTTTAAAAAGATGAAAATTAAAGGAAAATTCCAAGCTTAGTTCTTAATGCTTCATACATTACTAGAGAATATATATACACGTACACAAAAAAAAAACAAGCGAGAAAATTATAAAAAACAAGAATCGATCGACTAAACATCCTTGTCGATATCGGCGTGAAAAGCATTAAATTCCCGCCGGATATCGCAAGTTCGCCTTAATCGCATCGGCCGCAATAAATCGATAGAGGACGAGAGGAGAGGGATCAGCGGTAGGCGCGGCGGGGCCAACTTGTTGGAGAGGGGGAACGGGAACCTCTTCATGGTCTGTAGGATGGAGGGGGGGTGGGGCAACTTGTTGGAGAGGGGGAGCAGGAACCTCTTCATCATCCGAAATAACAATGGGTCCAACAACCCGAGACTCCTCTGTCACAATAGAACGCACTCTTGATGGAGGAGGCGCACCGTATAACGATCTACGGAAGGCACGAGCATCACGGGTAAGAGTACCCCTACGAGCGGTTCTCTTGTATCTAACCATGGTTTGAGCGGTTGGGGCGAGAGCCGCGTAGTGTGGAGTTACGAGATTGTGATGAGTTTAATAAGGACGAGAGATGTATGTGGAGTTAATAAATATGCGGGTCTAAAATTCATAATTAAATTTTTTTCAATTCCATTGAATTTAAGACCGACCTTTTTAAATATATCCGGTCCTAAAAGTATTATTTATTTTTCAATCAATTCAATTACTTTTAAGACCAACATTTTGTCTTATATCCGGTCCTAAAAATCAATTTAATTTTATTAAGAACGGATCTTTTACAATATCCGGTCTTAAAGGTTCTCTGTTCAAATGAATTTCAGAATCGCTTCGACTTCCAGATAAACTTCCCAACTAGGCGTCTCCTCGTATTCTACGAAACTATGCGTCTCCTCGTTATTGTTTCCGGCGTTTCAAATTGTTTGGGCAGGGTTCTCTATTTAAACCAGATGTTACTTTACTTCCATCACATTCTTCCCCATCACTTCTGAAACATCCACAGTAATGGCTGCTCCACCACCACGAGGTCCTCCACCACCACGAGGTCCTCCTCCTCCGTTGCCTCCGGAACCGACAATCTACCAGATGATCCAGCACATCCTGGCCCGCCTCGATCATATAGACCGACGGTGCGGCCAGTTGTTTCAGGTCTATCACGCCGTCAACGCAAAGCTGCAGGCGGTACTCGATGCCCAGGACATTGAGTACCATCCTTCGATGACGACATGTTCGACCTCTTCGACGACTCCCTCCCCCTCCGACAACGATGGGGGAGTAGATATTTCATTTTTTTTGTTTTTTTGTTGTTGTTGTATCTGCTTTGCTCGCTGCTTTCCTCACGGGGCAGCAGTAAAAAAAATATAAATTAAAGATCTTTTTGTTTCCATATTCGATCGCCATGTCCTTTTCATTATCTTCTTTCTTTTTCCGACAAAAAAGGAAACAAACAAAACATTGTCGTCGCGTAAATCAACATTAAAAATTCTCACAATACGATTAAGAACATACAAAAAACAAAAAAAGATCGTTTACCTTATTCGAATAAAAACAAACCAAATGACTATTCTTGTCAAGGTTGGACCGTCAAAACCTTGGTTGAGCAGAACGCCAGAACCTCGGTTGTCTGAAAACCGAGTTAAAAACTATTAAGAGGAAACAAATATATATACACAGTCCTTTAAAAAAAATATTTTTATGACTTAACTTTTAGGAGCGGATATATAACAAAACTACGGTCTTAAAAGTCTTTACATTTTTGAAATAATAAAACGTAGACTTTTAGGACCAGATGAAATATAATAACAAGGTCCTAAAAGTCTAGCGAATTTTTAGAAGACTTTTAAGACCGGACCAATAATTACATGCGGTCCTAAAAGTATAGCCATAATTTTTTTATTAATATAAACGTAGACTTTTAGGACCGGCCATATAATAAAGTTGCGGTCCCAAAAGTCTAGCTCATTTTTAAGATAGGGCAAATAATTACGTCCGGTCCTAAAAGTATACCCATAATTTTTTTAAATTAACGAAGACTTAAATCACCATGAGTTTAATAACTATGCGGTCCTAAAGGTCTCGCCATATTTTTATGAACAAAGACTTTCTCATTTACAACATCCGTAACACAAATTTCAAGCATAAATATCTAGAATGAATAAACAAATTTATTCTTGAAATACACGTTTGTATGTTTATTTACAAATGAATGACTTGTTCGAAAAAATAAACAAATTTGAGAAAATTATTTTTGCTACAACATATATTTACATCCACATTTAAGAATTAATAAGGCGTACGAGATATTCACAAAACACATTGCGTATGTGTTCCACTTCATTATCGGGACGGGGACCGAACCTCTAAACATACGTAACATCAAAGACGGCTAAATTTGAATTAACTTGTGTGCATATTTCATTAAGCCGTAAACCGAACTCGGACATAATATATGTAATAACATCAAATACATTTACCTTTGCTAATAATTTTGTCTTTCCTCGCTTTGATGATAACATCATACATGTGTTTCATGACGTACGAGCCACATAAGTTGGATTCTTTTGGTTGCCGATGGGTCTAAAACGAACAAGAAATAATATAGGATAAGTGACAAGAAATATATAGCATATATATATATATAGGTTCTTGACCAAGTTCTCAAGGCGGTGTTTCGGTGTCCAAATTAAAATATGTGCTAACCTCGGGGTGTACCACGAAGGTTTAATAGTGGCCTCTTTCCCACGCTTTTGTCTTACCACGACTTGGTAGGTCATCATGGCACTATTATCAAAATCACAAATTTATCAATAATTCTTTGAAATCATTACGGTAGAGATTTCGAGACAAGAGAATTTCAATGACATGCATGCTTACTTGTTGACGGTCTCGTCATTATAGTATCTGGGTTATTGTGAGTGGAGCATAAGAAGATAACTTTATGATCCTCCATGGACATGAGGACCAACTGCCAGTGGCGGCTGAAAATTCACAGCAGTATTATATGTAGCAAAATTATATTAAGTTAATTGCATACAAGAATTGTGATATGTATATATGTGGAAGTATGGAAACACGTAAACCTTTCTTATCACTTCACACACCCTATTTGACATGTATTCTTGTCTCAAGTCCTTTCTCTGTTGTACTTGCATAGACGGGGCACAAGAATCCAAAATCATTGATTGTGCCTGTTCAACCAATTCTTGATGCAAGAACCTACAATAATGACATCGATCGGGGAATTAGTATATATGTATGTGTGTCTAAACGATGCATTTAAATTATGTACTCATATATAGAATCAGATACTTACTTCATAAACGGTTGAATGATTGCATTACTAATCTCCCTGTCCGGGAATCGGCGGGGACATTACATCTATTTTGTCAAGGTAGACATCTTCGGGATGAGGGACGCCTACTACTTCTTGGACAGGCCACGATTTATCGGTAAAATAATTATTGTTTGCCAAGTCGAGTTATTTTTGCTTAGCGTAGTCAAATGAGCGATGAGGTGATGGAACTTGAGGAGGAGGGGATGCGGCTTGACGAGGGGATGAAACTTGAGGAGGAGGTTGCTCGGCTATCCAACAATGCAGCTCCCCTAGTGCTCTGCCGCATAACCGCAGTGAATGTGTGACGGAACACGGTCTCCGGACGAGAGCTCAAAAGCATCTTCAATTGATTCATTTCCTCCTCCATCTTGCTCATCCGGGATTGAAGCGTGCATTCAACTTTGCGTCAATGAAGCTTCTTGAGCGCTTTGCGGCCGCTTCCTCATTTATTTTGGCCGCATCTGTTCCATCTCCTCCGGGTAATCATACTTTGTTTGTGGCGTTTGGATTTACCAAAGTATTCCTTCGGCCTACCCGTCCTCCAACCCCCTTACACGCCCCGCGTGATCCGTTTTTCGGTCGCAACGGTCGAACATCATTCCTCCGTCCGACACGAAAGATCCTCTACTTCTTTATTTTTAAGATCTTCTGTAAGATACGAGATAACGAAGCTTAGTAATGAAACATGTTTAGTAACTAAAAAATAAAAATAACGATACTTACAATTCTTTCGGCAACTACGAGTTTGTTCACTCGTGTAGCGCGCCGCAGCTTTTGCCGAATATGCAACCACAACTCCTCGCGACGTATAGGAGATGGGTTGATCAACTACGGTGAAGGATTGGATTCAGCTTGATCATCTTCCAATCTCTTCCGCTTGGCCGCCATCAATTCTTTTTTCGGCCATTTCATATCCGCCGCGAGAAGCCCTATGCGGGCAATCATTATTTCTCCCTAGCTCCTGTGCTTTTGCTCTTCTTATCTGTGAATCAGAAATGAAAAAAAAAAAACTATTACTTATGAATTCCAGCCATTGATGTCTAACAGAAATTAGAACACTTCTTCTTTATATGAAGGTCAAACATTAGTCAAATTCACTTCATCAAGTTTCAACATTTAATTTAAGAAAGATGTAGAATTGTAGAAGAAATTGGGATAAACGAGAGGAAAGGGAGTTGCGAAATGCGCCAACTCGGTCAATTAATTCATTCATCATAACTGGTTCCCACACATATTAGACTAACCTCTTACATATAGTTAGAGGCTTGACTCATGTGAGCTTGCACCGAAACCATTACACAGTTAACATACTAATATCATAACACCAACGTCTAACAACTGCCTACTATAACAGAACTAAGACTATATAATTGAGACTTGACTCTTATGCCATCATTATTTCCTTAATTTACTTAATTTCTTTATCAGTGTCTACATATCAGACTTGCATTGACAAAGGCAGGAAATGTATACTTCTATTCACAAACCAAACCATTTAACTAAAAGAATTAGATAAACACAATAACATTCAAATATCCGCACAGGTTAATAAGCACAAAAAAAGGCAAACTAAACTAAATATAAACTCACTAGAGCTTCAGGAGTGGTCCGCAGCTGAACAAATTGTTGCCAAGTTTGTTCATCAATATATGGGTACTTATCCCAAGGCTGTTCTTGAGGAAGAACCTCGGCAAAAATATAGGTGTTAGCTAGAAAGGTCTTAAACTTCCTCCACCGATCAGCACAATAAGACAATGTCTTCTCTTTCAACTTCGAACAGTCAGGGACGGTGTAGGTAAGCCGGATAGTGTCCCAAATAAGATCCTTTACTTTAGAATCGTCCACACTTTTCCACTCATCTATCAAGATGCTAACATGGCTGCGTGCTTGATAGCCAACAAAACTATTATATTTGGATTTCATGGGACCGAAAGGTTGCAACTTTTCATTAAGCTGAATCTCTAGCTTTGACCCGGAAGTCGACTTAGGGTTACATCGCATTCGTGTTCCTCTTCTACCACGACGTGCACGGCGGTTTCGAGGCTCATTGTGAGATGAAGACGGTTCGTTCGGACTCACACCGGTCAAAGCGATGGCTGGCGTTCCGAACGGGAGTAGAATCGTTTTCCGTTCATTTTCGAGACGGAAAGAGGTAATGCAACGGGAAGGGTTTCGCAACGTAAACGAGAGGCTCTTCAGTGATAGTAACAAAAGCTTACGCGCGAAGAAATGTATATTTGGCGGTTCATTTTTAAGACCGGACATAAAAAGAGACGGTCTTAATAATTAACATTCAAGACCGGTCATACTACAGTCCGGTCTTAAAAGTAATTAATTTTTTATCCGAACTATTTTTCTATATTTTATCGGCCGCATTTTATGTCCGGTCTTAAAAGAATAACTTTTAAGACGGTGATTATTTACATTTGGTCTTAAAACTTTATTACCTTTATATTTAAATTTTTCCTTATTCTTTTGGCCCGCATAAAATATTAGTCCGGTTGTGTGAGATTTCTCCATAAAGGAATTGATATTTGAATATTTTTTAATAACATTTTTAAGACCGGCCTTGTTTTGAACTGGTCTTAATAATATATTTAAGACCGATGAAAAAATGATCTGGTATAAGAAGTTCTTTATATTTACAAAAGCGCCACGGTCATACATAAGAAGTTCCTTTTATTTACAAAAGCGCCACGGTCATACCTTTAAGACCGGTGCTTCCAATGTCCGCTACGAATGAGGCGGTCTTAAAGCCCTTTTTTGCACTAGTGCATCTATTAATTAATTTGATATTCATAATTTTAAAAAATTGTGGTTGAGCGTGCGAATTATATTTTAAAGTTATTATTACTTTATTAAATTTTTTTGAGTATTTATCATGTGTTGTTGATATATGTCACTATACACTGTCTTAATACTTTGAATATATGTAAAATTTATAACAAAACACTAGTAAAACTATAGATAATGGTGCAAAATTAACTAAAATATATAGAAATATACTGACAAATATATTGTAACAAACAACCACTCATTTTTTTTAAAAAAAATTAATATCAATATAAAAAAAAAAGTATATAGAAAGTTACATGGTTTGTAAGTTCTAAATATATATATTAAGCTCTCTTCATATTTTGAGACTTATCATTTTTTAGTAAGATTTTAGAGTTTTAGTACTTAAGCCACAAAAACTTTCTTAATAAACAAAATTTTATTTTATATATAATCATAGAAATAGCCTATCCAGTTGTAGAGGTAAGACTACGACACTGTGCATTTGGGTCCCAAACCCAACCTGATAAAGAGCCTCCTTTTACATAATCATATATATTTTTGGTAAGGTGACTAAGTTTTGGAAATAGTGAATGCTACTAAATATCTTGTTTAAATTAAACCTATTTTTCTTTCCTATTTGTAAGGATCTGCATTAATTAACTTTTTTCTGTATGAAATCATCCTATTACGCGCAATGAACATAATCATTTTTTAAAACATGAATAGCCCCTTCCTTTTTCTTCCCTCTTTAACAAGTCAATTTTTGAAACAAAAAAGGAAAATGATGACCCAACTCAAAAACCACACCCCACTTTCATTTCAAAGCCGAAAAGGACACAAAACCCCACAAATGCCAACTTGTCCGTCAAAATTTAAATTCCCACGGGCATTCTCGTCATAACACACCCTCCTCTCCCTGTCCTCGTGTATGTACAAGTAACAGAACAAATCGAGAACCCTTATATATACACATAAAAGGCAGACATTTCTGCAAAACATCAGAATTTGAAGAAGCTGTGTAATTGGTTAGGTGGTGGACATGGCAGAGCTAGAGAACCCTAATGTGATGACGAATCTCATCACCTTCCTCTCTTCTTTGCTCAAAAGGGTATCGGAATCAAACGATAATAACCAACAACCTCAGAGAATCTCTGTCTTCCATGGCTTATCAAGACCTACGATCTCCATTCATAGCTACCTCGAGAGAATCTTCAAGTACGCTAATTGTAGCCATTCTTGCTTCATAGTCGCTTACGTCTACCTCGACCGTTTCACTCAGAGACAGCCTTCTTTGCCCATGAATTCCTTCAATGTCCATCGCCTCCTCATTACCAGCGTCATGGTTGCTGCTAAATTCATGGACGACATGTAAGTCTCTCTCTCTCTCTCTGTCTTCCAGTTTCTTATACGTGTATTTCAATGTTTTCTTATACTCAATTACTGTTTAATTCTGGGTTTTGATCTCTTTTCATGAGAATGTGTGTGTGTGTGTGTGTGTGTGTGTTTCTAAGTTTTCTTGTTGTGTGCATGTCTAAGTTTTCTTATGCTCAAATCAATGTTGAATTGTGCGTTTTGGTCTCTTGGGAAGTTTAGTTTCAGATAATAGATCTGTGATTGCTTCGAAGAAGAAGCATGTTGGATCTTCTTTCAGTGTGAATTATTATTTTAATTAATTAATTAATTTTCCCGTTAAATGTGCGTGATTTTCTTTTTATGTATTCTTTGGATTCGTGATATAAACTTATACTAGTATATTTTTTAACTTTCGAGGTAGAAAGTTGTTCTGAGTTGGAACAATTGGAATGTATAAAGATGGGTTTTGGCTTGTGAAGGAAACCAAATCCAGGCTGTATTTCCCATGAGACAGAGACAACCTAACCATGTGACACTAGCCAGCTAACACTTGGACATAGTAATCATGAAATGTCGTCCAAGAATTGTATTAATTCATTTTAAAATTGTATTTTAGTACAATCAGAAAGATAAAATGTCAAAATATATTCAGCTTATTTATATTAATGATATTAATTTTTTTTAAATAAAATCAATTCTTCCAAAATTATAAAAAATAATTTTCTTTTTTTATGGTATACATGATCTATAATTATCATTCATGGTCTAACCACTCGAGTCTAATTCAACTTATAAAAATGGGTTGGAACAAAGATATAGAAATTGAGTACTCCCTCCGGTCCTTCGCATATATATATATAAAATGTTAATTAAGTTGGTGATTTGTGAAAAAAATGTGGTTTTTCTAAAATATCACTTTTAACCATTTTCATAAGACATAGGAAAAAAATTATAATAAATTTGGGAGACAAAATAGATTAATAATATCTTGTATTTAGGATGGTTATGACAATTTTTTTTTTTACACTAAATGTTACATTTTATATTAATGTTTGATGTGATATTTGCATATATATGGTGCAGGTACTATAACAATGCATACTATGCAAAAGTGGGAGGGATAAGCACAATAGAGATGAATTTTCTGGAGTTGGATTTCCTATTCGGAATGAGTTTTCACTTAAACGTGACACCAAACACCTTCCAAGCTTACTGTGCGCATCTCCACAGAGAAATGTTGCTCATGCAACCTCCTTTGGATTTCCCAAATTCTTCATTATTAAAATCATCATCTTCATCTTCAAAGGCCCATTTATTATGCTCCAATAATGATGAATCTAATAATGCTCACCATCAACATCAAAAGCAGCAACAGCAACAAGAATTAGCTGTTTGATTATCTGTTTTTTTTAATGCATTTTCTCAATGCATATGCCTTGTAGTATAGCTTGTAGATTGGACTCAACTTGTTCCTAATTATTATGTTATTACAAATTGGAAAAATTTGTTTGATATGCGTGCGTATTCGTCCCCTCTCTCCCTTCCTCCAATTCACTTTCAACTACATCAATAGAATTGAAGAAGAGATGTTAACTCATGTGTGTTACGTTCGCATTTTGAAGGCAATACGTTATCAAAATGGCAAAATCATGATTAGCTCTTGGGCCATCTGATTTTTTGGGGCAAAAGCTACTTATTTATAACGCAATCAAGATACTTCTTAAAAAAAAAGCCAGATATCACTGCGAAGAGAAGATAAAAGCATTTGAAGAATATGACAAAAAAGTGGATCCGGCTCCCTTCCTCTTCTCTTCCCCTCTTCCTCATCTGAACCGTCAGACGAAAATCTGAACAGTTCAGATTTTTTTTAAAAATATAATAAAAACCGCGCGCGGTTTTTTGGGTTCCAATTTATTGGGCAAAAGAGAGGCAGCGGACGGTCCACTACGGTGGACCGTAGCCGCTCCCCAAAAAAGTGGCCCCATGGTAAAATGAGAGAGAGAAAAGAGCAACGTGAGCAAAAAAGGAAAAAAAAATGTTTCACCCACCTTTAATAAAAAGAAAAAATCACTTTGAAAGACCCAATAATTTGATGTTTGCAAAAATGCCTTCAAAAGTAATAAATACATTTTGCAAAAAAGTAATATTCAATAGCCTATCTTCAAAATGGAAAAATTATATTAAATATTGTCACAACTAATCCAAATACACACTTATTGAATTTGCTTTAAATTGAAATTTTTTTTACTTTTACCCCTATAATGAGGTTTTGAAGGAGGATAAAAAAAAATGAAAGCTCTATCAAAGAAATGTAAGGAGCCATATTTAAACATTAATTTTATGAATAAAATTGACAAATAAATATCAATTACTCTCCAATTGATGTATATTATATTATTGACTGGATGGAATAATACAAATCGAATATGGATCTACCAATTACGCTCAATTTTTATCTAAACTACCAAAATTAAAATTTTGTTATTTTAGATTGACAATTTTGTAGCTTGCTCTGGCCCTCCTGATTATTCATCTAAATATTTCGACATGAAAAAAATATGAAATTAAATTGAAAATAAAAATATAAAACATAATATTTGGATAGTCAAAATGACATCAATTTTATGTTAAAGAAAAACAGAAAATTATATATGAATAACCTATCAATGTGAATCTTATATTGTTCTAATATTTTTCACTAACAGTAAGACAATTCTTATAAATAAAACAGAACTTCAAAAATTACTACCTTCGGTCCTAATTATAGGAACATTTTTATAGTGCAATTTGTACTACAAAAATATTCTTATAATTAGGATCAGAGGGAGTACTTCTAATCAATATGGCTATGATTTCATACATAAAAAATGTGACTCAGATATTAAATAGTGCAATTTAAATTCGTGTTATTTAAAGAGATTATTACTACTTATCAAGAGATTAATCCAATCAAAAGATTTTCTTGAAAATGCCTATATCATATCATATTAAAGATTTATCATTGTTTCATATAGGCACATTTTAACTGTCATATTCTTGTGCGCCGCCATCCCTGCGTCTTTTGTTTTGTTTAATGTTTTTAATTTTTCCTTGTTGGCATTTTATGCATTTTTAATGGACAGATAATTGTCCCTTCTTTACAGTCTGGCCTCCAAAGCCAACTTCTTTTGTATTCACTTAAATTGCTTTGTATTATGTGAGAGGTACGGTTGGTGACAATTCTTGTTGTACTGTGCATGTTTTTGTGTCAACATGTGGTGCTAATGACACCATATTTGCTGACAAAGACTCACGGTACCAATTTGGTTGATATGAAAACAAAAAGAAAAAATATTTAAAAAAAATCTCTTTATACGAAATGGATTAAAGTGTAAATATATCCCGAAAGTTTTTATTTAGAAGCAAAGTCCAAAAGTTTTTTTCGGGGTTTGATGTCCCCCAAAAAGTTTGAAAATGTAGTATTGTTTCCCTATTTTGCTAAAAAAACTAACATTTTTTGTTAAAATATTTACGTTGACGGTTAACATTTTTAATGGTAATGACAACATCACTCTAGCTTATTTTTATATTGATAATAAATAAATTTCATTATATCATTTTATATTTAAAAAATATTTTCTATTTTGTATTTTGTGGTAATTTACATGTTAATTAGTGAATATTGACGCCAGTTCTAATTACCATATTATGAGCAAAATAAGTAATAATACCTATAATTGTAAAAATTCTAAGGACCTCAAAAATTATAAGGAGGTCCGGTAATTAAAAAATCATATGGAATTGTAAAGAAAGACTCATAGATTAAATGTTCCAATATACATCAATAACGAGGCTATAGCGTCAACCCAAGAAAGTGCCACATCTCAATTATTTTTGCTATTTGTTAGTTAAATACATGTGTATTTAAAAAAATACACAAACCTTACCATTAAACAATAATAAAAAATTGGGTTCTCAAGTTTCATCCACCGCATAAGCTCATCTATTTATATATGTGTCTGTGGAATAATGATCGCTACAGCATGTAATTGGATTGGGAAAACGCTTATTGAGAATGTGGGGAGCACTTTTTTTTTTAAACTAAAATAATAAAATGAGTTACAAAGAAAGGCCCGGATCTATCGGGGTTTCAGGTGCGTAACCCAAAAATATAATTGCCATATATATCACAAGCCTAAGAATCTAAGATACAAACATAACATAGAGTAAAACTAACAACAGAACAAATAACAAGAAGTTTGAAGATGGAAAAGTCATGTGTAAGTACTGTATATTTAAGCTCCATATGAGGTTTATCAGAAACTAAAGGATAAATGATTGGTTGAATTCTCACTGTAACAAAAAGAACCGGAAAGCAAACCTTAAAAGAAGAAGAAGAAGAAGAAGAAGCTCCCTTAAGAGTTGAAACATCACATTGAAAAATTATCAAAAAAATAATTTTGGTAAAAGCTACAAGTAATAATATTGACAATGGGGAATGTTTTTTTTTTGAATATACTATGCTTGTGATTTATCGATTTGGTTGTTAAAGCTTCACTGTATGCATCTTGACAGTATGCTTTGACCTATTTAATTTCCTACTATTTATATTCTTATCTTCATATATAGTTAACTAGCTAGCCCTTCTTGGTTGTTTTTGTTGTTGTTTTTTTGGTTTTTACAATTATTTTATGTTTGTACCTTATTTTTTATTGCACCCGGGAGGTTCTATCTAATGGCAGTGGATGTTTCGTATTGGCGCAAAAAGAAAAACACGTTAAATATGAAGTAATATAAAAGTTAGGTTTGACATTTCATTACATACAAAAACAACATCATTCATAGTCTTTTGATTTTGGAGAAATGAAAATAGAGTTTTTTATTTTATTTTTTATTTTAAGTAGAAACATAAGTTTTTACCGTTTTTAAGCGTAGTTTTTGCATATGACAGTTTTTATTTACATTTTAACACGTATTATATTCTAGTAAAAACATAAGTTTTTACGTTTTTACACTAATTTTTTGACAACAATAGTTACAGATAATCCAAACACACACTCATTAAATTTATCTTAAATTGAAAAATATTCACTTTTGCCCTTATCAATGAGGTTTTAAAGGAGAATAAAAATATGAGAGCTCTACCAAAAAAATATATAAGGAGGCATATTTAAATATTAGTTATATGAATAAAATTGTCTTACTCTCTAATTGACTTATATTATATTGTAGACCGGATGGATTAATACAAATCGAATATAGATCCACCGGCTTTTTGACCAATTTGCCCCTAATTAAATAATTAATTACCGAAATGCCCCTGTTCTAAAACATATCACCAATCGCTTTTGTTTAGTCGGTAAACAACGAGAAAATGTCATATTTACAACAATATTTAAACACCCGGATTTTGAACATAGAAAGGTCATTTACAAATTTAAAAATACTATATTTACAATAAAATTTAAAATCTGGTCATTTACAACGAGAAAAAACCACATTTACAATAAAAATTTCATATTTACAACAACATTTAAACACGGATTTTGAACATAGAAATGTCATTTACAATTGAAAAAGGCTATATTTACAACAAAATTTAAAATCTGGCCATTTACAACAGAAAATTCAATATTTACAACAACATTTAAACACTTGGATTTTGAACGTAGAGAGGTCATTTACAACAGAAAAATACTATATTTACAACAAAATTTAAAATATGGCCATTTACAACGAGAAAAAATCACAATTAGTTATTTAATTAGGGGCAAATTGGTCAAAATGCCTAGATCCACCAATTGCTCTCAACTTTTATCTAAACCACCGAAATTAAAATGTTGTTATTTTAGATTGGCAATTTTGTAGCATGCTTGCCCTCCTGATTACTCATCTAAACATTTTGACTTGAAAAAAAAAAATTAAATTGAGAATAAAAATATAAAACGTAACATAATATTTGGATAGCCAGGATGACATCAATTTTATGTTAAACAAAGGCACAAAATTATTTATGAATAACCTATCAATGTGAATGTTCTTCTTATATTTTTCACTAACAGTAAGACAAATCTGATAAATCAAACAGAACTTACAAAATTACTTATTATCAATGTGGCTCTGATTTCATACATAAAAAAAGTGACTCAGATATTAATAGTGGAATTTAAATTCATGTTATTTAAAGAGATTATTACTACTTATCAAGAGATTAATCCAATCAAAATATTTTCTTGAAAATGTCCATATTATATCATATTAATGATTTATCGTTGTTTCATATAGGCACATTTTAACTGTCATATTCTTGTGGGCCCTCCCGGCGTCTTTTGTTTTGTTTAATGTTTTAATTTTTCTGTGTTGGCATTTTACGCATTTGTAATGGACGGATAATCGTCGCTTCTTTACAGTCTGGCCTCCAAAGCCAACTTCTTATGTATTCACTTAAATTGCTTTGTATTTTGTGAGAGGTACGGTTGGTGAGAATTCTTGTTGTACTGTGCATGTTTTTGTGTCATCATGTGGTGCTAATGACACCACATTTGCTGACAAAGACTCATGGTACCAATTTGCTTGATAAGAAAAGAAAAAGAAAAATTACTAAAAACAATCTCTTTATTCAAAATGGATTAAGGCATAAATTTATTCTGAAAGTTTTTATTCAAAAGCAAAGTTATATCAGAAGTTTTTTCTAGGTTCCATATTGCCCCAAAAAGTTTGAAAATGTAGTATTGTTGCCCTGCTAACAAAAACTAACATTGTTTATTAAAATAAGCTAAAATATATGTTTAGTCCTTCATGTATGTCTTTGGTATCATTTTAGTCCCTTAAGTTTGTAAAGTCACGCGTTTGGTCCTTTAATATTAATAATTTATTGTTAATTGACTTTAACTGGAAAATACTAACTCAACAATTTTAAGCGATAACTGTGTAATTAAATACTAACCAAGCATGTTTATATGTTAGCATTTTAATAAATTAATATTTTAAATCATATTAATTGAAAAATATTTAATCTTCATAGATTGTTTTACGGTTTTGTGAAGATTAAATATATATTTTTTGTCGAAGAAGATTAAATATTATTCAATTAATAAGATTTAAAATATTAATTTATTAAAATACTAACATATAAGCATGCTTGAATAACATTTAATTGCACAATCATCGTTTAAAATTGTTGAATCAATATTTTACAAACTTAAGGGACTAAATATGATACTAGAGACAAATATGAAGCGACCAAACATATACTTTACCCATTAAAATATTGATGTTGACGGTTAATAACGGTGATGGCAACGCACTACTCCATCTTATTTTTATATTGATAATAAATAAATTTTGTTATATCATTTTATATTCAACAAATATTTTCTATTTCGTATTTTGTGGTAACTTACAAGTTAACTAGTGAATATCGACGTCAGTTCTAATTAACATATTATGAGCAAAATGACTAATACCTATAATTGTAAAAATTGTAAGGACCTCATAAAAAATTATAAGGAGCTAATTAAAAAATCATATGGAATTGTAAAGATTTATAAGTTAAATTTTCCGATATACATCAATAACTAAACCATCAACCCAAGAAAATGCCACATCTCAATTATTTTTGCTTTCTTAGTTAAATACTTGTGTATTTAAAAAAATACACAAACCTTACCATAAATTTAAAAAAAAAAATCGGTTCTCAAGTTTCATCAATTCATCCATCGCATAAGCTCATCTATTTATATGTGTCTGTGAAATAATGATCACTACAGCATGTAATTCGGATTTGGAAAACGCTTATTGACAATGTGGGGAGCACTAGTTTTTTTTTGTTTAAGTTTTTTTATTAAAATAAAAAAAATTTGGTTAATTCTTATTAAGTCCTTAGGTACTATTCCGTAATTAACTTCTTCTTTCTTTTTTTCTTTCTTTTTTTGGTTTTGTTTTTGTAAAATGACTTAATTGTTCTTAATAAAATTAGTTATAATTGTCTTAAATTATTTAATAAGTTAAAGTTCTTACTTCTTATACCGTTGTTGTCATTGATATTCAATAAGAAGTTTATGAAATTTGTTATCATTATCTTAATATTTTACAAGTTAAAATTGTTTACTTGTTTAATCATTAATGTCGCATTTCATTTTTTTTTCTTTTTAACATTTCAAACTAAGGATATTTAAGAAATTTCAAATGATTAAGTCATTTATTAGTGCCTGCTGCTGCCTTGTAATTCCAAATAAAAATAATAATTAAGCCATTTAAGATCCTGAATTAAGGTATTGCTTCTCTCGCTCTCACACACACTCTCTCATATGTGTCGGTGTGATTGACCGACAGACATGAAGGGTGTAGGGGACAAGTGAAGAGAGAATGAGGTACACAAGAGGTACTATATATTTAGCTGAGCTTATTTTGGCCATTCAGGACACTGAGAGCAATGTGATCACATTCCACATTTGTATTATTATTGTGACTATTCTTCTTCACTCAGCAACTCCCACGTGCAACCATGGACCACTATAAAAATAAATAATGAAAAGAAAGTTTGATCCTTTTAATAAGTCATGCTAAATCTTCTAAATTTATTTCAATCTATTATTGTTGGAGATTTGATCAATAATATTTAGAAGCATGCAAAACATTGTTCCTCTTATTGCAATTTTGAATTTAGATTTTTTTTTTAAGTAGTCAAATTTGAACATTGTTGAGCTCAACTAGGCTACCTCTGCCAAAGACATTTTATAAATTCACATGAATTTGAGTTTGAAAGTTCATTCATAAACGGTTAAAACCTTTTCCATTAGAACCAATGACTGTTGATACATTTAGAAAATAATATATGAATTAAAACATATATATATGAATTAAATAAATTTAAAATTAATTAAGACTTACCGAAATAATCATCACTAAATTTGTAATATACATATATCATTTGATTAATTAAAACTTACTGAAATAATCGTCACTAAATTGATATTCATAAATTAACTAAATTCACAAAAGGTAAGAAATTAAAAAACAAAAAACAAAATAGACTCACCAAACAAATATAGCAAAAGAATATAATATTGATCAATTTAGTGCCCTTAATGGGCTGCAAAACAAATATAAAATAAAATATAACAAGTTATGTAACACCCCAAATTTCGTAGCATAAATCGTCTTCTTACCGACACGTGGTTTTATAAAAATTCATCGAGTTTTGAGGTGCTACAACTTAGCGTTTTGCGAAGAAAGAGAGCATGTACTAAAAATTTGAACAATGGGTATAACACCGAGTAATCGATATGAAATACTCGGACATATGATGATGCCTCGACGTATAATCGATATATATATTACAAAATCTCCCGAATGAATTATTCATGTGATACAGTAATACAAAACTTTATAATTACATTTCTTCTATGTAACTATACCCCTTTTTCCGCCAAGCCTTAGGTAGACTTGGGGCGTAGAATCTAACTCAGTTAAATCATCTCATTTGGCCAGGCTGGGTAGGTCTAGTGGAAGTCTCACCGTGCTAGGGTGACTGATTGACTGAACCACATAGACGACCGTTTCTAGTTTAAGTACCAAATGATATGAAGTAACCTTATTAGATTTATGCCATAAGGTAGGTTCTGTTGACTTTCTTCCCGCATTTACTTTGACCAGTGCCTTCTCATGGCTCCGTCTACCGGTATCTATCTACGGCTCCATCCCCCGGTGCCTCCTCCGATTCATGACCCTTTCCCGTCTATTCATTCGGACCGAGGTCCAATGCCCATTGGACCTCGTGTGTTAACCTCATGCCGATGTAAACAATATATGTATGACGGTATTCATGACATTTTCACAAAATCTACTACAATAGCCCATAACGGAGATGTAGAAATCCACAAATATGTATATACGGCAATAACAATACACAGCCCCCGTAGTATGTTTGTTATCGTCCGCACACTCTCCGGTGCCACGATGTATCGTGTCCATAGCGCTAGGAAAACTCTCAACGGTGTTAACATTACCATAACCCGTGTATTCATGATTGCATTAAAAACAATTGAGACAAGAGTATCGCACAGAACACAGCAATCATATATAAGCATAACATAAGCACCGAGTTAGTGTTACGACGTCGCGAACGTACCTTTGTTGACGGTATTTCGGACGTTTACGAAAAATCGTAATTTTTGACAATGGTGCAAACAAATGCACAATAGCGGTACAACGCGGTACAACGGCGATGCGATTATCTCGGATATCCTATAAAGATAATATTTATCAATAGCTAGCAGCATAACAGGCATTTTAGGTACAAATTACCATTTTGCCCCTAGTTTCACTAATTGGCAAAATGTTGCCAGAGCTTCGCTACTTTGGCTCTATCTCTCCAGAATTTTGACATATCTCTTTTCCCCATATATTTTCAAAATAAATATCATATCTACTCCTAAAATATGATATCTAACTATTTTAAAAATTTAGAGATATATCTAGCAATTCTACTATATCTACCGAAAGAACTACCAAAGCTAAAGACCAGGGACCGAAAAACTTACCCAGGGCTCCGCTATATTTTCTCCGGACTCCTAGTTCTCTCTAACATCTCTCTAAACTCGGTTTTGGGGTGAAGAAATGAGAGGAGAAGGCTTGCTATTTATAGCAAAAATCCCGACACTATCTATAACTTTATCGGACGGATTTCTAGTCGGATCGCACTTTGACACGTGGCTTCATCCTTGCCATCCATGTGTCTCCCTTATGTCATGCATGATGTCACACTCTTGCTTTATGTGACTGTACCGATAAAGTTCCGAGTTCGGTGTCCTAATCGCGCAATCTTGAAGAATCTTAAAAATCCTATAAAGACATTTGAAGGTATATTCTTCTTCTTTAAAACTACTTGGGTTAACTAAATTTTTGATCCCATTCAGGGTATTCCGTTGCCTGTTGAATATTTTCGGACAGACGCCAACGGTTACGGAAATAAATTCCGGAAGTGCCAGCTTCTGGATAATAATTCGCTGGTTTGTAATATGTCCTGACCTAAGGAAACTAGTTCACGGTTTGTCACAACTATTTCGTTTTATAGGTTCTCATTTTGACTATCTGTCATTTTCCTTAAAACCCCGTATCCTAAGTACACGATTGGTTTTAAATGACTTCCGAGAGACGGCTCACTCCGGATAAAATTTCACCGGTTTTTAAAAGGTCAAGATGTTGAAGACTTAATTCCTATATTTTAAGGTAGGATTTTATTTCTACCCGTTCTCAAATGTCCTGTTGCTCTTTACCGAATATAATATTATTTAATTATAAATATCTAGATATTATTTGAAATATCCATAACCCTTTTCACACTATACTTAATTAATTTTATTATTATTTTAATTAATAATTTCAGCCCCCTAATATATTATTATTATATTTATTTTCCTAATTAATTTACTTAATATCTTAACTTAAGTAATTAGCCATTAATTACTTAATTAGTCATTTATCAATTGTTGATAATTTTATTATTTAGGATAAATTATTATTTCACAACTATTTGCCGACATTGGTATTTTATATCCCCCGTAAAATATTAAAAATCATGGGGCCAAAAAGTGCTTTTAATAATATTATATTTATGCTCTATTATTTTCCAAGGAAATAATCCCAAAAATTCCTAAAATTAGAGACAACACACTTCCTAAGTTTTTGTCGGTATTTGTTGCCATATGATATTTATCATAATATTTTTGCCATTTTCTCGCCTTATAAAATATATTTTTCATGGATTTTAACTCTTTTTCTTTTCTGATTTTTCACAAGAATTACCTTAGAAAACAAGATAATTAAGACTTAATATTTGAGACCCCATATTCACCTATTTTCAATAGGTATTATTTACTAAAATATGATACTTATCATAAGTATGATTTTTAGGGTATTACAAGTTAAATATATATTAAATGTTTCCCAAATCCTCAATATATCTATTCTATTCCCTCTCTCCCCCCATTAGTATATCAAAATTTGGAATTGTTTAAATTTAAGCTCTATATCTCAAAAATCTAAGCTATTAATCTGGATGATAATATAATTTAATGTTTTAAAATTATTTCACGGTGGTGAGTTATTTTGATTTTAGAAGATTTTTTTAGACCTATTTCTTTTTATAATTACAAAATATTAAAGATTTTTTAAAAATTAATCATAAAAGTCACTACTACGTAAAAAATACCTCTTATGATGATTATTATATCTGTCATATATAATAGTTCCAAACCGTCATATATATGGGCGCTATATATGTTCTGAGCAAATAAATTGTGATTCTGAACCATTATTTATTCTAGACATATTATAATGGTTATAGTATAACCCTTGTATTGTATTGATGTTTGATGAGGCCATGCTATGCACATTGGTGTGATAATAATTAACGAGCACACGTAAACAATTATTATAATATATGGTAATGCTTGCATAATACTGAGTAACAATTCCACTTAATTAACAATCATTATATATGTATTAACATATATAATGATTCTTTAAAACAACATTTATACATTGATAGTAATACTAATTGATTTATAAACAACTGTTATATGTAGTTGATATAAATAATGGTTGTGAGGTAAGATCCATAATTTATAGAAGCTAATTTTTTTTAAAGGGGGGATTTGCTTTCGACATATACATTTGTTCATATACAGAACAATATAGCAAATTAGAATACATTTATAGTCATTCATGTACATGTATACACTATTAATATCAAAACCTGAAAACAAACAAATAAGTATCTATAAATTTTCAGTCATTCGAAGGTTTCACTCACATATTGATGTCGCCAACTCTTTAGCCACTTCTTCCATTTGTGATTTGCTAAACATCGTGTATAAGGCACTAAAATATTGTGTGTAAAAGAAAATAATGGATGAAAGTTAGATATTGTAATATATAGATCACATAATCTATACGTGAACGAATTGAGTAGATAATATATCTTATTTCACTATTTAAAAAAACTCTTTTAACATCTATTTTTAGACCTTTTCTACTTCCCTTCATAGAGGGAAACTTATGTGAGTAACGTAGTAAAATTTGGGAACAACGTCTGCTAAAAAAGGGTCATCATAAGTCAGACTTACGACGTTCCTTTTTTAAAAAAAAGGGATGCCGTAATTATTATACTTAAGGCGTCCCTTTTTACTAAAAGGGACGTTGCAAGTGTGTAATACCCTAATTTTCATTCTTATAAAAAATTGTATTTTGGCAAATAATTAGCAAAATACAATGGTGAATATGTGTCTCCAAAAAAATATATATTGATTATATTTTGTCCAAATTTCACTTTGGAATTAATTAACCAATGGTTAATTATAAGACTACATATTAGGGGCTATAAAATGTGACATAAAATCACATGAAATAATAGCTATTTTAAATGCTCATAAGACAAAAAAAGGATATGGGAAACACTTAGTTTAATTGTTATCTATTAACAATTATCCTTGGTAAAATAAGCTTGCACTAATTGAGATTAGTTGCATAATTCTTCAAGATGATTAGAAACAAATTAAAAGCATCTAATGAGGCAATAATTTTCGAAAATATTATGGCCATGGGAGGGCTGATTTAAATGTCAAGAAATCATAGGATTGTGACACATGTTAATAAACAAATCCAATGGCTCTAATTTAAGCAAGAATTAAGCTTAATCCTCATTTAAGTGCATGAGCCAATGAGAACAATTGAGCAATGGATAATTGACACATAAAAAGCAATTCAAATGGCCAAGAATGAAGGAGTATGCCGACGAAATGAAGGAATGGGTAGGATTCAATGTCAAAATTTAAAGTGCAAATTAGATCTAATGGATTAGAAGAAAGAAGGAGTTTTGGATCTCTTAAATGTGGGCACCACTTGGACTTGAGATTTTGCCTAAAAATAGCAAGGTTTCCTTTCCAATTTTTTCACACCAAAATCAGAGCACAACTGATCAGTTTAGAGTAGTAGTGAACCGTGAGTTTTGAGGCAAGAAGGAAGGAAGCAAAGGTTCAAGCATTGGGTAAGGTTTTTGGTCTCAAACTTTTTGAGTTCTTAGTAAAATAGTAGTTTAATCTAGGAAATGGTTAGGAAAATTCGTTTTCATGTTTGGAAGTCTCCATTGCTTTTAAAATGCAAAATGGAGTGGAAAACATGTTAGGGAATAAGTTTTTGAAATCAATGGATCAAGATTGTGAAAATTGTAGAATTTCCAGTTTTTGAACTTCCGGGAGGCAGTGAAATTGATGCTATTATTTTATATAGAAAATGAAGTCACTAAATCATGAAACTTTACAGGAATAAATTAGACATCTAAGGATTTCTAAATATATAAAATATGTAACATTTTGATCTCTGGACAAGGAGATATGAATTTTTCAAGTTAAGCCATTTTTCCGGGATTAAATCTGAACAGTGTTTGAAAACGAAAAACCTGGGAATGATTCTTGATGTTCTACCTTCTGGGAATATTTTTCCTTGAAAATAAACATGTCAAGGGTCATGAGGAATTTTGCAGCACCTCATTTCGAGTTTTGTAGAATTAATTATGATTTTTCAAAGTTACCAAAAAATCTGGGTAAAAATGTTGAAATTGCGTTTTTAATAAAATGTAAGGGTAAAAGTGGAATAACAAATCCACCAAGGGTATAAATGTCAAAATAGGTGAACATATCCTTTTTTATATTATTCTAGGGAATATGATATTAATTATCATATCATGGAAAAGGAAATAACCTGACGGTAACATTATAGGATATCCGGGAAGTCCGAAGTCGGATTCAAAAGGTCGAGCGTTTTGGCGTTACGCGGTGAAAGGTACGTTCGCGTACTAATAACTTTAATTGCCTATATCTTGTATGATTATATATGGTTGAATGATTCATAAAGTGATAGACAACACTAGGTCTTGGGTCATGCACTGTGACTAAGTTATGGGGCTTAGGTGACATGTTTATATACATTCAGCTTTGTGCGGGTTATAGTCATGATAATGCCATATGGTTATTTTCCTAGCGCTGAGGACACATGGATTCATGGCACAGGGTTAGTGTGCAAACGTTGTTAACATTACATATGCTGTGTGCTATGTATTGTTGTGTTGTGACCTTACATCTGCTGTGTGCTATGTATAGTTGATGCTGAAATGTAATGAATATCTATCATATATTGTTATATCTGCTATAGAGGTTAATGAAAGTGAAGCTAAATCACCAAGAGGGGGGGTGAATTGGGGATTTTAAAAATCTTTTTCAGAAAATCTCTGTTTTTGAACACTAAAAACAGAGATGAACAAGGATGAGAGTAGAAGAGCAAGACACAAGGATTTATCTTGGTTCGGTCCAATCTCTTGACCTACGTCCGGTCCCGGACTCTCTGGGTTTTTCACTATCTCAATTGATTACACACTCTGTACTCAAGAGTAGTTCTCTCACTAGAACCTACTCCCCCTTACAAGTTGCAATCAATGAACCCAATCACCAAGTCCCCGACTTGTGATCCTTTACAATAAATGATATACGAGAAAAGAAACTCTCTCTAAGAGTGGATATTGATAAACATTGAAGCTTTAAGTGTCAAAAGACACAATACAAGTGAAAGCAATGTGGTTGAAGAACTTTGAATGCTATGCATTTTCAGCTGATGTGTTAGTTTTTGAAGACTTGAATGCTATTCTATTTATACTCGAGATCATTAAATGACCGTTGTAATTCTTCATATAACCGTTGAATTAATAATCCAAATTGTTGTAGGTCGTTATAGTGTCTTCTCTCACTAATCTTCATTTAATCCAAATTGCGTGCGAAGTTCAAGGTTGACTTCTCTGCGAATTAGTCCGTTGGAATAGCAGCTACTGGATGTGGTAGGTAGACATTAATCCTTTGTAGACGTGTGCAGAAGGATTACCCAAAAGTATGCAACTTTCAGGGTTTTGCATTTAATGTTCTGACATCACTTTTGCTTTATCTTTGAACCTTCAATAAACATTCTCTAATTCATCTGAAACTCACTAAAAAAGTGGTTAAACATTAGAGATTAATCATTGGAAGTATTAAGAACAAACAAGAAGGTTCAAGGAATTCGCATAATTTGAAATTCGAGTATGCGCCGAAACCTCAAGGTTTGTTCTTCAAACCTCGAGTTTTGGACTGTAGCAAGTGAAAGTGATCTAAGTCCAAAACATCAAACCTGGAGGTTTTGAACCAAAACCGGAGGTTTTTAACATAGCAAAAAGCGACACCCTTTCTGTTTGGAAAATACTCGAGGTTTTATCGAAACCTTAAGGTTTCACTTTGAATGTGAAACTTTGCAAAATCGCGCCAAGTGCAAACCCGGAGGTTTTCCAGAAACCTGGAGGTTTTCAAAACCAGTGAAAAGTCGTTTGTTCTCTGGATGCCAAAACCTCGAGGTTTTGTATCAAAACTCGAGGTTTCTCTTAAATGTGAAAATCTTGAGTTTTTGCGCCAAAGCGTAAAACCCGGAGGTTTGAGAATAAAACTGGAGGTTTTGTATGTTTGAAAAGCATAGATACTTTCTATATCGGACAAACCTCGAGGTTTGTCCCCAAAACTCGAGTTTTCTCTTAATTTCGAAAACTTTGAGAAAACTTCATTTAGCTCAAACCCGGAGGTTTTCTCACAAAACCGGAGGTTTTAAAATGTTCAAAACTTAGGAGACTCTCTTCGTAAGTCAAAACCTCGAGGTTTGAACGGTAACCTCGAGTTTTTTCATTTTTCAAAAAAATCGATGAGAAGTCTCTCGTATGACGAAATGCTGGAGGTTTCTCCGGAAACCACGGAGGTTTCACTTTGGAAACCTAGAGTTTTGCTCGGTCAAAAACTGGAGTCCTTTTCTGTAAGGCCAAACCTCGAGGTTTGAACAGTAACCTCGAGTTTTGCTCTTACAGTGGGTTTTACACATTTGAGAGCAAAACTTTATGCTTTGTTTACAATTATTGGAGATCATCAAAACCCTTAGAGAACTAACATTCTCCCCCTTTTTGATGATGACAACACTTGTAAACAAACATTCTTAAGATTTTGAAAGAGTTTAATTTTTGCAGTTGATAATTTGTGAAATGCTCATTTGGCAAAGTAAACAGGAGGATATTAGAAATGAGCAACAGAAGAAGCATAATTGAAACACAAAGGTCACAACTTATATTTCACAAACTAGAAGATATTACAAGATATCATATTAGCAACATATCAAAATAACATTAGAATTAGAGACATAATTTCAAAGTTCTCTAAAACACTTCTAAAACTCAAACTCTAATCCTTGCAATTCTCTCCCCCTTTGTCATCTTCAAAATTAAGGTTGAAGCTTAGAGAGAGGGTCCAGTGGAAGAAGGTAAGAAAAATGGAATGAGAAATAAGAGGGCGAGAAGAAGATTCGATTGATTTGATTCAGTGTTGAAGGAAATGCCCAAGAGATCTAAGATATGTTTATCAAACTGTGTAGGGTGCTCGGGCTGGTCAATCATGGGTAGGTACCAAATCTTCTCATGAAACAGGATGACTGAGATAAGACTTGCGAAAGGAATCTGAGAAGACTTTCTGAGGGTGAAACGAAATTTTGCCATTTCTTGAAAGATCCAGTGACCAATATTGTGTGGTACATGGTCAATGAGAGAGGCAAAAAGAGGAAAATCTTCCTGTGAGAAACGAGTGAACTGACCATTTTTCTGAATGAGATTTTTGGCATAAATGTACCAGATAGCTCGATGCCTAGGAGGCATGAATGTGGGTGAAAAGTTCAGAATGTTGAATGTTGGACCCTTCAGGAATTGACTCGTTGGGTTTTAATAAAGCATAAATCTGTCTAGCGGTATAGCTCAGTATTGCTTCTAATGGAGGATTTGGAATTTGTAGAAGAGAGTTGAGATAGGAAGGGGATAAAACAATCTTGTGATCCCCGATAGTTGTGGAAATTCTTTCTTCTAGCAGATGGCCGTGGCTATCAAAAAGATTATCATATTCCATGTAATGGTAAAATAATTTAATAAGAGTGGGGCTGGGTTTAGATTTGATGATTTAGATGTTTCCAACATTTTGGGTAAGAACAAGGAATTTGATTCTTCATGGTCCGAATCAGAGGTGTGTACTTCATGTAGGTGTGATTTCAAAGCCATTGGAGAGTTTTGCAGAAGAATTCAGGGCGAGGGACGAAGAAATCAAAGAGAAGAGTGAAAGACGAGGCTGAACCTAGAGTTTTAGGTCGAGTTTTGAAGAACATAAACAGTATCACATATATATAGTTGCGACAAAACTCGAGGTTTCAAGCCAAACCTCGAGGTTTGATAAATGTTTACCAACCTGGACTTCAAAGGTGTTCTGTGAGCCTTTGAAACGTCAGTGCGCAAAACTCGAGGTTTTCTCCAAAACCTCGAGGTTTTGAAATTCTTCAAAAACTCGATATCTCTCTGGCTTATGAAAACTCAAGGTTTCATTCTTGTTAAAAATTTCAGTTGTTCTCTGACCCCGACAATCTGTGACCAAACCTTGAGGTTTTCTCCAAAACCTCGAGGTTTTGCTTCTTGACAGCAAAACCAAGATTTTTTTAATATCCTGCATAAAACATGTCTAGACACTCCGAAGCTTAAGTTAGTAATTTTCAATCATTAAAACCATAACTAACATTGAGTAAGGAATACTTACAGTTCATTGGGATTTATCATTCCCAATTCTCTTCTTATAAAATTGAATTGCTCCTTAGCCAATGGTTTGGTGAAGATGTCAGCAAGTTGAAGATGAGTTGGGATGAACATGACTTTGACATCTCTCTTGAACATGATCCCTTATGAAATGATGCCTCACATCAATATGCTTGGTCCGAGTATGTTGAACTAGATTCTTTGCCAAGCTTATTGTGCTTGTGTTGTCACACAATATTGGGATCTCCTTCAAGTTGATTCCCAAGTCAGATAGTTGTTGCTTGAGCCATAAAACTTGAGCACAGCAACTTGAGGCAGCTACATATTCAGCACGTAGAGGACACAGCCACTTTTGGTTTGCTTCTTGCTATACCAGGATACAAGTGAGCCACCAAAGAATTCACATTGGCCACTTGTGCTCTTTCTATCAGTCTTGTACCCAGCATGACCTGAATCTGAATAAGCCACCAAATGTTCAGGTTGACCTTTGGGAAACCACAATCCAAGGGTCTTTGTGTCAACAAGATATCTAAATATCCTCTTCACATATTCAGCATGTGACTCCTTTGGAGCAGACTGAAACCTTGCACACATTCCCACACTGAATTGGATGTCTGGGCGACTTGCAGTTAAATAGAGCAATGATCCAATCATCCCTCTATATCTTGTAATATTAAATTCCTTGCCCTCTTCATCAGCATCCAATGAAGCAGTAGAACTCATTGGAGTGTCAGCTCCATTGCAATGATCCATCCCAAACTTCTTCAGCAGATCATTGAGATACTTGGTTTGAGATATGAATATTCCATCTTTTCTTTGTTTAATTTGCAAACCAAGGAAATAGTTGAGTTCTCCCATCATGGATATCTCAAACTCTCCCTGCATACTCTTAGCAAAATCTTCACACAAATCATCATTAGAAGCACCAAATATAATGTCATCAACATATATTTGAACAATTAAAATTTTATTAAGCTTATCACTCTTTATGAAGAGAGTTGTATATGCTTTTCCTCTAATAAATCCTTGATCAAGAAGGAACTTGCTTAGTCGCTCATACCAAGCTCTAGAAGCTTGCTTAAGACCATATAATGCCTTTTTGAGATGATAAACATGATCTGGATGATGATTATCTTGAAAACCAGGAGGTTGTTCTACATAAACTTCTCTTGAATAAAACCATTTAGAAAAGCACTTTTTACATCCATTTGATAGAGCTTGAATCCTTTGACACAAGCAAAGGCTAGAAGAACTCTTATGGCTTCCAATCTTGCCTTTGGAGCATAAGTTTCTTCATAATCAATTCCTTCTTCTTGATTATAGCCTTTAGCAACCAATCTTGCCTTGTTACGGACAATGATTGCTGATTCATCTCGTTTGTTTTTGAATACCCATTTGGTGCCAATGACCGGATGGTCCTTGGGCCTAGGTACCAAATCCCAAACTTGATTCCTATCAAATTGATGCAACTCCTCTTGCATAGCTATTACCCAATCATTGTCTGAAAGGGCTTCATCTATCTTAGAGGGTTCAATATGAGATATGAATGCGAGAAAATTACTTCATTTAAAGTGTTGTTTCTGGTTCTTACTCCTTGACTTGCATCACCTATTACTTGGTCCAAAGGGTGATTCCTTATGAACTTCCAAGCTCTAGGCCGAGACTAATCAGGATTTTCAAGATTGTTTTGGGGATCAGCCTCAAAAACATTTTCAGGATTTTCAACAGATGCAGGAGTAGTTTTCGAAAAGAATTGGTTTTTGAAAACATTTTCTTCTTCATCATCCAAGGATTTATCAGTTTTGGATTAACAAAAAACAACATGCATAGACTCTTCAACAATTCGAGTACGAGTATTAAAAACTCTATAAGCTTTACTCCTATTTGAATAGCCCAAAAATATACCTTCATCTGCCTTGGAATCAAACGTTCCCAAGTTGTCCTTACCATTGTTATGGATGAAACACTTACATCCAAACACATGTAGATGACCCAAATTTGGCTTTCTTCCCTTGTAAATTTTATAGGGAGTCTTGTTCAACTTCTTCCGGAGATAAGCCCGATTAGAGATATAGCAAGTTGTACTCATTGCATCACTGAGAACACTTGAGAAGTGTTGTTCTCATTAAGCATTGATCTTGCCATCTCGGTGAGGACTCGATTCTTCCTTTCTACAACACCATTCTGTTGTGGAGTCCTTGGGGCTGAGAAGTTGTGATTTATTCCATTGTTATCACAGAACTCAGTGAATGCGTGGTTTTCGAATTCTCCTCCATGATCAGTTCGAATGCCTGAAATTGAGAACCCTTTATCATTTTGGACCTTCTTGGCAAAACAGACAAATTGATCAAATGTTTCATCTTTCGATGATAAGAAAATAGTCCAAGCAAATCGAGAAAAGTCATCAACTATGACCAAGGTATAAAGATTGCCACCAAGGCTTTTTACTCTATTTGGTCCAACTAGATCCATATGAAGTAGTTGGAGTGGTCTATTAGTTGAAACTTCATTTTTCGATTTGAAAGAAGATTTGGTTTGTTATCCTTTTTGACAAGCATCACAAATCATGTCGTTTTTAAATTGAAGTTTTGGAATGCCAATAACCAAATCCTTTTTCGATGTCTGTCAAGTTGGATCATATTGACATGAGCTAATCGCTTGTGCCATAGCCAACTATCATCTAGATTACTAACAAAACATTTTTTAGAACCAGAGCCATTTCTAGAGAGATTAAGTGTATAACAATTTCCATCTCTAGGAGCTCTGAATAAAGCCTTTGATTTAATATTTTCTAAAGAGAGAACATCCTTGCTTACTATCAAGCATTCCTCAGAATCAAAGATAACTAAGTTACCTTTATCAGTGCTTTGGCTTACATTGAGGAGATTGTGGCATAGTCCTTCAACAAGGTAGACATCTTTGATTTGTGGTCCTTTATTGTTGCCAATTTCGCCAATTTCACCAATTCCAGCAATCTTTCCAGATTGGTTGCCACCAAAGGTCACCTTGCCACCATCTTTGGGCTTGATTGAAGTAAACTTGGATTGGTTTCCGTCATATGTCTTGAGCATCCACTATCAATGTACCACTTGTTGGGATTTGATGCTCTTAGAGCAGGACTGCAAGACACACAGATCAAGTCTTAGGTACCCATCTTTTCTTGGGTCCTTTGGGGTTAGTATGTGTCTTAGGAACCTTGTAGGATCCCTTAGGCACCCATTGATAGTTTCCCATGGGCTTACTCTTTCCTTCCTTTTTATGAAAACAGGAAGAAGTAGTATGACCCTTTCGATTACAATAATTGCAATGTGCAAAAGGATTTGAAGAATGAACTGATTTTCGAAAATAGTTCAAATAGTTCTTTTCTCCAAATTTCTTTTTTCCTTTTCTTTTATCAAAATTTGGTTTGTAACCGATTCCTGATTTATCATTTATGAATTTTTGTTCTTTCAAAATGACATTGAGCATTTCACTTCCTCTAGTGAATTTCTCAAGTGCCTTTGTAAGATGCAAATTCTTTTTCTTGAGTTCAGGGCAATCTTCACAAACAACATTTTCGAGATGGGAAAGCTTTTCAACTTGCAGTTCAAGAGTGACATTTTTCTTTTTCAAGACAATATATTTTTCTGCAAGTTTTCCAAATTTTGTTTGAACAACAATATACTCAGCAAACAATTCATCATAGGACGATTTTGAATCGTATACCTCATCATTGTTGTCATGTTGCTCTTCTTCTTCAGCAACTAAACAGATATTCGCTTTGTCTTCCTCATCAGCTTCATCTTTCTCTTTAGCTTCTTTGATAGACTTAAGAGCTATACCTTTGCTCTTCCTATGGATTTCATCAAGTCCCTTTCTGAACTTGATCTTGCCTTCATATTCTGATAAGCTACCAAATAAAGTCGCTTTCTGATTGCATTGATACACCATGAGTTTCTTCGATGGCAGTAACCTTGGCTTCCCATTCCTTGCTGAGAATGTTCAAGATTTTTCTGACTTGAACTGGTTCATCATAGATTTTTCCCAATGCAGCAAGTTGATTGATCAGATGAGTGAATCTAAGCCGAAACTCATCAATCGATTCCCCTGACTTCAAACGAAGAAGATCGTACTCAGTCATAAGGGTGTTAACCCTATTCTCCTTGACTCCAGTGGTTCCTTCGTGAGCCAACTCCAATGCATCCCACATTGCTTTAGCAGAATTCTTGGAGCATATTCAAAAGTATTCACTCTGACTTAAGGCACTCTGGAGCATGAGAATAGCTTTGCTGTTAAGAACGATCTGCTTCTGGTCATTCTCATCGTATTCTTCTTCTTGCTTTGGGGTTATTACTTCATCTTTAGTAGTTGAAGGAACATAGTCTCCTTTTTCAAACACTCTCCGAGAGACCATATTCGAAGCCATTACGAAGACTTTGAATTTTTTTCCGAATGAGTAGTGCTCTCCAAAGTAAATCCGTAGTCGGTTGATCGAAGCTCCATCGGTAGAATACCTTCCATAGTGATCATTCTCAAGATGTTAATCTCTTCAGAAAAGACCTTGCTCTAATACCAAATGAAAGTGAAGCTAAATCACCAAGAGGGGGGTGCATTGGGGATTTTAAAAATCTTTTCGAGAAAACCTCTGTTTTTGAACATTAAAAACAGAGATGAACAAGGATGAGAGTAGAAGAGCAAGACACAAGGATTTATACTTGGTTCGGTCAATCTCTTGACCTACGTCCAGTCCCGGACTCTCCGGGTTTTTCACTATCTCAATTGATTACACACTCGTACTCAAGAGTAGTTCTCTCACTAGAACCTACTCCCCCTTACAAGTTGCAATCAATGAACCCAATCACCAAGTCCCCGACTTGTGATCCTTTACAATAAATGATATACGAGAAAAGAAACTCTCTCTAAGAGTGGATATTGATAAACATTGAAGCTTTAAGTGTCAAAAGACACAATACAAGTGAAAACAGAAATGTGGTTGAAGAACTTTCAATGCTATGCATTTTCAGCTGATGTGTTAGTTTTTGAAGACTTGAATGCTGTTCTATTTATACTCAGAGATCATTAAATGATCGTTGTAATTCTTCATATAACCGTTGAATTAATAATCCATTTGTTGTAGGCGTTATAGTGTCTTCTCTCACTAATCTTCATTTAATCCGGTAATGCGAAGTTCAAGGTTGACTTCTCGTGAATTAGTCCGTTGGAATAGCAGCTCTTGGATGTGGTAGGTAGACATTAATCCTTTGTAGACGTGTGCGGAAGGATTACCCAAAAGTATGCAACTTTCGGGTTTTGCATTTAATGTTCGACATCACTTTTGCTTTATCTTTGAACCTTCAATAAACATTCTCTAATTCATCTGAAACTCACTAAAACGTGGTTAAACATATCTAGGAACATTAGAGATTAATCATTGGAAGTATTAAGAACAAACAAGAAGGTTCAAGGAATTCGCATAATTTGAAATTCTGAGTATGCGCCGAAACCTCGAGGTTTGTTCTTCAAACCTCGAGTTTTGGACTGTAGCAAGTGAAAGTGATCTAAGTCCAAAACATCAAACCGGAGGTTTTGAACCAAAACCGGAGGTTTTTAAACAAAAAGGCAAAAAGCGACACCCTTTCGTTTGGAAAATACTCGAGGTTTTATCGAAACCTCGAGGTTTCACTTTGATTGTGAAACTTTGCAAAATCGCGCCAAGTGCAAACCCGGAGGTTTTCCAGAAACACGGAGGTTTTCAAAACCGGTGAAAAGTCGTTTGTTCTCCGGATGCCAAAACCTCGAGGTTTCTCTTAAATGTGAAAATCTTGAGTTTTTGCGCCAAAACCAAAAAAACACGGAGGTTTGAGAATAAAAATGGAGGTTTTGTATGTTGGAAAAACATAGATACTTTCTATCTGGACAAACCTCGAGGTTTGTCCCCAAAACTCGAGTTTTCTCTTAATTTCGAAAACTTTGAGAAAACTTCATTTAGCTCAAACCTGGATGTTTTCTCACAAAACTGGGAGGTTTTAAAATGTTCAAAACTTAGGAGACTCTCGTAAGTCAAAACCTCGAGGTTTGAACAAGTAACCTCGAGTTTTTCCATTTTTCAGAAAAATCGATGAGAAGTCTCGTATGATTTAAAACTGGAGGTTTCTCTGGGAAACTGGAGGTTTCACTTTGGAAACTGGAGGTTTTCTCCGGAAACCTAGAGTTTTGCTCGATCCGAAACACGGGAGTCCTTTTCGTAAGGCCAAACCTCGAGGTTTGAACGGTAACCTCGAGTTTTGTTCTTACAGTGGGTTTTACACATTTGAGAGCAAAACTTTATGCTTTGTTTACAATTATTGGAGATCATCAAAACCCTTAGAAAACTAACAGTTAACTGTTACCTGAGATTCAATCCAATTGAATCTCAGACTTAATTAAAAGTTCAAGAAAGGAACCTGGATCTGACGAGGCACCGATGGACGGATCCGTGAAGAGGCAACGATTGATGGAGCCGTGAAGAGGCACCGGTCGAGATGAAAGTCGGAAGAAATTTTAACAAAGACTAGTTCTGGCATGAATCCAATAAAGTTATTTCAAACCATTTGGTGCTTAAACTAAGGAAAGGTTGGTCTATGTGGTTTAGTCATAAGTCACCGTGAAAGACGGGGAGACTTCCACTAGACTAACATCCGTCCTAGCCAATAGATTTGATTGACTAAGTTGGGTTCCAATCCACAAGAATAGATAAGACATGATGTATGATTGTATAATTACTATGTCAAGAGTTTTAATCATACAAGTTCTGTATTATTGTATCACATGAATATTCCTTTGGGAAATTTTTAAGTTAACTTGACTTATGGCTGGACATTTTATATCGTTACTCATTGTCCAAGCGTTAGTGCATGCACTTCGTTCCGCATTACTCTAACATGTAGCACCGTATTCCTAAATATTACCTGTCACCGGGCACAATAAGTAGTATGGAATTTTGGGTGTTACAAAGTGTTACCTATGGCGCACTTACATTGTCTGTTTTTGTAGTAGGGATATTGATTTTTTTTAAATCTTCTTATTTTTCACCGCCCAACAATTAAACCCTACAAAAAGATCATCAAACAAATAATCATAAACCAAAATGTTGTTACAGTAAGGAAACATCCAGCTATAGCTAATTAAATTTTTAACTATATACTACTACTATGTACAACAATCACCACAAAGTTTCAAAAAGTTGTCTACACAACTAATAAGTAATATAAAAGTAAACTTTATTCATAAGTGTTGAAGAAGAGGCCCAGTCAAAAGAGAACACTAAAATTATTCCAACTAACATATACTTCGTCAAAAAGAATTATTCTTCCATGACAGTGCAATTTTTTCTTATATAATTGCAAAAGTAAATGTTCTTTATTCTACTATAATAACAAAGTTTATTATATTTTTATGCTATCATGGTCTCTTGTACAACTTTCTTTTTCATCGCTGCATCATTTATACCATACTAGAATCCCCGCGAAAATTTGTTTTTCTTAATTATTAATGTCACAAATTCCTTGAAAAGTTTTTCATTGAAGAAGAAGTAATGAAAGAAATCATGTGTCCTGGTGAAGAAAATAGTATAGAAAAGAATCTTCAAATACACTAGTGTAAAAAGGGCTTTAAGACCGCCTCATTTAGACCAGGACTTTCGACGCCTTAGGTCTTAAAGGTATGACCGTGGCGTTTTGTAAATATAAAGAACTTCTTATCTAGGATCATTTTTCATAGGTCTTAAATATATTACTCGGACCCATTAAAAAACAAACCGGTCTTTAAAATGTTAATAAAAAAAAATTCAAATATCAATTACTTTATGGAGAAATCTCACACAACCTGACTAATATTTTTCGCGGTCCAAAATAATAAGGAAAAATTTAAATATAAAGGTAATAAAGTTTTAAGACCGAACATATTTAAAAGCCGGTCTTAAAAGTTATTCTTTTAAGACCGGACATAAAAAGCCGGTATAAAATATAGAAAAAGAGTGCGAATAAAAAATTAATTACTTTTAATAGGACTTTGGTATGGCCAGGTCTTGAATATTAATTATTAAGACCGTCTCTTTGTTTATCCGGTCTTAAAAATGAACCATCAAATAAACATTTCTTCGTGCGAAAGCTTTTGTTACTCTCACTGAAGAACCTATGTTCACGTTGCGAAACCCTTCCTGTTGCATTACCTCTCTTCCTGTCTTGAAAATGAACGGTGAAAACGATTGTATTCGTGTTCCGGGAACGCCAGTTACTGCTGTGACTGGTGTGAGTCAGAACGAACCCTCTTCATCTCACAATGAGCCTCGTAATCGCCCTGCACGTCGTGGTAGAAGAGGCACACGAATGATGGATGTAACCCTAAGTAGGACTTCTGGCTCAAGGCTAGAGATTCAGTTTGATGAAAAGTTGGAACCTTTCGGTCCCAAGAAATCCAAATATACTAGTTTTGTTGGCTATCTAGTATGCAGCAAGGTTAGCATCTTGACATATGAGTGGAAAAATGTGGACGTTGGCACAGTAAAGGATCCTATTTGGGACACTATCCAGCTTACATACATTGTCCTTAACTGTCAGAAGTTGAAAGACAAGACATTGTCTTATTGTGCTGATCGGTAGAGGAAGTTTAAGACCTTTCTAGCTAACAAGTATATTTTTGCCGAGGTTCAGCCTGAAGAAAATCCTTGGGACAAGTACACATTTATTGATGAACAAACTTGGCAACAATTTGTTCAATTGCGGACCACTCCTGAAGCTCTGGTGAGTTTATATTTAGTTTTGTTTGCCCTTTTGCGTGCTTATTAACCTGTGCGGATATGTGAATGTTATTGTGTTCATCTAATCCTGTCAGTTAATTGGTTTGGTGTGTGAATAGAAGTATACATTTCTTGCCTTTGTCTATGCAAGTCTGATATGTAAACTCTGAAAAGGTAAAATACTAAGAAGGTAATTAGGGAAATAATAATGGCATAAGAGTCAAGTCATTATTATAGTCTTAGTTTTGTTATAGTAGGTAGTGGTTAGACATTCTTTGTTAGTTAGTTAGTATGTTAAGCGTGTAATGGTTTCGGTGCAAGCTGTTATTGGGCCTTAAGAGTCAAGCCTCTAACTATATATAAGAGGTTAGTCTAATATGTGTAGGAACCAGTTATGATGAATGAATGAATTGATTTGAGGTGGCTATATTTCTGCAACTCCCTTTCTCGTTTCTCCCAATTTCTTCTACAATTCTACATCTTTCTTAAATAAAATGTTGAAACTTGATGAAGTGAATTTGACTAATGTTTGACCTTCATATGGCGAAGTTCTCTAATTTCTGTTAGTGAGATGGTTGGAATTCATAATTAATAGTTTGTTTCAATTCTGATACACAGAAAAGAAGGGAACAAGCACATGATATTGGGAGATGAAGCTGAATCCAATCCTTCTGCGATAGTTGATCAGCCATCTCCAATATGTCGCGAGGAGTTGTGGTTGCATATTCGGCAAAAGCCAAGCGGCGCCTACATGAGTGAACAAACTTGTGTAGTTGCTGAAAGAATTGTACATATCATTATTGTTATTTTTTAGTTACTAAACATGTTTCATTACTAAGCTTCTCGTTATCTGTATCTTACAGGAATATCTTAAAAAGAAAGAAGCAGAGGGATCTTTTGTGTCGGACGGGAGAAATGATGTTCTGACCGTTGCGACCGAAAAAGTAGATCACGCGAGGCGTGTAAGGGGGTTGGAGGACGGGTAGGCCTGAAGGAATACTTTGGTAAATCCAAACACCACAAACAAAGTATGGTTACCCAGGAGGAGATGGAACAAACGGTGGCCAAAATAAATGAGGAAGCAGTAGTCAAAGCAGCGGCTCAAGAAGCTTCATTGACTGCAATGTTTCAATCCCTGATGAGCAAGATGGAGGAGGAAATGAATGAATTGAAGCTGCTTTTGAGCTCTCGTCCAGAGAGCAGTGTTCCCTTCACACATTCACTTGCACCTATGCAGCAGAGCACTAGGGGAGCTGCATTGTTGGACAATCATAGCAACCTTGTGACCTGTATGTGGAGGATCGTGATAGTCATAGACGATTAGGTGCAAAAGGGACTGTCCACAACTTGGGATCAACTGTACACCACCAACAAATGGCTTATGATGAAGTCAGAGTGTTAGTTGAAAAGGTGATCATTGATGCACCTCTCCCTCTCCCAACCGATCAGCTGAAGCTTGTGAGTGATGTCAAGGGAACCCTCATCTCTTGGCCAGTGAAGCGTGTACATGTCTCTACTCCTCCTGAAGCTTCATCCCCTCCTCCTCAAGTTCCATCCACTACTGCTAATTTGATTGCCAAGGAAAAATATCCGATTTGGAAATTTTTTTTAAAGATAAATCGTGGCATGTCCAAGAAGTAGTAGGCGTCTCATCCTAAAGAGGTTTACCTTGACAACGAAGATGTAACGTCCCGCGCTTCCGGACGGGAGCTTACTAATCCAATCCTTCAACCTGTTTATGAAGTAAGTATCTGATTCTATGAGTACATAATTTAAATTCATCGTTTAGACACACATACATATATACTAATTCCCTGATCGATATCATTATTGTAGGTTCATGCATCAAGAATTGGTTGAACAGGGCAGAATCAATGATTTTGGATTCTTGTGCCTAGTCAATGCAAGTACAACACCCTTGGAATTGAGACAAGAATACATGTCAAAGAGGGTGTGTGAAGTGATAAGAAAGGTGTACGTGTTTCCATACTACCACGGGTACATATCACAATTCTTGTCCGCAATTCACTTAATTGTTACATATATCCCGAGTACTTTATTGCTTTGTGAATTTTCAACCGCCGGTGGCAATTGGTCCTCATGTGTATGGAGGATCATAAAGTTATCTTCTTATGCTCCACTCACGGTGAGCCGGGGTCTACATTGACGCAGAGCGTCAACAAGTAAGCATGCCATTTTAATTCTCTTGTCTGAAATCTCTACTGTGAATTTTCAGTGAACATTATTGATAAATTCGTGATTTTGATGATAGTGCCATGAGGACCTTCCAAATCGAGGTAAACAAAAGACGTACGTCTCAGGCCACTTATCCTAAATAGGTCAAACCACAGGTTAGTACATATTTGGACACTGGCACACTGCCTTGTGAACCTGGTCAGTAAGCTATATATGCTAGCTCTTATATATATTTCTTGTTCGTTTTTGACCCATCGGCAACCAATGGGGTCCAACTTATGTGGCATCTACGTCATGAAACACATATATGATATTATCACGAAAGGAACGACTAAATTAACTGCAAAGGTAAATGTATTTGATGTTACATATTATGGCTGAATTCAGTTTCTGGCTTAATGTTACATATGAATATGCACGCAAGTTAATTCAGTTTCTGTCTTTGATATTACAGATGTTTGCCGGTCCTGCTCCCTTTCCTGATGATGAAGTGGAGCACATACGCAATGTGTTTTGTGAATATCTGTTTGACCTAATTAAGTCTTAAATTCATTTGTAAATATACATACACAATGTGTGTAATTCAATAATAAATATACATATTTTTTCAAAGAATTTGTTCATTCATTCTAGCTATTTAGTGCTTGAAATTTGAGGTACAAGATGTTGTAAATGAGCAATAAGATACTCTGAAAAGTATTCGCGACTTCTATGACCTAAATTAATTAAGGGAAAAGAATAATTCAATGAATTATGCCTAAAATTATATATGAGAATTAAATAATGAAGAATAGCCAATGATTTAAACTTAATTGGAAAATTAGGAATTTATTTTCCTTGTAATCTATGAATAAAGTACTCAGTGACTTTTACGACCGCATATTTTTTAAAGATCCGGTCCTAAAGGACTTTTTTGACCATATATTTGTTAAAAGTACGGTCTTAAAAGAATTTGTTTATTTAACAAATATGGCGAGACCTTTAGAACCACATATTTATTAAACATCCGGTCTTAAAAGTCTTTGTTTATTTCTAAAGAATTTTAGGACAGCATATTATCTGAACATCCAGTCTTAAAAGTCTACGTTTAATTAAAAAATATGGCAAGACTTTTAGTACCGCATATTATATAATTTTCCGGTCCTAAAAGTCTACGTTTAATTATAAAAATATGGCTAGACTTTTAGGACCGTACATTTGTTAATTATCCGCTCCTAAAAGTATATTGAGAGGCTTTTAGGACCGTATATGTGTTATTTGTCCACTCCTAAAAGTTCAGTCTTAAAATATCCGTTTTATAAAAAAATATGGCTTAACCTTTAGGACCGTATATTTGTCTAACGTCCGGTCTTAATAGTTTTCCTTTAAACAGAAATGTTGACTTGTTTTTCAGACAAATTATTAGGGTTCAAGACAACCGAGGTTCTGGCGTTCTGCTCAAGCTAGGACCCTCGTTGTCGTCGATGTTACCCTCGGTTTCCCTTTTCTTTCTCTTTTCTTTTTGTCAGAAAAAGAAGGAAGATAATAAAAAGGACACTGAAAATATTCAAATCAGGGCGAGGTAAAACCGACGACAACGACGATCCAACCTTGAGAAGAATAGTCACTTTGTTTGTTTTTATTCGAATAAGGTAAACGATTTTGTTTTGTTTTTTTGTATGTTCTTAGCGTATTCAGCGAATTTTTAATGTTCATTTACACAAGGATAATGTTTTGTTTGCTTCCGTTTTGTCCGGGAAAGAAAAATAATAATGAAAAGGACAATGTTCACGAATATAGAAACAATAATAAATTTATTTATATTTTTTTGGGGCAGCGGCATACGGGAAAAAAAAAACATAAAAACATTTACTACTCCCCATCGTTGTCGGAGGGGATGGAGTTGTCGGAGAGGTCGTCAACGTCGTCATCGAAGGATCGTACTCAACGTCCCGGGCGTCGAGTACCGCGGTCGGCTTGTTGTTGATGGCGTGATAGAACCGAAATAGTTGGCCCAAGCGTCGGTCTATATGATCGACGCGGGCCGGGAGATCTTGCGTATCATCATCGGTAGAATGACGGGTTCGGAGGCGGCGGAGGAGGGTACGAAAGGAGGACACGGTGGTGGTGGAGGACCTCGTGGTGGTGGAGCGGCCATTACGGTGGAGGTTTTAGAAGTGATGGAGAAGAATGTGAAGGAAGTAAAGTAACATCGGGTTTAAATAGAGAACCCTTCCCGAACAATGTGAAACGCGGAAACAATAACGAGGAGACGCCTAGTTGGGAAGTTTATCCGGAAGTCGAAGAGACTCGAATCATTCATTTGAACGAGTGTAAGGATACGACTACGCTATCTCGAGTAATTTAAAAAGAATGAACTGTAATACCGGATATTGTAAAAGATCCATTCTTAAGAAAAAATTCTTACTTTTAAAAAAATTGAATTGAAAAAAATAAATGAATTCTAGGACCGGATACAAGGTAAAAGGTCGGTCTTAAAAGTGATTGAATTGATTGAAAAAAAAATAATGGACTTTTAGGACCGGATATATTATAAAAGGTCAGTCTTAAAATCAATTGAATTGAAAAAAAATAATAATAGAATTTTAGACCGCATATTTATTAACTCCTCATACCTTTATGTCCTTATTAAACTCCTCATACCTTGTAACTCCACACTACGTCACTCTTAAGGTCTATAAACTCCTCATACCTCTATGTCCTTCTTAACTCCTCACAATCTCGAAACTCCACACTACGTGGCTCTCTGCCCCAATTGCTCAAACCATGGTTAGATACAAGAGAACCGCTCGTAGGGGTGCTCTTACTCCTGATGCTCGTGCCTTCTGTAAATCGTTATACGGTATGCCTCCTCCAGCGAGAGTGCGTTCTATTGTGACAGAAAAGTCTCGGGTCGTTGGACCTATTGTTATTTCGGATGATGAAGAGATTGCCGCACCCCCTCCACCCTTCAGACCATGAAGAGGTTCCTACTCCCCCTCTCCAACCAGTTGGCCCTAGCGGGCCTACCGCCAACCCGTCTCCTCTTTCCTCTAATGATGCGCTGATGCGAACAAGACAGGAACTTGCTGATCTCCGGCGGGAAGTTAATGCTGCTCACACCGATATCGCCAAAGCTTTGGAGGATAATAAGCTTTAGGATGTTTAGTCAGATTATTGTTTTTGATAATTTTCCGCTTGTTTTTCTTTTGTATTTTTTCTTGTGTACGTGCATATTCTCCAGTAATGTATGAAGCATTAAGAACTAAGCTTGTGTCTTTTTTTTGTTCATATTCTCCAGTTTTCCTTTAATTTTTATTCATTGAGTTTTCACTACGCTCTTAAAGCCAATCCTCTTTTTTAAAAAAAAAATGAGGATTTTTAGGACCGGATGTTTAATAAAACTTCGGTCTTAAAATTAAATGAATAATAAAAAATTAGGACCGGAGGTTTTTAAAACTCCGGTCTTAAAAATGTAATTATATATTTAGGACCGGCTACTTTATAATTAACCGGTCTTAATAAAATCCAAAATACTAAAACATGTCTCTGTCGCCGAAATATTAAATTTCCCTCTCTGAACTTCTCTTGTCGCGCCAAAAGTGATTACTGAGGTTCTGTCTCCAGTGTTTGTGTGTTGCTTCGTCGCTGCTTCGCATTGCTCTCTCCACAATCACTTTCTGGTTCCTTAGCTAAACGTCTATAGACCAAGCTATAAGAGGTGTTTCGGTAATATAACTTTATGGTTTTCTGGGTTGAACGAAATCGATGAAATGTTCTTGTGGGTTTCTCTGTTATTAATGAATATTGTATTTTGAAGATTATTTTTGCACTTTAGACCTACCCAAGTGACCAACAAATGTTTTTAGGTTACTCTGTCATGCAACATCAACATTCGTGGCGGGAGAAGAAAGACTAAAGCAAACACATTTGAATTTATATGCTACGGTGAGTCCACAAGACCTTCACGCGATGCATTTAATTTCCTCGTCATGCTTTTATTTTGCTTCTTGGATTCACTGTGATTCTTCGTTATGCATTTAATAGGTAAGTTTCTCCGTAAAAAAAAAAAAAAAAAAAGAAGACATAACCGACATTGAGCATAAATATGCATTTGGTGTTGCCTCATTTTATATGCAAGTATCAATTTTTTCGGATTATGTATGTTTAATCTTTCTGTCTATAGGAATTCTACTTTGGATCACAGTTAGATAAATGCTTTACGGACGAATGTTGAATATCAGAATGGGGTGAGGGACTTTATAGAATTTGCTAAACAAAATGCCCATGATGATAGTGGGAAGTTTTATTGACCTGGTGTAGAAAATTTGAATGAGAGGCGACTAAGTCCTGAAGTTATACACACACATTTAATTTGTGAAGGATTTTGTAAAACTTATACAGTATAGGTATGGCATGGTGAAAAATACCAAGTGGGTCTCAACATGATGTAGCCTTTGATTATAATGACACAGATATGGATGATCGCATAGAGGACATTATTCATGATGTAGGAGAAGAGGATTTTCATCAATCACATGCATATGGTAATATGTGCAGTGATGCGAGACCCCGCTATACCCTGGGTGTAAAAAATATCAATTGTTGAATTTGTATTGAAATTGGTAAGCTTGAAGGCACGTCATGGATGGAGCGACAAGAGTTTTTCTCAAATGCTTGAGGCTTTTAAGGACATGCTTCCGGATGATAATGTGTTGCCGCATCGATACTATGATGCTAAGAAAATACTTTGTCCACTGGGCATGGAGTACAAAAAGATCCATGCATGCCCGAATGATTGCGTATTGTATAGAAAAGAGTTTGAAGAGAAGCAGAATTGTCCGATATGTGAAACCCCAAGGTACAAGTCGAATAAGGGGCCTGCAAAAGTGTTGTGGTATCTTCCAATCATATCAAGGTTCAAGCGGTTGTTTGTGAATGAAAATGATGCAAAAAATCTGAAGTGGCATGTAGATGAGAAGATTTCTGATGGAAAGCTTCGACATCCGGCCGATTCTTCTCAATGGAAGAAAATCGATCATTTATTTCCAAACTTCAGCGAAGAATCTAAGAACCTTAGGCTTGCCCTTAGCACGGATGGTATGAATCCATATACAAGCCTTAGCAGCATATATAGTTCATGGCCTGTGCTACTTATTATTTACAACTTATCTCGAATGTTATGCATGAAACGAAAGTACATCATGCTGTTTATGTTGATTTCGGGACCAAAACAATCCAGAAATGACATTGATGTTTACCTTCAGCCCTTGATCGAAGATTTGAAGGAGTTGTGGGACGAAGGTGTCGATGTTTTTGACTCTTTCAAGAAGGATGTGTTTAAATTGCGAGCCATGATATTTTGTACTATAAACGACTTCCCAGCATATGGGAACTTGTGAGGGTGTAGTGTAAAAGGTCATAAAGTGTTACACCCCTACCGGCCTCGCCCTTTCGGGTGGCAGGTTAGAGGGATTCCTTTTATTGATTACCTTTCCTTCATTATTATGTCCACTTAACATGCATTAGAGTTAGTGCAACAGAGCATTTAATTGGTTTGGACTATCTACTGTACTGGTAAAAGTAAAATAAACCGAAAGTAAAACTCCCCGGAGGGTTAAGGGTACAGTTATCCAAAATAAATACCGAAACAATATATACAGTCATCCAAATGTAAAGTACAAAATGCGATAGGGCATTCCCTATTCTTCATTTTGACCGCCAAGCCCTATCTTTCAAAAAGGGTCTTCTAGATCGAGGCACACTCCCCTATGCTATAGAAGCTTCCGGAGTCCAATAATGGCCCCCAGAGTAACCGTCAATACTCAAATACTAAATGTGTAGAGTGTATGTAGGTAACCATGTCAGATCTTAAAATTAAATGAATAAAAAAAATTAGGACCGGAGTTTTTTAAACTTCTGGTCTTAAAAATGTAATTATATATTTAGGACCGGCTACTTTATAAATAACCTGTCTTAATAAAATCCAAAATACTAAAACATGTCTATGTCGCGCGGAATTATTAAATTTCCCTCTTTGAACTTCTCTTGTCACGCCGAAAGTGATTACTCAAGTTCTATCTCCCGTGTTTTTGTGTTGCTTCGTCGACTGCTTCGTGTTGCTCTCTCGACAATCACTTTTTGGTTCCTTAGCTAAACGTCTATAGACCAAGCTGTAAGAGGTGTTTCAGTTATATAACTTTATGGTTTTCTGGGTTGAACGAAATCGATGAAATGTTCTTGTGAGTTTCTTTGTTGTTAATGAATATAGTATTTTGAAGATTATATTTGCACTTTAGACCTACTCAACTGACAAACAAATGTTTTTAGGTTACTCTTGTTGTATGCAACATCAACGTTCGTGGCGGGAGAAGAAAGACTCCGCAAACACATTTGAATTTATATGCTACAGGTGAGTCCACAAGACCTTCACGCGATGCATTTAATTTCCTCGTCATGCTTTTATTTTGCTTCTTGGATTCACTGTGATACATTTATGACCAATTTGAAGAAGAAGTCTGTGCCATCTTCAGAATTTAAAAGTCTCTTTAGTGATCAAGGAGCCGCTCAAAATACTTCTTCATCTAAACCCCCTGAGCAAGCAGGCTCGAAGGTAACTGATGCCTTATCTGAAATATATCTTCATTCTAAGCCTCCTCAAGGCTTCTATACTAAACAAGCAGTGATAGAAAATGAGAATGTCATTCGCTTAAAAGAAAACTATCTTAAAAAGGATTTTTCCCAGTTGTTTATGTCAATCTAGCTAATCTTAAGGAAGAGTGCAATCTTGACCTCTCACCTTGGCTTAAGCATTTTGAGTCTCTCCTTTCCATTTCTGCTTCTTTCAGGCCAAACATAGTCAAAATGTTTTATTTCAATATGGTTTAGGATAATCTTATGGACTCGAGGGAAATCTCATTGAGGAGAAAATTGTTACTCATGTTGGGGAGTTAAAATCACTTTATCTCGCCTCATTCATTAACTATGTTTTGAAGATTTCTAATCCTCCTCTGTTCCCACATTGAACTATAGCAATAGGAAATTTTTTGAAATCCTTAGGCCCAATGATCCTATTCCTGAGGATCAATTGGAATCTCTTTATTTTCCCCATGTTGCTATGCCCTATTCATAGAGCCTTATGGTACATATACTCTAGAAACCTCGCAAAGGGTGGCAATTATACCCGTTTCACAAAGAAGGATTACCCCTCTTTTCTTTGTTATCATTGATAAAGTTGCTCTCAATGTTGGCTACTGGATCTTCCAGGAAATGGCCAAGTTCAAATTCACTTATAAAGAAACCTTAAAACATTCCTTTTCCAACTCTTGTGTTTGTCATTCTCTTTCACTGCAAGATCTAGTACATTGGCACTTCAGAGACAGTTAAGAAGCCTCAAGTTTTGGGAGACAACAATTGAATATGATGAGGATAAGCTTCGAAGAATGATCGCGATCAAAGGCCCCTATAAACCAAGAGCTTCTCATGCCAGAGCTCAAGAAGCTCAGTCTGCACCTCCTCTACCTCGGCCTTCTGTGCCTTCTGATCTAGATGCAAGAATCAAGTCAATAGTAGACAAAGCCTTATCTGAATTGTCTGACAAGATCGAGGTTGAAGTTGGCAAATTGGTTTATGAAGTAACCAAAGGTGACAGTGACATGGTGGATGTTCAAGAAGAGTTGAAGGAGAAAGTGGGAAATCTTACTGGTCATTTCGAAGATCAAGGCGCCGGTATTTCAACTCTTATGGTGTCTAATGTCATTTTAAGTGACAAAGAGGACAAGATTTTGAAGCTTCGTCACTCTTTGGACCTAGTCACGATGGTTACGGTTTTGGTACACCTTCTTCCAATCTGTTGGCCCTAGTTTGAGATCACCTAAACCTGAACCCTACCTCACCTCCTTCACCTTTACCACACCTATCATTTCCACTCTAGTTGTTGACTCCGCTTTCGGCCATTGCCATCATACTATTCCTAACTTTGAAATCGGCTTTCTCGAATTTACGAAATCTTCATGTATGATCTAGATACTTCATATCATCACTCATTACTATTCCTAACTATGTTCAATCAGTTTGTTAGTGAGTTTCAGATTATTAAAAGTGTTTTAGAATGAGAATTAAGTATAAAGCAAAAGGTGACGTTGGCACATTTATTGCAAGTCTATAAATCTTAGCATCCTTTTGGCAAATAATTCTTTGGACTTTGCAAAGGTTTAAATGTTTTTTTTTTCCTTCTATAGAAGCCTCATCTCCCAAGGGATTTATTTCAAGGAAAGTCAACAAGAATGTCTAAGCACCTGGATTAACTCAAAGCTAGAGAGAGAATGGACCAAGTTGCAACTTAACAGTAACATTAATGTCTCCAACAGTCACATTAATGAATCCAATGGTCAATTAATGCTTCCATCATATATAAACTGAAGCACTCAAGTCTCATCAACCACCAGAACACAGAAAATGAAAAGTTATCAAGTTTCATCTACATTTAGTGTTTTTTACTTACTTGTAAAGTATCTTTTGATACATTAATCTTCAGTGCTTATTTTGTCTGCTCTTTTAGAGAGTATATCATTGATTTTCAATCATTGTAAGAACCTCAAAGTTGTGGGACTTTGAGGTTGAGTTTATCAGTTCACAACTTATAAGGGGGAGTGTATCCTAGTGAGAGGATAACTTTCGAGTCCAGAGTGTGTAATTGATTTGAGTGATAGTGAAAATCTCGGTGTCTAGGAATTTGAAAATAGGTCAAGAGTTAAGACCGAACCGGTATAAATCTTCTTTTGTGTCAAGCTTCTCTTCTACTCCTTTGTTATTGTTAGTTTTCTATGTGTTTTGATGATAACTGACAATTGTAAACACAAGTTGAAGTTTGTCTTTGGTAAGTTGAAAACTTACTGTCAAAGGCAAACTCGAGTTTTGATTTCAAATCTCGAGTTTTGACTTGACAGAGAATAGCTAAATTTTAATGAACTAAGCAAAACTCCATTTTCCATTTAGAAACTTGAGTTATGAATTTACGAGAGAGCTATCCAAGTTTTTCACTCCTAGAAAAAACTCCAGTTTTCATAGAAAACTCCAATTTGCACCAAACAAAGACTCTTCAATATTTTCTGAAGTAAGCAAAACTCCAGTTTCCATTTGGAAACTCGAGTTTTGGTCAAACAGAGAATCTTCAACATATCAAGCTTTTGCAAACTCCAGTTTTGATATGAAAACTCCAGTTTAAAATTGACCATAAGTTTTCTCGGTTTTACAAAGATTAGAGAAAACTTGAGTTTCACGTTGGAAACTCGAGTTTCACGTTGGAAACTCGAGTTTACACTTGGCGAAAAGTTTTCAAGTTTTACTCGGTTTTGAAAACTCCGGTTTCGGTAGAAAACTCTGTTAGTTCCCTATGTGTTTTGATGATAACTGACAATTGTAAACGCAAATTAAAATGTGTTTTGGAAAGTTGAAAAATATTGTCAAATGAATACTCAAGTATTGGTTTCATTACTCAAGTATTGAATACTCGAGTAATGGTTTCATTACTCAAGTATTGAGTTGACGGTGAATGGCTCCTTCGTGAAAAAATGATCATTACTCAAGTATTGATTCCAATAATCAAGTAATGAACTTACAGAGAGCATTTCAAGTTTTTTCACAATAAGTCAATACTCTCAAGTATTGGTTCCAATACTCAAGTATTGATCTTACGAAACTCTTTTTTGAAAGGTAAAATTGCCAATACTCAAGTATCCATTTGGATACTCAAGTATTGGTCATACGAAAAAAATGCTTAAAGTATTCAACATGTGAATACTCAAGTATTGGTTTGAATACTCGAGTATTGAGCAAACGAGAAAGTCTTCAAAGTTTTTCACATGTTTATCAATACTCAAGTATTGAAATAAATACTCAAGTATTGAGATGAGAAACTTCACAAATGTTGAATACGAGTTCAATACTCAAGTATTGAGTTGAATACTCGAGTATTGACCAGACGAGAAAGTTTCGCTATTTCCAAGTAATTTGAATACTCAAGTATTGAGGCGAATACTCAAGTATTGACTTGGAAAAGATCTCACAAAGTTTTCAAATAGTTCAATACTCAAGTATTGGTTTGAATACTCGAGTATTGGCCATGACGAAAGGTTTGCTATTTCCAAGTGATTTCGATACTCAAGTATTGAGAAGAATACTCAAGTATTGACTTGAAAAAGTTTTCACAAAGTTTTCAAAGCAGTTCAATACTCAAGTATTGAGTTGAATACTCGAGTATTGGGCATACGAAAGCTTGGCTCTTTTTCAAATATTTTGAAAACTCAAGTATTGATTTGAATACTCAAGTATTGAGATTTTGGACTTAAACTTATATCCACATAAAAGTTCAATACTCAAGTATTGGTTCAATACTCGAGTATTGGTCCTACTCAAAGAAATTGTCCAAACGCTCAAAACATGTAGTGCCTTCTCTAGAAGACGAATACTCAAGTATTCATCTTAATACTCAAGTATTCACATTAGTGCAAAGTGCAATACTCAAGTATTGAAGAACTCACTCAAGTATTGGGCGCAAGTAATCAAAATTCAAATCATACGAATTTGTGATTTCTTCGTGTTTGATCTTAATGCTTTCTATTATCATTCTTATATATTCCAGCTATATTTAACCACTTTGTTAGTGAGTTTCGGATGGATTAAAGAATGTTTAACGAAGGTTTAATACCAAAAGCAAAAAGTTTGTAAGAACATTAAATGCTAAACCCATAAAGTTGCATACTTTTGGGAAATCATACGCACACGCTTACAAAGGATTAATGCCTACCTACCACATCCAGCAGCCCTACTACTCCAACGGATTTATTTACTAGAAGTCAACCCCGAACACTTCGCCCATTTGGATTAAGTGAAGATTAGAGAGAGAAGAAGACCAAAACTGAACCAGAACCTTGGTTAATATCACTAACGGTTATATGAAAGATTACAACGGTCATTTAACGCCTTTTGAGTATAAATAGAAGAGCATTCAATTCCTCTCAACAACTAAGACCTCAGAAAGCGAAAATCATTAAAGTTTCCATCTACTCTTAAGTCTTTACGTACTAAGTATCGTTGATACATTCAATCTTGAGTGTTTATCATTATCTACTCTTAGAGAGAGTTTATTGATTGTAGATCATTTATTGTAAAGGTATCTCAACTGCGGGGACTTGGAGATTGGGTTCATTGATTACAACTTGTAAGGGGGAGTAAGTTCTAGTGAGAGAATTACTCTTGAGTGCGAGTGTGTAATCAATTGTGATAGTGAAAAACCCAGAGAGTCTGGGGACTGGACGTAGGTCAAGAGATTGGACCGAACCAGTATAATTCCTTGTGTCTTGCCATTCTTCTCTACTCCATAGTCTACTCTGTTTTAGTTTCGAAAAACAGAGCTTTTCTGGAAGAATTTTTAAAAATCCCCAATTCACCCCCCTCTTGGTGATTAAGCTCCACTTTCAAACTCCAGTTTTGACTTTGGATAAAATTGTCTAAGTTTTCATACTTAAATAGAAACTCGAGTTTTGGCCATACAGAGTGATCGGCTATTTTTCAATATTTTGAAAACTCCAGTTTTCACTTGGGAAAGATTTTCAAAGGTTTCCAATTTAAAATGGAAACTCGAGTTTAGTTTTAGAAACTCGAGTTTCAGGCTTACAGAGAGCTCTGCTCATTTTATCATTTTGGAAACTTCAGTTTTGAGCTTTTGGACTTAAACATGATTTCAATATAAAAGTCCAAAACTCGAGTTTTGATAAACAAAACTCGAGTTTGCATCATTTGGTTTTGAAAATCAATTTGCTCGAATTTACGAAATCTTCCGTTTGATTTTAATACTTCTCCTCTACATTCACTACTATTCTTAACTATGTTTAATCAATTTGTTAGTGAGTTACAGATGGTTTAGAAGATATTAAATGAAGATTTGAACAAAAGCAAAAGGTGATGTCAAAACATTAAATGCAAAGTCCATAAAACTTGCATCCTTTTGTACCATCATTCTCTACACGTTGCAAAGGGATTAATGTCTGCTTTCCCTAAACAGTAGCTGCTCTTCCAACGGATCTATTACAAGGGAAGTCAACACTAATCCTCTGAACAAAAGGAACTAACTAAAGAGTAGAGAGAGAAGACACCAAAGTGCCTCCAACAGCTAGATTAATGCACCAACGGTTATAATGGAGATTACAACGGTTATTTAATGCTCTTAGTATAAATAGAGTTGCATTCAATTCTTCTTCTTTGTAACACATCTTTGAAAAACGAAGTGCATTCAAGTTTACCAACTACTCTTTCAGTTTTCACTTGTAAAGTATCTTTTGATACATTAAGCTTCAGTGTTTATATTTATCCACTCTTAGAGAGAGTTCATTTATTATGAATCATTTCATTGTAAGAATCTCAAGTTAGGGGACTTGGAGATTGGGATATTGATTGCAACTTGTAAGGGGGAGTAAGTTCTAGTGAGAGAATTACTCTTGAGTTACAGAGTGTGTAATCAATTGAGATAGTGAAAAATCCCAGAGAGTTTGGAGACTGGACGTAGGTCAAGAGGTTGGACCGAACCAGTATAAATTCCTTGTGTATTGCTCTTCTTCTCTATACTTTGCTCACCTCTGTTTTTAGTGTAGAAAAACAGAGCATTTGCAAAAGAATTTTAAAATCCCCAATTCACCCCCCATCTTGGTGATTAAGCTCAACTTTCATTTGGTATCAGAGCCAGGTCTTCTCTGAAAAGATTAACATCTTGAGAAGGATCACTATGGAAGGTATTCTACCTGATGGAGCTTCGATCAACCGACCACCGGGATTCAGTGGAGAGCCTTATTCCTTCTGGAAAGCCAAATTCATAGTTGATAATTGAATATTATTTCACTTATTTGTATCTCTTGGTTAATAATTTAGGAGTGTTTAATTAATAAATAATGGATTTTATTACTTGAATTGGGCTTTGAGCTTTTAATTGGATTTGATTTATTTTTATGATTAAATTCAGATTTACAATGATTTAGTATTTTCGTCATAACGTTTGATCTAGATATCGGATTAGCCTCATTTTTCTTTTGTTTTTTAGATGATTCGAGAGAGCTACAATTGTTATGAAGACTCGGAAGGCTAATTCGGACAAGAAGATGGACGAAATTTGAGCTAAAGACATACGCATTTTTCTGGATTTTTATTTTGCTCAAATTTTGTAATAAAAGACCAATTATTAGAGGTTTCCTATTTATTATAGGTTTCCTATTCTTAGAGGTTTTCAATTATTAGAGGTTTCCTATTCTTAGAGGGTTCCTATTTTTGGGCCAATCTTATAGCCCTAGTGTTTCCTATTTATAGGTAAAACTAGATGGCTGAAAAACATATTAGCAATTACGCTTTATGAGATTTTTTGGATTGAATTAGAAGCTTATTATTTTCTACGAATCGTTCATCATGTTTATGTTCTTCTTCATCTTTTCTTCTATGTCTTGCCCAGCCATGCTTGGCTAAACTTACGTGGTTAACCCATGGATTGAGGATTCCGCGAATCCAGAGGACCTGCGCTTCAATCAGTAACTTAATTCGTTTATATTTATTTTAATCGGATCCGATTATAATTGCGGATTAGGTATTAGATGTAATACCTAGATTGATATCCCAAGGACATAGGTCGGATCGGGTTAGAGAGAGCGTTGTGCGATCGCACAGCGAGCTCGCCACGTGTTCGATCAAATGTTAGGCGATCGTCTAGTCGAGGGAATATCAGGACAAATGCAGAGATTTCGGTTTGTCCAGAATCAATCACGAGTTTGGTTATTATCTTTTTTTTCCGATGAAGGTTATGGAATCCCAATTCTGGGTTAATCCATTTTAATCTGATTAATCTCGTTTTCTTGCTTTCTATTTTAGTCTTTTTGAAGAAACTCGCGGTGAATCAATGTCATCTGTTGCAGCCCTCTTTGGTAGCCTTTCTGAATATGAATCCAAGCTCAAGTTCAAAAAGGGACTTGATGAAGCAACTAGCAAGTTCAAAGGCGTTGCTCTTAAAGCATCAAAGAAGCTAAGGAGACGAGATGATGAAGAAGAAGAAGACAAAGAAAGAGAGCTGGGAATGATTGTTTGAAGATTCAAAAGATTCTACATAAAGGATCAAGGATACAAAAAGTTTCACAAAGGTAGCTCCAGCACTGAGGCAAAGAAGTCAATCATCTGCTACGAATGTGACAAGCCTGGTCACATCAGATCAGAATGCCCTCAGCTGAAGGACAAAGACAGAGACAAGAAGAAATTCGATAAGTTTAAGAATAACGCCTATGTCTCGGCAATATGGGAGACAGCTCGTCGATGAAGATGAAGTGAAGAGGAGGACAAAGCTAACATATGCCTCGTAGCTCAAAAAGAAGAGCACCCGAAAATAGTGATGAGGTATATGATTCACAACCAACTTATGATGAGTTATTTTTTGAATATAACCTTGTGCAATCTGAATTTGAAAAACTTGCTGAAAAATATCTTACTTTGAAAAAGAAACATATAACTCTTGAACCGCAAGTAGAAAAGTTTTCTTGTCTTGAAAATACTGTTTGTGAAGATTGTTCTGATCTAAGGAAAAAGAATGTGCATCCCACAAAGGCACTCGAGAAATTTACTAGAGGTAGTGAAATGCTAAATGTCATTTTGAAACATCAAAGATTTACAAATGACAAATCAGGGATCGGTTACAAACCAAATTTTGATAAATAAAAAAAAAGGTAAAAAGAAATTAGGAGAAAAATCTTATATGAACTATTTTAGAAAATCTGTTCATTCTTCAAATCCTTTTGCTCATTGTAATTATTGCAATCATAAAGGACATACTACTTCTTGTTTTCATAAAAAGGAAAGAAAGAGTAAACCTATAGGAAATTATCAATGGGTGCCAAAGGGATCTTACAAGATTCCTAAGACACAAACTAACCCCAAATGACCCAAGAAAAGATGGGTACCTAAGACATTTTGTAGATCTGTCTAAGAGCATCAAATCCCAACAAGTGGTATATTGATAGAGGATGCTCCAGACATATGATGAGTGATCAATCCAAATTTCCTTCAATCAAGCCCAAGGATGAGTGCAAGCTTCTAGTCTTCTCCCAAGGAGTCTCATGCAGAAAATGTGAAGAGAATCTTCAGACACCTTGCTGACACAAAGACCCTTGGATTATGGTTTCCCAAAGGTCAACCTGAACATCTGGTGGCATATTCAGATTCAGACCATGCTAGTTATAAAACGGATAGAAAGAGCACAAGTGGCCAATGTGAATTCCTTGATGGCTCACTTGTCTTCTGGTTCAGCAAGAAGCAAACAAGTGTAGATGTGTCTTCTACTGAAGCTGAATATGTAGCGCCTCAAGTTGTTGTGCTCAAGTCCTATGGCTCAAGCAACAACTATCGACTTGGGAATCAACTTTGAAGAAGATCCCAATATTGTGTGACAACACTAGCACAATAAGCTTGGCTAAGAATCCGAGTGCAACATACTTGAACCAAGCATATTGATGTGAGGCATCACTTCATAAGGGATCATGTTCGGGAAGAAAGATGTCAAAGTCATGTTCATCCCAACTCATCTTCAACTTCTTGACATCTTCACCAAACCATTGGCCAAAGAACAATTTAATTTCATAAGGAGATAATTGGGAATGGTAAATCCCAATGAGTTGTAAGTATCTCTCTCTCTCTCTCTCTCTCAATGTTAGTTATGGTTTTGATGATTGTTAGAAACTAATTTAAGCATCGGAATATCTAGTTGTGTTTTATGCGGGATGCTTGAAATCGATGTTTCTTTGTCAAAGAAGCAAACTCGAGTTTTGGGAACAAAACTCGAGTTTTGTCGGGGTCAGATAACAACCTTAATTTTTGGGGAAATTGAAAAATCGAGTTTGTAATTTGGAAACTCGAGTTTCCATCAGACAGAGAGCAATCAAGTTTTGAAGAATGGTGAAAACTTGAGTTTGGTAAGTGAAACTCGAGTTTTGGTCGCGGAAGTTCAAAGGTTCATAGTACACCTTTGAAGTCCGGGTTAGTAACCATTCATCAAAACTCAATTTTTATAGTAAAAAACTCGAGTTTTGTCGCGTCTATATATATGGGTCACTATTCATGTTCTTCAAAACTCACCCCAAAACTCAAGTTTTGCCCTAGACGTTTCTCTCTTCTCTCTGATTCTTCCCACTCTCGACAAAACCCCTCGCTCAAAACCTCAAAATGGCTTCCAGATCAAACCCTCAAGACATTCACGACACAGATTCTGACCAAGAAGGGTCAAAACCCTCAAGACGCTTCCACTATGGCGTCGACCGTTCAATAAGGGGAATGAGTGAGAGTATCCCTGATTCTTCGCCCCAATCAAAGGGAGTGTCTGAACCTTCTCCAAAACACAAGTCGAAAAGAGTTTCCTTCAAGGAACCCTTTGTGTCTCCCTCACATAAGAGAAAGGAACCTAAACCGAAAGGCAAAGGCAAAGAGAAGATGCTCAGTCTTCTAAGCCTCCGAGGAAGAAAAGGGTTGTTCTCTTTGAGCCTCAAAGTTCGAGAAAGGACAAACGTCATCGAAGCCAACAAGCCGACACTCGAACCCGAAATACCTCTGTCATGGCCAATGCTATTGAGGACATTTACCACAATCCGAACCACCTTAAGGTTTCGTCACAAAGATCTTCCACCATGACTCCGACGTTTTGGAGAAATTCGAGAGAATCATACATCGATGAGGAATTATGTGCAATTATCTATGTTGATCTGCCAAAGCTTAAGGATGAGTGTCATGTGGATCTCTCACCTTGGCTCAACCCTTATGCATCCTTCTTGTCCATCTCTGCCCCTTTTACAAAGATTAGAGAAAACTTGAGTTTCACGTTGAAAACTCGAGTTTACACTTGCGAGAAAGTTTTCAAGTTTTACTCGAGTTTTTGAAAACTCTAGTTTCGGTAGAAAACTCCAGTTTTGACTTTGGATAAAATTGTCTAAGTTTTCATACTTAAATAGAAACTCGAGTTTTTTTGGAAACTCGAGTTTTAGCCATCTGAGTGATCATTTGTTTTTCAATATTTTGAAAACTCGAGTTTTCACTTGGGAAAGATTTTCAAAGGTTTCCAATTTAAAATGGAAACTCGAGTTTAGTTTTAGAAACTCAAGTTTTAGGCTTACAGAGAGCTCTGCTCATTTTATCATTTTGGAAACTTCAGTTTGCAATTAGAAACTCCAGTTTTGAGCTTTTAGACTTAAGCATGATTTCAATATAAAAGTCCAAAACTCGAGTTTTGATAAACAAAACTCGAGTTTGCATGGTTTTGAAAATCAATGTGCTCGAATTTACGAAATCTTCCGTTTGATTTTAATACTTCTCCTCTACATTCACTACTATTCTTAACTATGTTTAATTAGTTTGTTAGTGAGTTATAGATGGTTTAGAAGATATTAAATGAAGATTTGAACAAAAGCAAAAGGAGATGTTAGAACATTAAATGCAAAGTCCAAAAAACTTGCATCCTTTTGTACCATCATTCTCTACACGTTGCAAAGGGATTAATGTCTATTTTCCCTAAGCAGTAGCTGCTCTTCCAACGGATCTATTACTAGGGAAGTCAACACTAATCCTCTGAACAAAAAGAATTAACTAAAGAGTAGAGAGAGAAGACACCAAAGTGCCTCCAACAGCTAGATTAATGCACCAACGGTTATAATGGAGATTACAACGGTTATTTAATGCTCTCTTAGTATAAATAGAGCATTCAATTCTTCTTTGTAACACATCTGCTGAAAACAAAGTGCATTCAAGTTTACCAACTACTCTTTCAGTTTTCACTTGTAAAGTATCTTTTGATACATTAAGCTTCAGTGTTTATATTTATCTACTCTTAGAGAGAGTTCATTTATTATGAATCATTTCATTGTAAGAATCTCAAGTCAGGGGACTTGGAGATTGGGATATTGATTGCAACTTGTAAGGGGAAGTAAGTTATAGTGAGAGAGTTGAGTTACAGAGTGTGTAATCAATTGAGATAGTGAAAAATCCCAGAGAGTCTGGGGACTGGACATAGGTCAAGAGGTTAGACCGAACCAATATAAATTCCTTGTGTATTGCTCTTCTTCTCTATACTCTGCTCACCACTTGTTTTTAGTGTCGAAAAACGAACATTTGCAAAAGAATTTTAAAATCCCCAATTCACCCCTTTTCTTGGTGATTAAGCTCTCCACTTTCAGTTATACCTGTTTTACTATCTTATTTTCGGGTGTTGAAAAGAATTTTTTTACATCCTCAATTCACCACCATCTTGGTGATTTCCTCCATTTACAAAAAGCGGTGTAGAAGAATACAGACAGCTATGTTAGCTACCACAATTAATGGTCCTTGAAAACGAAAAGGTGGAACAATCACGGGAAGTTATTTCGTGATCCCAGTTTGTATTTTAGATTATTATGATTCTATAATTATAGATAAAAATATCAGAATGTAGGGCTAATATATTTAAATTTAAATTTCTTTTTTTGAATGAACTCTTGATTTTATTTTGTTATATCTTAAAAATTTGGTTCTAAATACTGGAAATAAAATAATTTAAAATTGAAAAGCGTATTCGTGAATAAAGGCAAATGAATTGTTTTTCTATATTTATAATGAGGGTTTATTTATCAAATTCATTGGAAATGATACTGTTTAAATTAAGATCTAGATAAAAACAAATAAATTGAGTTGATTTAGCAGGCCCTAAAATGATTATTATCATTTTATTTTATCTTTCAATTTACTTAATTATGTTATTTTAAAATTTAAGATATTCAATAATCTGAAATTTGAGTTGAAGTTAAGACAAATCCAAATAGAGAGAAATCCAAAAGGGAAAAATTCAATTAAATCCTTTTGAAATACTAAAATCTAAATTTATTGTTACACTTTCAATAAGTTGCTAATCAAGCCATTAGGCCTAACGGGATTTTTTTAATGTTGTTAATTGACAAAAATACCCTTAATTGTTAAAAATTATAACTATGAATGACCCCCAACACCACATCACAATGTTTTCAGCCGACTAAATCATCTGGAAAAAGAAAAGGGGGGGGGAAGGTTACAGCGGCTTTCTATTGAGTGTTTGGGTAAACACAGTATATCATTCCTTATTAATCAAATTGTCAAATAAATACCTAAACATATTTTCATCCACTTGTGTGGAGAAAATTTGATGAAAAGTCCTTCTCTAATATCAATTATCATTACCCCAGAACATAAAGAATTAAAAAATTTCTATGTTAGTTATCTAACTAGCAACTAGTAAGTTGAATTATTTTCCTTTTTTTTTTTTTACTTTTTTTCCAGTCTGCGGAAAATTAATTTTTAAGACTTATTAGGCAAACAACTGATTTTTGGTGTAATACAAGCTGCATCACAAATCACGCACAGAAGCGTCCCAGTACAGGAACTAACCATCATGCCAAAAGCTCGAGCTGATAGCAAAGGCGCACCACATTTTATACAAGCCCCATAAACTTCCCTCATCCTGCCTGATGTGGGACCCATCACGGTGAGACCGTGACAAGCTCCCCCACCCATCCTGGTGATGCCCCCATCACCCAGTAGGGGTCCCCCATTCCATCCACGGGGGAGGCTATAAGCCCGAAACTTCCCTCATCCCGCCCGATGTGGGACCCATCACGGTCTTTATGAAGACTAACCATCACGCCAAAGCTCGGCGATAGCGGCCAGGCGCACCACATTTTATATAAGCCCCAGAAACTTCCCTCATCCTGCCTGATGTGGGACCCATCACGGTGGGACCCATCACGGTGAGACCGTGACAAGCTCCCCCACCCATCCTGGTGATGCCCCATCACCCAGTAGGGGTCCCCCATTCCATCCACGGGGGAGGCTATAAGCCCCAGAAACTTCCCTCATCCTGCTTGATGTTGGACCCATCACGGTGAGACCGTGACAAGCTCCCCCACCCATCCTGGTGATGCCCCCATCACCCAGTAGGGGTCCCCCATTCCATCCACGGGGGAGGCGGCCCACCCCCTTCTACACAGGGGGGCCCACCACCACTGCCCATCACCGAGTGAGTGTCCACCTCCATTCCATCCACGGAGGGGCCACCACAACAGGGCGAGGCGAGGTCGGCTCTCATACCACTGTCACATGCGGAAGCGTCCCAGCACAGGAACTTCCCAGGGGGTCACCCATCCTGAGATTTTCCTAGGCTGAGCACGATTAACTTTATGAAGCGCTAACCATCATGCCAAAAGCTTGAGCTGATAGCAGAGGTGCACCACATTTTATATAAGCCCCAGAAACTTCCCTCATCCTGCCCGATGTGGTACCCATCAAGGTGAGACCGTGACAGGTAGGTAGCATGGTTGTCTGCAACCGCCTTTATCCAAAAGTTCGAAAAGAAAGCACAGATGAACTTTAGGATAGACCTTAAACTTCAGCATAGTGTACAGACACTTGGAAATAAATCCTAATCATAATCAAAAGAAACAAAAATAATTGCTGAATATTTAAATATAAATATCTAAAATTAAAACTAATTCTAATGAACAAATATCCCTATTCAATTCCCTGTCGGATAACAGTAAATATCAAGATAAATCCTGATTATTTCATATCTATTCCACTAACAAGTAAACTTCTGAAAAAATTCGATTACATCTGGGGCAATGCGACGCATCATGCGGCTATACCTAAATATTCCCATCACAAGACAAAAATAAATTCAGTTTAAATTATTAAATAAGATTACTTTCTTGAGCTAAGAAAAACAGTAATGAATGAAGCATACCATGGTCTCACACTCAATTTGTCAAATTGCTCCAACAGAAACAATATACATGCTCGCCTCAATGACATAGCATTCATTGACTCTGATAACTCATACAACTGAGAAACATTTCCCAAGGAAATATCCTACGAACAACAGGATGAATAATGGGATTATCACATGTTCATAGAATAATTTGAAAAATAGAGGTATAATTAACTGTGAAACTAAACCCTTGTCCCACCTGAGCTATTACACATTCACAAGATCGCTTAAGACCATCCAAAAGATACTGATCAGCAGCTCTCAGGAGATCATGAGCAAGATCCAATTTGACATCTACAGTACCCGTATAAATAAATCTGAAAGTGCTAAGAGAAAATCAAGTCAGTACACTATAATATCTATGGGACAAGGCAAATAACAAAAGTTAAAAAATCTAGAAAGGGACCGAAAAACACACCTCATCATCAATTCAAAGGCAGCCCATTTAATGTTTGGAATCGGTATATATTTTGCTTCCTTCTCCTGCATTTACGTATTCCAACGTCAATGTGAATAATGATGCTAAAGCCCATCAGATTATAAAAATAATAAAAGGAAAACACATTATCGACATTAATCAATACCTACCTGATAAACACCATCAAGCATTGCTCGAAACACATCAGAGGAAGCAAGCAAACAAATTCGATGAGCATAGAACCGTTTTCCTGATAAAAAAAAAAAATTATGGATACATATTTCAAACATTTCAAAATTAAGCATGGGAAAGAAAAACATTCAAGGGCACCATGTCCACCTTCAACTAAAAAGGTGACATCAGAAAGAGAAGGATTGTTTACATATTGCTCGCATAAGTACACCTGCAAAAAAAAAAGGGTAAAAACTAGAGTGAAACAAGAAAACACAGTGCACAAAATAATCCTTGTAAGATTATTCGTTGGTCAAATTGGTCCCTATAGAGAATTCCAAAGCCACTTAAGTTTCCTTCAATCAAAATGACTTATAATTAAGAGACATTTTCCCCTTAAAGTGTGCAGAACAAATTTGCATCAAGAGATCAACAATTTAGATCATGTCTATGATCCTTTTATGAGCTCAACAGAACAATGACAAATCAAAGTAGGCCAAAATCACAGCTTTTTTTTTTTTTTTTGGTTGAAGTAACATTTCTCCAAAATAACATTCGTTTTTTACAATCACTCTATGAAATTTGACTCGACATCATTTTGAAAGAAAATGACATATGTATTAACTCATGTCAGCCATCATGCTAATGTCCAAATTGACTTGCGCTTAAGAAACACTAAAATCTTTAGAAGACTATTAGAAAAAATTAATGACTCTTCCGGTGACTAAATATAACATTTCCTACAACTACCACACTAAGCTTTTTAAAATAGTAATGCCGAGTGTCGTACTTTTATTGGTAAAAAAATTAAAAAAACATAGTAAAAAACATAAAAATCATATTTATTTTTTTATACTCATCCAACTAGATGAATGGGATAAGCAAATGAGACACAACTAGCAATTCACCTGAGGAGTCGTGGATGAAGGAGTAGTATCTAAGGGAGGGATAGATATGGTTCGATAATCAAAGAGTGAAGTGCCATTGAAGCCTCGCGTTTTTATTGAGGTTTCTCGATGTTAGAAGATCAAGCAGCAAGGCAAGTCCTGATAAATTTAGTAGAACATCAAGTGAACTTACTTCATCATCCAAACAAAAAATGATCTCCAAACAAAAAAAAAATGAATCAATTTTTTACCATTGTTGTCCACAAAAATAAATTTCTGATCATCAGGGGAACATAAATGAGCAAGAGCTAGAGCCACATTCCTTTGAACAACCTTTTCTCCGAAACGCATAAGATACAACAGTTGTTTCAGCACCTGCTAGACAAAGGAAATTGATGAGTACAGTTCAATGTTGAGAACAATGATTGAAAAGAAAGAAAGGAAAATAATAACTAGACTATAACAATGTGCACCTATAATTCAAACAAACAAAAGAAATCAATAATTTGCAAGAAAACTCACCCGTCCATGCATGTTTTCCTCTAATAATTCCATTGTATTTCCTACAAACTTTAGGAAACTGAAACTTACATAAGACTTGTTAGCTATTGTACTAAACTAAAGAGAGGATTTTTATCAATATATCGTGACAAACAACATTTATCATCATCGAAAAAGTTTCACATAGGCCTATTAATTTATGTCAATGAAAAATAAATGAATATACTTCAGCTGTGAAATCTCCATCCAATAGTTTTTGAACACCGCCAAACTTGACAATATCTACAACATTATCCTATTAAGAAAAAGTTAAAGTTAGATGATTATGAAAATGGAACATGCACTAAAAATCAGTAAAGAAGGCAACAGACTTCACCTTATTTTTGGCAAGAAAGTACACAGAATAGGTTGCATGATGTTGGAGAGTTGTACTCTTGGAGGAAAGAAAGTTGAGTAAAGGTTCTATACCTCCCCTATAAGCAACACCAACTTGATTGTGTGGGTCCTAAGGCAAGCATCATAAAATACACAAAGGATTATGAAATAACTACATTGAGATAAATCTTACACATAATTTTATATTGCCCACTTGATTATATCATCATTAGAATTGAAACTTGAAGTTACAAATATATATATATATATATATAAAACAAATACACACTTCACAATAACTTGAAACTTTTAAAGCCAAAGGCTAGCCACCAATGAGTATTAAAAATTAATGCTATCAATTTTATATTCCGTATATAGCAAATTGATCAATGTACTAATAATCACCTCAACAAGTATTGCAATTGCAAAAGCTGACACTTCTTGAAGCTCTGCATGTGGAGAGTTAAGCATGTCAGTTAGTGGCGGGATAGCCCCTCTTTGAGCAATTTGAACCTGTATGAAACAGGAACTTACGTCTTTACTGGCTGACAGAAAAACAAGAAGGACACGACATGGACATTTTATAAAACCATCTTAATGAAAGTTTCTTTATCTAATATCTAAATGCAATACACTTAATTCAATCCACCTCGCTGTATGAAACAGGAACTTACGTCTTTACTGGCTGACAGAAAAACAAGAAGGACACGACATGGACATTTTATAAAATCATCTTAATGTAAGTTTCTTTATCTAATATCTAAATGCAATACGCTTAATTCAATCCACCTCGCTGTATGAAACAGGAACTTGCGTCTTTACTGGCTGACAGAAAAACAAGAAGGACACGACATGGACATTTTATAAAACCATCTTAATGAAAGTTTCTTTATCTAATATCTAAATGCAATACGCTTAATTCAATCCACCTTGCAATCAGAATCTGTCTTTGCAAATATACCAATTAAACGAGCTGCTTCTCTTTGACTCGTGGAACAGCAAGGTCTGTAATTGAGATTCTGAACTTGAGAAAAGTATTTTTTTTTTAAAGTTACAAAGGTAGAGAGATTATAGCGCAAATCAGAATCCAGACTAGCCATACCTAAGCAATCTAATTACTGGTTGCAGAGCACCAGCCAGAAGAACTTCTGTTGTCACGTTTGGAGAATAAGTGGCCAGATTTGAAATTGCGGTTACCTACAAATTTCGTCATTCAGTTGGCTCTAGAAAAATTATAGCATGGGAAAATTAAACAAAAAAAAAAATCTGTTATGGCCTAAATGCTTCACATTGTATTGTAGCATCCTCTGATTCAAGCATTAGTACAAGCCTAGGCAGTACATTCAATATGAGAATCTGCAATAAGTTATTCACATCAACAACTACAGCATAACAATATACAATACAAACCAAGTAGCCATGCAAGGTCATCCACCTGGTTTTTGTTCTCATCATTTTTAAATGCAAGACTACCTAAGGCTCCTACAGCTGCACTTTGTAGCGTTGCATCATCAAATGCAAACAATTCAACAAGAGGAGGGATGACGCCTTCCATCCTGAACATGTAGTCAACCTTTGAGACAGGGATATAATATTCATAGAAGTTATGTTTCAAAGGCATGGATAATAGAATACCCAACACGGGTTTGAATGCTGCTATTTCCGGCCGCAAGGTTTTTGATGGCGTTAGCTGCACTCCTTAGAAGTCCAGTAAGTGCTGTTGAATTGCCACAGGTCTTGTGCCTCTTCAACAAATCCATAAGATATGCCAAAGCTCCAGCATCCACAATGAGTTGTTGGTGCTGTGGCTGCAGGAGATGAAGTCCAAAAGATAATAATTCTGAGTAAAAATACTTTTTGAAAGTTTGATAAGAAATTGAAAGCTGATAAAAGTAGTTACTGCGGGCAACGTACATACAATTCTTCTTTAATATAAGAAGAAATGACAACAAATGGAGAATTTAATGATGAAGCGAAAGCTTTGTGAATTAACATTGAAAATAATCAATAATTTAAATGAACTGACGGTTAACAAATACATCGCTTAATTTCATATTCTTAAATCTTGAGAGAGGGAGACAGAGAGATGGAGGGGAACGCTGAAGTGCTGAATTACTTTCTTAGCAAGAAGGGCAAGGACGAAGACACATCCCTCTTCCACCTCATGCTCGTAAGGCTTGGTAACACCTGGTTCTGGAGCTTTCAGATGTTTTAACAAAGCAGGAACGGCTCCGCAGTCCACTATACTGTCCACAATTAACTCTGTGACAAAGAGATAAATATCAAAATGACGCACTAAAGAGCAAGTAGCAGTAGAATAAATCATCCTCACATCGAGCATCAAGATGAGAACCCAAAAAATAAAACTTGGTAACGTGGGAAAATGTCCAATACCGCAATTAAACACGCCGACTCACTCCAGGCACATATAAAAATTAAAAAAGCAAACTGTCCTATAGGCATTAGTACAAACACGAGTATATAGAATAAAAGGTTCAGGCGGTTACTATTCTTGGCGAGTTCAGAGAGAAGATGAGCAGCGCGCTTGGCCGCGAGGCGATCCGACTGAGACGATGATAAACTGGAGTTGAGAATAGTGACTTGCGCCACAACTTCACTGAAGAGATCTTGATGAGACTGTTGAGGTTCGAGATCCAACACTTTACAATCGGTCGTAGGATGAACTGCTTCGTCTTCCGCGAATTCTTGTTTGCGATTGCGCTTCAAGCTGCGTCTACCAGCAGAGGATGGGGGCTGATCCATCGATGTTGCGAGGGTAAAGAAGACAATAAATTAGGGAAATGTGGGGGATAAGAGCGTGAATGCCTATCGGGCAGAGAGCTAGGGCATGAGATAGAAATGTCTGTACCTTATATGCTTTTATTGATTTGTTTTTCTTTTTTTTTGCCCCACTGGACTGCCGTAATTTTTACATTAGCTAGCTAGCTTCGGCCCACGTAATGCAATGAGGGGTCATATACCTATTAATATGTTGCTTTGTAAACAAGCAAAAATTTCCCCCCCGCGTTGCGCGAATGCAATACTTTTAAAATATTAAAGCACCTCGAACCCTTACACTCATCCAAATTATTAAGAAATTGACAAAATACAAGCGAATATAAAGTAAATAATTGGATTTCAAATATACTAACACAAAATATTGTACTTTCTTACGTCTAAAGAACTTTTTATGTTTAAAGTGTAGTGCCACTTGAGTTCACAATCTAGATAGTTCTAGTGGCCACTAGGGTCCAACAAAAACAAAGTCATAACTAAACATTAATATGAAAGACTCAGGTTATAACACATCAACATGAAGTAGAATTTCTCTTCCTTGATTACTTTGACAGGCTTCAAAAATTTCTTGGCTAGGGAGGCAATGAGCATGAGTGTACTTCTCTCATTCTCAACAACACTTCCCCTCCTCCATTTTTCCTGTTCTCTTTATATATTTTGTCGATGTCAACACCTGAAAGATAGGAATGTCGTCTAGCACAAACTTGCCATGATCATTAAACTCTATTTCTGTAGTATTAAACATATGATTGGATTAGTATTCTAATGAATGCTGATCCATGCCAAACACATCTGAATTTCCATCAACTTATGCCCCACAAAATCAAATTATTTTTAAAACGAAAGTGAGAAAACTTACTCACCGTAACGTGATTGTAAACCGATGCCCATATAGCTTAGCCAATAAGTCCTTTCTTAACATAGCTAGGCAACAATTCATTTATAACATGATCATGAGTTGAAGAACAACCAAATAGGAACATTAAATACACAATTTATTGACTTACCGAAGTCACCCACTTTGCCGCCAATCAACCTCTCATTAAGGGAAGCTAACATTCTTGACAATTGCTTACAAACAGAGACCTAGAAACAAAACAAAAATTAAACCAACCGAAAATCCATCTACAAAGGAACAATAAGATTTCTATTTGAATTTCCTTAACACCACATGCATAATTGTCCAGACTTGCAGAAGATACTCACCTAAGAAATAGCAATGTTGTCTAGCACTGTTTGCACATGTAGACAACAAATAGCACATGGATGATAATTATATCATTTTTTGGGGGGGGTATACTGCACAGTCAATACCATTTATAATGATGCTAATAGAGACATTGCAGTAAGTGAACATCATATCATACGTATTGAAAAACAATAAGGATTTAAGCAATGAACTTACAGCTTGCAAATGAGGTCTAGTAACATCCACACCACCAAGGACTAAAGCGACTGGACATTGATTACTAGTAGTTAACCAAGTACACAGAGCCACGCAATTTTCATCAAGCAGAATTTAGATTACCAATATTACATACCAAATGCTCCCGACAAAGCTCAACTGCTATGGTTTGTATGGTCCACACCATCAATCCCGTCAGTGTATGCTTCACCAACAAAGACTCCAAGCAATGCGTTTGCATGGTCACGAAATGCGATTAATTAGAAATTTCAACTAATAATGTATTCCGAGTTATATGTGTCTTGTAATTTCACCTTGAATCCATTACAACGCATGAAGATTGATGGATGCTTGATTTGATATTGAAGATCCATTACAACGCATGTAGATCGATGGATGCTTGATTTGATATTGAAGATGAAGTTCGATCTCTTGTAGAAGCGAAAGGAAGATTTCAAAGCCAAAACAATCGAAATGCAGATAAATGTTACTATCTGAACCTTAACAACTACGACCATCAAGACTCCACCCCTTCCCCAAGGAAAAAAAAAAATCTTACAAGGCGCAGAAGTTAAATGCTGGAATATTTTGTCATGAACTGTTAACATAAAAAATGTGCCCCTCCCTCCACCATATCATAGTAATCTCCTCTAGGATGTTTTTAAAACTATGTAGCACGATAAGTGCTCGCAAATGTAAGGATATTGTGCATAGTAATTCCTCTCACCCAACACAATGTTTAACTTGGATGAGAAGACTTAAACTCCAAAGCGAGATGATTATGTGTATTGAAGTATTTGTCATTATCACATGACTTCATGCAATACCCAAATTAATACTATTCATCATTGCTCTTTGTGGTTTTTCTTTGGCACCTCATCATGGTCATGCAATACCCAAATTAATAGTATTCATCAGGAAAAAATTACATAAGGAATAAGTCATGTCACATAAGCTTACTGGCAATAAACCAAGAGAATAGAAGATAAATCGCATGAGCTGATCCAAGAAGATCAAGACCATTTCACAGTAAATTGATCCAAGAAGATCATGAACAAATTAACAGAAACAGTGATATTGTTTTTTTTTCCTTTTGCAGCTCAAAAGAGATTTATATACCTTAATTAGGGTTCATAGGTATCTACATAAGTAAGAGACTTATCATGAAACAATGCAAGCCCTTTTTGGGTTTCTTTGCATAGAGAAATAAGTTAGAACTCATCATTAATGATAAAATGAGATCCCACATTCCCTCAAATTACCCGCAAGCATTTCCTCCATCGCACGGCCACGGTTTCTTGACATATGGCCCAGATCGATGCTATGTAATGTACATTCTTGATAGCTACCATTTTCCTAAAAAATAATTAGACAAACATTTCAGACCAAGGCACTTCTCCGACGGGTAACAATTTCCCCATGTAATGTCTTCTTTTCTACATTTGTCAATGGCCTTGATCCACTTGGATTATTCTGCAAACGCAAGCAGCCGATTCAACTGAACTTTGTTGATTTAATATATTGTTTTGTAAACCATAGGCATAAAAGGAACCCAAATGGCTGGACATCAAGCTTTTAAGAAACTTACATTATATGTGGGACAGTATTTTAAAATTTGGCAACAAACGCCAATAAATAAAAGCTCAAATACTAAATAAGCATTTAGACTTGGAATGTCCATAAAAAAATAAAAACCAATCTCTGATTTTCATCATATCACTTCTTTGGTAGAGTCGTAGCCATTTCCACTTACCGGAGGGAGACATTAGTGCCAAAGACTTGTTACACTGTTAAAATTCCACTTAAATTCATGGAGCGAAACAATGAATTAAGCACTAGAAAGCAAAGAGCAACCAAACAACCATACCTGGAATATCAAACCAACAATTGTAGTTCTGTCTTCGTAAAAGATTTTGGCGTATGGCCCTTCTTTTCAAGCATGGCATTTCTTCTGCAGAGATCAAGACTAAATCCACCTTTGGGAGGAACCTCCAACTTAGACATACTTAAAAATTCGTATAGACCTGCAACAAAACATACATACATATATATATGTGGATAATATACTCAATAGAAATATTTTCCACAAAATAATACAAGACCATAAAACTAAGAGAAGCCGGCCAAAATACGATGACCTAAGTCCCTAATCGTGATGGCCGAAAGTGAAGGTTTCGGCTAAGCATCGCATGAACCAAAAAATTAAAAAAGAAAAAGAAAACACGCTCCCATGGAAGAGAAGAGAAGTTCTACTCTGATAGTAACGATTATTTTTCCATCCTAAATAAATTTCCTCAACAATCAAAAGCAGAAGCGCCAAATCCGATCTAGACAAAAACAGAGACACCGGGACAAAAGTGGACATATGCTGGGATATTTGGCGACGCTGGATTTCGCTCTCTTGTTGGCAGGTTGAAGGTTTGGTTCAAACGCCCTTCCTGGCACATCTGCTTTCTATCACACCTTCGGTCTCTGAGGTAAAAAAAAGAAAAAAAAACCATTATTAGTGGCATAGAGATTTGAACAGATCAGTAACTACATCAGATCAACAGCGCTGAAGGAAGGATGAATACATGAGTCCACTGCAATTGATACTCACACCGCACAAAGGTCAAAAAGCGATATTTGGAGGATCTTTGGAGGCGGACGATGGGAAGAAGGGAGATGGAAAAAGAGAGAGAAAGGACTGGTTGCGAGAAGATGAAGATGGAAGCTTGACGAAAGGCGACTTGCATCGTTGAGCAATGGTATTTGGAAAAAAGATAGAGAAAGGACTCTTATCGATGTTTTCGGTGATTATGTATTGAAATTTAAAATTTGAATTGAAAAAATGGAGGGATGGAAGACGAGTGAAGCGACGGATGAATATCAACTCTTCGGCACGGAGCCCCAAAATTTGAACGGCTTGCATTTGTAGTATTCTTGTTCTTTTGAATAGTGATTTGTGAGTAGACAAACAAGACACGGCTTGATTTGCTATTCCTATTAAGTTTATATTGATATTCACCTATGTTTTTATGAGAATAATCAAAATATTAAATTAAATATTCACTAAATATTTTATACCTACCTCCTTCATTATTAACTTACAAAATATTATAACTACTTTCTCCATTATCTATCTTTCATAACCGCCTCATTTTTTAAAAAAAATATTTTGTACCTACCTCTCCTATTATTAATTTACAAAATATTGGTTAACTATCTTCACCATTATCCATATTTCATAACCGCCTTGCTTTTTTAAAAAAAGAATTAGTGTCCACCATTATTAATTTCTAAAATATTGTGTAACTACCTTCTCAATTATTCATCTTTCATAACTACCTCGCTTTTTTTATTAATATTATTTTTGTATTTTAAGCCTGTCATTTTGCAAACTCAAGTTTATTTCAGACCGAGAGCACTCTGAGTTTTTACAAGTTAAAGAAAACTCGGGTTAGTTTTTGCAAACTCGAGTTTCGTTAAACCGAGAGTTTTACAATATTTTTAAACTTAACTAAACTCGAGTTTAGTATGCCAAACTCGAGTTAGTGTTAGACCGAGAGTTTTCAAAAAAATTACACCTTTAAGAAAACTCGAGTTTGGTTTGTTAAACTCCAGTTTATATCAGGCTGAGAGCTTCACTACCAACAACAACAAAAAGACTGGTTTTTGCGGTATTTGCGGCGGAACAATTCCTTCGCAAAAAAGTTATTTTCCGTCGCAAAACTAGTTTGCGACGAAATAAGGTCCGTCGCAAAAATGGTTCTCGCAAATCACTTTTGCGACGGAAAAATGCTTTTTTCTCTCGCAAATTCTGGATTTTGCGATGGAAGAATTTTCCCTGTGAATTATTTTATGCTTATACATGTGTTATACTGTGAATTATTTTATGCTTATACATGTGTTATACTGTCATTTACATTTCATATTTGCATATAAGATAAACTGTTACCCCTGAGGTTCATTCATTTGAACTCCAGGCCGCATGAAAGAGACAAAGTGGTTCGGGATCAAGAGGCAAGATGCAGCTGTAAGGATTACAGCAGGAGGAACCTTTTGGAAAATATTAGTAGACGGACTGTGTTAATTTGTTTATCATTTGTCTATTTTTGGATTAGTGTATTAATATCCTACTGTGGGATAGATATCACTCGTGATAGGGCAGATTTGAATTGCGAAAAATTTATCCTCATATTGTCAAACTAAGTCATTTTATGAAAGTTTTATTTTGCAATTAAGTTGTCCAAATTACTTCGATGCATGTGCGCTATAACTAATAAATAAAGGCGTATAAAGGATAGGCGTTACACTTTATTATCACTTAATTTAAGTTTAATTTGTGTTCAAATGTATTAAACTCACAACTAACATTTTCTCCCCACCTTTTTTTAGTGATGGCGACGAAGAATTATTGCAAAAATGTGCTTATCATACTTTGTAATAACTTATTTTTTTAATAAAAAAACCAATAGATTTTTTGTATCGATTTTATAACCTCTACAAATAAAACTGCTACTAAAATTTCAAAACCGCAACAAAAACCGTCACTTAAGCCGCTACAAAAACCATCACATTAATCGCTACAAGTTTGACTCAGATTTTTCCTTTAAATACTAGTATCACACCTCATTTCACACACTTCTTCAATTCTTCCTCCGAACTTCTCTCTCATTTTTTTCCCGTCAATGTTTTTTCCGGAGAGGCTAAGTCTTTGAGAAAGCTTATCAAATATGGTAAATATTTGTTCACCTCTTTGCTTTTCATTTTTTCACTTTCTTATAATTCTCTAATCCTAATTATTTTATTTATCCATAATGTTAAGGACATTCCCTCAACATTCCTTCCATAACCATCAATATTCGTTTCATAATTCAACATCATCTAGAGTACATCATAATATAAGTTTATATTATCTACACATTCTTAGTATTATACCTATATAATATCCATAATCTAATATCAACTACTAAGAATTTTTTTAATATTAAAATTTATCATATAAATTATCACTTAAATAAGGACATTAAAATAAAAAAAAAAAAAGACTCAAATTACGATTTTGTCAAAAATAATAATAATATTTTTGTAGTGGTTTAATAAAACGCTACAAATTTTGAGAAAAACAAAGTCGCAATTGTTGAATTTTCACCTATATTTGTAGCGGTTTTATAACCACTACAAATATATTTCAAATTTTTTGACGCCAATTTTACAATTTCATCCAATATTGTAGCGGTTTCTACACCCCTACAAGTTTTTGCCACCAATTTTTTTTTTTTTTTTGCCATCATTCAAACTTTTGCCGTCAATTTGTAAAAATAAATAGACATAACTAGTAGCAGTTTCTAAGTTGCTACAAAATTGTCCAATTTCATTCTATAGTGGTTTCATAACCGCTACAAAATGTTAACACAATATGGCATCAGCATGTCATCCTGTTGTGGTAACAACAAACCGCTAATGTTTTAGTAGCGGTTTTTATACGTGAGTAACCGTTTTCTAAAACTTCTACAAATGTGCTTGCCATAGTGCTTTTTATAGCGGTTCTTTGATGCTACTCATGTTGTTTGTAGCGTTTAAAACCGCTATACATACACACTTTTAACCGCTACAAAAGGTCTTTTTATTTATGAGAATGAAACAGAAAAATGTCTAGGGGAAAACCATAGAGAAGGGAGAGAGGTTTTAAACATAGAGGGTTAACACTCGAATAATAAAAGCGTGCCATGGACAATTTTATTAGGTTAGAGAAACATTCCTCCTCTACTTTGAAAAGCCTTACTTTTGGAGAAGAGGTCCCACTATTTTTCTCCATCCAAACACACTTTCCACCTCTCCTCCCTTAAAAAAATCCCAACTAAATGTTGCCATTGGAGAGGTCCACATTGCATAATTCATTCTCAATTGTCAACAAAGTGAAGCTTTAGCGAATGATTATAGCTTAAATTGTCACTATGGTATTAGGATCAATTGATGCTTATTTACAATTTGAATTCAAAAATGTTAATCTGAATGTTTAATAATCAGAGTTGGTTTGTTTGTCTCTCCATAACCAAAATTGAACAAGGAGGAGGACTAGACCTCTTAGTTTACGTCAAATTTCAATTTAATCCTTTAAGTTTTTAAAGTGTATTTTCAGTCAATTAATATTAACATCGTGAATCTAATAAACTAAAAATGTTGACTCAATGAATTTAAATAATACCTTTGCAATTAAATGTTGAAAAACTGTCATTACCATGAGATTTCAACATATTTCTCATATGTTTCGGAGGTTGGGGTATTATAAGGGAATTAGAGGGAGCCACATTAAAGGCCCCCAAGTGAGTTTATTACTAATTTTACTAGGAAAATAAAATTAGGTATTGTCATGCCCAGCCCTATCTGACTTGTACGAAACCGTCAGTATTCTTAAGGGCCGTCCTCATAGCTAATCAGAGTGTCTCTTTGATCTGCTCTCTGCTCATTCTTTCTTACGCAACTTCATGCACTCCCTTCTGTTCGCTAACATACTTGTGTAGTTGGTTGGGAGGGGTGAGATCCAAGGGAATCTCAGTAGCAAAAGTACTAACAATGCATGCAAGATGAATGCTAGTGCAAGATATGATTGCCTTACATAGGCTTATGTTCACATGATAACATTTTTGCATGCTTAATGTTTTGTGCAACATACATATGGCCACAGTATACACATAAACAAAGCTTCATTCATTCATACATGCTTCATATAATCTAGCAAAGCAATACCTCACATCAATACACATCATACAAATCAAATACATGTACGTTAAGTAAGTTCACTACCTTATCAGTACTACAAAATATAGATTTTACTTCCCTAAAAGATGTCCATTTTTCAAAAATGGAAGTAAAAAACAAAGGCGGTGGCATTTTTAAAATTCTGTGGAGGTTTTTGGCATTCCAATTTTAACAGAGATGCTAAAAGTATACTTTTGCCATCCCAATTTAGAATTGAGATGCCAAAAATAGTCTTTCAACGTCCCCAATTTAAAATTGGAACACCTAAAGTAAGCCTAAAATCCATTGTAGGCATCCTAATTATGTGCCATATATTCCAATTAAACTGGCATAGCTTATTTGTCCCTTCGATCTCTCCCTCCTCCTTCAGCATTCTTCAATCTCTCTCTGCAAAGACACTGCCCTCTTCCTCACTGGTGCTATCACCAGTGCTGCTGCCAAGACTGTCATAGGTCCTCTCAGTCGTGGTTCCTCGCTGGCTCTGTTGCCAAGACCGTCATGGAGACATTCGCAAGATGAGGAGATCCAGGGCTGCATCATCTATGAGATCCAACCAAGGTTGCATCATCGAATCGGATGATGACAAGATGACGACGAGGGCGAGGAAACCCAGCAACAAGTCGCCTGATTCTGCACTTGGGAACGAGATGCTGCCGTCGATTTCATCCAAAACAACACCAGTAAGTGTTCATTATTTTGAGCGATTTGCATTCGCTGATTCTCCAAATCTATATAGGCTTAAAGCTCTTGTTGATTTTTCAGATTTGAGAGGGTTGAACACCAATTTTCGTAGCTTTGAAAGTCTTCCCGATGGTGGTGCCAAGCACTAACCCTATGGGGGTGGACGCAACGATGAATACCAATTTTCATAGATATGGAAGTCTCCTTGATGGCTTCGACTATGGTTAAGATTTGGAAGTCTCTTTCTCTCACCACCACTCTTATGTCTAGTGTTTTTTCCATTGTTCATGTGTTGTTCTTGCTGGTTCTTCTAGAAGTATGTTGATTGTCGATCTTGTTCTTCTTTGGTTCTTCTTCTACGGCCAACCCCCGAACACGAGGCATGGGTTTTTATATATATATATATATATATATAAAAGCAATACGGCGTCCCAAAATAAAAATTTGGGACACCGTAAGTCAAGACTTACTACATCTCCCACATAGGCGTCCCCAAAAAAGGGATGTAGAAAGGGCCAAAAGAGGGATGTTAAAAGGCTTTTTTGTAGTAGTGTGTGGACTAATGTCCTTCCTCAGTTTCCTCTTCTTCCAACCACTTAAGTTGCTTGAAGCTTCTTCCATTCTTCTTTCTTTCTTGACTTCTTATTGCCCTAAACACATAGCCACATTATGAGAGCCATGGAAAAATGAATGCCTAATGGAGCTTCCCTAGCCTCATAGGCTTACTTTCACCTTTGGAGTTTACACTTATGACATTTCACCCTTTCTTTCTTAAATTTGCATGGTACGTAGGTAAAAGCTGCCAGCATTTGACCAAACTTTGAAAATAATTATTAATTCTATATAATTCCAATTGGGGCTATTCAAATTTCTATTCAAAGCTATTTGAGTATATTTTAAAGATAAAATATTGCCCAAAGCCAATTCTTACTAAAGAATTCCAGAATTGCGTCTAAAACATCACTACCGCAGAATTCATTCTAGACTCAATGCTTAACTTCAAAAATTCATAATTCATAATGTACTAGTCCAAATGGAACTAATGACCTATCCAATCAAAGCTTGATAAGTCTATTTTTAGGAAAAAATATTGACCAAACCAATATTTGGTTGTAACCTTCCTAGAATTTTGCAGAGACAGCAGCACTCAAATTTGGAAACAAGATTTCCCCAGTTTTCATGACCAAACTTAGAAAATCCATAATTTTCATCATACACATCCAATTAATATGCTCTTGGATTCATTGTAAATATTAACGTTTGTGCTAAAGTTCCACCAAATATCATAGTCAGAAGAATTCTTTTGCCCTGGTTTTACCTCACATGAACAAAAACCTCAAATCTAGAAAAACAGTTCTGTCCAATTTTTATAGTCGAAATTGAAAAATTCATAACTTGAGTTCTAGACCTTTGATTAACATAATCTAGGACTGTTTTTAAAACTTATTATGTGTACTAAATGTCCACAAGATTTCACCTACAAAGAAGGTCGAATGCCCAGGTTTTACTTCACTTACAAATTAGTACTCCAATTCTTAAAATTCCATTTTCACTAAAATGGGAAGGCACATATTCTAATATTCTGGGAATTTCCAAGCTTCAAAAGTATTGTCCTAACCATTATATTGAGCTCTTTACACATTCGTTAAGTATTGAAGGTACTCATTCAACATTTGGAAGCATTGATGAGCACAAATTATGCCATGTTTTCCCTATATTTCATGACTGAATTGTATGGTAAATGAAAGCTTAACTGCAAACAATCCAAGCAAAAAGGCATATATTCATGATATAGGGAACTGAAGGATATAAACCATTTACATCCTAAACATGTGCTAAGAAAGGAGCAAGTTACATTGTTTTTAAGAAAGAACGTATAGCAAAGCTGATACTATACTATAGCATTCTGACAGCAATTCGAAGTGCAATAAAAGGCATCACAAAAGCTATAGCAAAGTAAAGGATGCAATGCTATGCGGCATATTTTCTGACCTTTTTATCTAGATGATTTCAGGGATAATAATGAAGGTCGAGAACGACAGGTAGATTGCTGACGTAATAAAATAGAAGATGCGGAGGATCAAAACTGAAAGATTTGAAGAATCCCGCAGGATCAGCAGAATCAATCTACTATAGTCTGAAGATGCGATGGATCTCGACAGATTTGGAAAGCCCAGCTCGCTGGAACTTGCGCCACAAGAAAGTCTGATTATAAAAGGAAACAGCAAGTCAACCCTACAGGAGAGTTACACAGAGCCAAAACGAGATTTCACATTCGCCAGACTCGAAAGAAGAGTGAGAGATTTCACTAGCACAAGAAATCCAGGATAGCCCAGCATCCTTCCTTGCAGTAAGACGGAGAGAAGAAGACGTGGAGTGGTGACGTGACAGGGCTTCTTCCACGCTGTCAGAACTTCGTCAAGCTTTCCATTTTTTTCCTTTTATCTTAGTATTTAGATCATGGGTCATTCTGTTACTATCTATTTTGTGTTTCCCTTGTCAGTCATGAACTGATTTTCCTATGGCTGAATGAGGATGAATTCTTAAGTGTTAAATGAACCCAGTTGCAAGTTCTTAATTTAATATATTTGGTTTGCTTATCAGTGAATTAATTGCTAGTCGATTAGTGGAAGCTAAGGGCTAGATTTGTGGCCTCGGCTTACTGGCAAGGAGTCGAGGTTAGACCTTTGAGAAACAGTGTTTGCTAGGCAGCCGGTGTAAGGCTTGACCTATTATTGTAGGCTTTAGGAATGGGTCTACCTCTCATAACCATGACACCCTGTGTGTAATGCAGATCTACTAGAAAGTTGCCATAGGAATATCGAAGGAGTATAGTTAGTATCATATGTATCGGACGCGGATGCTTCGATAGATTATAGTGGTGAGTTAACCGAATAGCGTTGTAGTTAGTTGCTATGTTGTAGCATTGCGGAAGTTTGTGCAATATGGATGCTATAGCAATGGGTAGAGCAAGCTGGGGGATTGATGCACTTAAGGGTGATTCCGAGTTCAGCCTAACTTCTTCTCGATATCTTCTTGAAACTACGATACTGTTTATTTATGTTATTAGCATAAATACAAAAACCTCTCAAACCAATCATATTTACTTTCTGTTTGCACAACTATCATAGCAATCGAGCGTCACTTTTTGGTATCTCAGTTTCTGTGGGACGATACTCTACTTACACTTTATTACTTGTTCAACTGGTTCACTTGCCATCAAGAAAATCGACCAACAAGCATCATAGTCAGTTTTCACTTCCAAATTTCAGCTCCAATAAGCACCCATCATCATACAACCTTGTAACATCTATATCCATTTTTAATAAACGTATAGGCACTCTAGTTTCACATATTTAGTAAATATATTTCAAATGGCAGCACCCATCATTCGAAACTTGCAGTTCCGAAAAGCATACCCAAATTTCAAAAATCAACATGCATGTGAAGATCTAGCTACCACAAGCTCTATACTGATGTCATGCCCTAAAAATTGAGATGTGACAGGCACAAAATATGAGAAAACCCACATCCCTAAAGCTTTAAATATATAAAACATTCCATACTTTATATATATATATATATATATATACATGTTTGCAACATAATATAATGACTATGATTATAATTCATATTACAAAAATTATTGGCTTTCTAAAGAGATTTCTATAGAGTCTCCCTTGAGAGTAAGACCTTAGGAAAATTCTTCAACAACTTGGTATAGTCAAGAGGAGCTCCGCTCCATAATAACAAATACGCAATACCTAGATAAGGCGAGGATCCTAACTATAGCATACATGGAGCACCTAGTTTACAAAAATAAATATACGAGTTTAAGATTTTACATTAATCGGGAATCTCTAAATATGATTCTTCAACTTCAAGACAACAGTATAACCCTTCATTTCTTAGAAGAAGAAACACAATCATCTGCACTATCTGAGGCCAAAAATAATTTTTCGGTGAATAACGTCCCATAGAAATAATTTAATGGAATAATATAGAAAAATAATATAAACAAATTTAGCTTTTAATAATTCATGATAATAAACGTTAGTATCCATAATATAAAATCATAAGTATGAATGAAACTATATAAAAGATCATTCCTCAAATGAATTTAAGTACGTAATAAAACAATTTGTTCCATAAAATCAGTTTAAAACAATAACTATCAAATCTTATCTTTTCATAGGACTTCAACAGAACGGATAACAAGCGTGGACACACAGTCCACGAGGGTAACTAACCAAGCGCAGCTTATGGCCACGAACACAAACGTGGACACACAGTCCACTAGGGCAAGTAACCAAGTGTGGCTTGAAGCCACGGAAACAAGCGTAGGTAAAAACCCACGAATAACAAGCGTGAGAACAAATCCCACGAATATCAAGTGTGAGCATTGTACCCACAAATGTCAAGCGAGCTTGAGGTTAACCATGGTGCACCAAGGACTAACAAGATCAGCGTTAGTAACCAGCGTTCTGTATTGAGTCCTCTCTAAAAACTATTTCAAGCATGCGTGGGGATCAATTTGCAATTTGTAAACAAAATATAACTTTTAATAGTAAATGCTTGTACAGATTAGTTCTTAATAAGGGGCCCCAGCATGAGATTTACAAATAATTTCTCGTAAACTTCCCTTTCAATTTCCATTCGCAACCCAAGAAAAACTTCAAATAATGAAAGATCACAAAATTTTTCTCAATATAAAGCTCTTGCATAAAAATTTATAAATATTGTATCTCAAAGTTTTTCTCTAATCCAATGCATGAATAGTCCATTATAAACTGAAAGAGAGAAAATAATGAATAACTTTATATAAAATCCTCATTTCTTTCAAATGTTTAAGAATCACAGGAAAATAATATACTTTTGACACACTTTGCCTTGATGAAATAAGTATTGGTAGTTTAGCTAAAAAAAAAAAAAGCATATTGCAAGAATATCATCTATAAAAGTTGATATGGGACGCTATTCACGCACATGTTGTGCTCCCAGAATATAATTCACTCCTTCTAAGATTTCCAAAAATAATCAACCTCATAACCACCTAAACACCTAACCAAAAGAACCATATCACACTTCAATTTATCAATATATATTACTTCTGAAACTCATGAGATTAAGATTCTTCTCAACTTAAGATAATTGCATCAATTATTCTCTCTATTGAATTCTATGGTTATATGTCCATACTTATAACAAGAGAAAATCAGCTCTCTTCTAACAATTACTTGACCTTTAATGAACTCAACAAAACCTTAAAAAAATATCTTCAATTATCTTGTTTTGAACCCGCGGCATATTCATTTCAACAAAACAAAGTCCATGATTTCCATGTTATGGTTGTTCATGTTTATGTGTAATGCCTACAACTTGTTTTCTCCAAAAATCTTATTTCAAGATCATTAACAAGTTATAAAATTTAAATTTCATTTCATCCCGAGCTTTAAGTTGAGGAATTAAGCAATCATAAAAAAAAAACCATTATCATAACCTCTATTACCCCTCTAACACTTTTTATCAAATACCTATCATGTAAAGAAATTGGAATTAATGAAACAAGCTCTGCTTTTCACAATTAAATTTGTAGGACAATTTAAGCAACAACAAAGCCATATACTTCTTTCCAAATGTTAATTTTCTTAACCAAAATAAAACCCCTAATTCCAAATAACTCAGCTTGAGGAAGAAAAATAAAAGGGGAAAAAGACATAACTTTAACTAATCAAATAACAACTTCAGAATTGATTTAACCTTTATTTCCCTTTACTTTTTAGCAATGGTCATTTGAATTTATTCCCTTGATTATGGCATACTACGATAGCCAAGGTGAGGAAGCAAAATAAAACAAGAATATATCCCTCACACAACCACATATAATACAATAGATAAGAAAGAAGAAAATAAATGGAGAAGGGAAGAGATGCTTACCGCAAACAATAGCCCGAAGAGGAAGAAGATGAAAAAAAAACGCAGTTGCGGGGCAAGGAGGAAGAAAGAAGAGGCGAAGCTTTACACCCACACATACGTGACCACAAAGCAACTAAAGCGGGGAAGAAGACAAGTTCCACCTCCATGGCACCCACAACCACCAAGGACCATCATATACAAGCGTGGCGGAGCCACATTGTTTTTTTTTCTCGGTGCAAGTGCACCCATAAAAGACACCCTTAATTGGAAAAAAAAATAAGTTCTCTCGAATGTGGACATACATTCACACAAATCATAAATATACATGCTTAAGATTTTTAATAAAATAGGAAAGAATTAAAGAAAACCTAATAAAAATAAATTAGTAAAACATCATGGTATATGTGTGGCTACTAGTTTTGAAGGTCCAGCCTGACTTTTGCAAAACTCAATTTTGGTAATGCTTATTTGAGTAACTCAAAAGTGACTTTTGAAAAATGGAATATTAACCTAAAATTGGGTTTTGTAAATGGTAAGAGTGTTACTTCTAGGAAATTGGTTTTTGAGAACGAAAACTGGTTTGGCAAACTAGCAACCTCACATACACATAAATGTTTCCTAATTTTCCTTCAGTGAGATATGCCTGTATCTTCTAGAGTATAGTTCATTCTTGCATTTAATACTGCTTAGTTGACTCTTGATTATTATTTTTTTATGTTCAATTGAAGTTTTTTTTTTCTTTTCTTGTCTATATTCTTTTATTTTTTTAATACACTTAAAACTTCCTTTAAAAAAAATTTCGGCCGAACCCCCAAATCCCCCCATTAATTGTGCACCCGCAAATATAAAATTCTGGCTGTGCCACTGTATACATGGATGCACAACCCCACACAGGTGAAGCAAGGCAACAATGGCGGTGGAACAAAACATAGATTCCAAAAAGATAAAAACAAATTCAGCGTTTTGGGGTATCAAACAGATGTATCGATGGACGGATGACGGTAGATGGTCGGCGACAACAAGGGAAGGATGAACGGACAAGGTCACGCAATGGGGGTTGGGGTTTTTGTTCCAGAGATTTCGATTCCCCTTCCTCTCGTCTTTCTATTTCAACATTGAGTAATGTTTTGTTTAAGGAGGGCAGTTGGATAATTTCCATATTGTTGAAAAAAATAATGATAATTACCATTTTCCTTGGAGAGGATTCGAGCTCCATCACCCAAAAACATTTAACCACTTCAAATACCACTAAACCACATCATTCTCTTAGTTGCCAAGTTACAATAAGTATTTAATATATTAAGTAGCTTATCATATATTGATATATATATATATATATTGTTTTTAAGGATCATTACACTGATATCAAACCCTTATTTATTTTTTTATATTAATGACATAGTTATCTTATTATTAGGTGTTGGCTCACCGTCTCAATTAATTATTTTATTTATTTAATTAAATTATTATTATTATTATTATTTTTTAATTCTAAAAAATCTGGGTCATTACATTTAACCTCTAGGCATGATTTCTATAACTTAACCTATATGTTATTCACTTCCTCTCTCAAAATCAGATTTTCCATCATCCTAATCTTTCCCAAAAGATGCACAGAGGGAAATAAGGATGGGAGGAGGTTCAAGGCACTCATCACCTTGGTCTAGATATTGGTTTGCATGTGAGGTTTAATTTCTTCCTTCTTTTCCTGTCATTCTTCCTCTTCGTCTTCTTCTCTTCTCCAGCTCCACCGTGCACTCTCTCTCTTTCTCTGCCTATTAGTGCCTGGCCGAGAGTGTAATGAGAAATTGAGAGAGCTGGAATTTTTTGTCTATCATCGCCTTCTTCTCCTCCTGCGTCTTTTCACAAGCTCACAGACTCTCAATCTCCCTCCATTACCCAACCATCATGCCTAAGGTCCTAAAAACGACGAGGCTCCATCAGCGCCGCCACCGGTCGATGCCCGCCGTTACCCTAACCCACCACCGGAACTAGCACCAGCAGCTTCCACACCCACATCCTCGTCCTCCTCCTATTCCTCCGACTCTTCGTTTTCCCCAGGCCCTGCTTCGGTTTATGACGAGGCCTATATGATCTCCAATGCACCCCTCTACTGGCGGCTGGAAACCGACGCCAACTCCCCGAAAAAGTTCCGTAAGCGTCTTCGCCTGTTGCGCACAGAACTGAAGACCATCCACGGGGACCCACGTGCATTCTCCGCCGCCCATCGTTGCGGCCCGCTGATATCCCTCTCACTCTCACAGTCCCATTCGGGAATTCCGGTTGTCACCGAGGTAGACTCATCGGCCGAGGAGGACACCGCCAGCAGTGCCCCTGCTCCACCCACTCCCGCACCCTAGTTCCCCTTTCCTTTTATTGTTTCCATTTTATTTTCTTTTTGTTTACCTGACATTATGCCAATGCTCTGGGCGTTTGCCCCCGGGCTATTTTGTGAATGACGCTATTTCAAATTTCTCTTTTGCTCTTTACATCACCCCTCCACCCCCCTTGTTGTGTGCCAAATTCCTAATAATCGTTTATTACTGCTGCTGCAATGAGGGCATTGCATCGTTCAAGTGTGGAGGAGGGATTAGTTAGGTAATATAACCTGCTATCTGCTATTTCCGTGTGTGTGCGATCGAATTACTTTGCATTTATTTTTTGGGCACAAGCTGGAATTTGTTTTCAAATTGCATGATGAAGTATGAACAGAATACTGTAGAAATAGAAGGAATGTCTGCATAACGCAACGTAGCATGATTGCCTAAGAAAACTGAACCTGTAGGCTTGGGAAATTGACAATGCTAGCTAATCTGATGTGGGGTAAAGTGGTAGTGAGGAAGTTTAAAGGAAAGAACCCCCGATGGAAGGATTCAATTGAGCCTAATTGTTATATCTTTTTAGTGTGCAAGTCTGCTAGTCCATGTTTGATCCTTGATTTGTTTTAGTTCTTTGATAAACTATCTGGCATATGAGTCTGAAGTTCATAGGATAAAGGCATTCATGTCATACCCATCAATCCCATACACAAACCATTTGTCATGATCCCCATATTGCTACCCCATTAAGCCATACAAGTATGCTATATCAAAACGAGATAGACATAAAAGAAACCAGAAGAAAACCGCAAAAATGCTATGGCAGAGTGCTTGATTGAAAGGCTGCGGAAAAGAGCTATAAAAAAAAGGTACAAAAAGGAGCACTCGGCTAAGACCAAGATATCTTGTTACCTAATCTGCTATAGCATTTACCAACAATTCCCATCTCAAACTCCTAACCATCTTCACCATTATAACCCAAAAAGTCCTTTTGACGAACGAATACTCAGAATGCTATGAAGCAATCTTAGAACTTTAACAAGGCTATGGAACTTCCAGGGCTCGTATGACGGGAGAGAAATTAAAATCCCCTGAGTGAGAGAGCACAAACACCGAACTTGAGAGCCTCTTGAGGCCTCTTCATCTAAGCAATACCACGATTTCTGAGCCATTAGCATTGGGCAGTGGGATTGCCGAAGGAGGACGTTAACTAAAGGCAAGTGTGTAAGCGAGGGTTATACAGACAAGAGCACTATAACTATGAGTTTTGTTCGCTTTATCTTATTTTACCCAGGAGTGCAAAAAGCTAAGTGTGGGGGTATTTGATGAGCACAAATTATACCATGTTTTCCCTGTACTTCATGACCGAATTGAAGGGTGAATAAAAGCTTAAACTGCAAACAATCCAAGCAAAAAGGCATATATTCATGATATAGGGAACGGAAGGATGGAAACCATTTACATCCTAAACATGTGATAAGAAGAGCAAATTACATTGTTTTAAAGAACGTATAGCAAAGCTAATACGATGCTATAGCATTCCGACCGTAACTTGAAAGGCAATAAAAAGCATCACGAAAGCTAAAGCAAAGTAAAGGACGTAATGCTCTGCGGCATATTTTCTGACCCTTTTATCTAGCTGATTTCAGGAATATAAATGAAAGATTGAGATCAACAGGTAGATTGCTGACATAATGAAATAGAAGATACGGAGGATCAAAATGGAAAGATTTGAAGAATCTTGCAGGATCCACAGAATCAATGTACAAACAGAAGATGCGATAGATCTCGACAGATTTGGAAAGCCCAGCTAGCTTAACTTGCGTCACACGAAAGTCCGAATATAAAAGGAAACGGAAGGATAACCCGGAGGAGAGTCACGGAGAGCCAACACAAGATTACACATTCGGCCGACTCAACGGAAGAGTGAGAGACTTCACTAGCACGAGAATTCCGGGATAACCCAAAGATCCTTCCTCGCAAAGAAGACGGAGGGAAGAAGACGTAGAGTGGTGACGTGACGGGGCTTCGTCCACGCCGTCGGAATGCCGTCAAGCTTTCTATTTTCATTTGTTTAATTTCAGTAGTTAGATCATGGGTCATTCTATTACTATCTGTTTTGTGTTTCCTTTGTCAGTCATGAACTAACTTTCTGATGGCTGAACGAGGATGAATTCTTAAGCGTGTATGAACCCAGTTGCAAGTTCTTAATTTAATAGATTGGGTTTGCTTATCAGTAAATTAACTACTAGTCGATTAGAGGAATATAAGGGATAGACCTGTGGTCTCGGCTTATTGGCAAGGAGTCGAGGCTATACCTCTGAGAAACAATGTTTGCTAGGCAGCCGGTGCATGGCTTGACCTATTTATTGTAGGCTTCAGGAATGGGTCTACCTCTCATAACCAGTACACCCTAAGTATAATGCAGATAAAAACTAGAAAGTTGCCATAGGAATATGGAAGGAGTATAGTTAATATCATATGTATCGGATGCGGAAGCTTTGATAGATCATAGCGGTGGGTTAATCGAATAGCTTTGTAGTTAGTAGCTATCTTTGTAGCAATTGCGGAAGCATGCAAAGTATAGATGCTATAGCAATGGGTAGAGCAACTGGAGGAATTATGCACTTAAGGAGGAGTCCGAGTTCAGCCTAACTTGTTACTGATATCTTCTTAAATTTACTTTGTTTACTTTTGTTATTAGCGTAACAATAAAAAACCTCTCAAACCAATTACATTTACTTTCTGATTGCAACTATCATAGCAATGGAGCGTCTCTCTTCGGTATCTCAGTCTCTGTGGGATGATACTCTACTTTCACTTTATTACTTGTTCAACTGGTTCACTTGCCATCAAGGAAATCGACCAACAAAGACCCCTTGGCTCGAATTAGTTTATCCCAAATCTTGAATTTGCTTATTTTAACTCCGATTTGAGCCATTCCAACTTCCATATCATCTGGAGACTTCTAGAATCAATTTAAGAAGTTGTATAATGATTTTCTCATTCAATTAAGCAAGTTCTTCTTTCTTTCTTCTTCTCTTGATCATTCTCCATAACTTAATTCTTTCTTTCTTCTCTTCTCTTGATAACTCTTCATAAACCAACTCTTTATTTCTGAAAGTGGAGCAAAATCACCAAGAAGGGGGTTGAATTGGGGATTTTAAAAATCTTTTTTGAATACCTCTGTTTTTTAACACTAAAAATAGAGATGAACTATGATGAGAGTAGAAGAGCAAGACACAAGGATTTATACTGGTTCTGTCCAATCTGTTGACCTACGTCCGGTCCCGGACTCTCGGGATTTTCACTATCTCAATTGATTACACACTCGTACTCAAGAGTAATTCTCTCACTAGAACTTACTCCCCTTACAAGTTGCAATCAATGAACCCAATCACCAAGTCCCCAGACTTGTGATCCTTTACAATAAATGATTTACAGAAAAGGAACTCTCTCTAAGAGTGGATATTGATAAACATTGAAGCTTTAAGTGTCAAAAGACACAATACAAGTGAAAACAGAAAGTTAGTTGAAGAACTTTGAATGCTATGCTTTTCAGCAGGTGTGTGTTAGTTGAGAAGAATTGAATGCAGCTCTATTTATACCAAGAGAGCATTAAGTGACCGTTGTAATCTTCAATATAACTGTTGCCTTCATTAGATAGGGTTCTGGTTCAGTTTTGGTCTTCTTCTCTCTCTAATCTCCACTTAATCCAGTTGTGCAGAAGTTCAGAGTTGACTCTCTGCAAATTAATCCGTTGGAATAGTAGCTACTAGATGTGATAGGTAGACATTAATCCTTTGTAAGCGTGTGCAGAAGGATTACCCAAAAATATGCAACTTTCTGGGTTTTGCATTTAATGTTCTGACATGCTTTTTGCTTTTTGCTTTAAACCTTCAATAAACATTCTCTAATTCATCTGAAACTCACTAAAAAAGTGGTTAAACATATCTAGGAACATTATAGAATAATCATAGAAAGTATTAAGTTCAAACAAGAAGGTTTTACAAAATCATAGAATTTGAAATTCTGAAGACGCGTTGAAACCTCGAGGTTTGTTCTTCAAACCTCGAGTTTTGGACTATAGCATGTAAAGTTGATTTAAGTCCAAAACATCAAAACTGGAGGTTTCAACCGAAAACTAGAGGTTTTGAAAATTGCAAAAAGCGGCAGCCTCTCTGTTTGACAAAACCTCGAGGTTTTATCAGAAACCTCGAGGTTTCATTTGAATATGAAACCTTTGTAAAATCGCGCCAAGGCAAACCTAGAGGTTTTCTGGGAAACTGGAGGTTTTCTAAATCAGAGGAAAGGTGTGTGTTCTCTGTATGCCAAAACCTCGAGGTTTCTCACCAAAACTCGAGGTTTCGCTCAAATGTGGAAAATCTGAGTTTTTGCGCCAAAACAGAAAACTGGAGGTTTGATGTAAAATTGGAGGTTTCCAAAACTGGGAAAGCGCAGATGCTCTCTGCCTGGACAAACCTCGAGTTTTCACAATTTTGAGAAAACTGGACTAGACTCAAACCTGGAGGTTTTTCACAAAACTGGAGGTTTTGAAAAACTGGCCAAAACATGAGCTTTCTTTGGCAGGTCAAAACCTTGAGGTTTCTTACCAAACCTCGAGGTTTCACAAAACTTGTGAAACCTAGAATTTTTCATGTTAAAACAGAGCCTTGAGGTTTTAGACAAAAACTGGAGGTTTTCAAGTGGTCAAAACTTAGGAGACTCTCTGTAAGTCCAAACCTCGAGGTTTGAACAGAAACCTTGAGTTTTGCGTTTTCCAGAAAATTCTGAGAAGTCTCTGTGTTATGAAACCTCGAGTTTTCTCTGAAAACCTTGAGTTTTGCTCACTCCAGAAACCTTGAGTTCTTCTCTGTAAGGCCAAACCTCGAGGTTTCTGTGCAAACCTCGAGTTTTGCTCTGACAGTGAGTTTTACAACATTTGAAAGCAAAACTTCATGATTTGTTTACAATTATTGGAGATCATCAAAACCCTTAGAGAACTAACAATTTCTTCTCTTATTTTCTTCCTTGATCATTTTCCACGATTCAATTCTTTCTTTCTTCTCTTCTCTTGATCATTCCCAAAATTCTTTCCTTGATATTCTCTACAAGTTCTTCTTTTTCTTTCTGTAACCTTTTATCTCCTTCTTGATTAATCGTTATAATTCAACTTGGACTAATTTACATTAAATATATAATAGTTAGTCAATGTAGGAGATAAATATAGTATACAAGCTTTTTGCTCTTAATAATGGCATTTATATAAGACATCATCAAAACTAATCATATCCAACATTCTCCCCCTTTTTGATGATGGCAAATACTCTAAGAAAAATATGTATGAATATGAAAATACATTAGACCGAACATATTTTTCTTGCCATTCTCTCCCCCTTATTTGTCATTAGCAAAAAGATTGAAGTAAAGAAGAAATATAGATGGAGAGGCAAATATGAAAACAAGTTAGAAATGACTTGTCTCTCCTTAACCATATATCAAGAAAACAATCTTCTCTCCCCCTTTTTGAAAGTATTTTGATGTCTAATAGGATGCAATTTGGAATGTTTTTATGAAAATAAATTTGAGAGAATCTGGAGAGGTTTTCAAGACATCTTCCACATTTAGAGCATATATATACCAAACATGTGCAACATTTCTATTGAATATAAAGAGATAGAGATTAGAAATGCTCATGTAGGTTCAGGAAATTGTTGAATGATCGATGATATCCATTGGCTTGCTTCGTTGTATGAGATCATCTAAAGTGAGCTCAATAGAAGGATTATGAATATCCTTTGAGATGTGAAGATGAAAAAATCTTGGCTTCTTGAGTGTTATCTCAACTGAATGATTATGACAGTACTCAGCTTCCATCTTTTGCCATTTCTTCATGGAGCTCTTATGTAAACCATATCTCAACTTCAATGATGGAGTGTGAAAGCATTAATCCTCAATTTGATAGTTTCTCCTTGTAATATGTTGAGGAATGTCCTTGCACAAAACAAAATCTCCTGCTATAATTGTAAAATTTTCTTGCAAGAGAGAAATGTGTTAGTTCATACCAAATGTAATTCCGTAGTGATACCTTTACCATGGCATTACATTGGTATCTCGGCCGCTAATTTATGAATCGCCTCACGGCTTGTGCAACCAACTATCAAAATATCCCTTTCTATATCATATTTTCAAATCAAGATAATGAAAGGAAAATATAAATCATTTTCAAATATAAGATTAATTCTTCATCAAAACTAATAAAAGATAGTGAATGCAGATGAGTATGCTTAAAAAGGTTTTCTTCAAATAAGGAGATGAACTTTTAAGATTAAAACACATGTGAATGTGAAGCTCCCCCTTAATGAATGTTTGACCAAAAATATGAAGCACCCCCTTTAATGATACCAAATAATAATGTGACACTAAATGTTATGACGTTTGGAGTTATCCTTGCTCCAATGGACACAACATGATATCACAAAATTAAGTACTTTTCAGTTCACTTGGGTGGACTTGAAATTGGTATTAAGAAGTCACTTATGCTTTCTATGATGATAAAAGAGTTTAAAGCATAAGGATCATTTAAAAATGAGTGAGCTTAGGCTATATTTCATAAAATTATATGGAATAAATGAAATCAAGTTAGCCTAGCAAGATTATGATATGTTCATATTACAATACTTCACTCAAGTAATATTATAATTACTCAAGTCATAATCATTTGTAATCCATAGATGCATCACTGGCTAGCCACTATCTGATGATGTGATCACTACTGAAGCTTTCCCATAATAGATGCATAAGGATGAGTTGTCCTTTGAGAACTACTCCATTAGGCGTTTACTTGAGTGGTTATTTATGTGATTTCCCTCGCAAATCACTTGAATGATTCACTATCACTTTCATAGTCACAAGTTACTTTGCAAGTGATCCCTCCTCTCTGTTTATCTCTATTTTTCAGCACGAGTACAGGGATCCTGCAAAACAGGAATACATACTCTTTGGTACTCAATTTTTCTTGAGTCCACACAAGATTAGACATAGTAACTCTTATGCTCTTATAATTTAACCATATGATATTTGAGCAATGAGTAGGACAATCAAGGATCAAAACAAAATTTTACCCAATCAAATAAATTTAAGACACTGAATCATAAAGGGTAACAATTAAAAGATACCAAGAATGTAATTTCCCAATGACAATTTGTAAATACATTTTGTGCAGAAAATATGTCATTGATAAAATGCATGTAAGTTTGATAAAAAAAAATTATCCATTAATCTGATCTAGCTCGAGTTAAACTGTATGCACTCGAGTCAATTTGCTTTGAAAAATAAATCTTTCACAAAGTTCAACTCGAGTCACCAGAGTGTAACTCGAGTCAGTCACAATACAAGTACGTTTTGACCGAGTTTCAAAAGCACTTGACTCGAGTCATGAACTCAAAACTCGAGTCAATTTTGTCAAACAAATGTGATGAAGCTTTACGATTCAAGTTTGATCAAGTTAAAAACAATTTTTATTTGAATCATTAACCACATTTTTGAAACACGTTTAAAATCGATGCTCACTCTAAACATGGTGGAAGTTAACATGTTAAAGAATATATCAGAATGCTTCAAGATTTGGAGAATGTGGAACATTGAAGTAAATTCTACCAAACATATTTGAAGCATATCCAACATTCAGTATACAATAATATTAACTTCCAGTATTGAAACATCATTTGAATGGAATCAAAGAATGAATATTTTTCAAAACACTTGTATGCATTTTTTTAAAAACAAAGTGAATTGAAATCCAAACAAATTTTAGAATTGTGCATTTCAAAAACATAAACTTAGAAAGCTATGCACAAGTTCATTTATGGTCCATTTAGCAATCTGAAAACATTTTGAAAAACATAAATGATTGATTGCTAAAGGAATGCAATAATGGACAAATATTCATTACCCACATATGTAATTCACTTAAATACAAGATAGGGTAAGAATTAGATATCACCGTAATTCCTCTTGTCCTTGTAGTAGCTTGCTTGGTTAAGATGAATTGATATGAATGTCTCCCTTTTTGACAATCACCATTAACATCGCTTGTTTAGCTTCTTCAAGACTTGGAATCATTTCTCTATGTTGCATTCTTGAGAAGCTTTCTTTGATCCTACAGAGACATATAAACCTTTTTCTCCCATGGTATCCAACCATGCTTGGATCCATTAATTGTTAAGCTTGCACAAATCATAACAGAATTCATATGCTCTTACAAGTATAATCAAATCAAAACAATTGAGCATAATGAATTAATCATGACTTTATGCATAAAAGAGATACGTTCTTTCAAATCATTATGTATGCATAAAGAATTAAACTATTGAACATTGCAATCCCTTTATAAATTTATAAAGTGGATTTTTAAGGGATGTGAAAAATCAATCTCAAAATAGTTTGCAATGCTCATTCCTAAGGTTATAGAATATAAAACCTCAATGAATATTTCAGATGATAACGTAGGAGGTTGTACCATTGTATACCTTTGCTTTAGGTACTTGGAGGATTGGCTTTGCTTACCCATTGGTTCTTTATATATTTTTCTATGGGTGTTGGCAAAGCTCTCTCAGAAGATATAGACTTCAAGAGTCTTCTGTTTGATACTTGAGAGATTCTTCTTTTCTTGTTCTCCTCAAGATAGTTGAACGATACTCCATGGTAGTTTGTTCTTGAGGTGGAACATACTCCTCTTGCTTGTATCCATTGCTTCTTTTGATGTTTAGACCTTGTAGTTCTAGCAATGAGTGCCCTGAGAGTTCTCCTGCTAGATGCTATGATCTTCTTCATTGGTGAATGAGAAACTCTTGGCTTATTGTTCATCTTCTTTGTACCCTTATGTCCATTGATCTTCAAATCATTCTGTACACATAAAGCATTAGGACATTTTGGTACCCACTTATACTTGGGTCTTTGATCGTTAGCATCGGACCTTGCTTGTCCTTTAGGAACCCAACCAAATTTATTTCTCACATTAGAATTTCTCCTCATATAGCATGTATGAGAAATATGGCCAGATTTTCCACAATAATTGCAAACAATAGAATGATGCTTATTATGAACTATTTTGCAAGAACTGTGTCTTTGGTCAAGGGATTCAATATCAAATGACCCATATTTGTATATTCTTTCTTCCCATATGATTTTCCAGCATGATTGAAAACATTTTTACTTTTCAAAACAGAATCAGTAATTGGTTGAAAAACAATTTTATGTAGTTGTTCAAAATCATTTTTCTTAACTACACAAGAAGAATTGGAATTGTTTACCAGATGTGCATCTTGAGCTATAGATAATGATTTATCATAATCGTGTATCATTAGCTCTTCTTCTCGGGAATCCTCATTCTCTTCTTCTTTCATGTTGACTGGATCATGGAAGTATTCAATGATTTCTCCTTCTTCAATCTCCAGTTGTTCATCAGTCGTGGGTGTGCAGTTTATAATTTTTGATGAACTATCAACACTATCAACTTCAACACAATTGTTAAAAGCATATATAAAATCAAGAGTATCCCAGATTTCTTTAGCATAAGAGCAAAATTCTATTTTCTCGAAATCATTTTATGTCAATGCACTATATAAAATTTTCATTGCTCTAATGTTCAACAAAAACATTTTCTTTTCTTTTTCAGTCCAATCCTTTCTTGGTTTGAAATCAAAAACATTTATAAAAACATTCCACATATCAAAATCAGATGCTTTAATAAAACTGGACATTCTAGCTTTCCAAAACAAAAAATCAATATCTTTGAAAAATGGTGGAATGGTATAATCGAAACCTTCTGAAAATAAACAACACCCAAAATTAGCCATTGACAACTCTTGAGACTGTTAAGTCCTTTAAAAAAGAGCCTAGCTCTGATACCAAATGTAAGACCTGGCTATCACCCAAGAGGGGGGTGAATTGGGTATCTGATAAAACTTTAGGAACTTTGAAAATCTTTTCGCAAATTCTAAATTGACAGTTAGATATTCAAATAAGCATATACTGGAAATGTAAGAGATAATGGAAGAGAATATGCAAACTGTGATTTATACTGGTTCGGCCCTTCCTTGACCTAGGTCAAGTCCCCAAGCTCCACTTGAGATTTTCAATCCACTATCTCCTTGTTTAACCGGGCACAAGAGAAAAGCCTTTACAACCTCACAAGTTTAGTCGGGCACTTGTGCAGCCTTTACAATCTCTTACCGAGATACTCCCCTTACACACTGTAAGGATACAATTACACACTCTGTAAACGAAGGATGATCCTCTCACTCTTCGACTCACTCCCCCTTACAAGTTGTAACTGTACACCCACTCTCAAAGGCTCCACAACCTTGAGATTTGATCACTAAATAGATAATCAAATAAGTGTTTAGACTCTCTCACAGAACAGATGAATAATAATCACTGAAGTACAATACAAATCATTTCACTCTCTATGATGAACTATACAGGCATTGAGAACAGAGAGCGTGTGATCTAAATGTTGGATTCAGGATATCAGCATTTCGACAGTGCAAACTCTCATCATCGTCTTCTCCATTTTGAATGGTTCTCCTTTTATAGTCAGTGAAGAACATTGAGCAATTCTTCCAGGTTTGAATATGATCGTTGTGAGAGTATATGACCGTTGGAACTATTCGACCGTTGGAGAAATATTACCGTTGAAGCTTCTGACGTAATCATCTGCTTTTTGATAATCTGATGTTAATCCTTCGTTTGATCATCTAAAACTTGCTAAAAAACATGATTAATAGCATTGAGAAGTATATCAAGTAGAAATCAATTGATAACAATCATTTCTGAATTCTCGAAGACGTTGGAAATTCTGCTTTCTGATAATCTGTGTGCATGAGTCCTTCATATAATCATCTGGAACTCATTATCAAATTGATTAAACATGGTTAAGAATAATAATGATAGATGATATGAAGAGTCTAAAGCCAATCATAGACAGTTAGAGAATTGGAAGATTCACACGCACAACATTTTCAGAAACAGAAACATATTGGCTCGAGTCACACTTCTTTGGCTCCAGTTTGGGTCAAAACTCCAGTTTCACAGAGTAGGCTAGAGTTAGATGATTATTTGAAAGTAACGGTCGAAAACCTTAGCTAGAGCTAATGCTCTTAGGCTGGAGTCAAATAAAATAATATTTTATGTATCCAGGGCTTGGCTCGAGTCAGCAAAAAATGGCTAGAGTCAAAACTTGCCTTCTGACAAATATAGACAGGTTATTGGCTCGAGTCAGATGGAGTTGGCTGGAGTTTAGCTTTAGACTCGAGTTGACATTTGAAGACTCAAGTTAGCACGTTAGATTTGCTCTTAATCAGGTTGCTCTGGCTTGACTTGACTTGAGTTCAAGACTCTTGGCTCGAGTCAAAAACTCTTCTCAAAATGTCTAACTCTCTGCCTTCACTTAGACTCGAGGTTGACAAAGCCTTGGCTCGAGGTAAGATCCTATGAAACTTGGTTACTTCCAAAATTTGTGAAACACTTGTTGAGTCTACATTCATATGGAATTGGTTTCACTTCATTTGGTTGTGTATGGTGTGAGCTATATCAAGAAAACCAAGCCTATGTTGAAATGAGTCCAGAATTTTGTGTGTCAACTTTCAAAGGTAATATCTCCCTGGTCTAAACTTTGTTTTGGCTGGTTCAACTGTTGATGGAACGCATTTGTAGTCTAATTTCATATTCCACTGATTTAAGCTCAATTGGAGTTGTAGTTTGTGAGATATACTGAAAACATCGAAGGTTGGTCAGCTCGTGACGTTAACTGATGCACCAACTTTTACAATTCATAGCTCCTTGATCTGAACTCCTTTGGGCTTGAACTTTATATCAACATGACACATTGGGAGTCTATTTTCATATGCCATTGGTTTCACCTCAATCCGGTCTCTGGTTTGGAAGATATCGTCGAATTATCAGACCTCGCCCAAGCTGAACGTGAAACAGAGCAGAATAGAGGTGCTGAAAAGCACTATTGGCTCGAGCCAATAGTGTTTGGCTCGAGTTTTGGGGCAGACTTGAGTCTATGAACTCCTGGCTCGAGTCAACTCCCATCAGATGCGCAAAATACTATAGAAAAACGTTATAACTCGAGTTAAGACCCCTTGGCTCGAGTTAGTTCATCCCAAACCTTGAATTTGCTTATTTTAACTCTGATTTGAGCCATTCCAACTTCCATAACATCTGGAAACTTCTAGAATCAATTTAAGAACTTGTATAATGATTTTCTCATTCCATCTAGCAAGTTCTTCTTTCTTTCTTCTTCTCTTGATCATTCTCCATAACTTAATTCTTTCTTTCTTCTCTTTTCTTGATCATTCTTCATAAACCAACTCTTTATTTCTTCTCTTCTCTTCTTCCTTGATCATTTTCCACGATTCAATTCTTTCTTTCTTCTCTTCTCTTGATCATTCCCAAAATCCTTTCCTTGATATTCTCTACAAGTTCTTCTTTTTCTTTCTGTAACCTCTTATCTCCTTCTTGATTAATCTTTATAATTCAACTTGACTAATCTACATTAAATATATAATAGTTAGTCAAAGTAGGAGATAAATATAGTGTACAAGCTTTTTGCTCTTAATAATGACATTTATATAAGACATCATCAAAACTAATCATATCCAACAACATTAATCCCTTTGCAACGTGTGTAGAATGATTGTACAAAATGATGCAAGTTTTATGGACTTTGCATTTAATGTGCTGACGTCACTTTTTGCTTTTGTTCAAATCTTCATTTAATATCTTCTAAACCATATGAAACTCACTAATAAACTGATTAAACATAGTTAAGAATAGTAATAAGTGATCATAAGAAGTATTAAGATCAAACAAAAAGATTTCACGAATTCGTCAGGTTTGAATTTCAAACTCAGCGACACAAACTCGAGTTTGTTTATCAAAACTGGAGTTTGTCACTGTGCACTAATATAAAAACTCGAGTTTCCATTTCCAAACTCGAGTTTCCTTCTTCTAGAGAGGAACGTCGCAATTGGAGCTTTGGACCATATTTTTGAATGGGAGCAAAACTCGAGTTTCCATTTACAAACTCGAGTTTTGGACTCTTGATATGAGAAATGAGTTTAAGTCCAAAACCTCAAAACTGGATTTTTCAAAAGCGTTGCAAAAAGAGCAATGTTTTCTGCTTGGCCAAAACTCGAGTTTCCCAAACTAAACTCGAGTTTTCATTTAAGTATGAAAACTCAGAAATTTATGCCAAAGTCAAAAGCGGAGTTTTCAATGAAAACCGAAGTTTTCAAAAAGCGAGTAAAACTTGAAAACTTTCTGTCAAGTGCAAACACGATTTCCAAAGTAAAACTTGAGTTTTCTCAAAACTTTGAAAACTTAGAAAACTTATGTCAAACTAAAAACTGGAGTTTCCATATCAAACTGGAGTTTGCATAAGCCCAAAATGTTGGAGACTTTCGTATGACCAAAACTCGAGTTTCCAAATGGAAAGCGGAATTTTGTCTTCTTCAAAAAATGTTGAAGAGTTTCTGTATTATGCAAACTGGAGTTTTCTATGAAAACTGGAGTTTGTCTAAATGTGAAAAACTTGGAGTACTCTCTGTAAGACCAAAACTCGAGTTTTCCTATGAAAACTAGAGTTTTGCTTAGTCCATCAACATTGAGCTACTATCTATCATATCAAAACTCGAGTTTTTAAACCAAAACTCAAGTTTGCCTTTGACATTAAGTTTTTCAACTTACCAAAGACAAACTTCAACTTGTGTTTACAATTGTCAATTATCATCAAAACACATAGAGAACTAACAGAAGTGAAAATGAGTTTAAGTCCTAAAGCTCAAAACTAGAGTTTTCAAATGGAAACTGGAGTTTTCAAAACTTCAGAAAATTGAGGAGCTCTCTGTATGATCTAAACTTGAGTTTGCAAAACCAAACTCGAGTTTTCTCAAAAGAGAGAAAACTTTGAAAACTTTCTGTCAAACACAAACTGGAGTTTGCAGAGCCAAACTGGAGTTTTCTCAAGTTTCAAAAATAGAGAAAACTCTCTGCTTATCGCAAACTCGAGTTAGTAAAACCAAGCTCAAGTTTCCTTGAAAGCTTGGGAAACTTGATAACTCTCTGTCAAGCACAAACTGAAGTTTGTAAAAGAAAACTGGAGTTTGGCTATGTTCACAAAATATTGAAAGCTCTCTGTCTTGTTCAAACTCGAGTTTACAAATACAAACTCGAGTTTTCCTTAACTTGAAAAACTTTGAGTGCTCCCTGTATTACACAAACTCAAGTTTGCTAAAGCAAATTGGAGTTTGGTCAAGAAGGCAAACTCGATTTTTCCTTTGACAGTAAGTTTTTTAACTTACCAAAGACAAACTTCAATTTGAGTTTACAATTGTTAGTTATTATCAAAACACATAAGAACTAACATTCTCCCCTTTGTTGATGATGACAACACTTGTAAACTAAAATTGAAGTTTGTCTTTGGTAAGTTAAAAAACTTATTGTCAAAGGCAAACTTGAGTTTGGGATGTCAAACTCGAGTTTGGACTTGGAGAGAGTAGCTCAAAATTTATAAACTTAGCCAAACTCTAGTTTGCTTTAGCAAACTTGAGTTTGTGTAATACGAGAGAGCACTCAAAGTTTTTCAAGTTAAGGCAAACTCGAGTTTGTATTTGTAAACTCGAGTTTGTAAAAGACAGAGAGTTTTCAATTTTTTTGTGAACTTAGCCAAACTCCAGTTTATGCTTGAGAGAGTTATCAAGTTTCCCAAGCTTTTAAGGAAACTCGAGTTTGGTTTTACTAACTCGAGTTTGTGACAAGCAGAGAGTTTGCTCTATCTTTGAAACTTGAGAAAACTTCAATTTGGCTCTGCAAACTCCAGTTTGTGTTTGGTAGAAAGTTTTCAAAGTTTTCTCTCTTTTGAGGAAACTCGAGTTTGGTCTTGCAAACTCGAGTTTAGATCATACTGAGAGCTCCTCAATTTTCTGAAGTTTTGAAAACTTCAGTTTCCATTTGAAAACTCCAGTTTTGAGCTTTGTGGACTTAAATTCATTTTCACTTCAAAAGTCTCAAACTCAATTTTGACACTATTCATATTGAAAAAGAGTTTAAGTTCATAAAAGCTCAAACTAGAGTTTTCAAATGCAAACTAAAGTTTTCTTAAGTTCAAAACAGTGAGGAGCTCTCTATCTGCCACAAACTAGAGTTTGCTAACTCAAACTTGAGTTTTCATAAAAGATGAAAATCTTTGAAAACTCTTGGCCAAGCGCAAACTGGAGTTTGACATATCAAACTCGAGTTTGCTTAAAGGATGAAACTTTAAAAGCTCTCGGCCTGACTTAAACTAGAGTTTACATATCCAGGCTCGAGTTTAGAAGTTCATTCCAAATTTGTTAAACCACCTATGACTCTTTTAATCTTCTCTCCAATGCAAGAAAAATCAGCTCCAAACTCATTTTATGTTGAGCGTTGTGATTAGATTAGTAGAAGCTGTCTAGGACTAGTGTCTTTGCAACATCTTGAACTGATAGTCAACTCTCGAAGGCCATATCTCCCTAGTCTGAAATCCATTTTGGTTGGTTCAAGTCTTGATGGAACTCATTTTGCGTCTACTTTCATATGTCCGGTTATAAAAGTCCTATTTTTTAGACCGGCCTTTTTAGTTGTCCGGTCTTAAAAGTTCGGTTTCAAGACCGAATAAAAAATATATCAGGTCTATATTGTACGATTTTTAAAACCTGATATTTTTAATGTCCAGTCTAATATTTTTTCTTTAAGACCGGTTCACATCCGGTCTTAAAAGTTACAGACTTTTAAGACCTCCTGGAACGAGATGGTTGAAGATCCGGTCTTACGATATCTCCTTCGTCCGTTCTTAAAACCCGTTTTCGTACCCTAAAAAAAATTAAAAAACTACTAGTAAAAAATAGAAGATCAAGATTCGTATTTTATAAAAAAACAGAGAGTGAATATTAAGATAATAAGAAAAAGTTTTGCCCTTCGAGCCAGTATGTGAATAAGTATTGATTTTGCAAACTTATATTGTCATAAGGTTAAGATTTAATGTTAACCTTTATGAGGTTCTAGTTATTATTCCCTTTTCTCTCCATGTATTTTAAAAAATAATAGAGTGAATTTAAAATTTTAAATAAATTATCAATAAATTTGAACATATTAAATCAAATAAACAAACAAGTTTTGTATTTTTCTTAAATAATAATAATAACTCATTACAGAGTGACTTGTGTCATTTGCAGGTGGTGTCCTAAAAATTATGCACGTGATGCTCAAAGCATGTTGTCGATTCGTGATTCCAAAGAAGAATATGAGTGGGCAAACGGCAAGCGGTTCATTTGGAGACGTATTAAACTTTTTAAACCTGGGGTATAAAACGTTTCATACGTTGAATAAAGCCCTTACCAAAACGCAAGGCACTCCACTCTAATTTACTAGTCTTTTCATCGATAAGTCTTGACTTCTTTTCACTTCTTCCCTCTCTGCTATATAATATGGTCACCCCAAGCTCTTGAACGTATTCATCAAGATAAGTAATTGAGAGAGAGAGAGAGACAAAGCCAGACCCAGCCATTAGCATTATTGCTCCTAGTTTTGCTTCAATGAGGTACGTAGTTTTCAGAGTTTGCAAAACTATGCAACAAGTTTACATACATTTCATCATGCTCAGCTTTTACTTGCTTCTTCCCTGTTTTGTATTATTACTGTTAATATTTTGGAGATTGTAGCTGAACATTTGTGTTTTATACATCATTTTTCACTTTTCATCCCCTTCTGCTTTTTCATGCTTTTTTTCTCCCTCATTGTCCTCTGTTTTCTCTTCCTGTTAACTTTTTTGGAGATTGTATCTGAAATCTGGGTTTCTATGCATGATAAGTGAGAAATCATGTCTAACATTTCCCTGAAATGATTGATTTTTCCCTTGTTGATTTTGTCTTGAAGAAAACAAGAATACTTGTATGTGCTTAACATCTATCATGCTCTGTTTTCATTTTCACTTTACCTATTGTTTAGATCGTTAGCGTCTTTCTATCTGAGATTTCTAAAGATTTTTCTGAATGAATATGCTTAGGGATCAAGTGATGGTTAAAATCTCCAAAGAACTACGAGAGATAATGATTAAATTCTCAACGATGCTAGTTGCCTTACTTGCAGCCAATAACACGAAGGAGCACAATAAAGTCATGGTGTTTCTGGTTTTGATTATTGTTGTTTACCATCTGATGTTGGTGTTCAGAACAGTTCTTGTCCAGCTTTCTCCTCAGAACACTCGCCTCCTTTCCATTATAACCTTCCTCATCATAGCTCTGCTTGGAGGTTCTGCATCAGTTTTAGCTCTGATCATCATTTAAAAGCTCCCCATTTCTATCTCCCATTGGTGTTTCTGTTGCTAATCTGAGTTATTATGGTCATTGTTGTTAGTTGTTCATTGACTGTGGTATTTCTCGATTGGTTGGAAGATTGATTTCAAGGTTATATAACAGTTCATGTTTGAGTATTACTTTTGAAAGTGGAATTTTTATTCTCCAGCATTTTTAACCTTTTCTGGTTTTGGTTACATTGATTTCCCAAGTCATGTTGTGAGGCAACATTGGATAGGAACCGGTACTATGATATATAAGCAAGACTTGGATGAAATTTGTCACTATAGATGGACCAGATCAAAATTTTATACCATGAAGTCCCTTTTTTTTTTTCCTGCAAGTTTAAACTAGAAAAAGACACGTACGTGTTACTACATCCGGTCCTAATTATAGGAGCACTTTTGTAGTGTAATTTGCACTACAAAAGTGCTCCTATAATTAGGACCGGAGGGAGTATTTATCTTGACTATGTGAACTCTACATGTGTTGAACGAAACTTAGAAAATTATATGGAAATCCTAGAAAAGAACTTCAAAAATACTAAAGTATAAAGTGATGTTTCAGATATTTATAATGTCAAATAGGTGTGAGAACCTTGTTTCTTCATTTTAAAATCAAAATGAAATTATACAAATGCCCTCATACATATATATATATATATATATATATATATATATATATATTTTAAAAATATAACACCACCCCACCAGCGACTGGCACCCAATGACAGTGAAGAATTTCCCCCTCTAGTCCTATTTATAGAGTAGAGGGGAAAAAATATTTTTGGTTCAACTTATAAGTGATATCATTAAATTTTTCGGATGACCCTTCATGGAAAATCTACCTCAGGGTCCAAATTAGCAAAACAAATGTCAAAAAATGCCCAAGAAAAAGTCACATGTCAAAAAAGGCCCCAGGGCCTTTTCTGATATTATTTCATAAACGTTAACAACTAAATCAGTCTCATTAACAACTAAATCAGTACCCGTTAACAACTATATCAGTAGACGTTAACAACTAATGTGAGGGACAAATTCCACCTTGACCATTCACATTCCTCTACATGAAAACCACTAATCCCAATCGAAGTCTTTATCATCACTCGGTCAAAGGTGACTTTTGACTAAATCAAAGACTAGCGACTCTCATGTAGGAATCTATGATGATCTCATGTCAAAGGGCATTGTGACGTGGTTATATATGAGATAAGCTTTATGATTTAATCCATGCAGCTTTCTCATAGTGAGTCGGTCCAAAGACCTTGTATTCTTACAAGTGCCTAAGACTTTGATTCGTATCTCCATAGCTTATTAAAGTCATACTGGTCTTATTTCATTTTCTCTCCTGCATAGATGACCGACCAGAGACATTTAGGACAATCGTTATGATACATCCGAGGATACAGTCATCATAATAAATATGCAAATGATATGATAACAAAAATGGAGAAATACTTTAAATAACAATAATGTTTAAAGTACAATGATTAGCCCCTATGGCATAATTTCCAACATATAATTCAATTTCAAAAACTATACATCACTAGATCATCCTCACTTCCTTCCCTTTAATCCTGAGGGATTAAATTTGAGAATCAAATAATTAAGGGAAAACTAATTCCCGAATCCTTTTGAGTTCTTAAGTTTTGAATTAGGACCTTAAGCTTTTTTTTTTTTTTTTGACCTTGAAGTTTACTCAGTTATTCCGTTAGTCCTTTTAGCATAAAACTTTTAAATAAAGATAACAATGTTACAAATTTGTTAGACATTGAAGATGTAATTAGGCACAATGAGTCCACATAGGCTATGACAATACTACTGTGACTGAGTCCACGTAGGGACTACTTTCACCATTGAGTCAGGTTAAGGCTTTTTTTTTGGGAGAGCAGCGGCTGGGTCAACAGTCGCAAAGGAGGCCAAGGGAGAAGAGAAGGTCCCCGACCAACCATCAACGTTGATCGCTACTAAGAAGAGAATATCGGCATCCTCTGCATCTATAGCTTTATCCGCATCCTATTTGGAGCAATGAGCCGGTGGGAGGATTCTAATATCATATCCACTTTTTAATAAATACAAAGCTTTATTAGCTTGGTTTTACACTCATTCTTGACAGAATTTTTAATTTACATTCCAGTGGATGATAAAGTTATATGTGTGGATCAATTTGCCAATTTTCTGCTGGGAAATTTAATTTAATTAGAGGCTATTTTGTTAAAGAAGAAAGGTCTAGTGATGTTGCTTGCTCCTCTTCCCCACGGCCTCCTCTGCTATTGATGGCCCCGCTATTGTTCTTCCCTCAAAATGCCACCCCACAGTTAAAATAGTCCAGTCATAGCCTATGTGGACTCATTTATGCCTAATCAGCCCACATGATCAAAATCTAACAGATTTTTAACACGGTTAGTATTTATTCAATGGTTTACCCTTAAAGGACTAATGGATGTAAATGAGTACACTTCAAGGACCCAATAAGAAGGGAAAAACTCAAGGACCTGATTCAAAACTCAAGGAAACTATAAAGACCCCGGAATTAATTTTCCTAATAACTAATTTTAAAAATTAATGAAATTAGTTAAGTTAGTTATTTGTAATTAATATGTTCCATCATTTGCATTGTAAACTACTATCATTCATGAACTGCCTTGTAGTATGTGTAAAATAGGAATCTCTGGAAAAAGAATTGCAAATATGCCAGGTAAAGTAAATCGAGGTGTCACATTTAGCAACGAAAGAAACTCCTAGCTAGCTCCTACTTCTAGCATTCTGTTTTTTTTTTTTTTTTAAACAAAACTCATCGTTTGTCAAAATTATTAACCACGATTAGACGACATTGTCGGTTCATTCTAAAGAAATTTGACCACCAAATTTTTTTTAAGCACCACCTCCCCATGCGAGGAGCATTATTATTAAAACTATTAAGCCCCAACAGCATTAGAATGAGAAATACAAAGAGACCTCAAATAATTGGACAAAAATAAGGAAAAATAATTAATTTGTGTTTAGTATGAATTTCAAATATTGGCTTCATTCTTTGTGAATGAAAATTTTGATTTGCATACTATTTTATCTTATTTTTAGAAAAACTGGGGAGAAATCTAAAAAATCACGGGAAAATATTTAAGAGCCCAAATCTGGGCTTGAGAAAAATCAAGGAATTAGTCCCTAATATAAATATGAACTTTGATGGCCTTACATTGATAACATGATTAAAGAATCCTCAAAAAGTATTTCTCTATCAAGAGAAGTTACATCAATTTGATATAAATCAAGTTTGGGATTTGGTACCTAGGCCTAATGATCATCCGGTCATTGACACTAAATGGGTATTCAAAAACAAACGTGATGAATCTGCAATCATTGTCCGTAACAAGACAAGATTGGTTGCTAAAAGCTATAATCAAGAAGAAAGAATTGATTATGAAGAAACTTATGCTCCAGTGGCAAAATTGGAAGCTATAAGAGTTCTTCTAGCCTTTGCTTGTGTCAAAAGATTCAAGCTCTATCAAATGGATGTAAAGAGTGCATTTTTAAATGGTTTTGTTCAGGAGGAAGTTTATGTTGAATAACCTCCTGGTTTTCAATGTAATCATCATCCAGATCATGTTTATCGCCTAAAGAAAGCCCTTTATGGCCTTAAGCAAGCTCCTAGAGCTTGGTATGAGCAATTAAGCAAATTCCTTCTTAATCAAGGATTCGTTAGAGGAAAAGTAGATACAACTCTCTTCATAAAGAGTAATAAGCTTGGTGAAATTTTAATTGTTCAGATATATGTTGATGACATTATATTTGGTGCTTCTAACGATGTTTTGTGCGAAGAGTTTGCTAAGAATATGCAGGGAGAGTTTGAGATGTCCATGATGGGAGAACTCAACTATTTCCTTGGTTTGCAAATCAAGCAAAGGAAGGATGGAATCTTCATATCTCAGACCAAGTATCTTAATGATCTGCTGAAGAAGTTTGGGATGGACCAATGCAATGGAGCTGATACTCCAATGAGTTCAACCACTACTTTGGATGCTGATGAAAAAGGCAAGGACTTCAATATCACAAGATACAGAGGAATGATTGGATCATTGCTCTACCTCACAACAAGTCGTCCTGACATCCAATTCAGTGTGGGGATGTGTGCAAGATTTCAATATGCTCCTAAGGAATCGCACGCTGAAAATGTAAAGAGGATCTTCAGATATCTTGCAGACACAAAAACCCTTGGCTTGTGGTTTCCAAAAGGTCAACCAGAACATCTTGTGGCATATTCAGATTTAGACCATGCCGGATACAAGACAGATAGGAAAAGCACAAGTGGCCAATGTGAATTTCTTGGTGGTTCACTTGTCTCTTGGTTCAGCAAGAAACAAACAACTGTGGCTGTGTCTTCTATCGATTTGAATATGTGGTGCCTCAATTTGTTGTGCACAAGTCCTATGGCTCAAGCAACAACTATCTGACTTGGGAATCAACTTGAAGGAGATCCCCATATTGTATGACAACACGAGCACAATAAGTTTGTTAAAGAATCCAGTACAACATACTCGGACCAAACATATTGATGTTAGACATCACTTCATAAAGGATCATGTTCAGAAGAAAGATGTTAAAGTAATGTTCATCCCAACTCATCTCCAACTTGTTGATATTTTCACTAAGCCTCTGGCCAAGGAACAGTTCACATTCATCAGAAGAGAATTGGGAATGGTAAATCCCAATGAACTGTAAGTAATGTTAGCCTAAATTAAAATTAATTGTGTTTTGATGATTAATAAGAACTAACTTAAGCATCAGAGTCTCTAGAATGTGTTTTTGCAGGACTCTGTTAAGGTAAGAAGAAACAGAGGTAATCAGAGTATGAATTGGCTCAAGTCTGTCCCAGTGAAACTCGAGCCAACTCTGATACGGACATATTATGCCATGTTTTTCCCTATATTTCATGACTAAATTGTATCACGAATAAGAGCGTAAATTGCAAATAACTCAAGCAAAATGGCAGGTATTCATGATTTAAGGAACTGAGGGATAGAAACCAATTACATCCGAAAAACATGTGCTAAGGAAGAGCAAGTTACATTGTCTTTAGAAGAAACGCACAGCAGAGCTGATACTATGCTATAGCAGTCCAATAGCAGCTTAAATTGCAACTAAAGGCATAAGGAAGCTATAGCAAAGTAAAGGACGCAATGCTATGCGACATATTTTCTAACTTGTTTATCTAGCTGATTTCAAGAATGGAAATAAAAGGTCGAGGCCAACAGGTGGATTGCAGATCTACTAGAAGATACGGAGGATCAAAAAGGAAAGATTTGAAGAATCCCGCAGTATTAGCAGAATCAATCTACAAACAGAAGATATGATAGATCACAACAGATTTGGAAAGCCCGGCTAGCCTAACTTGCATCACACGGAAGTCTGAATATAAAAAGGAATCAGCAAGTCAACACAAAAGGAGGTCGGAGAAGAGCCAACATGAGAATACACATTCCGCCGACGCAAAAGAAGAGTGAAAGGTTTCACTAACACGAGAATTCCAGGATAACCTAGCATCCTTCCTCGCAGCAAGACGGAGGGAAGAAGATGTGGAGCAGTAACGTGACAGGGCTTCATCCACGCCGTTGAAGCGCCGTCGAGCTTTCTACTTTTCATTTACCTTTAATAGTTAGAGCATGGGTCATTTTGTTATTAGCTGTTTTATGTTTCCTTCATCAGTCATGAACTAATTTTCTGATGGCTGAACAAGGATGAATCCTTAGCGTATATGAACCCGGTTGCAAGTTTTAATTAAAGATTCGATTTGCGTATTAGTAGATTAATTACTAGTCGGTTAGAGGAATCTAAGGGCTAGATCGTGGTCTCGACTTATCGGCAAGAAGTCGAGGCTAGACCTCGAGAAACTTGAGTGTTTGCTAGGCAGCCGGTGCAAGGCTTGACCTATTTATTGTAGGCTTCAGGAATGGGTCTACCTCTCATAACCAGTACACCCTGAGAGTAATGCAGATAAAAGCTAGAAAGTTGCCATAGGAATATGGAAGGAGTATAGTTAATATCAAATGTATTGGACGCGGAAGCTTCGGTAGATCATAGCGGTGGGTTAACTGAATAGCTTTACAGTTAGCATCTATGCTGTAGCAATTTCAGAAGCTGTACAGTATAGATGCTATAGCATTGGGTAAAGCAACTGGGGGAGTTATGCACTTAAGGAGGAGTCCGCGTTTAGCCTAATCTCTCACTGATATCCTCTTCGAATTACTTTTCTTAATTATGTTCTTAGTATAATCACCAAAAACCTCTCAAACCCATTACATCTACTTTCTAGTTGCAACTATCATAGTAATTGAGCGTCACTCTTTGGTATCTCAGTCTCTGTGGGACGATACTTTACTTTCACTTTATTACTTGTTCGACTAGTTCACTTGCCATCAAGGAAATCGACCAACAAACTCAAAGACAAACACCATCTTTATCGCCAAACATGACTTGTAACTCGAGCCAGAACAAAGCAACCTCAAGCCTCGCCAAAATAGAAAGATAAGCTTTTTGAGAAGGCTTTTTGGCTCGAGCCAATAGACTCTAACTCGAGCCATCGTGACTCTGCCGAGGCAAACATGATGAACAAACTCGAGCCTGCTTGAGGCACCTCGAGTTTCAGGCAACACTCGAGCCATAGAGAGGTGGCTCTAGCCTACGAGCATTAGCCTTACACTCCAGGTTAGTACCTTTCTTACTTAGACTCGAGCCTTTGAATCGAACACTCGAGCCTATCTATTGTTTTGCTATATACGTTGCTGTGTCTTTTCATTTTGCATTTGTCATCTCTCTTCTTCTCCGACTTCTCACTTCCCTCTGAAAAACCTCCCAAAACCCTAACCCTCATCTTTTCGGTAATGGCTCCTAAAATCTCCAACAAATCTCCTGCCAAGATCAAGGGAACTGCTTTAGATCATGAGAAGACTGAATCATCCTCACCCCCGCCACTGAAGCGTCCTCAACGAGCAAAAATCCCTCCAAAAAGGTTTCGTCCAAAAGTTTCTTTTGAAGAACCTCCGCCCAAGCGTTCAAAGAAGCTAATAATCGAGCAACCTTCTGCAACTCCTGTCATGGCTCAAATCGACCATGAGGCAGCTGCTCGAAAAGACAAAGAAGTAGTAAAAGAGGTCTCTAAGAAATCCACATCTTCTTCATAGTTCCGCGGAAACCCTCTGTCACCTTCTGGTTCTGGGTTTAAGACGAATGAGGCATCTGGGCCCAAGGTATTGGAAATTCCTGCCATACATGCTATTTACCATGCCCCTACCTCTAATCCTCCCTTAGATTTTTCTTGTGGACCACTTTTATTTTCCCCTGAAGAAGGAAAGAGATACAGAGAGGATTTTGCGCAAAGGGATTTCTGCCCTATTGTGTATCTTGATCTACCTAAGCTAAAGGAAGAATATCATTTGGACCTCTCTCCCTGGTTCAAAGAGTATGAACTATTTCTCTCAATTCGTGCCTCATATAGCCCTGTACTGGTGAGACTGTTTTATTTCAATATGACTGCTCATCATCTGTTAGACAAAGACAATCAAGTTACTGAAGAAAAACGTATCACTTATGTGAGAGGGAAGAGAATAGTTTTGTCTGTCAATTACCTTAACTTTCTACTTCAAATCTCAAACCCTCCTCCTATTCCTTCAATCCACTATGACAATGAGCAGAGTTTCCAAATCCTTCGCCCAAATGAGTCACTGAGTGAACCAATAGGGACACTGAAATTCTCTCCTGTAGCCATGCCTCCAATTTACAGAGCCATATGGTATATCTACTCACGGAATTTTGTCCAAAAAGGAAAGAATTTTACATACTTTACCCAAAGAGACTACTCTCTGTTTGCTTCCTTCGTGGCTAAGGTACCCCACAATCTTGGTCATTGGATTTTTCATGAGATGAAGAAATACACTCTACACTCCAAAAAGAACTCCACCATACCTTTTCCCAGTCTGATTTCGGTTATCCTATTTCATGAAAAAGTATGGTACCTAGAGTCTCTTGAACAAACCAAGACACCTGAGAGATTTGGCCAACATCATTTGAATCTCATGAAGGTTTCCTTTCAAGAAGGATCTGGGGAATCTAGAGTACCTGCTCCATCTGGGTCCAAAGCTCCCACACCAAGAGTTCAACCCGAACTTGGTCAAGGTCCTTTTTCTCTTGGAGCTCACATTAAATCAATTGTGGATAAGGCCATATCAGATAGGTTGAATCCCTTGCTTATTTCTATTGCTGCTCAAAATTCACTCTATGTGAAGCTTGAAACACATATTGGACAACTAGTGGAAGACATTACTGAGATCCAGGATGCCCAAGTTGATCTCAAAGAGGAAGTGGGCAACTTAAGTGGACATGTTGACGATCATGGTGCAAGTCTAACCAATATCCACAACACCTTGTGGATTTTGATTGATAAGGAGAACAAACTTCAAGCATCTCAGCAACAAGGGTCTTCAGTAGTTGCTCCTGGTCTTGGCACCCCTCTTCCTTCTCCTCATACCTCTCCCAAGCCATCTCTTCTTCCTTCTCCTATCCACCCATCGGTCTCACCCTCTCATGAAGTTATTCCTCCCATTCTCTCCACTCCTATCATCCCATCTTCCATCACCACTCCTGCTACTGTCATTCTTCCATCTCCTACCATTGTTCCTTTTCCATCTCCGAAAGCCTCACCTATAAAGATCACTTATTATGGTACTTCTACCGCTGGCTTATTTGATAAGAGTGATCTTGATTCTTCTGTTAGTAAACCTGCTCCCGCTATCTCTTCATTGTTTCCTCTGCCATTTCCATCATCCTCTCATCCATTTTCTTCTCGCTTCCAGCTTCCACCACTCTAAACCCTCTTTTTTGAGTGATGTCAAAGGGGGAGAGATAGTAATCAAGAAGAAGTCAAGTCAAGTGAAGTCATAGGTCAAGTGAAGTCATAGGATTTAGAGCTTTCATTTTGTATCAAGTATTTTGTGAAGTCCATATTTTGTCCGTCGAAATTATTTTGCTAGCACATCTTCTGACAGATTTTGTTTTGGTAATTGTCTGCTCTAATGTATCTGACTTTTTAAATGCAATGCTATGATCATTTGACATTTACATTGTTTGATAATTATGATGAAGTGTTTTTCTGCTATGATCTATATTTTTTCAAAACTTGGTTAATTCACCTAAAACATTTTTTTTCTTGACTTCTAAAGTCTCCAAAGATTACAAGGTTGTCATCATCAAAAAGAGGGAGAATGTTAGCTCCAAATGTTTGTTTTGATGATAACTAACCTCTTGTAAAACTTATGATTGAAAAGAAAATGTTTTACCTTGTGAAATTCACGTCTGCATAATATCTGTCCGATTGGCTCCAGCCAAAGTCATCTGACTCGAGCCAAACTCCTATCTACATTTGACAAAATGCGAATGTTGGCTCTAGCCAACTCTGGCTGACTCGAGCCAAACCCTGAATATGTATATTACTATTTTATTCAACTCGAGCCTAAGAGCATTGGCTCTAGCCAAGTTTTTGACTGTTACTTTCAAATGAACTTCTGAACTCTAGCCTACTTTGTGTAACTGGAGTTTTGACCCAAACTGGAGCCAGAGAATTGTGACTCGAGCCTAGAGTGCCTCCATAGAATAATTTGACTCTAGCCTACACAATGTACCTCGAGTTTTGACCTAGACTTGAGCCTGAACCTTGTGATTCTAGCCTAGCATGTTCCATCAAAGGAATTTGACTCTAGCTAATAAACCTGACTCTAACCAAAATGTATCAGTTTGAAAAACCTTTGTTCCAAACCCTGTCAAATCTCTTTTTATGGTTTATATATTTTGTATCTTCTCATATTACTATTTCTAATTGCATTTAACAAGTTAGTTAATGAGTTTCAGAAGAGTATTATGTGGATTAACACTAAATTGCAATAAAGCAACAATGTGTCAGAAGCATTTAATGCAAAGCAGAGATATACACCATTCCGGAAAAATGACCTTATGGGCAACGATAAAGCTTTCCGGCTATTTCCTTGATACATTCTCACCAAGTCTCAACGGACAATTTGAATAAGAAATGTCAATGTTGAATCTTCAGAGAATACGATTAGTCTAAGTAAACATTCTTCAACGGAATTATTCATCACTCTCAACGGCTAATTCGAAGAGTATCAACAGATAAACTTGAAGCTTCTCCAACTATCATAAATGCCACCAATTATAAATGCCAGAAGCATTCAAATCTGCACCTACCGGAAACTCTGCACATTCAATTAGCGATTAAGAGCATTTACTGTTTCCACTCTAAGAGTAATATCTTCGGATATATCAAACAGTTCAGTGATTATTAATATGCTCTTTTAGAGAGTTCTTTATTAATTATCCTCTTTGTAAGAATCTCAAAGTATTAGGACTTTGGGATTGGGTTATTTGATTACAACTTGTAAGGGGGAGTAAGTTCTAGTGAGAGAATTACTCCGTGAGTTACAGAGTGTGTAATCATTTGAGTTAGTGAAATCCCAGAGAGTCTGGGGACTGGACGTAGGTCAAGGATTTGGACCGAACCAGTATAAATCCATTGTGTTCAATCTCTCTTACCCTTACTTTGTTCATCCCTATTTCACACTATACTAACAGAGCATTTTTGCGAGAAAATTTTTTATCCCCAATTCACCCCCTCTTGGTGATATTCCGTCTTTCAATACCTCCATTTATTTTTATTTTTTAAAAAATGCCTTTTAGCGGCGACTTTTGTCGCCGCTGATACATGTTTCAACGACGACAAATGTCGCGCGATACCTCCATTTATTTTATTTTATAAAAAAATTGACTTTCAACGCGACTTTTTGTGTCGCCACGATACAAGTACTTTCAGTGGCGACAAAATGTCACCGCTGATTGTCTACTTTTAGCGGTGACATAAAAAAGTCGTCGCCAAAAGAATCGGCGACAATCGTATCAGCAGCGATAAATTGTCGCCGCTAAAAACCCTTTGGCGGGGACATTTAGACTTTCAGCGGCGACTTTTGCCGCCGCCAAAAGTTTTTTTTTTGTAGTGCACCTTATTACTAGTGTCACTATAAGTGTCCCCGCCGCCAGCCGCCACTACATCGTCGACCGCCAACTGCCAACATGTGGCCCCAATCACAGCGCCACATGTTTGCTCCTCACCCTGCCATGTATCACCACACCATAATCCTGAAAAAGTGCTTTCTCCCCGCACGTTCGAGCCTTTCCTTGTTGAACTGCAATGCACTTACACTCTTTTATCATAAAATTATATATACAATATTTTCATACATAATCAATTATATATATATATATATAATATTCCAACATATGTGTGTCTCATATTATATACTTGCCTTTTATTTTATATATTAAACAATTATATCATATAATTGAGAAAATTAATTTTTATAGATTTATATGGAGGTTAATATCAAAATTTTCAAGTCTTTAAAGATATTATGTTAAATATAAAATTTAATAAAAATATAATAAAATTTTAATTTTTGCTGCGGTATTAGGTTTGGAATTTGCCGTGAAAACTATTCGTGAAACAATTTTGTCATAAATTGAGTGTTATTTTTTGTAGTGTCGTGATGAAACCTAATTTAATTGAAAATTAGAGTTATTTGTTGGAGATGAAACCCACTTTAATTGGGAAATTAGAGTTAAGTACCATATTTAAGAGTTGGAAGAAAAAAACTACATGGCCTTCTGAAAGTACATATGTCACATGATTGTATGGAGGGATAAATGGAAGAATAATTGTTTTCATACTCATACCATAAGAGGCCATTAAAATATGATCTTTTTTCAAGGAGGTGGACTTGAATTAATTTTTCAATTGACTTAATGATGTTATAATGACATCTAGACTCCACCAAGTCCTCATAAGCTTCGGTCAGGTGGGTAAAAGTTAAGAGAGATGAAAGCCGAGACGTAGAGAAGGAAAAGAGGAGAAAAAGAAAGGAGAAAGGGAAAGGAAGAACCCAGGTCCAACATTACTATTCTGTAGTAAGAACACAGATGTCTAGCCTGATATGGGCTAGGGTATTGATATGGGATCAAATCACTCTCTCCCAGATACCTATAGATGAGATACCTGTGAGAGGGGGGAGATCACTGTACACAGATATCTAGGCTCTTCACCAAGGGGGATGGGGGTGTGTTTCGTGGGAGAGTGCACATTGGTCAACTGAATGTATGTAATGGAGTTTACTTGCCTGTTTTTACCTGATGGATACTCTTCTATTTATATTGTTCGGCTAGGGTTCTAGTCTCCACGTTGTGCTTTCCGTCACTTCCCTGATCGTGCGCCTTCATGACGTGCATGGTATCCGCGGCACTACCCATGATTTCTGCCATGATCGTGGGATGATTAATACTCTTCCTGAATGGGAATGATTCTATTGCCACGTGCCCTTGTAGGGCCCAAGTTCTATCGAGCCCATAATATAGGTCCATAACAGTTGCCCCCAAGATTGGCAGTTCAAGTTTCTGATCTGTCGAGATTCTATTGTTGCCCGAATCGTATCTCGGATTCAGATTCTGATAATGCTTCTTACTCGATTGTTCGCCGTGTTTGAGAACTCCAAAGTTCTTCAGTTTTTTTTGCTCGCTGTTTCTCAGGGTGAATGCTTATCCCGACTTCATGGCCGAGATTTCTTACTCGCTTACCCCGATTTCAAGTATCCCGACTTCAAGACCGAGATTTTTGATCCGCTTCATATCTTTATCTGCGCGCGTCGTGAATACGTCCCTGGATCATTCTTTTTAATGATGCCCCAGGTTATCTTGGAATTATCCATGATTCTCGTCGCACGCTCCGTGTCTTTTGCCACATATTACCCTCAACCCGGGTTGTCATGTACCTATAGTGGCGGGCTTTAAACGCTTTTTTGAATTAGCTGGCGTTTCGCCTGCCTACATTGTAACGTAACTGACGTTACATTTGTCCATATCGCGACGTAATTTCACTCATGACTTTTCGTGCACATCCGCCGTCTTCGGTTTCCGTGCGCATTTAATGTTCACGTCATTCGACGATTGTCATGATTATCCTTTATCATCATGACTCCCTTCAAGTTCTGACGTTATTTTTTCCTCTGCTTTTTGCATTCGGGACTATCTTGACTTGATTACCCCTAATGGCCAGCCTATAAAGCTCCGCACCTGGCCTTTTGTTAATACTTTTGTTCCCAGGATTCTTTGTATCTTTTGAAGTGCTTCTTGCTATCAACAAGCGTTCCTCTTCCGAAGATAACGTCGAAGTCTTCAGCGTAGGTATCGGCATTACGCATTTGTCTTGTGAAACTTTACCACGTCGATTTTCCCTCGCTTTATTTCTCCGCCATGCTCGCCAAACTTGATTTTTTGTGTTTCTTGGTTGTCTGGGTATGCATGTCGATACTTTGAGTATGATCGTCTTCGTGCTAGTTTTGATGGTGTGTTCTTAGCAAAATGGCGGGTATTGGATGGCGTGATGACCGAAACTATTAATTCCTCTCGAGAATGTGGCATGTTGAGGAATGCACTGCACCCATCCGGGACCGAGGCATCACAATACCCTTTAGTTTCGTGTTTGCTTTTGCCTTTGAATTTTGTTTGTTCTAGACGTGACGTCTTGATCCTACCCGACATTGTGATTTGTTCCGTCGGCTATGTTTTTGGATATTTTCTCTCTTCCTTGCACGGCTAGAGCCCGGGGTTTGTACGGTGTCCATGACTTAACTAGGAACTGTAAGGCGTCCGAGTTAGCACCTTTCTAAAATTTTGCCCTAAATTTCATAACTCCGAGATTGATTCTTGTTTAGCGGTCCAACCTTGGCTTCCCAATATTTTAGCAGAGTAGGCTTACCCTCAGGCCCCATTTGGTGTAATATTCCTGTCAGTCTTTGGCTATCATGGCTCGTTCATATGAGCCAGGTTGCTGATCTTCCCATTTCTTGGCTTCTGATCCTTGTCTTTTGTTTTATGATAGGTATAGATGGCTTCGGCTTCTGAACACTCCAACCATTCTTTGACGGGAGAGTCGAACTCTACTGGTTCCTCTCATCCTTACGATTCCCGGGTCCTGCTTGTTAATGATGCTGTCACCAGTTGTAAAAGTAAGATGATAGCTGAGGAACTCACCTGCAACAGGCTCCGTGATGGGGAGGGATATAGCATACGCCTACCCCAAGTTAGCGAGTCGGTTGCCTCACTTCGATCAAACGATGGGGATCCTCATTTTTTCTACTTTTACAGAGATGTCATTACTCAGCTTGGTCTGCAATTTCCTTTTTCTGACTTTCAGATTTCATTGTTGAACCATCTACATCTTTCCCCATCCCAACTTCATCCCAATGGCTGGTCGTTTGCCATTGCTTTTGAAAATTTTTGTAAGGAACAAGATATCACTTGTACCATCCCCGTGTTTTGCTATTTCTTTGCCCCCTTAGAGACCTACGTCGCGGTTGAGGGAAATAGTAAATGGTTTGGCTGGACCTCATTCCGAGCCGTTTGTGATCGCAAATTTCTTCGCTCTTTCACCGATTCATGGAAAGGCTTCAAGCAGGCGTTTTTCAAGGTGGTTGCCAAACCCGGACAATTGCCCTGGTTCCTTCAGAATCATACCTCCGGGGCAATTGAAAAGCGATTCCCGCTGTACTGGAGCGAGGGTCACCATCGTCTTTCTCCCAGATCTTTTGCTTTTTCTATGAGTAGCATTACCGACTCGGAAGAAGAAGCCATAAACTTGCTGAAAATTATCATTAGTGAAAGTAGTGATCTAGTGGACTCCGCCGACTATATTTCAACGTCGTTGACTCAAAAAAGATCCGCCTCAAATACTGATGCCTTTTTATTCCTCCTCTTATTTCTGGCTTTATTTATTGGGCATTTGATTATTTCTTTTGTTTTGCAGGTCGAATGATGGGTAAAAGGCCGGCTTACCTTGTAGTTACTCTTCGGGATGCCAGGGGTGTGAACCCGGGACAGGCCGAAAAATGCCAAGCACCCGAGCCCATTCCTGATAAGGAGTCCAAAAGGGCCAAGGTAACCCGGAAGATTGCCTCTTGAAGGGTGTCTCTCCTTCCACTGTTTATGCTACACTTCTGACCTCGTCTGCAGCTGATCCGACTTCTGAACCACAAGTCATTCGGGATTCCTCTCCCGAGCCCTTGAGTACCTCCGACCCACTCTTGATTCAATTTTCACGATCTCACATCTGGAAGAATGGGGTATCCAAGGAACTCCGGCGTGGTATTCGGCCGCCCCCCAATTATTTTAACGGTAAGCCTCTTACCGATACCGAGGTTACTGAGCTTCGTGAGATTGAGCACTATGGAGTAAAAATTGCTGGTCTAAGCCAAACCGTGGCTTACCTGAAAGATAGATATGCCAAGCTCATGGAAGAGAAAGATATGTCTGGGGAAGTGATCTCTCGTGCTCTCCTGGAACTTCAAACAGCCAGAAGAGAGCGGGACAATCTTCGTGGCGAGCTACAGACGACCTCTGTTGACAATGAGAATCTCCAAATGGGGATGCAAAAGATTAAGGAAGAACTGCAGAAAGCCCAATCAGAGATATCCCGGAAGCAATAGATTCATGAGAACGACCTGAACTCCATGAACATGTTGAAGGCTATGCATGAGGAGCGCGAGGCAGAGGCCAAGCATTATAAAGAGGAGCTTGCTGCTGCCGAAGCTGATGTCGCCCGGTTGAAAGACGGTGTCAAAGATTCCTTTGACAACGCCGAACAGAGTTCAATTCCGAATTCCGATGTTACTCTGAATCTTGAGGGGGCATATTATAATGCCTATATCGAGGATGGCAAATTTATTGCTCCTCCATCGTCTTCTCCTGTTTCGGCCATTCTTCCAGAGACAACTCCGGCCGTTCTTCTAGAGACTACTCCGCCTGAAATTGTTGCTGCGGAAGTCGGCGAAGCAATCGCGAACTCTGCCTCTCAGGATCCTTCCACCGTTCCTCCCTCAGCTTGAAGAACTGGGATGCCGGTTTTTTGATGTAACATCTTATTCGGGGCTTTAAAGCCCCCACCTAACTTTTTATGACATCATTCTATATTAATGATTTTCTTTTGCACCTCGAGATTTTACTATCTATTCGTCGTCTCTGAATTTCTTTCCGAGGTAGAATCACGCTTCGTATTCTCATTTTGTTTTTTTAATGACGTGTGTGGACATCCTGGCGTGCTCGTTTCGAGGTTTGACAATGAGCAATGGTAAACTCGTGAAGTGTTCACAGCCGGCTTCCCGCCAGACTTTGAAACTCCAGACTTGATCAGGGACAGGACCACGGCTTATTCATTGACATATGAAACCTCCTTGTCGCTGGGCATTGTAAACCATTTTGAATATCATACATTGCCCTTTTAACCCGGTTTTGTTGCCCAGGTTTCGAAAGACATGTACGAGAGGTGGTAATTTAGCCCGAATTTAGACTTTATGCGGTACCACCATGATACACGATTTGTGAAAACTTTATTACAAAGTCGGATTCACCCGTGTTTACTTTACTTTGGCGGTTTTTCCGCTACATATTTGGTGAAGGCAGGCTTATTTACCTCGTATTCACACATGTTTGTTAATTTGGCGGCGTCCCGCTATGTCATGATTGTGAACACATGTATGGATTACTCGGGTTCATTCATGCTTATTTCTTACACGATTTGCGAAAAATGGTTATTTACCATGAATTCATGTGTAAATTAGTTTCGGCGGCTTTGCCACTATGACATGATCTATGAAAACAGGCTCGTCACCTAGGATTCATACATGCATATTAATTTGGCGATGTGTTGCTCGTAACTTTTGAAAATGGGTTCCTGGACCCAAAATTCTTTATTCACTTGTGTGGTGGAAACGCCGTCATACATGATTCCCATGGGAATTTTCATAGACTTGCGGCGAAGACTTGCTGAAAATAAACACAAGCAAGAAAAACTTCTAAAAACAAATAAACGGGGAAGAGTTTCATGACCCGAAGTAATGATGGTATTGGCGGATCAAAATTTCAACTGTAATAAGCCTTCAGCTTGTCCACGTTCCATGTTCTCTTAATTTCCTTTCTCTTCAATGATTCTAGCATGTAAGCCCCTTTGCCAAGCTTCTCTTTGATACGATATGGACCTTCCCAGTTTGCCGCAAGCTTTCCATCGCGGGCATTTCTGTTGCCTATATCAGTTCTCTTAAGGACTAGGTCTCTTTTTTTGAATGATCATGGTCGGATCTTATGGTCGTATCGAGCTGCAATAAGTTGTTTGGCTGCCATATCGCGGCAATGAGCTGTAATCCTGACCTCATCGATTAAGTCTAGCTCCACTACGATAGCTTCATTATTTTCCTGCTCTTTATGTAGAGCCTTAATTCTCCTCCATGAGGGCTCCCTGATTTCAACTGGAATCATTGCTTCACAGCCATAAGTCAATCTAAAGGGGGTTTCCCGAGTAGATGTTTGAATAGTGGTTCGATGTCCCCATAAAATAGAGTACAAATGCCCCACCCAATTAGATTCAGCGTCCTCCATTCTCTTTTTCAGGCCATCGACGATGACCTTATTATTGGGATCCGTACACGCAGCGGATTAAAATATTCTACAAATCCCATCCGGAGGATCGCTCAACCATCGTCTAAATCCAGGCTAAGGAACCGAATATTACCTACGGCTGAAACGTTCCGCGTCTTGTTCTCTTTTAACTGGTGGGCTACCTTCTCGATCGCGAAGTCGACTCTACGAATCGCTTCCTCTATTGGTATCCCACGAATAATCCCCGAACTCGATTGCGGCAGCGTGCTAGCGCCTTTTGAATTTTGTGTCTCCTTTTATTTTCACTCTAGGGTTTCTCGCGACTTTCTGTAATACACTCAACAAAAGGTCCCGTAGGTTTTCTCAAACCCGATCAGCGTATTATAATCAAAATTAAATTCTCATTCATTTTGAAATTCGAATTTTAAATCTAGATTAAAAATATATTAATTAAATCTATCTAATAGATCTAATGTAATCTATTTATTTAATCTGAATTAAAAGCCAGATCTGAAATTCAAATTTTGAATCTTTGATTAAAAAATATATTTATTAAATCTATCTTATAGATCTAATCTAATATATTTATTTAATCCGAATCAAAAGCTTTACGATTTAATTTATCTCTATAAATTAAATCAGAAATGATATCTATCTATTTAATTAAATCGAGATACTATATCTCAATTTAAATTAAATAGATATATGATATCTTTATTCCAAAATTAAAACATGAGATACAATATCTCTATTTGTTTTAGATATTTAATTTATCAAATAAATTTAATACTAAACAAATATTATATAATAATATTATAATCATTATTTAATATTATTATATTATTTAATTTCGAATTAATATAATATATATTATATTATATTATATTAATATATATAATATTAATATATATATTATTCAATTTGAGATAAATACAATATTCATTAAATCTTAGACATATCTAAGATTCAACGAAATTGGACACTATTGCTCGTGTTGGGCTATTCTTGTGTGTGACCCTGCAGGCCCATATGAGATTGGCAGTGGGCCAATACTGCATAAGCCCACAAGTCACAAGCAGCCTCTAGCAAGACATTGCGACTACCCAATTCACATGGGGATCGATGACACGATACAACCTATCGTATAACCATGTCACGTCCCTTTTGTCACGCGATAATTTGGCCAAGGATGAGGCATGGATAATGTCAACTTCCTTTTCTTGACCATTACTTTCTCGATTCTCGAGTAGTCTAATAAGTAAAATGGAAACTCCTTTCCATCACAGTACGGCCACACATTTCTTAGACTCACTCATCGAGGGGCCCAGTATTATTTCTCTACAAATGTGAGGGACAAATTCCATCTTGACCATTCATATTCCTCCGCATGAAAACCACTGATTCCGATCCAAGCCTTTATCATCACCCGGTCAAAGGTGACTTTTGACTAGGTCAAAAACCAGTGACTCATCATGTAGGAATCCATGATGATCTCAGGTCATAGGGCGTCGTGACGCGGTTATACATGAGAAAAGTTTATGACTTAATCCATGCAGCTTTCTCATAGTGGGTCGGTCCAGTACCTTGTACTCTTACAAGTGCCTATGACTTTGACTCGTATCTCCATACTTCATCAAAGTCATACTGGTCTTATTTCATCTTTGCTCCCGCGTAGATGGCCGACCAGGGACATTTAGGATAATCTATAAGATATATCCAAGGATCAGTTATCACTATAAACATGCAAATTAAAATGATAACTAGATGGAGAATGACTTGCCCCTAGGGCATAATTTCCAACACTTATTAGCGGCTTCGGCTTGCCCGTTGGACTGCGGATGTTCTACGGAGGCGAAATGATGTTTAATATTGAAGTTGGACACCATTTCCTAGAATCCTTTGTCGATGAATTGTGTACCATTATCCGTGACTATCTCTGCCGGGATCCCAAACCGAGATATTATATTTCGTTGAAGGAATCTCTGCACCCCCGCCGAGGTTATGGTCGACAACGGCTCTGCTTCGATCCATTTGGTGAAGTAATCCACCGCTACTATTAGCCAACGTAGCTGCCCTGGTGCTGCCTTGAATGGCCCCAACAGGTCCATGCCCCATTTATAGAACGGCCACGGAGCCGAGATTGATGTTAATTCTATTGGGGGAGCTCGTATCACATTGGAATGCTTTTGGCAACTCTCACATCTTTGCACGTGGTTTTTGGCATCTGCCGTCATAGTAGGCCAATAGTATCCGGCTCGTATTGCTTTTTGGGCCAGGGCCTTGGCGCCCATATGTTTTCCATTGATGCCTTCGTGGATCTCGGCCAGAACATACTCGGCCTCTTCCGAGTTTAGGCACTTAGACATAGGGGTGTGCACTCCCTTTCTATATAACTGATCATTTACCATTGCATAAGTGGCCGCTGCTCTCACCATCGTTTTGGATTCCAGTACGTCTTCTGGGAGGATTCCTCTCTCTAGATAGTTGGCTATGGGCTTTCTCCAATCATTTGATTCTGAAATAATCATGACACAACTCAGCTCGGACAAGCTTTGCTGGATCACAGATCGGAGGTTACCAGGGCTCTTAGTACTAGCAAGTTTAGATAACATGTCCGCCCTTGGAATGTGTGCAACTGTTACTTCATCAAAGTTTGCCATAATCTCCTTAACATTTCCCAGGTATTTAGCTAACAACGGTCCCCTGGCATGATAAGTTCCTTGTATCTGGGAAGCCACAAGCTGAGAATTGGTGGATACATGCACCTATTTAGCTACGTTTTCTTTAGCCTGGAGTAAACCGGCTATTAAGGCCTCATACTCAGCTTGGTTGTTAGAGGTTGGGAAATCAAGTTGGAGGGACAATTCCATAGAAACTCCTTTTGGGCTCTCAACTATGACTCTGGCTCCATTTCCTTTGATATTTACCTTCCATGTCTCCGCTTCTGTTGTCCTTTGTGTACTTATGGGGGTTAGCTCCATTAGAAAGTCCACCAAAGCTTGAGATTTGATGGCATGCCGAGGTTCGTAAGAGATGTCAAATTCTGACAATTGTATTGCCCAATTTATCATTCTCCTTGCTAGGTCCAGTTTGTGCAGCACTTGTCGAATTGGCTGATCCGTTCTTACGAAGATCGAATGACCATGGAAATAGGGGCGAAGCCTTCTGGCCGCAGTTAATAGAGCGAATGCCATTTTCTCCAACTTTTGATATCTCAGTTCCGAGCCCTGTAAAGCTCTGCTAACAAAATACACAGGCTTTTGGCCATCCACCGTTTCTCGAACTAACACAGCGCTTACCGCTTCTTCCCCCACTGACAAATACAAAATCAGGCTTTCGGCGGGCTAGGGTTTGGATAAGACTGGTGGGATTGCAAGTCATTTCTTGATCTCCGTGAAGGCTGCTTCACATTCCGCATTCCACCCTCCTTGGGTTTCCTTTTTCAATAATTTGAAAAAGGGAAGCGACTTCTCGGTCTACTTTGGCAAAAACCTTGTTAGGACCGCCAACCTCCCGGTTAACTGCTGAACCTCTTTATTGTTTGCTGGCGGCTTCATTTCCAAGACTGCCTGACATTTATCAGGGTTAGCTTCGATACCTCGGTTGGTTAACAGGAAACCCAAGAACTTGCCCGATGGAACTCTGAAAACACATTTGGCCGGGTTCAGCCGAATCCGGTGGACTCTTAATTTTTCAAACGTCTGCTGCAGATCTCGTACATGGCTCCTTTCCTCCATCGACTTTACTATCATGTCATCTATGTAAACCTCCATATTTTTTCCCAGCTAGTCCTCAAATACCCTGGTCATCATCCTTTGGTATGTTGTCCCAGCATTTTTGAGGCCAAATGGCATGACATTATAACAATAATTAGCTTTGTCCGTGATGAACGCCGTTTTCTCTTGATCCTCATGATGCATAGCAATTTGATTATATCCCGAGTACGCATCCATAAAAGATAAGAGCCGAAAATCGGAGGACTGATCGACCAACTGATCGATGTTTGGCATAGGAAAGGCATCTTTAGGGCATACCTTATTTAGGTCTTTGTAGTCAGTGCATACCCGCCATTTACCATTGGGCTTTTTGACCATGACCATGTTTGAGAGCCATGTCGTGTACTGCACTTCCCTAATAAAGCCAGCTTCATTCAGCTCCTTCACATGCGCTTCCAGGGCCTCGCCCCTCTCTGAGCCATGCTTTCTTTTCTTTTGCGCAACTGGAGTCGACCCCGGATGAATGGCTAATTTGTGACAGCAAAAATCGGGATCTATCCCCGGTATCTCGGATGGCTTCCATGCAAACACGTCTCGATTCTGCCGTAAGAAACCCTCTAACTCTGCACGAACCTTAGGGTCCAATGCTTTCCCGACTGTTGTTGTCTGCTCTGGTTCTGTTCCTAAGACAAAGTCTTCCACCTCATCGTTGGGTTCCGCCCTTAAGATTTTATCTTCCTTTCGCAAGTCCAGCTCTACCGCGTGGATGGACTCGGTCATTGATTTTCCTCGCCTTTGGTTTAAGTACCCTATTAGCTAAATCTTATTTACTTTGACAGTCTCAAAGTAGCACTGCCGAGAGTCTTTTTGGTCGCCTTTCACAACAATGACTTGGCTTTTCTTGTTGACGAACTTCAACCGCTGATGTTTCGAGGAGACTAGCATATCCCAGTCATGAATGGTAGGACGTCCCAAGATGATATTGTAAGGGGAAGGGAAATCTGCCACGATGAACCGCACAATTTCCGACTTAAAAGCTGCTTTAGTACCCAACATCAATTTGAGGTCTATATACCCCTTTGGACGAGTGTCCTACCCATTGAAACCAGTCAGAGTGGTTTTGCATGGCTTCAAGTCCTCCGAGTCAAACTTCATGCATTTGAACGCATCCCAAAGAATTATGTCTACTGCACTTCCATCGTCAACAAAGATTTTCTTGACAAGGCAATCTATCACTATCTCTGTAATTACCAACCCGTCATGATGGCCTGGTATCACGTCCTTCAATTCTTCCCTAATGAAACCCAGCATTGGTGGTCCCGGCTTTGTGGGTTCTATTTTGAACTGTGAGCAAGTTCTAACAGAGAGGACCTCCTTCAATTTTTTTTTCTTTGACTAGCTGAATCTCCTCCACCGCCAAAGCCTCCACTGATTACGTTGCAATCGTATTTAGGGTTGGGAAATTCGTCCTCTCCGCCATCTACTGTTTTTCTGCTCTCGCCTCTTCTTTTTTGGAGGCGGACTTCTACTTTGTGCTCCTTGGCGCTTATTCTGCCGTCCTTGCGTCTGAATTACATACTGACGAAGCTTTCCTTCTCGGATGTACTTTTCTACTGCATCTCTCAAGTCCCAGCAAGCGTCCGTTGTATGTCCATATTGGTCATGGAACTCACAGTATCGAGATTTGTCCAATGTGGCCTCCTTCTAAAGTGGTCGCGGTCGCTCAGCCTTCCTCTTCTCGGTCATAGACACCTCCTTCCATATCTGCGCTTGGGACACCGTCAAGGGAGTATATCTATCATATTTTCCTTCTGCTCTTCCACCTTTAGGCTTATCTTCTCTTTCGCGCGCTCGGGAGTCTCGCCTACTTCGGTTATCTCTCTCCCTCAGGGGTGGACTTCTATTCTTCTCCTTCGGGAGTTGCCTCATAATCTCCATTTTTTCCAATTCCAAGTATTGCTAGATCGATCTCGGAATTCCGCCAATGTTTTAGGACGACGTTTCATGACTGACTTCTTGAGACGTGACGACTTATCCAGCCCTGCTATAGCACAATGTAAATGTACTTCCTCTTTCAATCCCGGCACTTGTAGAGCTGTGTCTTTGAAACGCTCTAGGTACTTTTGTAATGTCTCACCGGTGTTGCTTCACTTGTCCGAGTTGAAACTCGGTTTTTGGTCATTTTTATTTGGTAGCGAAGTTCTGCAAGAATTTCTTTATTAGGTCCTTTATATCCGAGATCGAGTTTTCCAGAAGAGAATTAAACCAAATTTGAGTGGCTCCCCTTAGTGTTCCAGCGAATAGCCGAGGTATCACGGGTCCCACATAACCTTTCACCATGATTTCCATTTTGAAATTACTGACATGCACTTGCGGGTCTTGACTTCTGTTGTACTTCGGGAAGTCCTTAGTGTCTAGCCCTTTAAGATAAGGAGCGGCCATGATTCTTTCAGTAAAGGGGCTCGGAATTATGTCTTTATCATCAGAAGCAGATTCTTCTTGTGCGGGAGCCGCATCTTTTTTAGGTGGATCCTGACCTTTGACATGCTCCTATCCTTTACCCTGAGCCGAGTTCTTGATCCGCGTCTGATTTCGCCCTTCCTGGTTCACGTCATCCACATGAGTGGTCGCATCATGACTATCTCTGGTTGCATTTCTAGCGTTCAGGCCAGTCCTCAGTAATGGGTTTTCGAGCCTCTCGATGCGTTTCTCTAACGACTGCATCTTTAATATCTCATCTTCAGGCTCCTGATGTTGATAGTTTATGACCAAATTATCTTCCCCTTGCTCAAAGCGTTCCTCATTGTAAGTGGGCTCGGATGCCGAGATAGTAACTCAGCTCGGACCAGATCTATCTCGATCTGCATTCCAATCTTTTAGTATCAGGTTTATTCTCTGTTGTTCTTCCTGTCACCATATTGCGTTTTGGCGGTCCAAATCCTCCCTAATCCACAGAATATCTTCTTCTCTTTGGAGTCGGGCCTGAGTTTCCATGTTCTCCAAACGATGGAGGACCGATTCTACGGTCTTGCGCAGCATTCAGATGTCAGGATGTTGAATCTAGAATTATGGAGAAGGATTCGATTGTTGAGCCACCGGTTGCCTTTGTTGGACATCCCGGCTTGGATGTGGAGAATTAGGCATATCCTCGGTCTCACCTTCTTCCCTGATTGTGACATGTTCAGGATTAGGTGCCACCGAGTTTGAATACTGGACTACCTATTATTGTACCGTCTGTTGCGGCTGCCCTCCTGGTAACCGATCCTGCCGAGGTGCCTGACTGGGACTTCTAGTACTTGCTGCCATACTCAATGGCTTTTAGTGACTTTTTATGGTTTGGGGAGTCGAAATTTACGGTCCCCACGGTCGGCGCCAATGTTCTGTAGTAAGAACACAGATGTCTAGCCCGATATGGGCTAGGGTATTGATATGGGATCAAATCACTCTCTCCCAGATACCTATAGATGAGATACCTGTGAGAGGGGGAGATCACTGTACACAGATATCTAGGCTCTTCGCCAAGAGGGATGGGGGTTGTGTTTCGTGGGAGAGTGCACAGTGATCAACCGAATGTATGTAATGGAGTTTACTTGCCTGTCTTTACCTGATGGATACTCTTCTATTTATATTGTTCGGCTAGGGTTCTAGTCTCCACGATGTGCTTTCCGCCACTTCCCTGATCGTGCGCCTTCATGACATGCATGGTATCCGCGGCACTACCCATGATTTCTGCCATGATCGTGGGATGATTAATACTCTTCCTGAATGGGAATGATTATATTGCCACGTGCCCTTGTAGGGCCCAAGTTCTGTCGGGCCCATAATACAGGTCCATAACAATTATATTTTAGATCAGCTTTTTGTCCTAATTAATTCTATATCCAAGCTTAGTTTTTCTATTAGAGCCTTGTTATGGTTCCTAAATCCCTCAAAATAGTTTCTAGCAAGTAGGAGGAAGTGAAGAAGAAAGGCTTTAAGATTGGGGATCATACAAACAAGCTTCGGTAACCAGTAGGTAAGTGATGTTTATTATAATTTTTGAAAGAAAAAAGCCACGAGGAAATACTGTCCAACTTTTTAAAAAAAAAGTTAAAAAGTTGATTTAATGTTGGAATAATGTTTAAAAGGTGCTATAGAATTCAAACCAAGTATGTTGTTGGAAAAGAAGCAAAATTCATAATTAGTTTCCTTTGTTTTCTGTGTCTTAGCCTTATCTAGATCGATCCTATATCTGGTATAAAAAATATTTTTTGACCAATCTAAACAACCCATTTCTGATTCAGGTGTGTTTTAGATTCTAATAGCAAGTTAATTTGTCAATTATGGTTTTTAGAATGGACCCTAGTAAATCAAGTTGTTAGGCTTGGTACGAGGAGAAGGGAGGAAAACTTAGCGAAGAGAGAAAAAAAAAATAGTAGGATTTAAAAAATGAGAGAAACGGAGTTAAACATTTTCAATTCATTTTCCTGACTCTTTTATCTTACATATTATCTTTATTAAATTAATTCTCCTTATAGTGTTTCTCATTAATGCTCGTGAGCAGTGATTTCATGTGGGTTTGGTATCAATCTCTTAATATTAATAAATATCGTTAAACTCATCAATGGAAAATATTGGCTCAAAGTATTTAAATAATGAATTTGCAATTAAATTAATTCTTAAAATACTCTAAAATTATGCTGTTTAGATTTATTTTCTTTGAAATATCATAATTATTTTGATGAAAAAGATCATTAAGAAAATTAAAGCTGCACCATTTCATCACTGTGAAATATCAATGTTAATAACTTATATAAAATCTAATGGTCAAAAGAATCAAGAAAAAAACATTTAGGAGGTTGAGGCACTAGAGAAAGGAACATTAGAAGCCTCAAACCGAGTTTATTAATTACCAATTTTACTAGAATATATATATATATATATATATATATATATATATTTCTGATATGATAGCCATTGAAGTCTAAATTGCCACAGTGTATTCCTCTTTTTTTTTTTCTTTTTTTTTCTGGTTTCAATTGGAGAGAATGCCCCATTTTTTTCCATTTCAACTAGGATATCGGTGAGTTCCTCATATTCAAACTTATGTATGCTTTTACTTGCAATTCAAACAGAATCTTCTATGTAATGCCTCCATCTAGCACTTGGATTTATATGTTCAATACATGATGTTGGATTCTTTTCCCTATTTACTAACTCATCTACTTCATTAAAAAATATATTTTGAACCAAAAATAAGAATGAGTAACTCATCTACATGATGTTCAATACAAATATCTTTCTACTTGTAGCATTTCCTTTTCCTTTCCTTTGGGCCAGCTCTGTTGTGTATGCTCAGTCTGGTATATCTTGGTTATGTACAAAATGGTACACTTTTGAAGTTCCTCCAGCAACATTAACTTTGGAAGCTTTTTGCCATATGAATGGTACTTACAAGAGCGGAACTAATACGAATCACATTGCTGATAATGATGCCACATTCTACTTGTAGCATTTCCTTTTCCTTTCCTTTGATCCATCTTTATGCTCACTTCGCTTTCCATTTTCTTCAGCAGCCACAGCTTTCAATGATTCAATTAAGCCCAACAAATCTTAATTGGCCTGTCACACAAGCATGCCACCAGAGGTCAGAGGAGCTAAGCAATCAATTTACAAATTCTTATTTTTAAATAATTATATAGATGAAACATAACAAAAGTACAATTTATTAGGAGCAAATTTTGCATGATTCACCTGAATGTTCTGAAGAAAACCAGAAATGTCAGTAGGGCAACAAGGGCATTTCATCACATTCTTTGAAGAGGCACCCTCCAAACATAACTAACAAAAATTATGTGCACAGGGTGTCGTCACAGGAGAAGCCATAACCTCTCTACAGATAAGGCAGCCAAATTCTGCATATGGAAAACATAACTATGAGGATCACTTCTTCTTGTGAGATCCGCTCATTTAGATTAAAGAGGTTACACATGAAGCTTTGTAAGTATGGATTAAGGCTCAATAAATCTAATTAAGGCTCAATAAATCTAATAGATATCCCCGAAAAATGTTATATAAAAAAAACAAATAATCCGAAATTTGAAGCTATTTAGAACCCCGATCGCAAATCCATGCAAAAAGCACAGAATGTACAATCGAAAACACCAGAAAAAGAAAACGCTACAAGAAATACAACTTTTTAGTGGAAGAGAGATTCAGAGGGATTGTGCAAAAGGAAAAAGCTTAAGAACATTAATTCAAAGGGATTCAAATTGAATGATGTAAGAATGAAAATGATTGACCAAAATAAGTCAATAAATACGTAAAGAAATGACCGAGATTGCTTGTACAATACTAATATAGATACTTACAACGTAACAAAACAAAGAGCAAAGTTAAATTTGACATTGTAGGGACTAAGATTGGAAAGCAAACAAAATATAATAAATTAAAGTTTGCATGCATATATATTTAGGACAAAAGATGCACACAAAACACCTATATAATACAAAAAAAATTAAAGCTTTAATTTGAGGAGGAGACTAGCTGGCAAACCCTCCTCCCTCAACCATTCGATCAATTGAACCAACAAACGAAATTTTCCAACATGGAGAGTCTGGGTGGCCAACATCAGGTATAATTTCAAGTATAACTTTTTATGCAACTGAATCAAAACATCATAAATGAATAAAATCTCATAGAAAGTAAGGCAAAATCTCATGCAAATTGATGGACTAGAGAAAACACCAATTTTATGGTCAAACTATTTGGTTTAGCTTAGCTTTCATTAGTTTTCTCAGTTACACACAATTTTAGTGTATGGAAAAACTATAAAAATCATAACTGTACACAAGATCAACTCAGGTACCTTCTTCGTAATACTATGCTTTGGTTAATGTGATGTTGTACAACGTATAAATGATAAAGCTGGAAATATTTGTTACTCATTACAACTTTCAAATGGTAAATCATAAACATAAAACCGCAATAAAAATCTAAAAAATAATGTGATGGGTAGATGGGGATTTAAATATATGTTGATTTCATTGATCTATATGTAACCCATAATAAGCATATGAAAGAAACAATGATTTGATGGGTGGATGGGTGGATGGGGACTTCAAAGATAATATGAATGAGACATGTGATATACGGTGAATTTCTAAATACCTTTTGGTATTCCATTGATCTGATTTATATAAGTCATAAACTGTTCTCTTTCCTTGCACTTGATCATCTTCTTCTTCTTGATCATCCAAAACATCTATGGATCTAAATCTTTAGTCATTGGTAAAACTAAAAAGAAATGTTTTGCTCTGAATAAAATTTGACGGCTTTCGAGAGCTTATGTGATGTATATAACGAGGAGACCTAGGGTTTGAAAGAAGTGGTTATTAATTATTGTAGTTATTTAATCCGCATAAGCGTATGTCATGTATATAGGTTCAATGTATCGGAGCCTTTTACATTTATTGAATCCAACAAATCTTAGCCTCACATTTAATCAAATGGTCTATTGATTTTATTGCTTGTTATTTTCCTTTCTTGTGTATTCATATTGGAGCAAAATCCAATAAAGCCCTATTTGTTGTGACTTGGGCCCATTTAATTATCCCATCCATTATAAATAATGTATCTTCTAGAACTACGTGTCATTTTGTTAATCATTGTGTGCCTCTCTTCATTGCACATGTTACTACTACATACTTAGTATATATAGCAAACGAATTTATATATTATACCGTTTATATCATTTAAAGGTCGCCTCTATACTTCCTCACTTCATATATTGTTAGAATATTGGGTAAATTTATGTGTTAATTTGTTCATAAAAATTACCTCATTTCACCTAGCAAAAGCTTTACATATATGAGCTTAAATATGGTATAACAAGAATTTCACATGTATATAATTCAACTTTGAAGATGGAATATCACCTAGAGGGGGTGAATAGGTGATTTGAAAAAATCTTTTTCACTCCCACACGATGATATAGAAATATAGGAATGACTCAGATAAGAGAAATAGACACAAGGCGATTTATACTTGTTCGGTCTTAATTCATTGACCTACGTCCAGTCGCCAGCACACCTGGGATTTCACTATTCTTCAAAGATAATTACACACTCTGTAAACGAAGGATGATCCTCTCAGACTCCACTCCCCCTTACAAGTTGTAATTAATACACCCTCACTTAAGGTTCCTTAACCTTAAGTCTGACTATCTGAATGAAATGAATAAGTGTTTAATCACTCCTCACGAGTAGATATAAATGAACACTGAAAAACACAAGATATCCGAAGATATTAATGAAACAGTTGAAACAGTGAATGAATCTGAACTCAAATTAATTGCACAGTGTTTCGGTTTGTGTATGAATTCAATGTTTCTTGTATTTATAGTTGATGCCATTAATGACCGTTGGAGAAGATTAAGAATCATCCATTGTGACTCTTTAACATAGCCGTTAGATAGATGAGGCAATTAGTCTGAGTTTCGCCCGTTTGAATATTACAGCTGGAAGTCGCAGAGCTGACATTCTCTTCCATTCCTTTTGTATTCCCGTTGTGAAATAGCATTTAATGTGGGATGGGAATAACAGGAAAAACTTTAGGATGATCAGAGAGGTAGTTGAGATTATGTCTTGATAAGGTAACTCCATTTAATGCGTTCGACGATAAAATTGCTTTATTCAAATCTGGTAATTAGTGTCTAGATAATCTGAAACTCATCAATGATTGGTTAAAAGTATTTGGTAAACTCAATTAGTAATAATCAGAAGCAATAAGATCACAACAATGATTTGGTGAATTACGCAGATGAGAATTTCAAACCAGAGATACCTTGCTCGAGCAATGAAACATCCCGTTTTCAAAAGCAGTATAATTTTTATTTTCATCATAGTAGAGCATCGGAGCGATTGAGTAACTGATACATATATTTCAAATGCCGTAAGTCTGGTTGTTTACAGAAGCGGTACACTGTACCGGGTGTTTACAAAAGAAGATAACAACAGAGGAAAGTCTTCAGCTGAGTCCCTATGCGTGCTGCTTTCCTTTCTCCTCGATTCTCGGTCCTCCTGAACCTGACGCTATATTAAGAGCTGAGGTCCAATGCATACGGACCCCAGGTAACGGTTAACCTCATATTTACATATACAGTATATCAGCATACAAACAAGCATATCCCAACATCATATAAGCCCCCCGGCGAGATATGTCACACTTAGCAAACGTTTCACACCTAGGTCGTTTCACACCAAGCATTTCACACCTAGCAACCGTATCCCGACACCCGGCAAGCATCATAACGAAGACAATGAGCATACCACGAGCTATCAACTACTTCACATAAACATAACATACACTTAGCACATATACGCATACAATAAATATCGAGTTAGTGTTACCGTACGCGAACGTACCTTCGTTGACGGAAAACGGTACTTTTGACAATGGGTGAAACGGTACAACAATGTCCGATTATCTTAGATATCCTATAAGGATAACATTTATCAACTTCTAGTAGTATAACAGGCATTTTAGGTACAAATTACCATTTTGCCCCTGAACCCCTAATCGGCGGAATTTCGCCAGAGCTTCGCTACTTTCGCTCTATCTCTCCAGAATTTTGACAGATCTTTTCCCTCATCATATTTTCGAAATATATATCATATTTACCCCTAAATATGATATCTAGACTATCTTGAAAAATTAAAGATAAATCTAGCATTCCTACTATATCTACCGAAAGAAAAACTACCGAAACTAAAGACCAGAGACCGAAGAACTTACCCCGACTTTGCTCAGACTTTCTCCAGATCTTCTCTCTCTAAAACCTCTCTCTAGGCTGCATTTTTGGGGTGAAGAAATGAGAAGATGAGGGCTTGCTATTTATAGAAGAAAGGAGGGACACGGTGGGAATTTCTTCAATTGTTTTCAGATCGGATTTCAACCGTCGGATCGCACTTCGCCATGTGGCACCATCTTGACCTTCCACATGTCCCGCTTATGCCATCCTTCTAGAAGAGGATGATGTCATCTTTGCTGACTTACCGATAAAGTTCTTTGATCGGTGTCCGAATCGCGTAATCTTGACGAATCTCAAAAATCCGGGAACTAGGTTTTGTAGTTCCATTCTTTCTCTTTAAAACTACTGGGTTTCATTATATTTTTGATCCCATTAAGGGTATTCCGTTATCTGCCGAAGATTTTCGGACAGACATCGTTTGTTATTCGGAAATAACTTCCGATAGAACCAACTTCTTGCGTAAAAATCACCGGTTCGTAATATGATCCGATCTAAGTAACCATATACCTGGTTTGAAAAACACGGTGCGTTTTCTATAAGTCACTTTTAGCACTATCTGCCTTATCTTAATTATCCGGTACTCTAATTACGCCGTTGGTTTCGAAACGACTTCGAGACCGCTCAATTCGAGATAGAATTTCACCTTGGTTCATAAAAGGTCCAAGGTGGTAAAAGACTAAATTTCTATATCTTGAGGTAGAATTTCATTTATATCTGTTCTCATATCTCCCGTTGGCTCTTTACCGATTATATTATTATTTTATTCAAAATATCTAGATATTTATTTATTTTTCTTTTATTTTTCTAAGCATAAAATATTTTATTGTTTATTTATTATTTATTTAATTATTAATTTCGAATTTCTCCCTTAAATTAATTATTTACTAATTAATTTACTTATATCTTAATCTAAACAATTAGCCACTAATTACTTAATTAGCCACTTACTAATTGTTGATAATTTTCATAATTAGGATAAATTATTATCTCACAACTTTTGCACCGACATTGGTATTTTATGTCCCATGTAAAATATTAAAAATCATGGGGCCATAAAGTGCTTTTAATACTATTATATTTATGCTTCTCTATTTTTCAAGGAAATAATCCCAAAAATTCCTAAAATTAGAGACAACATACTTCCTAAGTTTTTGTCAGTATTTGTTGCCATATGATATTTATCATAATATTTTTAGGCCATTTTATGCCTTATAAATGCATTTTAGGGATTTTAGCTTTTTATTCACCCTAATTTCAATAGAAATTACCTTAGAAAATAAGGTAATTATAACTTATTATTTAAGACCACATATTCACATATTTCCAATAGGTAATATGTACTAAAATATAATATTCCAGATAAATAATTATCCGGGTATTACAAGCAACAATCCAGGCTTGCTCGAGCAAGCTTCTTATGATTCAGTTATAAAAGCTCTTGGTCGTTGATGCTCGGGCAAGATTATTTTCCTTGCTCGAGTATGGTGCTCAGCTCGAGCAAGATGATTTTCATGCTCGGGCAAGCAATTCTTTATGTGCAGGAAAATTGCTTCCAGTCGTCGTTACTCGAGCAAGCTGATATTCTTGCTCGGGCAAACTCTAGGCAGAGGCGACATTAAGAAGGAGAACATAGGCTGCTTGGGCAAGCCCTTTTCTCTTGCTCGAGCATGGAATTTTCATGCTCGGGCAAGGCTCCTTTGTGAGAATATAAGCCACTTGAGATCACTGATGCTCGAGCATGCTTTTCTGTTTGCTCGAGCATAGTGCTCGAGCATGATTTAATTTATGCTCGGGCAGGCTTCAAGGAAGAGGCTGGAACTCGTCGTTGCTCGAGCATACTATTATGCTTGCTCGAGCAAGGTGAGGGTAGAGGCAAGAATTGAAGACGATGCTCGAGCATGGTGCTCGGGCAAGCAATTTACTTTGCTCGAGCAAGGTGTATTGAAGTAGCCTTGCCACGATGTTGCTCGAGCAATGATTTTATCTTGCTCGAGCATGATTACTCAATCATGCTTCTCAATGATGCTCAAGCAGGATGACACTTATGAATACTTCTACTTTTCAAAAGAACCCGATATTGCTCGAGCATGACTTTGCTCTGCTCGAGCATGATTACTTGAAAACCCATGAAATACTTAATTCAATAATCTGGAAATTGTGATCATCAAAATACAAGAGTTAACAAACTTCAAAAAATATAAATCACTAGATTATCCTCACTTCCTTCTCTTTAATCCCTGAGAGATTAAATATGAGAATCAGATAATTGATTCAAAAAAATTAACAAAATTAGCTAAGTTAGTTATCTGTAATTAACATATGTTAATTTATTTACATACATTTTTCATCATTTGCATTCACTACAAAAAAACGTGTCTTAGTAGCGGTCAATTAGTAGCGATTACAAAAAATAAAAATTGCAGAAGATATGTGACCTTGTCATGGTTGTTCACAAAATCACTACAAACTTGCGCCGGTTTGACTAAGCGTCAAAGAAGTGTGAAGTTATAGTGGTATTTTGTAGTAATTTTTGGGGAAACAACCATGGTAAAAAAGGCGCCAGGTTGGTGCCAATGTGGAGCCAACTTTGTAATAATCAAAATGTCGCAGTTTTTAGAAAATAATCGCCACAAAGTTGGTGACAAGTGGCGCAAGTTCGCCGCGGTGAGTTTGTAGTGGTTTCTAGAAACCGACTGCTACAAAAATGAAGCGTCACGGGCAGAGAATTTAGGGCTTCCCTTTTTTAGAGGTTGCAAAACAACCACTAAAACTGCTACTAATGACGAGGAACATCATTGATTGTTTTAAAAACTTTGTTGCAGTCAATCTGACAACCACTACAAAGTTATGCACTTCTACATTATTGGGTAATGGTGTTTATCATGGTTATGGCCTTGACCGCTACAAATATTGTGCCTATATAAGGTGCCACACCCTCTATTTACCACTTTTGGCAAAATCTGACGGTACGGGTTTCTTAGTTTTCTTATCTTAGCTCCTACGTCTCATCCGGCTTTCCTTGGAGAAAATGTTAGTGATCCATGTTAGTATTAGCTTTTTAATAATATATTTTTTAAATTTTTTTTTTATTGTAGTTTAATGTATTTTATGTTTTATACAGTTTTTATCGTAGTTTAATGTTTTATTTTTAATATAGTTATATACAGTGATGGGGGATGAAAATGTTTCGCGGCGAGCTGGGAACCAAATAGCTCATGATGATGACCCTCCCTCCCCAGTTAGATTGCTGGTAATGGGACGGGAGAATGTAGTGATGATGAGATGGACATGAACAAGCATTAGAGGTTTGTTGACGAGATCGGGATGTCTATTAAGGGAGGAAGGTAGAGCACTTCGAGGATAAGGAGAGAGAAAGGAAGGAAGGTAACCCACGTGACTCTTCCTCTCAGCAAACGTGGTCCGATTAATTGGGTATATTGGACTCAAGTGTTATCTGTTAGATAAGATTAGTTTTGATGATGTCTAATATAAAAGCCATTATTACGAGCAAAAAGTTTGCACACTACATTTACATTATACTTTGACTAATTCTTATATTTAATGTAGATGCAAAGTTTAATAATGGAAGTCTCTATGATCAATAGAAGTTGGAATAAAGCTTCATCATATTTGGGCTCGTGGAGTACACATGAATAGTGCAGATATAGAAAGACAACGCATGAAATTCTGGAAGAAGTTCAGAATAGGCTCGACTTTCTGGATATTGAAGAATGATCAAGAAAGTAGATTGAAGAAAGAAGTTCTTGCACACAATATAATGAGAATATCGAATGTCAAGGAAGCAAGAAGTTATCAAAGGATTTTGGGAATAATAAAAAAGAGAAGATATTGAGGAACTTTGAGAATGATGAGTACAAGTTGAATGACGAGAGAATGATCAAGAGAAGAGAAGAAAGAAAGAATTGAATTATGGAAAATGATCAAGAGAAGAAGAGAAGAGAAGAAAGAAAGAGTTGAATGATGAAGAATGATCAAGTTGGGAGATGGAAAAAGGAAGAACTTGTTGAATGGAATGAAGATATCCTTATTCAAGTTCTTATATTGATGCTAGAAGCCTCCAAGATCATATGGAAGTTGGAATCGCTCAATTAGGAGCTAAAGTCAGCAAAAAATAGCTTCAAGATGAGAAAACTCGAGTAAAGAACTCAATACTCGAGTTTAGGAGTCAAAACTTGAGTATGTTCATCAATACTCGAGTATTGAAGTATCTTCAGCATCTCTGGGGTCTCTGGACTTGCAATACTCGAGTATCCAAGTCAATACTCGAGTATGCAGTGTTTTCAGCATCTCTGACATCTCTGGACTTGTAATACTCGAGTATTCAAGTCAATACTCGAGTATGCAGCGGTGATCAGCTTTGTTTCACGTTCAGCACGGGCGACGTATGGTAATTCGATGATATCTCCTAAACTAGAGATCGGATTTAGGTGAAATTAGTGACATATGCAACTAGACTCCCAATGCGTCATTTGGATATAAAATTCAAGCTCAAAGGAGTTGCGATGAGAGAGCTATGAATTGTAGAAGTTGACACTAAAATTCACGCCACACAGCAAACCAAGCTTCAATGTTTTGAGTGTAACTCACAAAATAAAAATCCAATTGGGCTAAAATTGGTGGCATATGAAAGTAGACTCACAGAGCTTTCCATAAAGATTTGAACGAACCAAAACGAAGTTTAGACCAAGGAGATATGACCCTCGAAAGTTGAAGGTTAGTTCAACAAAGGTCAATACTCGAGTATGTAAGTTCAATACTCGAGTTTCCATCAGACATAGAGCCACAAACGTTAGAGCATCTTCCAATACTTGAGTTTCCATTTCAATACTCGAGTATTGATCAGACAGAGAAGAACCTGGGGTTACCTAACAACCTCAATACTCGAGTATGCAAATGAATACTCGAGTATTCGACGCCGGTTCGTAAAACGAAGTTCTAATGACTAGTTTTCATCGAGTCTAACGGCTATATTTCTTTCTCCAACGGTCATATATTGATCTCTACCTATAAAATAAGTCAGATTCAAGACAGAAGAAGCAAGACACAAGCTTACATCTTCAACATGCTAATACTCTGATCTTCACATCATTTACTCTCTGTTTTCAATGTTTACTTAGCTTATCAGAGAGAGTGAACTTATTTGTAATGCACTTCAGTGTTTATTCATTCACTTCTGAGAGAGAATATTTATTGTAAACATCCTACCATACTATCGAGAGTTACTCAAGATTGGGTGATCTTGAGTGAGAAACTCATTGTATTGATTACGGCTTGTAAGGGCGGTGAATCCTAGTAAGAGGTTACTTGAGTGCGAGTGTGTAATCAAGTGGGTGTATTGATTACAGCTTGTAAGGGGGAGTGAATCCTAGTGAGAGGATTACTTCGAGTACGAGCGTGTAATCAAGTTGAAAGAAGATAGTGGATTGAAAATCTCAAGTGAAGCTTGGGATTTGGATGTAGGTCAAGGATTGGCCGAACCAGTATAAATCTCTGTTTGCATATTCTCTTCCCTTATCTCTTATATTCCTAGCATACATATTTGATTGACTGTTTATTGTTTCATAAATCATTATTGTCGTACAAATAACTTTTAGTAAATTGCGAAAAGATTTTCAAAGATGATAAGTTTTTATCAGACACCCAATTCACCCCCCTCTTGGGTGATAGTCAGGGCTTACATTTGGTATCAGAGCCTGGTTCTTGTTTAAAGGACTTAACCGTCTCAAGAGTTATCAATGACTAATTTTGGGTGTTGCTCGTTTTCAGAATGTTTTGATTATACCATTCCACCGTTCTTCAAAGATACTGATTTTTGGTTTTGGAAAGCTAGAATGACTAGTTTTATTAAAGCAATTGATTTTCATATGTGGAATGTTTTTACAAATGTTTTTGATTTCAAACCAAGAAAGGATTGGATTGAAAAGGAAAAGAAAATGTTTTCGTTGAACATTAGAGCAATGAAAATTTTATATAGTGCATTGACAGAAAATGATTTTGATAAAATAAAATCTTGCACTTGTGCTAAAGATATTTGGGATACTCTTGATTCTATTTATGCTTCTAACAATTGTGTTGAAGTTGATAGTTCATCAAAAATTATAAATTGCATACCTATGACTGATGAACAACTGGAGATTGAAGAAGGAGAAATCATTGAATACCTCCATGATCCGATCAACACAAAAGAACAAGAGGAAGAGGATTCCCGGGAAGAGCTCATGGACGATTATGATCAATCGATCTCGAAGCTCAAAATGCACATGTGGTAAACACCTCCAACCCTTCATCTGTAGTTAAGAAAAATGATTTTGAACATTTGCATAAAATTGTTTTTCAACCAATTAGTGATTATATTTTGAAAAACAAAAATGTTTTCAATCATGCTTGGAAAATCATATGGGAAGAAAGTATTTACAAATATGGGTCATTTGTATGGTCATTTGACTTGACAGTGAGTAGCTCAATTTCTTTAAAACAAGCAATACTCAAGTATTCATTTGAATACTCAAGTATTGAACTTACAAAGAGCACTCCAAGTTTTTCAACTTGTGAAAACTCGAGTATTGGTTTGAATACTCGAGTATTGACCATACAGAGACTCTTTCAATTTTTCTAAAGTTTTCAATACTCAAGTATTCTATTTGAATACTCAAGTATTGGTCATACAGAGAGTCACCAAAGTTTTCAACTTGTGAATACTCAAGTATTGGTGTGAATACTCAAGTATTCAATACTCAAGTATCCATTACAATACTCAAGTATTGATGTTACAAAGAGTCACCAAAAACTTTCAACTTGTGAATACTCAAGTATTGGTGTGAATACTCAAGTATTCAATACTCAAGTATCCATTACAATACTCAAGTATTGATGTTACAGAGAGTCACCAAAAACTTTCAACTTGTGAATACTCAAGTATTGGTGTGAATACTCAAGTAATGGATTTTCAAAAAGATTTTTCAAATGTTTACACAAAATTTGAAAAATCAAGTATTGTTTGAATACTCAAGTATTGACTTTGGATAAGATTTCACAAAGTTTTCAAATTCTCTGAATACTCGAGTATTGATTCCGAAACTCGAGTATTGGACATACAGAGAGCTTTGCTCTTTTTCAAAAGATTTGAAAACTCAAGTATTGAAATGAATACTCAAGTATTGAGATTTTGGACTTAAACTTATTTTCATATCAAAAGTCCAAAACTCGATCCTTGGATTCATACTCTTCAAACTCTTTCTGTGTTCATCAATGTATGGTTGAACTTCTTCCATATTATTCAAGATGTACAAGTGTGCTTGCAACACCTCTTCACGAGACATATTCTTCAATTTGATTCCTCGAGTTCCCTTGCTTATCCCTTCGTCATGCTGAGATGGTATCGTCGCCCCTGATAGATAATCTTTGCAAAAGTCCATTGCCTCTTCAACTACATATCTTTCAACTATTGAGGCTTTTGGTCGATTAGGATTTTTAGAATACCCTTTTAAAATCTTCATGTATCGTTCGAAAGGGTACATCCACCTTATGTAAACTGGACCACAGAGCCTTACCTCCCTTACCAAATACACTATCAGATGCACCATTATATCAAAAAAACCAGGAGGTAAATGCATCTCTAGTTGGGATAAAATAATATAACCCTCATTTTCAAATTCATCCAACTTCTCAATGTCAATAACTTTGTTACAGATAGCATTAAAGAAAATACACAATTTTGTTATAGTGGTTCGCACTTCATCTTTCATAATGCCTCTAATAGCTACTGGTAATAATTGTTGCATCAACATATGATAATCATGGGACTTCATTCCCACTAACTTCAACTCGTCCATTGAAACACACCTTCTCAAATTAGAAGAATATCCTTGTGGAACCTTAATGTCATATAAACACCCACACAAAATTTTCTTCTTCACTTTTGATAGTGTATGAGTTGCTGGCTCCATGTATGCCCTCTTACCATCTTCTCTTACTTGTGGATGTAACTGTTCTCTTATTCCCATATCAACCAGGTCTAGTCTCACACTAATTTCATCCTTAATCTTCACTGGTATGTGCAAAAGCATACTGACAAGGCTATCGCAAACATTTTTCTCCACATGCATCACATCAAGACTGTGTCTCACATCAAGACAACGCGAATATGGAAGATCAAAGAAAATTGATCTCTTCTTCCATATATTATTCTCACCTGAAATATTTTGCTGCTTACCCAATATGACATTGATATGTTCCACCCAACTATAAACTTCCTCTCCGGTTAATGCCTTTGGAGCCGTTCTATGCTCCGGTAAGCCGTTGAAACGCTTTCTTAACTTACGATATGGGTGGAACTGGTGAAGAAACCTCCTGTGACCGAGGTAGACCGTTTTCTTTCCGTGCTTTAGTTTATGGAATTTTGTGTCTGCTTCACTTATTGGACATGCTTTATGCCCCTTCACACTGTACCCTGACAAATTTCTGTATGCAGGAAAGTCGTTTATTGTGGTAAAAATCATTACACGCAGCTTGAAGGACTCCTTCTTATATACATCAAACACATCTATGCCTTCCTCCCACAACTTCTTCAAATCCTCAACCAAATGCGCCAAGTACACATCAATATTGTTCCCAGGCTGTTTTGGTCCAGAAATCATCATAGAAAGCATCACATACTTGCATTTCATACATAACTAGGGAGGTAAGTTGTATATTACAAGGAGAACTGGCCATGCACTATGGGTGCTACTAAGAGTTCCATATGGATTGAAGCCATCAGTACAAAACCCCAGCCGAAGGTTTCTTGGCTCACTACCAAATTGAGGGAACATTTCGTCTATTTTCTTCCATTGCGAAGAGTCAGCCGGGTGCCGAAGATATTTTCCATCAGATATTCTCTCTTTAGAATGTCATCTCAACTTCTTCGTCGTTGCTTCACTAGTAAACAGACGCTTAAACCGCGGTATTATTAGAAGATATCACAATGCCTTCAAAGGTTGCATTTTTGTTGACTGATCTCTGTTGGTTGATTTCCTTGATGGCAAGTGAACCAGTCGAACAAGTAATAAAGTGTAAGTAGAGTATCGTCCCACAGAGACTGAGATACCGAAGAGTGACGCTCGATTGCTATGATAGTTGCGCAAATAGAAAGTAAATATAATTGGTTTGAGAGGTTTTTGTGTTTATGGTAATAACAGAAATAAAACAGAGTATTGTAGTTTTAAGAAGATATCAGTGAGAAGTTAGGCTGAACTCAGAATCATCCTTAAGTGCATCAATCCCCCAGTTGCTCTACCCATTGCTATAGCATGCATACTGCACAGCTTCCGCAATTGCTACAGTATAGCTACTAACTACAACGCTATTCGGTTAACCCACCACTATAATCTATCGAAGCTTCCGCGTCCGATACATATGATACTAACTATACTCCTTCCATATTCCTATGGCAACTTTCTAGTTAAATCTGCATTACACACAGGGTGTCATGGTTATGAGAGGTAGACCCAATCCTGAAGCCTACAATATAATAGGTCAAGCCTTGTACCAGCTGCCTAGCAAACATCAAGTTTCTCGAGGTCTAACCTCGACTCCTTGCCGAAGCCGAGGCCACAAATCTAGCCCTTAGCTTCCACTAATCGACTAGTAATTGATTCACCGATAAGCAACTGAATCTATTAAATTAAGAACTTGCAACTGGGTTCATTTAACACTTAAGAATTCATCCTCGTTCAGCCATAGGAAAATCAGTTCATGACTGACGAGGGAAACACAAAACAGATAGTAACCGAATGACCCATGATCTAAATACTAAATAAAAGGAAAAATAGAAAGCTTGACTGCTTTCCGACAGCGTGGAAGAAGTCCTGTCATGTCACCGCTCCACGTCTTCTTCTCTCCGTCTTACTGCAAGGAAGGATGTTGGGTTATCTTGGAATTCTCGTGCTAGTGAAATCTCTCACTCTTCTTTCGAGTCTGCAGAATGTGAAATCTCGTTTTTGCTCTGTGCGACTCTCCCTTAGAGTTGATTTGTTGTTTCCTTTTATAATCAGCCTTTCTTGTGGTGCAAGTTCCAGCAAGCTGGGCTTTCCAAATCTGTCGAGATCTATCGCATCTTCTGACTGTAGTAGATTGATTCGCGATCTGGGATTCTTCAAATCTTTCGTTTCGATCCTCCACATCTTCTATTTTATTACGTCAGCAATCTACCTGTCATTCTCGACCTTCCTTATTATTCCTGAAATTATCTAGATAAAAAGGTTAGAAAATATGCCGCATAGCATTACGTCCTTTACTTTGCTATAGCTTTCGTGGTGTCTTTTTATTGCACTTCGAGTTGCTGTCAGAATGATATAGCATAGTATCAGTTTTGCTATACGTTCTTTAAAAACAATGTAACTTGCTCCTTTCTTAGCGCATGTTTAGGGTGTAAATGGTTTCTATCCTTTAGTTTCCTATATCATGAATATATGCCTTTTTTGCTTGGATTGTTTGCAGTTAAGCTTTCATTTACCATATAATTCAGTCATGAAATATAGGGAAAACATGGCATAATTTGTGCTCATCAATCTCCAGAACCACCACCTTTCTTCACTATGTATCATGAAGTTTTACACTTCAGACAAGTACTAAGGCCTTCATACTCATTTCTGTACAATATGTACAATATGCAGTCATTAGGGCAACTGTGTATCTTTTTATACTCCATACCCATCGTACACAAGATTTTCTTGGTCTCATACATACGATTTGGAAGTACATTATCATCTGGCAACATATCACACAACAATTCAAGCAGCGACGTGAAACTACTATCGGTCCACCCACAAGTTGCCTTTAAGTTGACCAAATGTAAGGTCCCAGTCAACTGTGTATACTTAGTACACCCAGGGAGCAAAGGTGTCTTTGCATCACTCCGCACACTATCATATTCATGCGGTTGTGCAAAAGATTCTACCTCAACATCATGAATCATTCTCTCCATTTCATCATCATCTACCTCAACTTCATTTTCGTGGGACGCACTGGTAGTTACTTCCTCACCATGCCATACTCACGTGTATCGAAGGTTTATTCCATCACAAAGTAGGTGATCCCATATATCAACAATATCCCGTCGAATCCCATTTAAACAACTAACACATGCATGGACAAAAATACATCCCATTTTTTGTAGCCACATTTCTTCTAGCAAATTCAATAAACTCTTCTACCTCATTCTCATATTCTTCACTAGTTCTCAACGCATTCATCCAACTATGACCCATTTTATTGCCACCTAAGACATTTCCAATAACACTCAAGTTTATAACAATTTCAAGAACGACATGCTTTTTTCTCAATCTTTTAAGAAAAATTCAGCAGCATTTTCCCCTTAAAAGTAAGACATCCCAAAATTTCAATATCAAACAATTTTAGCTCCATTCAACAAAACTTACTAAGGCAATTCAGATCAATTTCAGCTATTAAATCCAACAGTTTCACCAACTAAGAGAACATTAGAATTATTCCTACTAACATGCATATACTTCAATGGTAATGGCAATGGTAAACCATGAAGTCATCACTTTTTTAATCAAGTTCATGTAGTTCAGATGGCTAATAATAAAGGAAAGACAAAAGTGTTGTTCTCACTCAGTAAAAACACTTAAATCAATGATGGTATACCATGAAGCCATAAGACAAAAGTGTTGGTCTCACTCAGTAAGAAGGTATCTTATAAGGAAAATATATGTGTGTGAATAAAATGAAAGCAACTGACCTAATTTGAAAGCGCAACCGTTTGTTTCAAACCTTTGACCAAGATTTCTCAGCAGGTAGTCAAAAAAGGTAAAGATGATTCTCCCTATACACAAGGCCTACAAATATACCATAACTTACTATTGATGTAGATGCACTATTTAAAAACAAATCATCAACCACGTAATAAAGACAATTGAATGTGGATTTTAGCAAATCATCAACCACGTAATAAATATAATTGATTTAGATGCACTATTTAAATTAGAGATAGCAACATTCATGAAGAAAAAAATTGATCTAGAAGCACATTTAAGAAGGAATTTTCCAAGCAAAACAAGGCGATTAAATCCAACCAAATAGAAAATCTGCAACAATATAAGCCAAATGGAAGTCAAAATTCTTGGCCACCAAGAATGAATTTCGCATCAGCCAAATGGAAGGAAGAAAAAGTTGATTTAAAACACATTTAAAGCTAATATGAAGCCAAAATGAAGAGTCAAACACTTAGGGAAAATTAGCCAATGAGAAGTGACCAACAAGGACCAAAAGAAGGCTTCTTTTTGAAGCCAATTGGGAACAAAAAATGAACCCCCTTCAGCTCATTAATATTTCACCAGCTTTAGGGGCCAAAAATGAAGCAAAAGTCATCCATGAATGATAAAAAGATAAAGCTAAGAACTATGAGTTGAAAGCCAACCACTTTGTACCTTGTATAATACCTAAATGTAAGATCAAAGGACACATGAAGTGAATAAAAATTTGCCCAAATTGGATCAGATTCGTGCAGCCCTTTTAAAGCCAAAGAAGAGTCAAAAAGTTGGAGAAAAAGCAAGTTAAAACCCTAGAACATGTTATTGACCATTGGGTAATAAATTGCGTGGATAATACACATGGTTAATGAAGTTTATTAAAGGAACCATCAGCTCATATTTGGCTGATCCAAATCGTGCCAAAGAAAGGAAAAGAGTGTAAGAGTGAGTTCACATACAAAAGGAAGAGAAAGCACACATACATTAAAGAACAAGGTAAGTTTGGTGTAAGTTTGGGGGACTTCATTACCTTGATCATAATAAAGAAAATGAGGCAAGATGTGTGATTGTGTCAGACATCTAACAATAGATGCTAGGGATTGTTCAATTTATTGGGCAGAGAAAGATGATCTAAAACAAGCTTGGATTTAATTAAGGAACCAAGAGAAACATGAAGTTGCTTCTTGATTAGATACTACACAGGCATACCGTGGCTAATGATTCAGCATAGCAGTAAACTTAAACGCAAGGAATTTGGAAGAAACTAACCTCATAATTACCTAGATCCAAGCCATTACCTTTATAAAATCAGGATACATAGACATAATCTAATCCGAGCATATATTCAATCCAGAATCACAGTAAATGACACAGAGATGCATTCCAAGGGCAAGTTTCAAATCTACAAGAATAAACTGATTGTCTAATCTTTGACTTGCTTTCCCTTTTGTTAGCGCCTTCAGATCTATAACTGACTAACTTACATGTTTGTTTCACTTCTCAGGTGAGCACAAATACATTGTACATAAGTTATATAAAGAGTAATTTGATCTATAATTTCACAATTAACATATGCAATATTTGATCTATAATTTCACCATTAACATATGCACTAGGAAAAACCTTGGTCAAATTCCGTAGAATCATTACGTCCGTTGTTCTAATGAGAGTTTGTCATTGTATTATTTATTCCCCGTCTATATTTAACCACAAAGGTACACGTAAAAAAATAGGACACAAGAATTTGATTGGAACAATGAACCCAATAGTTCTAATGAATTTGGCATAAGTTTGTCCTAAAGATTAATAAGAATAGAACTATATCAAATAGCTCTTTAATGTGAGAATATATATCTCGTAAGGTGGACATCAGAAACAGGTGAAAAAAATGAGGTGTATCATACCATATAGCTATTAAGAAATTATTGAGAATATTTAATTTAGGAAACATCTTTGGTGCACCAAGGGAAATTTCACAAACAGATATGGCAGGGGCTCTACTTTATTCGGCCGTAACTAAGCCCATAAGAAATGGCTCCATCATGGTAAAGCAGGATATGAGTAGTGAAACCAAGGAAGACCAGCAATTAATTATACCCATTTTTTCCATTGAAGAATATTAATGTTATAATAGAAATTTTGAGGAGGAAGGAAAAGAATATACATGCTTTTACCTTCTCTATAACAGCCCAACAGCATAGCTTAGATGCAATATGTTCTCCAAGCCTCTTAAACGATGACCCAATAGCATACCCCTGCCAATGGAAAGAATATATCAAGATCACGCAACCCAGAAGGACTTTACGCGCTAGCATACTGTAAACTATGCGCAGATATCACAGGTACAGATGTGAATAGTTAGAAGATTATGTTAGATATAGCTTACTCGATTGCAACCCAAAAATAAAAATAAACTATGAGCTGGGGGAACTTTCGATTGCAGCGAAAACGATGGGAGAGATTTGAGCAAATAGGGGGCTCGACTGAAGTTGCATTATCCAGAAGCTTCTCCGGTGGTTTTAGCTCTGCGTCGCACGAATGAAGCAAGTCCCTCTGTGTTGTGACGGTGGCCGGCAGCACAACAATGGTGACGGACGGCAACGGCAGTTCTATTGTTGACGACGGCGGACTACGGAGGAGGGAATGTACGTTTCGCAACTATCGTGTTCTCTCAATGGTTAGGGCTGAATATGTTTGAGGATCAAATGAAGGAGCTACGATGCGCGGGTGACTCTTGGATTTCCTAGCATTAAACGCGGTTTGGCGTCCCAAAATATAAATTTGGGACTTTTGGAGTCCCAAATTACGCCACAAAATGTTCCCTCCCAAAACCTGCGTGCCAAAATTTTTTCCTGCTTTTTGGAGTCCCAAATTGCATTTTGGGATGCCAAAAAATTTCCCCAGAAAAAAATTGCTTGCCAAAAAATTGATTTTTTGAGTCCCAAATTGTATTTTGGGACGCCAACAATTTTCCCTCCCACAATATTGCTCGCCAAAAAATATTCCCGGTTTAAAAATTGATTTTTGGCGTCCCAAATTATATTTTGGTACGAAAAAAAATTCAGCCAAAATTATTACAAGAATGCCACCGCGTTCACTTTTTGCTTCCCTTTTTTAAATAGGGACGTCCTTTAGGGTAGTAATAACCCATTTTTGTAATAGTGGGTCCCTAAGTTTTTTTCTTTCTTGTTTTTTAGGACCTTGAAGTTTACTCAGTTAAGGACTACCTTCACCATTGAGTCAGGTTAAGGCATTTTATTTGGAGAGCAGCGGCTGAGTCAACTGTCGCAAAGGAGGCCAAGGGAGAAGAGAAGGTCCCCGACCAACCATCAACGTTGATCGCTACTAAGGCCGTGGAGGAAGAGAATATTGTAGTGGCAACAAAAAGAATAATGCTAAAAGAAACATTTCCATTTTCCCCACAGAAAGGGGAGAATCGAAGAATGAACGTGTAAAAGGAGTAAAGAAAGCAGTATTACACACCTTCTTTGAGCAGGCAGTGAGTAAAGAACGCATAGCAAACTTGAAGGACTTCTTCAAATCAAAGTACCTGGATCCTATTCCAGCAGAAGCTGAGGCATTGCCAGCGAGCTTAGTATTTTCCTCCATGAACTCAGAATCAGGAACTGAAGAGACTCTTACACCAACAACGATAAGTTCAAAAACATTCTATAAAGAACAATTTCATATTAATGTACAAGCAGAAGTTCAAGCTCCCCTCTCCGGATCAGATGCCATGAAATGCAAAGAAGAAAGAGGCAGTTCAATTTTGAAGACGATTCCGACCTTCGTACTATTCCTTGCGACTGGGCCGTCTCACGAACGCCACCTTCCTTCTCTGTTTCTCGTTTCCCCATGTGGTTGACGTTGAAGACGATTCCATATATTGACCAACCTCTATATTTCTCATCCCTTACCGCTTCTACCAATTCCTCCCTCTACAATTTGAAGACAGCTCAGGACTTGCATGATTCCCAGACGTCTTCACTACAATCCTAGCTCACAAATTTCTCCACAATCACGAGTCGTTCCACCATCAACAGAACCCTTGTTCACCAATTCTTTCTTGGTTCAGCGATTTCTCCTACTCAATTCCTCATCCCATACGTTTTAAGGGTTCTTGTTTTCTTGCCAAATTTCAATTTCGTCGTAGAATTCCATTTTTGAAGAACGTGTTCTCCAGCTCCGATTGTGTATATGTCCTTTGACAAAAAAAAAAAGTTGTATGTACCCTAATCTTCAAAGGTTATTCCAGGTGCCTTCTTCTCACTTCACATCAGCATACACATAAGCTATTTTATTCTAACCTTCCAATTTCACGTTGACTGTCTGGTCAACTAACGGCAGGTGTGACTCTTACACCCATTTGGTAACCACATAGTCACTATTGCACCTACAAAAAGCACTTGATGTTAGACGCTCTTCAAGGTAACGGACATGTGCATTTTTGCATCTTAACCCAATGATGTTGCTTGCTTCTCTTCCCCACGGCTCCTCTACTATTGATGGCCCCGCCATTGTTCTTCCCCAAAATGCCACCCCCAATTAAAATAGTCCAGTCATAGCCTATGTGGACTCATTTATGCCTAATCAGACCCACATCATCAATATCTAACATATTTTTAATGGTTTATGCTTAAAGGACTAATGGATATAAAGGAGTAAACTTCAAGGACCCAATAAAAATGGAAAAAACTTAGGGACCAGGTTTAAAACTTAAGGAAACTATAAAGACCTGAGAATTAGTTTTCCCAATAACTAATTTTAAAAAAATTAATGGAATTAGTTAAGTTAATTAATTGTAATTAATATGTTAATTTATTGAAAATACCCATTCCATCATTAGCATTGTAAACTACTATGATTCATCAAATGCCTTGTAGTATGTGTAAAATATGACCCATTGGAAAAACTATTAAGTACAACCTCCTCAAGGGAGGAGCATTATTAGTAAAACTATTAAGCCTCAATACAAAGATACCTCAACTAATTGGACAAAAATAAGGAAAAATAATTAATTTGAGTTTAGTATGAATTTCAAAAATTGGCTTCATTCCTTGTGAAATAATATTTTGATTTACATACTATTTTTTTTAGCAAAACTGGGGATAAATCCAAAAAATCAAGGGAAAATATTTAAGAGCCCAAATTTGGGGTTGAGAAAAATCAAGGAATTAGTCCCTAATAATAAATATGAACTTTGATGGCCTTACATTGATAACAAGATTAAATAATCCTCAAAAAAACATTTCACTAGAAAAAAATGTTGAATTTGTTACTGAATTCAAAATTTGTGACAGAATCCTTTCGTTCCCTCGCTAATTGGATCATTGCAAATCTGTTTCTAATTTTTCTTATTCAAAAATATCACCAGACTCTCTCAGAATAAGTCACATGTCACCTCGTAGGAGACCACCTCAACAATGGCACCTCACCGGTGCTACCACATGTCACCTCCGGCAGCCGCCACCATTGGCGGATCTAGGTAGTAAGTTGAGGGGGGCAAGTGCCCCCAATTATTTGGGGGTTTTTTTAAAAAAATAAAAATAAAAAATTCAAGTTAAAGTTAAAGGAGTTTAAATTAATAACTTGTAGTATTATTTGTCTACTTTCCTTGAATTAATACATGTTTAAATGATTTTTCACTCTTAAGTTTAGTGTTCACCCTTAATACATCAAGATTACACTTCGTAATCGGATGAGAGATGAATGGTTGAATAATTGTTTAGTGCCTTATATTGAAAAATATGTATTTGATAGTATTGATAATAAGACAATTATGATGGAATTCCAAAACACAAGGCCTAGAAGGATGACATTGTAATTATTTTTATTGTGATATACTTTTTTTATTAAAATATATGTCTTGAACTTATTGAGTGTCCACCCTTCATTGTAATTTATGTATTTGCATTTCTAACAATATTTAGTTTTTTTTTTAAAACGGGTTTGTAAAATAATTTCATCTCTTATTACATCATCAATATTCACTTGATTTCATAATTTTTTTCTTGTTTATATTCTATTTTTTAATGCATTTAAAAATTTTCTTAAAAAAACAAAATTAAGGCGCGCCCGAACTCCCGAATCCCCCCACCACCATGCCCTTCGTAATTTCATACGTAATTTCCGCCACCGGCCGCCACCTCATTACCAGTGTCACTACGGGTATCCACACCCACACCGCTAGCTGCCAATACATCGTCGACCGCCAACTACCAAAATGTGGCCCCAATACAGCATAATCCTGAAAATGTGCTTTCTCCCCGCAGATTCGAGCCTTTCCTTGTTGAACTGCAATGCACTTACACTCTTTTATCACAAAATTATATATACAATATTTTCATACATAATCAATTTTATAAATATATATATATATATATATATATATATATATATTCCAACATATGTGTGTATTATATTCTATACTTGCGTTTTATTTTATATATTAAAAAATTACATATATAATATCATAATTGAGAAAATTATTTTTATATATTTTTATGGCTGTTAATATAAAAAAAATTATGTCTGTAAAGATATTATTTTAAATATAAAATTTGACAAAAATATAATAAACTTTTAACTTTTGCTGCGGTATTACATTTGAGAATTTGCCATGAAAATTATCTGCGAAACAATTTTGTTTAGGGTTTAGCATCGAACCCGTAACCCAGTGAGCCTGCCCATAAATCCGGTGTAATTGGTTCATTTTGAGCCTGCCCAAAAAAGCCCATAATGGAGCGGGTTCAAACCCACTCATTTAAGACTTAAATGAGCGGGCTATCAAGACACCTTGGTGGCCATTTAGTTATGTTTTTTTATCAACTATATGGACAATAATACTATCCTATTACCTGAAGGGTTTACAACAAAAAATTTTTAGAGAAGCAAAATGTTTGAGAAAATATTTCAAGCGATCTAAAGTCCGTATGTCTCTTATTACAGATTGTTGGACTTCAACTCAAAATTCAAAAATTATGCGGGTCAACAATTCATAATTCATAATTTTGTCTATTTAGGTTTATTGTGATTATTGAACTTTGAAAATTCAGAATTTAGAATGATGAATTTGGATGGATGTTGAATACTTACAAATTTAATTTTTTTTCTTTGGAAAAAAAAATGAACAAGTCAATGTAAATGGGTTACATGAAACCTGGTTAGCCCATCCATTTATATGTTAACATGTTTATACGGATTTAAATGGGTTGAGATACGGGTATGGGCTACCCTGCACCCTTTTACAGTTAGATGGGCGGGCTATTGGTTTGGGCAAGGGCTGCCCAACCCGTCCATTACTCTGCCCTAATTTTGTTGGAAATTGAGTTTTTTTTTTTGGGAAGTGTTTGTGGAAGATTAAACCCAATTTAATTGAAAATTTAGAGTTATTTGTGGAAGATGAAACCCACTTTAATTGGAAAATTAGAGTTAAGTACCATATTTAAGATTTTCTTTTTAAAAAAAAAAAAAAAAAAAAAAACCTACATGGCCTTCCGAATGTACATATGTCGCGTGATTCTATGGAGGGATAAATGGAAGAATAATTGTTGTCACAACTATAAGAGGCCATTAAAATATTATCGTTTTTCAAGTAGGTGGACTTGAATTAATATTTTGATTGACTTAATGATGTTATAAAGACATCTATACTCCACCAAGTCCTCATAAGCTTCAGTCAGGTGGGTAAAAGTTAAGAGAGATGAAAGCCGAGACGTAGAGAAGGAAAAGAGGAGAAGAAGAAAGGAGAAAGGGAATGGAAGAAACCAGGTCCAACAACACATTTTAGATAAGCTTTTTGTCCTAATAAATTCTATATCCAAGCTTAGTTTTTCTATTAGAGCCTTGTTATGGTTCCTAAATCCCTCAAAATAGTTGCTAGCAAGTGGGAGGAAGTGAAGAAGAACGGTTTTAAGATAGGGGATCATACAAACAAGCTTCGGTAAGCAGTAAGTGATGTTTATTAGAATTTTTTTTAAGGCAAAAAGCAACGAGCAAATACTGTCCTATTATTTTTTTAAAAAAGGTTACAAAGTTAATTTAAAGTTGGAATAATGTTTAAAAGGTGCTCAAGAGTTCAAAACAAGTATGTTGGTGGAAAAGAAGAAAAATTCAGAATTAGTTTCCTTTGTCTTAGCCTTATCTAGATCGATCTTATATCTAGTCTAAAAAATATTTTTTGACCGGTCCAAATAACCCATTTTTGGTTCAGGTGTGTTTTACATTCTAATAGCAAGTTCAATTTGTCAATTATGGTTTTTAGAAAGGGCCCTAGTAAATCCAGTTGTCTTTAGGGCTTGTTTGGTATGAAGAGATGGGAGAAAAACTAAGCAAAGGGGAAAAAAAAATTAGCAGGATTTAAAAAATGAGAGAAGTGGAGTCAAACAAATTTATTTCATTTTCCTAACTCTTTTATCTTATATATTATCTTTATCAAATTAATTTTTTATATAGTGTTTCTCATTAATACTGGTGACTCAAGGTCTTATCTATATGGGTGTTCGGTCTACTAGTATTCTAATTCTCGTCACAGGTTGTCCTAGGAGCAGTGATTTCATGTGGGTTTGGTATCAATCTCTTAATATCTATATATCGTTAAACTCATCAATGGAAAATATTAGCTCAACGTATTTAAAAATTGACTTTGAAATTAAATTAATGCTTGAAAATACTCTAAAATTATGCTGTTTTGATTTATTTTCTTTGAAATATCATAATCTTTTTTATGAAAAAGATCATAATAAATTTATAGCTGCACCATTTCATCACTGTGAAATATCAATATTAATAATTTATATAAAATCTAAAATATTTTGAACAGAAAATAAAAATGATAGTTAGTGTTTAGTCTGTGATGCTGATAGCGATCCAAATATTAGGCATTAATTTATCGAGTATGTTTGAATTATATTATTTTAGGAATATCTTATTAGATAAGATATAGATGTTAAGATTTTTAGTTAGTCTATTTAATAATTATCTTTAGGAATATCTTATTAGATAAGATATAGTTATTAGGATTATTAGTTATCTAAATCTTAGATTTAGATATATTGTTAGATTTCGTATTTGAATTTTGAATAGAGTCTACTCTTTGTAAATTATTATAAATAGGCCTAGTGCCTCATCAATAAAGTGTGGAATATTTCAGAGAGTAATTTATCGGAGTATCCTCCTGGACTTTAATTAATTAGTGGAATTTCCTAATTATTAAAGATTGGCTAATATGACTGAAGGCGTAAGTCTCTTGCGTGTTCATTAAGATTAGAGTTTGTTATACTCATCACCTGTGTGAGTCTAACATTTGGTATCAGAGCCATCATTCCTGTCGACCATGGGCAAAACGCGCGCATCACACATCCCTCCTTAGTCGCACGATTCCCCCCAACCACACCAAGAACGCTGTGCTTCTCCTTCGAAAGACGCGGACCCTCTTAAAATTGCAGCACAACCAAATGATCCCATCACCTCTACATCATCGGATCCACTTGCTGCCATCGCAGCACGCCTCGAAGCATTAGATGAACTGTGCGATAAAGTAAACGTTTTGGAAGCTCAAATGGTCAGCCCACAACGCCAACACCGCAAGGCCAGAAACTACAACCAAGACAGCGACGGAGAGTCGGACTATTACCAGCGGCAAACACATCTCCCATATGCGAAACTGGATTTCCCCAAATTTGAGGGGGTGATCCACGAGGTTGGGTTCTTAAAGCAGAGAAATTCTTCAATTACTATAACACATCAGACGACAACAAGGTAGATGTGGCAACTTTGTACCTTGAAGGAGATGCTTTAGATTTATTCTCGTGGCTTACTTCAAAACGCACGTTGCGCTACTGGGAAGACTTGGTTAGTGCACTCCAAGAACATTTTGGACCGCCGGAGTATCTTAATCCCGATGAACATCGAGTTCGATACGAGGAGACATGTGCACCGTTCGGGAATTCCGTCAAGAATGGGCTAAAAGGGTAGCACGGGTGTCGAATTGGCCAGAGCACTGTTTACTCAGAGTTTTCTTGATGGGTCTTAGTGAAGAGTTGAGATCGGACGTCCGAATTCAAAAACCTAGAACCGTTTATAGAGCTGCAAGCCTGGCGCTTCAGTTTGAGCAACAACTTACCATTAGTCGCAAGTCTAAGCATACCGTAACAGGACCACTAATCAAACCATCGGCTGCATACCCAACAACCTCTTCAACACACGATGGTTTTTCCAACTTCAGCAGTTTCCACCCTCATCCAGCACCAACAACTATCAACCACCATCGAGTGCGACGTCCTCAGCTCCCCCATTCTCCGGTCGCGCCAATACCGTGGACCTCGGCGTCAACGCCGTCGTGAACGCGGCCTCTGTTTCTGGTGCGCTGCGCCGTACCGGCCAGGACACCAGTGCTCTGCAGCTTCCTTCGCGCTACTAGAGGTCAACGAAGATGGGAACCCACTCAAAGGAGACACCATCGAATGTGAAATCGAGGAACGTTATGGAACTCTGACAGAGGACCCCGATTGAAGAGAAGAAGAAAATAATAATAATAATAATAATAAATTATTATTATTATTATTTAAAAAAACCCGATTCGACTTGAGGGCAAGTCGTTTTTCCAAGAGGGAAGAATTGATAGCGATCCAAATATTAGGCATTAATTTATCGAGTATGTTTGAATTATATTATTTTAGGAATATCTTATTAGATAAGATATAGTTGTTAGGATTTTTAGTTAGTCTATTTAATTATATTTTATTATTATCTTTAAGAATATCTTATTAGATAAGATATAGTTGTTATGATTATTAGTTATCGAAATCTTAGATTTAGATATATTGTTAGATTTCGTATTTGAATTTTGAATAGAGTCTACTCTTTGTAAATTATTATAAATAGGCCTAGTGCCTCATCAATAAAGTATGGAATATTTCAGAAAGCAATTTATCGAAGTATCCTCCTGGACTTTAATTAATTAGTGGAATTTCTTAATTATTAAAGATTGGCTAATCTGATTGAAGGCGTAAGTCTCTTGCGTGTTCATTAAGATTAGAGTTTGTTATACTCATCACCTATGTGAGTCTAACAGATGCACTATCTCTTACCCTTCCTCCCCCATCATGTAACAACACATACAAATATCTTTCTCCTTGTAACATTTCTTTTTACTTTCCTTTGGGCCTGATCTGTTGTGTATGCTCTGTCTGGTGTATCTTGGTTATGTACAAATTGGTACACTTTTGAAGTTCCTCCAGCAACATTAACTTTGGAAGCTTTTTCCCATACGAATGGCACTTACAAGAGCAGAATTAATACGAATCGCATTGCAGATAATGATGCCACATCTACTTTATGAGTCTCCTTTTGAGCCATTTTCATGCTCACTTCGCTTTCCATTTTCTTCAGCCGTCTCAGCTTTCAATAATTCAATTAAGCCAAACAACTCTGTATTGACCTGTCACACAAGCATGCCACTAGAGGAACTAAGCAATCAATTTACAAATTTTATATTTAAATAATCATACAGATCAAAAATAATAAAAGTATAAATTATGCACGATTCACCTGAATGTTCTGAAGAAAATCAGAAATTTAGTAGGGCAACAAGGGCATTTCATCACATTCTTTGAAGACGTACGCTGCGATCTTCCACCCATGCTTATTTCTCTCACAGAAGACTTTCCTGCAAAGGAACCCTCCAAACATAACTTACAAAAATTATGTGCATAGGGTGTCCTCACAGGAGTAGCCAAGACCTCTTTACAGATAAGGAAGCCAAATTCTACATATGGAAATTGTTGGTCAATTTCCTTGATGGCAAATGAACTAGTCAAACAAGTAATAAAGAGTAAGTAGAGTATCGTCCCACAGAGACTGAGATATCGATGATGACACTGATTTGTGCAACAGTTGTGTGTAAAGAATAAAGAAAAGTATAGTTGGTTTGGGAGTTTTGTGGTTATAACTACAAATAGGAAAATAAATAAATAAATAATCATAGTCGCAACAAGATATCAGTTAAGAAATAGGCTAAACTCAGACTTCATCCTAAGCATATCACTCCCCCAGTCTGCCTTAACGCATTGCTATAACAATTATGCTACACAGCTTCCGCAATGCTACAGCATAGCCGCCTTTGCAATGTTATTCAGTTAACCCACCACTATGCTATACAGAAGCTTTCGCGTCCTGTACATACAATCCAAATCTTAACTTCGATCCTCCGCATCTTCTAATCCAATACGTCAGTAATCCAAACGTCAACTAACGTCCATCCATTAACCTGCACTTATTTCCTAAAAAAGCCTCGAGGAAAAGTCAGAACATATGGCGTATAACATTGCTTCACTTACACTGCTAATCCAATACGTAGTAACCCAAACGTCTTGCATATTATCTTTATTAAAAATTTGTCTAGTGATATAAGGCCCTGCTAGATTCTTCTAGGATCTCGAGTTAATGTCCTAGAGGAATCACTTGTGTTCAGAAGAGAAGCCACGAAATTCAAACAAGCACTAGTGGAAAAAAGGCTTTTAAGACCGGACAAAAGAGGTATCGTAAGACCGGACTCGCGACCGGTCTTGTTCCAGGCAGTCTTAAAAGTCTATTACTCTTAAGACCGGATGCGCGTCGGTCTTAAAAAAACACTTTTAAGACCGGAATTTTTAAATATGAGGTCTTAAAAGTAAGACTTTTTAGACCAGACTTTTTAAACATCCGGTCTTAAAAAGTCACTTTTTTTAAATTAAAAAAAAAAAAGACGAAAACATCCGGTCTTAAAAGTCACTTTTTTAAATAAATAAAAAAGACAAAAGGCACACCCAGGATCAATTCCCGATCTCAAACCAGAACTTGAGGGAACTTTCTTCTTATTACCACGGTAAAAGCCAGAATTTATTGGATCTGATACTTTGTGTGTGAGAGATCAAATGGGTGTGAAAGAAATTGTGACTGGAACTGATGAAAAACTAAAATGAAAGCATGAATTAAAGATTAACGAGGTACAAGGTGCAGAATACAGAGAACTAAAGAAACTGGAAAATTAATTAAAGTGAAAGGCTGGTAGTTGCGTCTATAGATCTAAGCTTGCAACAACAACAACAAAAATTATCGAGACAAGACGAAAACATAGCAGTTCATCGTACCGTGGCTCTATATTCAAACGGGTGCTTGTAAAATCTGATTCGAACCAACGACGCGATGTCGCCATCTTCATATATAAGAGCTTGAATAATCAAGTCGAACCGGAGAAGTAGAATAAAGTAGAATATTCAAGTTCTCCCACAAATAATTAATTGAATCAAAAATTGCTTAAAGTAGAATAAAATGAAGCTTGTAATATACGAAGTAATGTTGAAGATGGAGGAGACAAAGAGACAAAAGAAGCAAAAATGAAACAAGTCGAACAAGACAAAGGAAAAATTACAAACCGAGAACTAAAACCAAAACAAGAGATAATGAGAGCGAGAGGAGGGCAAGAGCAATTTTCACGGCTTCGGAAAATTTGTGAGCGATGTCCTTGAGATGAGGTTAAAGAAAATGTGAGGCGAGATTTACCGGGTCGAAGAGAGGTTTAGAGAGCGAAATTCAATTTTCCCAGTAGCGGGAAAATAGAATATTCATCTTTTAGACTTTTTAGACCGGACTTTGTAAATATCCAGTCTTAAAAGTAGACTTTTTAGACCAGGACTTTTTAAACATCCGGTCTTAAAAGTACTTTATTTTTATATTTATAAAGCGCACGGTCATACTTTTTGGTTGGACTTTTAAAATATGAGGTCTTAAAAGTAAGATTTTTAAGACCTCATATTTTAAAAGTCCGGTCTTAAAAGTTCTTTATATATTTACGGAGCGCCACCGTGACTTTTAAGACCTCATATTTTAAAAGTCCAGTCTAAAAAGTTAGCGAGATCATGATTTTTTGAATTTCGTAATTAAATTCGATTGTAATCATCTTAATTAAGTTGTTAGAAAGATTTTAGGAATTAAGTTAGCAGATCATGGTTTTTTGAATTTCCTAATTAAATTGCGATTGTAATAATCTTAATTAAGTTGTTAGAGATTTTAGGAATTAAGTTAGCAGATCATGTTTTTTGAATTTCATAATTATATTATATTCCGATTGTAATCCCTAGATTATAGGAGGCCTTGTGTCGAGAAGATTATTTACTTATTAGCATCGAATATAATTCCAATTAAGCGAAGGAATAAATCATCGCATTCTCGGACTCATCTCGATCGGCGTCTTCTCACAATATTTACGAAATTGCCATTAGTCATACTTTTAAGATTTGTATATTTCATAGTCCGGTCTTAAAAGTGTTTATATATTTGAAATTGCCATCAGCTCATACTTTTAAGACCGGATCTTTTATAATCCGGTCTTAAAAGTGTTCTATATATTTACAAAAGTGCCACCGGTCATATTTTTAAGACCGGATCCTTTATAATCCGGTCCAAAAAGTTCTTTATATTTATAAAACTGCCACCGGTCATACTTTTAAGACCTGATTTTCTATAATCCGGTCTAAATGAGGCGGTCTTAAAGCCCTTTTTTGCACTAGTGAAGATTGGATGATAATATCAAAAAACTTTTGTAATCCCACTTCTCCCATTTCATTTAAATTCAACCCATGAAATTTTTCTTTCCCCGACCCTTCCCTCCAATCCCTCATACCAAACGGACCCTTCAGTCTCTTTAAATACATCATTATGTACATCTATTCAAAAGAGGGATCAGTTGATTGAAGAAACTTTTTCTTTTAGCAAGCATTTCTTGCTTCTTATAGTGTTCTTATGAATACTCGTGACTCAAGGTCTTATCTATATGAGGTGGTAGGTCTACTAGTAGTCTAGCATTCTAATTCTTGTCGCGGGTTGTCCTAGGAGTAGTGATTTCATGTGGCTTTGGTATCAATCTCTTAATATTAATAAATATCGTTAAACTCATCAATGGAAAATATTGGCTCAACGTATTTAAATAATGAATTTGAAATTAAATTAATGCTTAAAAATACTCTAAAATTATGTTTTTTTTCTTTGAAATATCATAATTTTTTCGATGAAAAAGATCATAAAAGATTTAAAGCTGCACCATTTCATCACTTTGAAATATCAATATTAATAATTTATATAAAATCTAATGGTCAAAAGAATCAAGAAAAAACATTTGGAAGGTTGAGGCACTAGAGAAAGGAACATTAGAAGCCTCAAACCGAGTTTATTAATTACCAATTTTACTAGAAAAAATAAATTTGATATGATAGCCATTGAAGTCTAGATTGCAATAATGTATTCCTTTTTTCCTGGTTTCAATTGGAGAGAATGCCCCATTTTTTGCCATTTCTACTAGGATGTCGGTGAGTTCCTCATCTTCAAACTTAGGTATGTTTTTACTTACAATTGAAACATAATCTGCTATGTAATGCCTCCATCTAGCACTTGGGTTTATATGTTCAATGCATGACGTTGGATTCTTTTCCCTATTCACTAACTCATCTACTTCATTAAAAAAAATATTTTGAACCAAAAATAAGAATGAGTAACTCATCTATATGATGTTCAATACAAATATCTTTCTACTTGTAGCATTTCCTTTTCCTTTCCTTTGGGCCTGCTCTGTTGTGTATGCTCTGTCTGGTATATCTTGGTTATGTACAAAATGGTACACTTTTGAAGTTCCTCCAGCAACATTAACTTTGGAAGCTTTTTGCCATACGAATAGCATTTGCAAGAGCGGAATTAATACAAATCTCATTGCGGATAATGATGCCACATTCAACTTGTAGCATTTCCTTTTCCTTTCCTTTGATCCATCTTCATGCTCACTTCGCTTTCCATTTCCTTCAGCAGCCACAGCTTTCAATGATTCAATTAATTAAGCCCAACAACTCTGACTTGGCCTGTCACACAAACATGCCACCAGAGGAGCTAAGCAATCAATTTACAAATTCTTATATTTAAATAATTATATAGATGAAACATAACAAAAGTACAATTTAGGATCAAATTATGCATGATTCACCTGAATGTTCTGAAGAAAACCAGAAATTTCAGTAGGGCAACAAGGGCATTTCATCACATTCTTTGAAGAGGCACCCTCCAAACATAACTAACAAAAATTATGTGCACAGGGTGTCGTCACAGGAGAAGCCATAACCTCTGTACAGAAAAGGCAGCCAAATTCTGCATATGGAAAACATAACTATGAGGATCGCTTCTTCTTGTGAGATCTGCTCATTTAGATTAAAGAGGTTACACGTAAAACTTTGTAAGTATGGATTAAGGCTCAACAAATCAAATAGATATCCCCGAAAAATTTATATATAAAAAAACAAATAATCCGAAATTTGAAGCTATTTAAAACCCCGATCGCAAATCCATGCAAAAAGCATAGATTTACAATCGAAAACACCGGAAAAAGAAAACGATACAAGAAATAAAACTTTTTAGTGGAAGAGAGATTCAGAGGGATTGTGCAAAAGGAAAAAGCCTAAGAACATTAATTCAAAGGGATTCAAACTGAATGATAAGAATGAAAATAATTGACCAAAATAAATCAATAAATACTTAAAGAAATGACCGAGATTGCTTGTACAATACTAATATAGATACTTACAACGTAACAAAACAAAGAGCATAGTTAAATTTGTCATTGTAGGGACTAAGATTGGAAAGCAAACATAATATAACAAATTAAAGTTTGCATGCATATATATTTAGGACTGCACACAAAACACCTATATAATACTAAAAAATTTAAAGATTTGGGGAGGAGACTAGCTGGCAAACCCTCCTCCCTCAACCATTCGATCGATTGAACCAACAAAAGAAATTTTCCAAAATGGAGAGTCTGAGGGGCCAACATGAAGTACAATTTCAAGTATAATTTTTTATGCAACTGAATCAAAACATTATAAATGAATAAAATTTCATAGACAATAAGGCAAAATGTCATGCAAATTGGTGGACTAGAGCAAACACCAATTTTTTGGTCAAACTATTTGGTTTAGGTTAGCTTTTATTAGTTTTCTCAGTTACACACAATTTTAGTGTATGGAAAAACTATAAAAATCATAACTATACACAAGATCAACTCAGGCATCTTCTTTGTAATTCTATGCTTTGGTTAATTGATGCTTTACAACGTATAAATGATAAAGCTGGAAATATTTGTTACTTATTACAACTTTCAAATGGTAAATCATAAACCTAAAACCCCAATAAAAATCTAAAAAAGAATGTGATGGGTAGATGGGGATTTAAATCTATGTTGATTTCATTGATCTATATCTAACCCATAATAAGCGTTTGAAAGAAACAATGATGTGATGGGTGGATGGATGGGGACTTCAAAGATAATATGAATGAGACATGTGATATATGGTGAATTTCTAAATACCTTTTGGTATCCCATTCATCTGAGTTATACAAGTCAAAAACTGTTTTCTTTCCTTGCACTTGATCGTCTTCTTCTTATTGATCATCCAAAACTTCTATGGATCTAAATCTTTAGTCACTGGTAAAACTAAAAAGAAATGTTTTGCTCTGAATAAAATTTGATGGCTGCTGTAACACCCCAATTTCCGTAGCATAAATCGTGCCAGTGACACGTGGTTTTATAAAAATTCATCAGAGTTTGATGTGCTACAGCTTAGCATTTTGTGAAAACGGAGAGCATGGACTAAAAATTTGAATAACGAGTAACTGATATAAAATACTCAGACATATGATGATGCCTCGACGTATCTTTGGTATATTAAAAATTTCCGAAGGAATATTCATGTGATACAATAATACAAAACTTTATAATTACAGCTCTTCCATGTAACTATACCCTCTTCAACCAAGCTTTAGGTAGACTTGGGGCATAGAACCTAACTTAGTTAAATCATCCCATTTGGCCAGGTTGGGTAAAGTCTAGTGGAAGTCTCCCCGAGTATTTACGACGACTGATTGACTGAACCACATAGACGACCATTTTTAGTTTAAGCACCAAATGATATGAAGTAACCTTATTAGATTCATGCCATACAGTAAGTTCTGTTAGCTTCCTTTGATTTGACCGGTGCCCTTCTCTTGGCTCCGTCCATCGGCGTCTTTCTACGGTTTCGTCTACCGATGCCTTCCATGATTCTTCCCTGACTATTAATTAAGACTGAGGTCTAATGCCCATCGGACCTCAGGTAATGGTTAACCTCATACTTATGTAAACAATATATGTATCACAGGTATTCATAACATTTCAGCAATAATCACTACAAAAGCCCATAACAGATGTAGGAAATACATAATAATGTAGGGTTAAGGTGCAAAAATAGACATGTGCTTATCTCCGAGGAGCGTCCAGTACCAAATGCTTTTTTTAGGTGCAAAAGTGACTATGTGGTTACAAATTAGGTGCAAAAATAGCGTTTGACCATTAAGTTTGACTTTGACCGTTAAGTTTGACTTTTTTTTTGGACGACGATGATGTGGCATTTCAAATATTTTTTCGTATCCTTTTAGTACTTAGGTCAATACCTGAAATATTTTTTCAAGATCCTAAAATAATTTTTCAAAATTATGAAATATTTTTTTTGTACAAATTAGTATCATGAAAATACTTTTTAGTACCAGTCAGTACCCTGAAATATTTTTTTTAGTATCCTTTTAGTACCGGTCAATACCTGAAATATTTTTTTAAGATCATAATTTTTTTTTGCACCTTTGAAATGCCACGTCATCGTCCAGTCAACAAAAAAAGTCAAACTTAACGGTCAAAAGTCAAACTTACCGGTCAAACGCTATTTTTGCACCTAATTTGTAACCACATAGTCACTTTTGCACCTAAAAAAAACATTTGCTACTGGGCGCTCCTCAAAGAAAATCACATGTCTATTTTTGCACCTTAACCCTAATAATGTATGTAAGGCAATAACAATACACAGCCCCGCAAGTATGTTTGTTATCCCGGTTGCACATATCACCAGTGCCACGATGGCCTATCGTGTCCTCAGCGCTAGGAAAACTTTCAACGGTATTATTAAAACCATAATCCGTATACTCATGATTGTATAAAAAACAATTGAGACAGAGTCTCAGTATAGGAAAACATCAATCATATATAAGCATATCACAAGCATCAGAGTCAGTGTTACAGTACGTCGCGAACGTACCTTCGTTGACGGTTTTCGGTATGTTTTGACGGTAGGCGATCACAGATATCCTATAAGGGTAATATCGCCTCTATTAATTCACAAATATTATCTCAAGAGATATTTTGGCTATATATGACCATTTTACCCTTGGATTAATTATTTCCCCATTATTTCATTTAATTTTCGTAAAAACGCAATTTACTCAATAAAGGGGCTGATTTTTCGCCTAACTTTGAAAAATCATAATTAATTCCACAGAACTCGAAACGAGGATCCGTAAAATTCCTCGGAATCCTTAGGATGTCTAATTTTAGGAAACATTATTGGTTCTTGCCCAGATTTCATAAACAATTCCCAGTTTTTGCAACAACATGTTCTGCCCAGAAATTTCCAGTATTTTTAGCCTATCTTCGAACATTTTTATCTCCTAGCACAAAACTCAAAACGACATGCTATAGGTATATTTGGAAAGCTCTATATGTCTACTCTCACCATGAATTTTCTCAGAATTTTGGCATAGTATCTTCAACATAAGATACCAGCGTTTTTTAAATTGCTTTCAGGAGTCGCTAACCGACAAAATTTCGCCAGAGCTTCGCTTCTTTGACCATAATCTTCCAAAAAGATTTCTATAACTTCTTCTTCATCATTTTTTCGAAATAAAGCCAATGGTAACCATAAAAACATGAAAATAACACTATAATTGGAAGATTATGAATCAAAACAACATCTAAGCTATAAAACACAAAGCTAGGGCATAAGAACTTACCTAGAACTTTGCTTTTGCCTTCCCAAAGCTTCTCACTCTCACTTTCTCTCTTACTCTTGGTTAATACCAGCTTGCTTTTCCTGTGAATTGGTGAGGAATAAGGCATGCACTACCTCCCTATTTATAGTAATTTTTGGGTTAACTAGTTAGCAACTTTGGTTAACTTTCTAACAACTCTTTCTCATTCTTAACCCTTGGATCTAGGTCAAGTTGGGAGCTCAAATCCTCACCCTTGCTCTCTCTTTCCACCGTCCTCCTCTCTCTCCTTCTATCACCTTCCATTTTACCCCAAATGCTTAATTAGTTAGGTATAAGTTGGTGCTTTTCTTCAAGATCCATTTCCACTTTTGGAATCACAATTTTATGACTTGATTTATGGTCTTTTTAAACTTTTAAAATCACAATAGTATGAATCTCAAAAGTTTATGAAAATCACTTTGGAGACACCTATGTTCAAGCTTAAATTATGCTTGTTCATAATATCTACTTATATTTGTTCTAGGGTTCATGGATTTCAAGATATGATTTATTTTCTATCGGTTCTCATTTACTTGTGTCTAGAATTTATCCTATTGGTTCTATCTTACCATTTACTTAATTAAACTTAATTACCTTTATTACACAAGCTTATGTCATCAATTACCCCAAAGTCCTCTTGCAATTTAATTTGATAATGACATCTTTAGAGTTAATATCTAGATATCTTTTGATTCATCTCTTCATCTCCACAAAACCGTCCCCCCTCCCCTAATTACACTTTAATTTGCATTTCAATTTGAATTACATTTACCTTTATGTCTTAATCTCAATTGCCTTAAAAGTCTTGGTGATTAAATGCTTGATTGTGATGTTTTATTTCGCTAATTACAATTAAATCAATTCTTACTCTTCCTCTTCATGCTTGCAACCAAATTCCCCTCCCTTTTTACTCTTGGATTTGTGTTTCATTTGTCTAATAAAACTCTTGGTAAAATTCTCCTATTGGTTTATTTTAATCTTACAAGGATTAGGCTTTAGGAAATAAATTCTAAAACCTTTAGATTTAGCTTTATTAAATTTAATCCAAGCTTTTGATGTTGGGTTGGAAATATCTAAACACTAATAGTAGTATTTGTTAGTGATTTAGGATTAAAGATTGGTACAATTTCTTAACCCATTTAATTATCAATTTTCGCCATTTTTAATATTTAAGGGGAATTAATCAATTTTTGGTTAATATTGCTAATATAGTGTTTTAGGGGTTATTAGGCTTAATTACCATAATTGATAGGTTTCTAAATTAATCTTGATGATTAAAAAACTCTTTGTGTATTAATCTTAGCCTTTAAATATCTTTTGGATATCAATTAAGTTGATATATTCTTAATTATGGCCTTTTTAAATTAATTAATAATTAATTTTGAAAATTAGAAAAATATTCCAATTATTGCAAATTTAATTGCCCAATAATTGTTGCTAATTTCCTCTAATTGATTTTGTCATCTTTTGATGATTTTATTGTTAAAATGATATAATTAAGTTTATACTTAATTATAACAATCTTAGGATATTTTATGATCCCTAAATGAAATTTTAAGATTCACACTTGATCCTATTTAAAACTCAAGGAGAAATTGCTCAAAAATTTATAGTAATCAAATTATAAAATTTGAGACAACATACTCTTCTTTCATCAAAATATATCATTTATGATAATTACGGTTTTTTAGGGTATTACAATTTGCTTTCGAGAGCTTATGTGATGTGTACGTGTGTGTGTCTATATATATATATATGGTTTATCGTTTGTCATGTCACTTCACATAAGATTTTTTCAAGTCACCCTAAAACTACGTCGTTTTGAGAGTAAAAGGAATTAATGAAGGGTATTTTGGTCAAATTCATATAATAAATACAAAAATAAAAATACCAAAACACCCTTCATTAATTCCCCTAACTCTCAAAACGAAGTAGTTTTAGGGTTAAGGGAATTAATGAAGGATCTTTTAGTAAAATTCACATAATAAATACAAAAACACCCTTCATTAATTCCACTAACCTCAAAACGACGTAGTTTTGGGGTGACTTGGTATAACCTTATGTCAAATGACATGACAAACGATAAACCCATATATATATAACAAGGAGACCTAGGGTTTGAAAGAAGTGGTTATTAATTATTGTAGTTATTTAATCTGCATAAGTGTATGTCTTGTATATAGATTCAAGGGAAAATCCATCTTGGGGCCCTTTTTGGGAAAAAAAATCCAAAAAAGGGCCCCAAGATTGAAAATCTCAAAAAGGCCCTTGGGCCCTTTAAAGGATTTTCAATCTTATTGACAACTAAATCAGCCAAATTAACAACAAAATCAATACCCGCTAACAACTAAATCAGCCGCATTAACAATATTTTAACAACTAAATCAGTCACATTAACAACAATATCAGCCCCGGTGAACAACTATATCAGCCACATTGACAACTCACGCAGATTCTAAAAATTCCAGAAAGGGCCCAAGGGCCCTTTTTTGGATTTTCATAATCTTGGGGGCCCTTTTTGGAATTGTTTTTCCCATAAAGGGCCCCAAGATGGATTTTCCCTAGATTCAATGTATTGGAGCCTTTTACATTTATTGAATCCAACAAATTTAGCCTTACATTTAATCAAATGGTCTATTGATTTTATTGCTTGTTATTTTGCTTTCTTGTGTATTCATGTTAGAGCAAAATCCAATAAAGCCCTATTTTTTGTGACTTGGGCCCATTGAATTATCCCGTCAATTATAATTTCTCTTCTAGAACTAGGGCTACGTGTCATTTTGTTAATCATTGTGTGCCTCTCTTCATTGCACATGTCACTACTACATACTTATTATTTATAGCAAACAAATATATATATTATTAAGGTCGTCTCTATACTTCCTCAATTCATATATTGTTAGAATATTGGGTTAATTTATGTGTTAGCTTGTTCATAAAAATCACCTCATTTCACCTAGCAAAATTTATACATATATGAGCTTAAATATGGTAAAAATAAAAAATAAAAAAATTCACATGTATATAATTCAACTTCAAAAAATATAAATCACTAGATTATCCTCACTTCCTTCTCTTTAATCCTTGGGACATTAAATATGAGAATCAAATAATTGATTCAAAAAATTTAACAAAATTAGTTAAGTTAGTTATCGTAATTAATATATGTTAATTTATTTACATACACTATTCATCATTTTCATTCACTACAAAAAGGACGTGTTTTAATAGCGGTTAGTTAGTAGTGATTCTTTGTAACATTCCCAATTTTCATGTAAATCAATTAATAGAATATATAAAATTTTCACCAAAAATTGGACAAGGGTATATTATTTTTCGACAAGATAAATTAATTATTAGAAAATAATGTGGAATTATTTGAAAAGGTGATTAATAAATTTGGTTATAAATAAATTGAGATGGTAATGTCAACGAAGTTAAAAATATATTTTTTCCTCATTATTTCTATAATTTTCATCCAATAAAAGGAGGGGAAAATTCTGATGAAAAATTAGTGGAGTTTCAATATAAATCTAATTTGTCTTAGAAAGGTAAATATTGGATGAGACTTATATGACACAAAATCACTTCCCCCCCCCCCATAGCTGCCAACGCGTCATGGTAAGGAAAGAATACAAGTTTCTTCAAAAAAAAATCCCCTAAAGCGTTGCATATAAGGGGGAAAGTTGGAAATATTGAACCCAATTTTAGAGGTAATTATGAGCTATAGAAGAGGGATGAGATGGAGAGGACAATAGAGAAACACACATTTTCCCCAATAATTCCTAGCACCTGACGTGAGAGAGAGATTTGGTGAAAAAACAAAAGGTTTTACTTCCCATTTCTCTAAACCGCCGGACGAGATAAAGAAAGAAAGATTGGATGGATGTGACTTCTGAGCCAGCAAAAAAAAAAGTAGTGAGCACGTGGGGAAGAGGCAAATAAAGGAACTCAAAACATTTTCTCTAATAATTCCCCATTGTTGTCGGACGTGAAAGGAGATCAAATGGAATTAGAGAAAATCTCTTTTTCTCCAAACCTGCCAAACCTCTGGACTTAGGGAAAAGCACCAATATATGAATTTTTTACAAAAATGATACCCAATTAAGCGATTAGGAAAGGTTTTACCGATCTAATGCGATCAAAAGCGTCGATTGATCGACGCCACTCTGAAGTGGCGTCGAACTCGCGTCATCGGTGGCGTCGATCAAGCGACGCCTTTGACTGCATTAGATCGGTAAATATTTTTCAAACTACTCTAATTAGGTACAATTTTTGTAAAAAAGTTGCTATTTTGGTGTTTTTCCCGCTGGACTTAAGAGAGAGCAAGAGGAATAGTTTTTTTCCCACGTTCTCCAAGCGCCGCCCCAGAGAGAGAGATCATCATATAAAAAAAGAAAGAGGAAATCCATAGATATTTTTAGAAGAAGGACCTAGAGTTGGAGTTCTATATAAGGAACTTATCTCCTCCCCTTTTCTGGACGCATCTGGTGAAGAAGAGAGGAAGGTGATCAAGAAGAGGAAAGACTGGCTGAAGACACAAGGAACATCAAGCAAAACGTCCAAGAGGAAGGTAAGGATTTTGAACACTTATTCCACCTCCTCTATCTTTTTCCAAGTGAGTTAGAAATTTTTAGGGAAACTTATTTCTTGCTACGTTGAAGGATAAGTCTGAAAGGAGGAAGAAGAAATGTAAAGGATCAAGTTTCTAGTGGGAGAAATACCAAGAACAAGTAAGTGATCATTTCAACTACCTTATGATTTTATGGTTGTGAAAGTGGTAGTACCTGTACCTATGCGTTTTTCTTCATAAAATGGGACTAAATAATAGATAAAATGAATGAATAGAGGATTAAATTTAAGGTTTGGAGTTTAGGAAAAAATGTTATTATGATAGAAGAAAAATGGTTGTTGAAAATGAGAATTTATTGTGTCTTCCAACCTTATGGACGTGATAAAGTAATTTTTGTTGGTGTTTCTAATATCTTCAAAGTGTTCAAAAATAGGATTGAGAGATTTTGTTTAGGTTGAAGAAGGCATATTTTTAAGTCATCAAATAAATATCTTAAAGAGGAGCTATTTATATTTATATTTTGATTATTTTAGGGACACTTTAATTTTCGCGTACACAAGGAAAAATTATCGATAATTTTGGTCAACTACCAGGTAGTAACCTTAATCCTCATATGTCTTGTGTTGCTTTGTGTGTTTGTTTTTCCATGATCGTGGACCTGTGTCTCCTGAAAAGGGACATGCGTTTATGTGCATTCAATGTGGTCTGGGTTCGGAGCCCGACTACTGTGTCTTTCCTAGCGCTATGGATATGGGGCTCGCTTTGTTGAGCAGTCCTGCGTTTATTCCTAGCGCTATGACTGTATATTTTACCCTTTGGGGATTATATTTTGTCACTTGCATTTAATTATACAAGTATTGTCTGAAATCCAACCGGGAAATGCTCTGTCGCGATAAACTCTGATGCATACTAATAAGTAGTAATTAGATGATACATGGTAATTATAAATGGGAATCCCTCTATCCGCCACCCGAAAGGGCGAAGCCGGTAGGGGTGTTACAATTACCAAAAAAAAACTGTCAAAAACATGTGACCTTGTCATTGTTGTTCACAAAACCACCACAAACTTGCATCGGTTTGACTAAGTGTCAAAGGAGTGTGAAGTTGTAGTGGTATTTTGTAGTAGTTTTGGGGAAACAACCATGGCCAAAAAGGCACCAGGTTGGTGCCAATGTGGAGCCAACTTTGTAGCAGCTTTTAGAAAATAATCGCCACAAAGTTGGCGACAAAGTGGCAGCAAGTTTGCCGCGGTGAGTTTGTAATTGTTTCTAGAAACGGTCACAAAGTTGAAGTGTCACGGGTAGAGGATTTAAGGCTTCCCATTTGTAGCGGTTTGTATAGCGATTGCAAAACAACCACTACAAATTGCTGCTGACGACGAGGAAGATCATTGATTGTTTTAAAAATGTTGTAGCAGTTAATCTGACAACCACTACAAAGTTTCAAACTTCTGCATTAATTTGTAGTGGTGTCACTACAAAAAAACAGACCATTAGTAGCGGTTAAAATGACATATTTGTAGCGGTTTTAACCGCTACTAACGACATTTATAGCGGTTAATCAAACCGCAACAAAATCCACCGTGGCAAAACCGATTTGTAGCGGTTAAAAAAATCTGCTACTACATATATCATGATCAAGGATCGTATACGTAGCGATTACAAATAACCGCCACTATATGAGGCCGATCGACTCCTTGTTTGATAATTAGTCGCGGTTATAAAACCGCTACAAATGGAGATCGATCACGTTTGTAGCGGTTACATAACTGCAACTAATTATATTAAAAATTAGCCCCCAAAGGTTTCAAAATATGTTGTATCGGTTACATGACGGTTATAAATTATTCCCGCCAATTTTTGGGAAAAATTTTGGCGCCAATATTTGTAGTGGTTCTTAACCGCTACACACACAAAAAACCCGCCATATTTTGGGAAAAACTGGGCGGCAATTTTCAATAATTTATACTTGTAGCGGTTAGAACCGCTACAAAATATTCGCGTCATTTTTTGCTGTTTTGGCGCGTTGGCATATTTTTGTTCGTTTTTGTAGTGGTTTATTAACCGCTACAAATATATGGAATTAAAAAAAAATTATTAATTAAAGTAATTAGTTCAATATTGTATTAATAATAATTTATATTTTTGGTGAAAATAAATTATATTAAAATATGATATTTGATTATATAAGGTTAATATATAATAGAAAACAATGAGAATATGTAGAAAGTATAAAGAATGTGTTAATTAAAATATAATTAGTTCTATAAAAAAATGTGTGTGAAGGTGAATCGAATAATATATACGAGAAAGTGGAAAGAAAGTGTAAAAAAATACGAAATGCACCTGTAAAACAACAAAAGTTAGTATCAGTAGGGGGTAGACGATAAGCATTAGATTTGATACGGTTGAACGGCACTTACCCCTTCAAACACTTAAGCTATTTGAGAAAAACGTAAAACTATGAGTAAATATGAAGAAAAAACCTAAGTAGGCAAAAGCAGAACTAAAGCATATTAAATGTGGTTGGGTGGGGGTATTTATTTTGATATCTCGTGAAACATTTTGTAGCCGTTTAGTTGTCAATTTTTGTAGCGGAGTTAGTTAGTAGTGGTTGGTGACATGTCGTTAGTAGCGGTTTGTTTTGGTTTTGTAGCGGTTTTATAACCGCTACAAATATTATTGTGGGTTTTTTTAAAAAAAAAAACAAATAATAAGAAGATTACAAATTAACTATACATTGCATAATCTTTTCTCTCAATCTTCGTCACCATCCCTACAAAGAAAGTTTGGATAAAATGTTGCGTGTAAGTTGAATATGTTTGAACACAAATAAAACTTTGGTTAAATGTTATTATTTCATAAAACGTATATTAAAAAACTTACCGAACTATAGGTAAATTGTCATCACCGTCTGAGAAGAAGTTTTCGAAACTGGATGGCTGGAACGACTCACAATCATAGGCGACGTTATCACTATCGCCCATATCGTAAAGGTCTCGAGGCTTTAAGTGAACCACCATATTCCAATCCACGTGCCTCTCATCGACGACATAATAAACATGTTGGGCCTTTGAGACAAGAATATACAGCTCATCATCTTCAGATAGACCAGTGTGAATAGGCCAGGAGCAATTCAACGATGTGATGCCTAAGTCGTCAGTTGTGAGTCCCCGGGCCGTTGTCGTGTTTGCCCACAAACACTTGAACAGCGTCACGGGGAAAAGGCCTTAGTAAGTTATCTTGACCACATTAAGCAGCTTTCCATAATACGGGATGTCACCGAACTGCATGTTCCCATCATTGCTGGTCGCATAACTCCTTGTCTTAAACGTGCCATATACACCCGAGTTTTGGGTCAGCAATTCCTGATCTCGTGAAATGGTGCAAAAATTGAAACCATTGACATTGTATGCCGTAAATCTTTGGGCGTGGTCAAGCGAGCCGAGTGCGAGAGCTCTGAATTTTGGTGAGTGCAGGTTGTGGTCATTCATTATTCTCCTCCTAAACCAACCGGGGAATTCTCTATGGACCTTTCTATCAATTTCGAGGATGTACGCGTACGGATCCTCGGTTGATGCTTCACATGACTCCCGAATTCCCGCAATTAAACATGCGATGACGAGCATGAAATTTGAGTATAAAATGTAAGGAAATATATATGATAACATATATATATATATATATCTGTGTGGAATCCTTACTGAAGGTACGGTTCAACTTTAGTGCAATTGATCAAGACATGTCTATGTGCTTGAATCTTCTCAAGTGATGTGAGCTTGAAATTCTCACTTCCGCCAACTGGTTTACCAACACGAGGGACTAACAACTCGTTTCGATGGCTCTGGCTCAAGACATTCATCAACACGAGGCGGTTGGTTGAACGACGTCTCAATGTCATCAAAGTACTGGAACAAAAATACAAGACCTCATCCCCAATATAGTCTTCTGCTATTGAACCTTCAGGCCACGCCTTATTCCTCACGTAAGATTTTAGTTTCCCAAGAAACTTATAAAGTAATGAAGGGAAAATGTCGATACATCAATGGTTAGACGTGGGACTAGGGAGTAATGCTAAAGTAATTAATTTTAAATGAGTACCTCTCAATAGGATACATCCATCGGTAGTGAACCGGACCAGCAAGCTTTGTTTAGTGAACAAGGTGTACTGTCAGGTGAACCATGACCGTGAAGAATGATGGAGGAAAGATCATCTTCAAATGACACAGCGTAAGAATGATTTTCTGTTGCAGCTGGTCGAGCTCCTCCACGATCAAAACCTTGGAACACAACTTCTGAAAGAAAGTACAAAGCTCGACCAAAACGATCGACACATCCAGTGGCAACGTATATTTGATGGCCAGCGGAAATAACTGTTGCATAAGCACATGTGAGTCATTACTCTTTAGCCCAATGACCTTTCAAGCCTACACGTCAACACATCGTGAAATGTTGCTTGAATACCCGTCAGAAACTTTTATCTTCTTCAACGTCGCAAGGAAGATTTCCTTATTCGGTTTTGTCATGGTGAATTTTGCCGGTTGAAATCTGTCATGCTCATCTGTCCAGGCGTCTCCACGAACCCCCATATCTCGTAAATCTTTCCTCGCTTGAAGATGATCTTTTGACGAACCTGGTTCGTTCAGAATCGTGTACAACACATTGTCGCACACATTCTTCTCAATGTGCATGACATCTAGACTGTGTCGGAGCAAATTATCTTTCCAATGCGGAAGAGCGAAGAAGACGCTTATCTTCCGCCATTACTGGGGCGCAGAACCAGAAGCCCAGGCAGTCTTTGTGCCGGCCTTTGCTGCATCGTCTTTTTTCCCATACTCAAATTCAACATCCACAAGTTGCTCTATGATTTCGCACCGGATAAATTCCGAGGAGGTCCTCTTTTTCCCGTTGCCCATTGAAACGATTGCGTTGCAACCTAAACTGTGCGTACCATCGAGAAACCTCGATGACCCATGAAGCACCACTTGCGGCGTGGGGAAGGTGCTTTCGAGTCAGAGTCAAAATTGCAAGCCGGACACACAAGGCCGATATGCACATTCCACCCGGATAATGTTCCCAGTCCAGGGAAGTCACTGATAGTCCACATCAACGCCGCACGCAAGTTGAACAGTGTCTTCTCGTGGGAGTCATACGTCTCGACGCCAACATTCCATAACTCCACTAACTCCTTGATAAGCGGTTGGAGATACACATCGATGTCATTTCCCGGTGCCTTTTTTCCTGGAATGATCACGAACATAATGAAAGAGCTCTGTTTCATACACATCCAAGACGGCAAGTTGTAAGGTATCAAAACAACTAGCCAAATACTATAGCTTGTGCTAAGATTTCCAAACAGATTGAAACCGTCGGTCGCCAAAGCAAGACGAACATTTCTAGGATCCGCCGCAAAATCAGGAAAGTCTAAGTTGAACGCTTTCCAAGCTTCAGCATCCCGTGGATGTCTGAGTTTACTATCTTCGCTCTTGTCAGCTTCATGCCACCTCATATGCTCAGCTGTCTTAGACGACATAAACAGTCTTTGTAAGCAAGGTTTTAAAGGAAAGTACTTTAAAATCTTTGCGGGTTTCTTCTTCTGCTTTTTTCCCTTCCGAACTGTCCTAAACCTCGAAGTGTGACACTTCTTACAAGTCTCCCTCCAAGCACCCTCTCCCCAATAAAGCATACAGTCGTTGGGACAGGCATCGATTTTTTCGTAGTTCAGGCCTAATCTGTTGATTACCTTCTTGGCCTCATAGAAGGTTGTGGGATTGTCTGCGTCAGGGAAAGCATCTTGTAGTAATTCCAGCAACATTGACATTGCCTTATCAGTGATCCCACACAAGCACTTGATATGGTTTAACTTGATCAGAAAAGATAATTTTGAGTATTTCTGACAACCTTGGTACAAAGGACGATCGCTCTCATCCATTAGGGCAAAAAATTCCCGAGCTGCTTCATTCCTGAAGAAAACTGACCCTAAACTTCTGCCGTGAAGTTGTCGTCTTGAACACCGAAAGCATCGTGAACAACTTCATTAACGGGATCAAGTTGATGTACTTGATTTTCTACTTGTGAGGTTTGAGGAAGATGATCCCCATATCTCATACCACGTTTCTCACCATGAACTTGCTAGAATGTATATCCTTTTGTGAAAGGCTTGATAAGAAGATGTTCCATAGCGCCTTCTCACGTTTGCCACTTCTTAAACTTGCATCTACAACAAGGACACACAATCCTGCCATTAATGCTAGCGTGAGAGAAGGCGAAATCTAAGAAAGTTTTCAATCCCGCTAAATATACAGAAGAACTGCGCGGTAGCTTGATCCATGACTTATCCATCTGTAGTAAACAAAGCTAGGATACAATATAAATGTAGAGAGAATGTTTAATTACCTTCACAACACCTGAGATGTTTAAATGCAACATGGAAACATTTTGTTGCGGTTCATTAACCGCTACAATAACCGTCACAAATATGAAAATACAATTAGCTGCGGTTATATAACCGCTAGAAATTTGAATTTAAAATCCCGCCAAATATCAGTCGCGGTTTGTAAACCGCCACAATCACCGCTACAAAATTATAGCCTTTTGAATTTAGTTGCGGTTATTAGTATTAACCGCGACAAATGTTGGCTCTACTTTATTCACGGGAAAATTCAAATTTGTGGCGGTTTTTTCAACATAACCACTACAAATGTTATTAGCTCCATTATTTATTTCACAATATCTATTTTATTTGAGAAAATTACTTTTTATTCACTTCATATTAACTCCGTTAATTATTTTACTATATCTATTTTATTTATCTATACTAAATTTTATATTGTACGTTATATATTATAAGTAACATTAATAACCTAATATAAATGGAATATAAGTATTGAAATATTACTCCAATATATTAAAGACATACCATAGTAAAAGATAACAAATATTTAACCAAATAAAAATGTCATTAAGCCAAATAACATACAAAAAAGAAAACAAACATCCAGCAGTTCAAAATAAAAACTAACTATCAGAAGCCTGATGATCAGGTCCTATCTCATGGGGGTCTGTCTCAGGGGGGCGTGTGCACAACCGAGGTAACAACACCCTCGTCATCGCAGCAGGACGACACAAAATTTGATCCTCGTCGACGAACGGAGAGGGAGGGGGAGCCGGGGGCGGGGAATCCTCGTTGATGAACGAAGGGGGAGGCTTAGGAGTTGGAAACCGTCTGTGAGGCATCATCTCAGTCAAGGCATCGTGAACAACATCTCAGGTATGCCTCTGACTCAAGAACCAACGGTCGTATCTCTCTTGCATGCGCATATTCCTGGCATCATTCGCGGCCTTCTGTGCAGCAACCTTCGCGGCAATGATCACATCAGCCTCCATCGGTGGTGGCCTTCTCGAGCCAGAGGTGTCGGTCTTAGAGCCGGAGGCCTTGCCGTACACCATGCTAGGCCGGTGCCTAATCCCATACCCTTCATGCTGCGAATGCTTTACCGGCCCACGCGGCGGCTTTCAAAGGGGCCGTAGGATCCACAGACCCTCGTGACTTCGGGGGACCGTGACGCCGCGAGATCGCCTGGCTCGTTCAATTCGGGCGACACACGATTTCAGAAAACATTAATCAAACTATATTTAATTCAATTTAAATATACAACATTAACTATATAATTAATTTTTTTGTGACTTAATATTATCTTCTGCTACCTCGAAGTTGGCGTCCTATCACGGTGTCTATGGGTGCATGTGAACAACTGCCCATAGTCCGTCTGACGATTCTCCTCCTGAGCCTTCTCTTGCTGAAAGAGTTAAAAAATATAAAGTTTATTATTTCAAAAACAAAACAATCATCTTTTAAACCTAAAATTAATTGATCTTTGAACATACCATCTCACTGTAGGTCACGGCAAACGTCTTGGTTCCTGCCGTGTGATGGACCCTCTGATGTGACCGACTTCACGGTGTTCCCTCTGCGACATGGCACATAAGGAGCAAAGCAAACAAAATGTTAAGTGAAATTAATTATAGGTTTAAATGATTTCTTGTAACCTATATCTCAAGTACATTTAAACTATGAATTAAGTTAAACTATTAAATAATTTAAACCAAATGTAAACAATAAATTAATTTAATCAATATTTATATTTTTAAACTACACTCAAACAAAATTAATTTAAAGAAATTTGTCACAATAAATTAACTCATGTTTAAAAAAAACTTAAACTACGATTAATAAAAAAACGTACCTGTCCATCTGGACCCCTTCGATAGTGGAAAAATCTCGCCCAGTCATTTGGGTCCACGCCATCTGGGACGTTCTAGATCAGCTGCTGCAGAGGCATAGTCGAATCTCCATTCTGCGCGGTGTAGAGACGACCCCTCCGGCTCTTCCACCCCTCCCCCATTTTCATGAGTACGTACCTTTTATGGATGGCTCGCATGTTAAACTTTTTCTCGTATCATAATTTAGTTAGTAATTAAGTAAGAAATAAATAAATATATAAATATATAAACCACAACTTATTACTATTAATATTTGAATTTAATTAAACAACATAAGTTACCTGCACAACGTCAGAAAACGCTTTGTCCTTGTTCTCCAGTGGAATCTTTCTCCAATCGTGGAAAAAGATCGAAAACCATGCCCAATTCCCACCAAATTTGGACAGGAATCGGTTCATCAGATGACCACCATTGCCGATCGGCTGGTCCATGTCCGTGTCCGTGTTCCAGTGGACTATGACGCGATGCTCGTTTATCTGAGTGACCGTGGCAACATCCAGCGTCCTCCTACTGATGTTCCCATGTTCATCTGCACAATTACAAACACATTGTTGTATTGCGTTTAAAATTACACGTAAGAAATTTAAATTTAATTTTTTGACAAAAAACTGATTATATTTACCTTCGCCATCCACCACAAATCCGGTGGAACGCGAAGATGACGGTCGGGGGTTCCCCTGATCCCGCTCATTCTCCTCATCGAGAAACCACTCCACCTCGGCTATTAGAATCTCAATATGGATCTCCGGATTTTTGTCCTCATCGCTAATCGACAGACTTGCACCCTTTTCTCCCCCTATGGTCTTTAGGTTTGGGATTTCCTCATCTGCAAAGAGGTCATCAAACTCCTCCCCTCCACCCGAGGGGCGGAGGGGATATTTACGAGCCCACGTCCTTTCGTACGACCCCCTACTACTACTGCCCCTTATAGGCCTTCTCTCCCGTTCAAAAGCTTTGCCTTTTCCCTTATCTTTAGAAACCATGATGTCGAAAGGTACAAATTGAAAGGTACAAGTTGAAAGGTTAAAAGGTGAAAAATCAAAACCTTGCGCACGAGATTTTCAAAATGAGGGGAATTGTTAAAAAAACCGCTACAATTGTAGCGGTTATTAAATATAATTGTGACAAAATTATAAAAGTTGTTGTGGTTCAGTCAAAACCGCAACAAAAATCGTGACAACTTTGCCTCGTTCTTCTTGAAATCTTGTAGCGATTAGAGAACCGCGACAAATTAGAGACTTTTACGATTCTGTAGCGGTTAGAGTCAAATAACCGCAACAAAATAGAGCCACTTGCTATTCTGTAGTGGTTATAGCTTAACCGCTACAAAGTTACTTTTGTGGCAAAAAAAAAAATCCAAACTAATTAGTTTGTCAGTCAAACCAATTAGTTTGGTGAAAATATTTAAAATAATGGAACTTTCAATTAATTTATTTTTCTTCTTTAATTTCCCCAAAACACTCGAAAGTAATAAATTAGGAATAATGAGTTTACTGAAAATAGTCTAACATGCCCGTGAAGATTCGGATTCAGTATAGCCACCAATCTCCCAGGAAAAACTCACTGACTCATTTTGATCAGAGATATTTTTCAGAGACAATGGTGGCTATAACGGAAACCAATCTTCGGTCACAGGTTGGACTATCTTCAGAAGAGTAGAAGTCTTCACGTCAGAGAAAAAACTAAATCTGGATTGTCATTGAAAGAACTGCATCGGCCAGAAAAAAGAGAGAGGCAAATATCTGCCGCTCTCATCTCTCGACATAAGAGATTAGGGCTGCAGATATCTGCATGTCTTCGACTACTCAGCCAAGAAAGTTCATTCAGCGACAACGCAGATTTGGTATTTTCTGAAAATTTATAATTAGCTGTATGGACAGATTAATTATATATAGGGTAAATATTTGTAACGGTTAATGGACAAACTGCTACAAAATTATATTATCTGACGTGGTTGTAGGTTCGCTTCACAACAACCGCGACAAAACGTTGTCGTTCCACTATCCTGTAGCGGTTTCTTTCATATAACCACTACAGAATTATAGCGACAAAGTTCCCGCCATTACGCGCCAACGGTGGCGCCAAATTTGTTGCGGTTTTTCCCAAAAAAAAAAAAACCGCAACAAATGTTGCGCCACAGAGATTCGCGCCATAACGCGCAAGCTGGCGCTACATTTGTAGCGGTTTAATTTAGAGTAACCGCTACATATATCTCAGAAAACATCCTCGTAATGCATCCGCTGCTAATTTGTTGCGGTTCATTAAAAAACCGCTACAAAAATGCGATAAATAATGATTTTATAGCGGTGATTTATGACAGCTACAGATGAACTGCGACAAATGATAGTTTTTTGTAGTGTGTTTGTCATGGTTATGGCCTTGACCACTACAAGTCTTGCGTCTATATAAGGGGCCACACCGCCACACCCTCTGTTTACCACTTTTGGCAAAATCTGATGGTACGGGTTTCTTAGTTTTCTTATCTCAGCTCCTACGTCTCATCCAGCTTTCCTTTGAGAAAATGTCGGTGATCCGGTGAGTATTAGCTTTTTAATAATATTTTTATTATTGTAGTTTAATATATTTTAATTTTAATACAGGTTTTATCGTAGTTTAATATATTTTATTTTTACTATAGTTATATACATTGATGGGGGATGAAAATGTTTCTCGGCAATTTGGGAATGAAATAGGTCTTAATATTGTTTTTTTATTGTAGTTTAATGTATTTTATTTCTAATACAGGTTTATATTGTAGTTTAATAAGTTTTATTTGTAATATAGTTATATACATTGATGGGGGATGAAAATGTTTCTCGGCGAGCTAGGAACGATGAAGCTCATGATGATGACCCTCCCTCCCCAGTCAGATTGCTGGTAATGGGACGGGAGAAGGTAGTGATAATGAGATGGACATAAACGAGCATTAGAGGTTTGTTGACGAGATCAAGATGTCTATTATTAAGGGAGGAAGGTAGAGCGACAAGGAATGAGAAAGGGAGGAAGGTAACCCGCGTTACTCTTCCTCTTAGTAGACGTGGTTCGATTAATTGAGCATATTGGATTGAAGTGTTATCATGATGTTTTTATTGAGACTTAATGAATTTTAACTTGTACTTTTTGAGCAAGGATAATCATTTCTCCATTACCAAAAGCATTCATCATTCATATTCTTACTCTCAATTTAAAAATTCTTCTTGATTTCCTAAAAAAACCCAAAAATAGTAGAAATAGCTTTATTTTTATAGATTTTAATTTACAGAAAACCAATTTCAAAACCCCCTTTCTAACCATATTTTTAGCAGTTACTCCAGTCTAGGGAATTCAAAATGAAAGGGCTCCTTAATAAGAGGACGATCCCAAATTGTTTTCACTATATTGTATTTTAATTCGTGATAAATAGTGATTTAACCTCAGAGGGAGTAGGTTGTGTCAAATCAAAAACTTGTTGTAGTTCTTTTTCTATATTAACAAAAAAAAAAAAAAGGATCACTGTAGCATTTGCTTTGCCTTTCCTTTGAAACAACTTTGTTGTGTATGTGTTGTTTTGCCTATCTTGGTTATGTACAAAATGGTTCCGAAGTTTGTCTAACGACATTAACTTTGGAAGCTTTTCATCCTACGAATGGAACATATAAAAGCAAAATTAAAACAAATCTCGCTTGCCACTTTGAGAAGGATTACACTACGACACATGGCACAGAAGTTTTTACTTGCCTGATCCAATTCTATGCGATCGCCTTAGTTTGACAACATTACTGCTCCTGTTCATTTCTTTGCTACATTCATCTGAATGAACTTCTTCATCCTCCCCAATATCTGTTTTGATGTAGTCCGCTTTTTTCCTAAAACAATTCTCAATCAAGTCCTCTGAATCTCTTTTCTGTTCAGCCTATTCCTTCAGTGAGTCAATTAAACTCATCAACTCCCTGTTAATCTGTTAGAACAAGCAAGCCTCCAGATGAGTTTATAAAACTAGTTTTTTAAATGCAAGATGTTGAGAGCAAATCATGCTTGACAAACCTGAACATTTTGAAGAAAATTAGAAACATTGGTTGGGCAAGCAGGACATTTTTGCACATTCTTTTGCGAACGACGTGACCTTCCGCCTCTGTTTCTCTCTCTAATGAAAGGTACGCCCGCGAATGTTCCTTCTAAACATGTCTTACAAAAATGATGGGCGCATGGCGTGGTTACACGAGAAGCCAAAACTTGCCTACAAATAAGACATTTTAATCATACGCTTGGAAACAAAAATAACATATCATAAAGCAAATACGAAATTGTTGAAGGTTTCCTTAGATGATTAAGTACTCATCATAAAGCAAATACGAAATTGAGGTACTTTGCAAATATTGAACTACATCTGCTTTTTACGCATGTGAAGAAGGACCAGCTCTTCGAGCAAAAAAAGAAGGACCAGCTGCTTCGTTGTGTCCAGAAAAAAGAGTGCCCAACAAATTATTATTTTTATTTTTATTTTTTTGTGTTTTTGCCAACATTTTTCAATTCTGTATTTACATTGACGAAGAGATTACACAAAATCTCAATTTGTGCTTATATTTAGAACTAATATATGGAAAACAATTATATTTAATTTGGAACTTTAATCTACTATAGAGAAAACAATTTACCTAGTACAAATTTCACCATCATATCCCCGTTTTTGTTCCATGTTTCCACCATGTCCACACTTGAACAAGATATTTTAAAGAACATGCCTAGAAAAAATGGTATATATTTTTTAATGTTATCAATATTTTCCTACCTAGCTATGTATTTTGAATAACATATGTCATCTAGTTGAGCATTATAAAACCTATATAATGCTAAAAAATTTAAAAAATAAGAACTTGGGGAGAGGACTAACAAGCAAGCCCTCCTCCCTTAACTATTGAACAGAACCAACAAAAGAAACTGTCCAAAATGGGTCTGGATGAGAAATATTTGTTACTTACAGCTTCCAGCAGAGCCTCATCTTAATACTTAAAAACAAAGAATAAAAAAAAAAAATGAATCATATGGCTTAGCATTATGCACAAGGAAAAAGTTAAGAACATTAATTTAAAGCTATTCAAAATGAATGACAAGAATGAAAATGATTACCAAAAATAAATCAAAAAATACTTAAATAAAAGAAATGGGATAGATTGCTTGTACAATACCAATATAGACACTTACATCAGAACTAGGAGCAGAGTAAATTAGATTTTATATTGTAGGGACTAATGTAGGGAAGCAAATAAAATATATTAAGTTTGCATATATTTTTACGACAAAATATACTAATATTAAAAACTTTGGTGAGGGTACTAGAAGGCTAACCCTCCGCCCTTAACCATTCAACGGAACCAACAAAACAAATTTTCGAAAATGGAAGAGTCTGAGTAGCCAACAGTCAGGTATAATTTTTTATGCAACTAAATATAAACTTCATAAATGAATAAAATTTCATTTAAAATAACGCAAAAAATCATACAAATTGATGGAGTATACGATATGCCAATTTTTTGGGTCGGACTATTTACTTTAGTTTAGCTTAGCTTTCATTTGTTTTCTCAGTCACACGGCTTTCAATGTAAGGAAAAACTATAAAAGTCATAACCATATACAAGAACGACTCAGGTACCTTCTTTGTAATTCTATATTTATGTTAATGTGATGCTATACCCACGTATAAATGATAAACCTGGAAATATTTGTTACTTGCAACTTTCAAATAGTAATTCATAAGCCTAAAACCCCAATAGAAACCTAAAAAATGTAAATAAAACTCAAACCAATTGTTGATTTCATTGATCTAGGTCTAACTCTTAATAAGCATGTGAGAGCAACAATGATTCTATGGCTGGGGATTTGAAAGATATATGAATAATAAATGTGATGGTGAATTTCTATATACCTTTTGGTATTCTATTGATCTGATCTTATTTATACAAGTCATGAGTTGTCCTCTTTTCTTGCACTTGATCATCTTCTTCTTCTTGATCATCCAAAACTTCTATTGATTTAAATCTTTAGTCATTGGTAAAACTAAAGAGAAATCATATGCTAAAATTTGACGGCCGCTTCTGAAAGCTAATGTGATATATATATATATATATATATATATATATATATATATATATATATAATAAGGAGACCCTCTTCTGAAAGCTAATGTGATATATATATATATATATATATATATATATATATATATATATATAATAAGGAGACCTAGGGTTTGAATGATGAGGTTTGTAAATATTATGGTTATTTAATAAGCATCAGCCTATTTCTTGTATATAGATTCAATGTATTGGAGCGTTCTACATTTAATTGAATCCAACAAATCTTACCCTTACAATTAATCTAACGGTCTAATATAATGATTTTATTGCTTGTTGTTTTGCTTTCTTTTTTGATATAAAAGATGGCTAGAAGCCTATATTAAAATAGATTACAACATAGGAGAAATTAATCCCAAACACTCTTGGTCAACCCAAATTCTTAAATAAGAAGGACAAACATTCATAATAGAAGAATTAGAAATACCCATCTTAGCAAGGGCATCAGCCACCCTATTCATTTCTCTAGGAATAGAAGAGATCTTAACTTGCCAATTCTTCCTAAGCATCTCCTTAATCTTCAGCATCTGCATACTTCCAGTAGTGTGCTCACAATTCAGAATCAGATTGACGACCTCGACCGAATCAGATTCAATAAGGACTTTACTCAGACCCATATCCCATGCAAATTGAATCCCTTCTAAAATGGCCCACTCTTCTGCAATAAAAGATTGACAGCATCCAATTTCCTTTGTAAAACCCACAACCCAGCTCCCTTCACAATTTCTGAGAACTCCACCACAACCAGACTTGGAATAATTCTGCATTGTGGCCCCGTCAACATTTAACTTAAACCATCCTTCAGGTGGTTTGCTCCAGCCACTAGATATCAAATGATCCCCATAGCGTCCAGCTATTATACTAACAGCTTCAGTAGAGTAGTTAGACCATATTGAAGATATACACAAAGTCGGATTGATTTTCTGGGGTAGTCATATAAGAGCAAAATCAAATAAAGCCCTATTTCCTTAGACTTGGGCCTATTTAATTCTCCGGCCCATTATAATGCATCTTCTAGAATAAGGGCTATGTGCCATTTTGTTTGTCATTTCGTGCCTCTCTTCATTGCACATGTATATATATCATTGCTACACTTATGCATTTTCTATAAATAGCACATTGCGAAGACCTATTACCATTTAAAGGTCATCTCTACATCTTCTTCAATTCATATATGCTTTTAGAATATTGGGTTAATTTATGTCGCGTTGGCTACTATATAAAAGTTGCCTCATTTCACTTACCTAACAAACTTTTTACATAAGCTTTGAGAATATGGTATAAAAAGTGTGTCATATGAATATAATTAAATTTCGAAAACTACAAATCACTAGATCATCCTCACTTACTTCCCTTTAATCCTGAGGGATTAAATTTAAGCATCAAATATTTAAGGGAAAACTAATTCCTGAGTCCTTTTGATTTCCTTAAGTTTTGAATTAGGTCCCTAAGGTTTTTTTTTTCCTTTGGACCTTGAAGTTTACTCAGTTTTATCCATTAGTCCTTTTAGCATAAAACCGTTAAATAAAGACAAACAATTTTACAAATTTGTTAGACATTGACGATGAGGGTCTAATTAGGCACAAATGAGTCCACATAGGCTATGACAATACTGTAGGAATCTCACCAGAAACGCGGAAGCGAATCGTACCGACACGATGTAGGAAAAAGTTAAAACCTTCATCGTTTTGATTACCTGGAAAGATGCAACGATCTGACAGCCTTTTCAGGAACAGTCCAAGTCACGAACAGTCTAAGTCCGCTCTATGATCGATCTTCCAGACTATCTCTCGAGGGGGATATGATGGTTGTGTGGGCAACCGTTCAGATGATGAACGTCTGCCTCTAGGGTTTGTTTCTGATGAAAGCCTCCTATTTGACTTAGCCGTCTCAATGGGTGAAAGTATGTTTATATACTACTACACTAAGACTTAACCCTAAACCACATGGGCCATAGGGTTCTTGGGCTGTAGTCTCACTTAAGCCTTATTGGGCTTAAGTGACCAAAGAGCATATTAACCCAACAATCTCCCACTTGCTCTTTGAGATACAAAATTGAGTTCGTAAACCCAAGACCATGTAGCTCATAAGCCATCATCATCTGATAATTTTATTTATTTCATGAGTATTATTCGTTTATAATTCAGATTGGATATTAGTTCTAATTTTAATCAGTTAATCACTTTAATCCGTGGTTAGATTTTCTCGTGTATTTCTTGATTTGTAACAAGGAGGCTAATCCCCTAAGATTAGGTTTCTTCCTTGCTTGTTCTTATGTTTTTTCGCAATTTCTATGTATTTTTCCAAATTTCTGTAAAAGTTCGAGATCAAGAAACTGCAAGAAGATGAACATTCGACGATGTACGACACTTTTCGTGGACTTCTGGACCTTAGATTTGGACGAACCATATATGGTTGGAAAGAGGACGGAAATACGAACAAAATGGGAGTTGGACCAACGCCAGGGGAGCAGGCACGCGCCCCTACGTGCCGCCACAAGCTCTGATACCAATTGTAGGAATCTCACCAGAAACGCGGAAGCGAATCGTACCGACACGATGTAGGAAAAAGTTAAAACCTTCATCGTTTTGATTACCTGGAAAGATGCAGCGATCTGAAAGCCTTTTCAGGAACAGTCCAAGTCCGCTCTATGATCGATCTTCCAGACTATTTCTCGAGGGGGATAGGATGGTTGTGTGGGCAACCGTTCAGATGATGAACGTCTGCCTCTAGGGTTTGTTTCTGATGAAAGCCTCCTATTTGACTTAGCCGTCTCAATGGGTGAAAGTAGGTTTATATACTACTACACCAAGACCTAACCCTAAACCACATGGGCCATATGGTTCTTGGGCTGTAGTCTCACTTAAGCCTTATTGGGCTTAAGTGACCAAAAAGCATATTAACCCAACAAATACTACTGTAACTGAGTCCACGTAGGGACTAGTTTCACCGTTGAGTCAGGTTGATCAATGCATTTTCTTGGGAGAGCAGCGGCTGGGTCAACAGTCGCAAAGGAAGCCATCGGAGAAGAGAAGGTCCCCTACCAAGAGAATATCGGCATCCTCCACATCTAAAGCCTTATCACCAATTCTCAATCGAAAGCCAAGGCTTTATCGGCATCCTATTTGGAGCAATGAGCCGGTGGGAGGATTATAATATCATATCCAATTTTTAATAAATACAAAGCTTTCTTTGTTTAGTTTTACACTAATTCTTGACAGAATTTTTAATTTACATTCCAGTGGATGATAAAGTTATATGTGTGGATCAATTTGCCAATGTTCTGCTGGGAAATTTAAAGTCTATTTTGTTAAAGAAAAAAGGTCTAATGGTTTTGCTTGCTTCTCTTCCCCACGGCCTCCTCTGCTATTGATGGCCCCGCCATTGTTCTTCCCCAAAATGCCGGCTCCCGTTAAAATAGTCCAGTCGTGGCCTATGTGGACTCATTTATGCCTAATCAGACCCACATCATCAATATCTAACAGATTTTTAACATGGTTAGTCTTTATTCAACAGTTTATGCTTAAAGAACTAATGGATATAAATGAGTAAACTTGAAGGACCCAGTAAAAAGGGAAAAAAAAACTCGGTGACACGATTTAAAACTCAAGGAAAGTATAAGGACCGAGAATTAGTTTTCCCAATAACTAATTTAAAAAAATTAATAGAATTAGTTAAATTAGTTATTTATAATTGATATATTAATTTATTGAAAATACCCATTCCATCATTTGCATTTTCAACTACTATCATTCATGAAATGCCTTGTAGTATGTGTTGTTAGTTCTCTAAGGGTTTTGATGATCTCCAATAATTGTAAACAAAGCATAAAGTTTTGCTCTCAAAATGTGAAAAACCCATTGTAAGAGGAAAACTCGAGGATACTATTCAAACCTCGAGGTTTGGCCTTACGTAAAAGGACTCTGTGTTTCGGACCGAGCAAAACTCTAGGTTTCCGTGAGAGAAACCTCCAGGTTTCGTCATACAGAGACTTCTCGACATTTTCTGGAAAATGGAAAACTCGAGGTTTCTGGTAAAACCTCGAGGTTTTGACTTACAGAGAGTCTCCTAAGTTTTGAACTTTTAAAACCTCCAGTTTTGTGAAAAACCTCCAGGTTTGAGCTAAATAAAGTTTTCTCAAAGTTTTCGAAATTAAGAGAAAACTCAAGTTTTGGGGACAAACCTTGAGGTTTGTCCAGACAAAAAGTATCTATGTTTTCCAACTTACAAAACCTCCGTTTTTACTCTCAAACCTCCAGGTTTCTGTTCTGGCGCAAAAACTCAGGATTTCCACATTTAAGCGAAACCTCGAGTTTTGACACAAAACCTCCAGGTTTTGGCATACGAGAGAGCAAACGTCTTTTCACCGGGTTTTGGAAACCTCCGGGTTTCGGAAAACCTCCGGGTTTGCACTTGGCGCGATTTTGCGAGATTTCACATTCAAAATAAAACCTCTAGGTTTCGATAAAACCTCGAGTATTTGTCCTACGAAAGGCCGACACTTTTTTGTTTTAAAAACCTCCAGGTTTGAGTAGAAACCTCCAGGTTTGATGTTTTGGATTTAAATCTCTTTCACTTGTTACAGTCCAAAACTCGAGGTTTGAAGAACAAACCTCGAGGTTTCGGCACATACTCAGAATTTCAAATTCGGCGAATTCCTTAAACCTTCTTGTTTGATCTTAATACTTCCAATGATTAATCTCTAATGTTCCTAGATATGTTTAACCACTTTTTTAGTGAGTTTCAGATGAATTGGAGAATGTTTATTGAAGGTTTAAAGATAAAGCAAAAGTGATGTCAGAACATTAAATGCAAAACCCAGAAAGTTGCATACTTTTGGGTAATCCTTCTCGCACACGTCTACAAAGGATTAATGTCTACCTACCACATCCAAATAGCTGCTATTCCAACGGACTAATTCGTAGAGAAGTCAACTTTGAACTTCGCACAAATTGGATTAAATGAAGATTAGTGAGAGAAGACACTATAATGCCTACAACAATTTGGATTATTAATTCAACGGTTATATGAAGAATTACAACGGTCATTTAATGATCTCTCGAGTATAAATAGAACAGCATTCAAGTCTTCTACAACTAACACACCAGTGTAAAACGCATAGCATTCAAAGCTCTTCAACTACTTTTTGTTTTCACTTGTATTGTGTCTTTTGACACTTAAAGCTTCGAGTGTTTATCAATATCCACTCTTAGAGAGAGTTACTTTTCGTATATCATTTATTGTAAAGGATCACAAGTACGGGGACTTGGTGATTGGGTTCATTGATTGCAACTTGTAAGGGGGAGCAAGTTCTAGTGAGAGAACTACTCTTGAGTACGAGTGTGTAATTAATTAAGATAGTGAAAATCCCAGTCCGGGACTGGACGTAGGTCAAGAGATTGGACCGAACCAGTATAAATCCTTATGTCTTGCTCTTCTACTCTCATCTTAGTTCATCTCTGTTTTTAGTGTTCAAAAACAGAGGTTTTCAGAAAAAGATTTTTAAAATCCCAAATTCACCCCCTCTTGGTGATTTAGCTCCACTTTCATGTGTAAAATAGGACTCTTTCGAAAATGAATTGCAAATATGCAAGGTAAAGTAAATCAAGATGTCACATTTAGCACGGAAAGAAACTCCTCAACTAGCTCCTACTTCTAGTACTAGAGGGAGTATTTGAATCGATTTCTTGTTTTTTTTAACAAAACTCATCGTTTGTCTAAAGGGTTAAGTTGCATTTTTGCCAACAAACTATTACAGAAAGAGTATCCAGCACAAATATTAATTAAGGGTACCTTAAATACCAACAAAAAATTAAAAATGTGTAGATTGGCCAACGAACTTTTAAAAAAGTGCGGTTAACACAACGCAGTTAGAAAAAGATAACGCCCAGTTATCTAAGTGCGAATTGGTCAACGAACTTTTACTCTAGGAGCACTTGACACAAAAAAAGTTTTACTCAGGGCTCCCGGCACAAATTCTTAATTTCACTAAATTAAATAAAAAAAAATCAATTGTCATTATTCAAAACTACTTGTATAGATATCTATGGACAAAAATTACTCATTTGCTAAAATAAACAAAAGTTTCAATTAAAAATATAATTATATTATTTAAATAAAACTCAAGGTGTTTTATAATTTATTATATATGTTAAACAAAAAAATTATATGATTTATTTTTATTTTAGAAGAAATTTATGTGAGTTAAGAAATTCATTTAATGTTAATAAAATTTAAAAAATCTAAAAAAATTTATTATATCCGGAAAGAAATGAAATGAGTTTAATTTTTATTTTTTAAAAAAGAGCTTAATGGATATCAATGTTGACACTTAATAATATAAATCCGGCAACTTGATAATATTTTTGTTAATTAAATGATCTATTGATTATATGAATATGGGACTTGTTGAAATTTTTTTTAAAAAAAAGTCTCAAAAATAATTTGCTTTGAGGCTATTCCAAGATACTTAGTTAATAACAAATTTTTTTCCAACAAGTCCCATATTGATATAATCAATAGATAATTTAATTAAAAAAAATATCATCAAGTTACCGGATTTATATTATTAAGTGTCAACGTTGATATCCATTAAACTCTTTTTATAAAAAAAAAATCATTTCATTTCATTTCATTTCTTTCCGGATATAATAGATTTTTTAAATTTTATTAACATTAAATGAATTTTTAACTCACATAAATTTCTTCTAAAATAAAAATAAATCATATAATTTTTTTGTTTAACATATATAATAAATTATAAAACACCTTGAGTTTTATTTAAATCATATAATTAATTTTTTAATTAATTTTTTTGTTTATTTTAGCAAATGAATACTTTTTTTCCATAGATATCTATACAAGTAGTTTTAAATAATGACAATTGAGAAATGTTTTTATTTAATTTAGTAAAATTAAGAATTTTGTGTTGGGAGCTCCGAGTAAAACTTTTTTGTCTTTGGGTGCTCCGGAATAAAAGTTCGTTTACTAATCGCACCTTAGATAGCGGACATTATCTTTTTTCTAACGGCGTTGTGCTAACTGCACCTTTTTAAAAGTTCGTTGGCCAATCTGCACATTTTTAATTGTTTGTTGGCATTTAAGGTACCCTTAATTAATATTTGTGCTAGATGCTCTTTCTGTAATTGTTTGTTGGCAAAAATGCACCTTAACCCTTTGTCTAAATTATTAACCACGATAAGATGTTATCGGTTCATTCTAAAGAAATTTGACCACGATTTTTTTTTAAAGTAACACCTCCTGTAACACCCCAAATTCATACCACTTATTATGTCCATTGACATGTAGTATTTAGGAATACGGTGCTACAAGTCAGAGTAATGTGGAACAGAGAGCATGCACTAATGTTTAGACAATGAGTAACTGATATAAAATGCCAGGCATAAGCTGGTATATTAAAAATCCCGAAGGAATATTCATGTGATACAATAATACAGAACTTGTATAATTACAATTCTTACATGGTAACTATACAATCTTAAACCAAGCCTTGGCTAGACTTATGGCTTAGAACCCAATATAGTTAATCAAACCCATCGGCCAGGCCGGGTAAAGTCTAGTGGAAGTCTCCCTGTCTTTCACGGCGACTTATGACTGAACCACATAGACCAACATTTTCTTAGTTTAAGCACCAAATGGTTTGAAACAACTCTATCGGATTCATGCCAGAAACTAGTCCCTATAGACCTTCTTCAGACTCTCGTCTCGACCGGTGCCTCTTCACGGCTCCATCCATCGATGCCTCTTTACGGCTCCGTCCACGTCGCCTTCTCAAATACAGGTACCTTTCATGAACTTTTAGTCAAGGCTGAGATTCAATACCCATTGAATCTCAGGTAACAATTAACCTCATGCTCAAGTATAAACAATATATGTATGACAGATATTCATTACATTTCAGCATTAACCATACATAGCACACAGCAGATGTAAGGTTCCAACAATACATAGCACACAGCAAATGTAATGTCAACAGTACAACAATACATAACACACAACAAATGTAATGTTTGCAACGTTTGCACACTCACCCTGTGCCACGAATCCACGTGTCCTCAGCGCTAGGAAAACAACCATATAACATTATCATGACTATAACCCGCACAACCGAATGTATATAAACATGTGACTAAGGACCATAACTTAGTCACGGTGCATGACCCAAGACCTAGTCTTGTCCATCACTTCATGAATCATTCAATCATATACATGCATATAAGACACATCAAAGTTAAAGTTACAGTACGCGTCCCTACCTTTCAGTGCGTAATTTCCAAAAATGCCTGACCTTTTGAATTCGATTCCGGACTTCCCAGATCTTATAATGTTACCGTCGGATTATTTCCTTTTCCATGATATTATATGTAACATCCCCAATTTTCATGTAAATCAATTAATATAATATATGAATTTTTCACTAAGTAGTGGACAATGGTATATTATTTTTCTGATAAGATAAACTAATTATTGGGAAAATAATGTGAAATTATTTGAAATGTGGTTAATAAATTTGGTTATGGATAATTTGAGATAAGTAGTGTCAAAGAAGGTAAAAATATATTTTTCCCTCGTTATTCTTATATTTTTCATCCAATAAAAGGAGGGAAAAATTCTGATGAAAAATTAGTGGAGTTTTAATATAAGTCTAATTTGTTTTAGAAAAGTGGACATTGGATGGGACTTATAATACAAAATATTTTCTCCATGTTTTTTTTCCTTGGTGGCAGACGTGCAAGAGGAAGGAAGTAATAGAAAAAAGGCTAAAGTATACATTTGGTCCTTTATGTTTGCCTCTGGTATCATTTTAGTCCCTTAAGTTTGTAAAGTGCACGTTTGGTCTCTTAATGCTAACACCGTTAGTCCGACTTTAACGGAAAATACTGACTCAACAATTTTAAGCGATGACTATGCAATTAAATGCTGACTAAGCATGCTTATATGTTAGTATTTTAATAAATTAATATTTTAAATCCTATTAATTGAAAAAGATTTAATTTTCTTCGACCAAAAAAAAATATTTAATCTTCACAAATTGTGAAAAACCACAAAACAGTCTATAAAGATTTTTTTTTTAATTAATAGGATTTAAAATATTAATTTATTAAAATACTAACTTATAAGCACGCTTGGTCAGCATTTAATTGCACAGTCATCACTTAGAATTGTTGAGTCAGTATTTTCCGTTAAGTCAGACTAACGGTGTTAACATTCAGGGACCAAATGTACACTTTACAAACTTAAGGGACTAAAATGATACCAGAGACAAACATAAAAGACCAAATGTATACTTTAGCCTAGAAGAAAAACATAGTTACTAGCTTTAGGTATAAGAGAGATTCAAAGGATCTGTCAAAGCACAATTAATGGAAGATGGAGAGAGAAAGAATGAATTGATGGATTGGAGAAATCAAAATAAATGAAGGAAAGAGGGAGTAGGCACGTGATGGGATACAAACACAAATTTTTTTATGCTTTCCAATGTGTCAGACGGAGAAAGAAGCAAATGGGAATAATTATAAAAATATATATGTATTTCTTCTCAAATATTTCATTACCTCTAGCATGAGAAGGAGTAGAAAAAAACGAGAATAAAAGAAGAAGAAAAAATTGTCACCTACCACCCCTTTAAACCGCCGGCTGGGAAGAGTATGAATGATGTGACAATATAACATTGATTGAGGAAAGAATTAGTGAGCACGTGATGCAAGGAAAAGTTAAACACAAAAATTTCCATAATATTTCCTAAGCATCAGACGTGTGATGAAGAGAGATCCAATAGAATAAACAAAAAATATATATTTCTCAGATCTCCTAAAAAATCGCCGGGCAAGAGAGAACAAGGATTTCCCTATATTTTTCTAGATTATTGGAGAGAAAACAAGAGGCCAAATGTCTATTTAAAAGGGCTCATTTCCTCCTGTTTCTGTCGATTGAACGTGTTGAGAAGCAGGGAAGAAGAAGAGGAAAGATTAATTGAAGACACAAGAACATCAAGCAAAACGTCCAAGAGGAAGAGGAAGGTAAGGATTTTGAACACTTATTCCACCTCCTTCTATCTTCTCCCACGTGAGTTAGAAACTCTTGAGGGAAACTTATTTCTTGCTACGTTGAAGGATAAGTCTGAAAGAGGAAGGAAGAAGAGTGAAGGATAAAAAGCTTCAAGTGGAAGATATACCAAGAACAAGTAAGCTATAGTTTAACCGTCTTGTGGTTTCATGTTTTTTTTAGTTAAGAGTGATACTATCTCATGCTTTTTGTTCATAGTATGAGTCTAATTAATTAATAAAGTGGATAATTGAAGGATCAAACTCAAGATTTAAAGCTTATGTAGAAGGATTATCATGATATAAGAAGAATTGGTTGATGAAAATGAAAGATGGGTTGAGTAATTTTAGAGGATGATTTCGGCCAGCCTTAGTACGTGAGAAACTAATTCCTAGTTGATGTGTCTGCTGCTTCCAACGTGTTCAGAATAGGATTTTAGGGACTTAGAGATTTTTGGATGATTAAGAAAGGCTTAATTTTAAATCAGATAAATATTTTAAAGAGGAGTTATTTATATTTATATTTTGATTGTTTTAGGGTCACTTTGACTTTCGCGTATCTGTGGAAAAATTATATTGATAATTTTGGACAACTACCTGGTAGTAACCTTAATCCTCATGTGTTTTGTGTTCCTTTGTATGTTTGTATTTTCCATGATTATGGACCCGTGTCTCCTGAAAAGGGACATGCGTTTGTGTGCATTCAGTGTGGTCTGGGTTTAAAGCCCGACTACTGTGTTTTTCCTAACGCTGTGGATCCGGGGCTTGCTTTGTTGAGCAGTCCTGCGTATGTTTCTAGGACATGTAGTCCTTCCGCAATTGACATGGTACACATGGTATGTTGCATTTGTGTTATTGCGCATTTGTTACTAAATGCTATCATTTGGTGTTTTCCTGATTATGGTTACATACATACATTGTTTATGCATTACATATGAGATTAATGGTTACTCTGGGATCCATTTATGAATCCCAGATTTTTGTAGAGCTTCTGGAAGTTCTTCAAGGGCTGTATCTGGAGAGAAGGGTAAGAATGCGGAGGTGGAGTAGACGGTGTTGTTGGTGGCGCAGGGAGATTTATTTTTGATTTTATTTTTGTACTGGGATAACTGTATATTCTTTTGGCCTCATTGGCACCAATGGATGACTGTATATTTAACCCTTTGGAGACTATATTTTGTTACCTACATTTAATTATATTAGTATTTTCTGAAATCCAACCGGGAAATGCTCTACCGCGATAAACTCTGTTGCATGTTAATCAGTAGTAATTAGTTGATATATGGTAATTATAAAAATAGAATCCCTCTATCCACCACTCGACAGGGCAAGGCCGGTAGGGGTGTTACATTTGTGGTATCAGAGCCCGGTTTGGACAATACTGGTACAAATTTGAAATAGAAAGGTATTGAACTGATATAAGTTTGGTTGTATGGGTTAGGAAAAAGAGATGGGTGACAACCATAGGAGGGCGCTAAGTGCGGTAGTTAGAAGACGTCCTGTAACTGCTTTGGAGTTAGGTGCGGGGGGCGATTCTGACAGATCATCAGTTGGAGATACGGATCTGCCGTGGGTTTTTCTGAGGCATTCTATGAGACTAGAGGAAGAGGAAGAGGTTGACTCAACAGGTCACGCCATACCCGGTCTTTATATACCTTATTATAGGTATAATATGCATCCAAACGAGGTTAGAGGATGCAATTCGAATTGAGTTCGTAGTGGCAAGTATTGACGCCCCACTGTATTAGATCATTATCTTTGTTTTCTATCTAGGGTAAATGAGTTATATATACAGAGGGGTGTTAGAGATTTAATTTTTCCTTTTGAGTACTGGTAAAAATAATATTTATTTATTTTTCTGTTACTTTGTAGCTAAATCTTAAATAATGGCAAGAGGAAAAAGGACAGAGAAGGCCTAGGAAGGAGCCGGAGGCACAAATACCTAATCCACAAGATAATAATTTGATATGAGAAATGATGGGGTTGATTTGAGAGCAAGGAAATGTGATTCATGAAATGAGAGCTCGTTAACACTGAGATCATGAAAAATATGGAAATGTTGACAGTACAGAAGGCAGATTATGTTGCTAATCCTAGGGCCTTTGATAATTGAGTCAGAAAATGATTTAGATCCCCAGATCCTACCAGGACTTTGAGGTTAAGCGCGTTTAGACCAGAGAAATCTCGGGATGAGTGACTGCATAGGAAATATCATAGGAATTTAAGATTACCATGATCTAAGGCCTTAGTAATTTAAGGTATGACATATGGTGATCCATAGAGATATTATAAGGATGTTAGATTGAATAAGGAAATGATTAAGACTAGGCTTGAATCTAATCTAAGTTGAAATAGTGTCTAGGTCAAATATGATTATGGTTGTACGTACTAAGGATCTAGTACCCTAAAGTAGAAACCCTGTAAGTATTGATTGATGTTGTGCTATGAACAATGCTTTGGGTATGATTGAGGATTGATGTTTGATCTTGAGGCGAAAGAATATTGTTAGAATGTGCCTTTGTAATATTGAGGTCTAAGAGGGAATTAGAATCTTGTCCATGGAATTCGCATCAGTGTCAGGGCGCCAGTAGAGGGGGCCATGTGTGAGAATATAGGATTTGTCGGACAAGTCTGTGGGTCCAGACGAGGCTAAGGAATTGGAGTCCGAAGAAACCTTGATGGGGGCGGCGGGAACAGGGGCGGGTGGCGGTGGTTGTGTTAGAGCTGGGAAGCGGCGGGCGTACACTAGTGGGGGCAAACGGCCTCACCACGCCGCTTGCGTGACTCTTGGCATGGCGAGCAAGTGAAGAGGGGGTAAGGTCGACGCTAGGATTGGAGAGAGGAAAAAAATGCGGGGACAAAAGATGAGGTCAGCAAGCGTGTGTGTGGACGATGAAAAGGTGGTAGCCGAGAGTGTTGGGTTTGAAAGGTGATAGGCGAAATAATGTGAGGCTGGAGTGATGAGCTAACATGACTCGAAGTGTGTTGGTCCCATTTAATCAACCCGTGCTATGGGCATCTCATGAGAAGATCATTAAATCGATCACATGGTTCATATGTGGACTCACCAAATCTCTGTCGGAAACTAGCGATATCTTCTCTCAGTTGGGCATTTTTTGTTGGTGGGAAAAATTTTAGCAGAAATTTGCTCCTCAGGTCATTCCAAGAGGTGAAAAAGTTAGCAGGTAAGTTGTTTAGCCACGTCCGAGCCTTGTCCCGAAGAGAGAATGTGAATAATTTAATGTGAAAGGCATCGGGAGTGACTCCTGGAATGACGAATGAGTCGCAGACCTCCATGAATAACTTTAGATGCAGATGAGAATCTTCAGACGGGAGTCCTCCAAATTGCCCGGCTGAATTTAGCAGTTGAATCATGACACCTTTAATCTCAAAGTGTCCTGCATTAAAGGTCGGGGAAGTGATAACTAAATTGAGTTTGGTCAAATCTAGGATCCCAAACTCCATAATGGCCTTGTTCAGATCTGGATTTGGTGGCTGAGGAATCCGATTGTCTCCATTTATCACTTGTTGCTACCTTCGTCCCTGGTCATAATTAACTGGTATAACCGCCATGTCTGCGGAGTCACCGAGGCGACCTATTCGCTTATGTCTCCAGCACCTTTGCTTATAAGTGCATTCGATCTCAGGATTGTAAGGATCAAGATTGATAGATGGCGAGCTGCACATACGCTACAGAATGTACCTGAAAATCAAAAATAGAGAAGGGGTGAGCTTTATTGGATAGAACACAACTATGTAACAATAAACTTGTAATCACAAAAGGTATCTACAGTCCCCGGCAACGGCGCCAAAAACTTGTGGGTCGATTTCCTTGATGGCAAGTGAACTAGTCGAACAAGTAATAAAGAGTAAGTAGAGTATTGTCCCATAGAGACTGAGATACCGATGATGACACTGATTGGTGCAATAGTTGTGTGTAAAGAATAAAGAAAAGTATAGTTGGTTTGGGAGTTTTGTGATAATAACTACCAATAGGAAAATAAATAAATAGATGATCGTAGTCACAAGAAGATATCAGTTAAGAAATAGGTTGAGCTCAGATTTCATCCTAAGCATATCACTCCCCCAGTCTGCCTTAATGCTTTGCTATAGCAATTATGTTGCACAGCTTCCGCAATGCAACAACATAGAAGTCTTCGCAATGTTATTCAGTTAACCCACCACTATGCTATATAGAAGCTTTCGCGTCCTGTACATACAATCCAAGCTTTACTTCTCCTATATGCCTGGCGATTTTCTAACCCAGATCATCATTTCAAATCAAGGTGTTATGGTTATGAGCGGTATACCCATTCCTAAAGCCTACAATGATAGGTCAGGCCTTGCACCAACCTGCCCAGCAAACACTGCCAATCAAATGTCTAACCCCGACTCCCTTCCAGTAAGTCAAGGCCACTGATCTAGCCCTTACCTTTCGCTAACCGACAAGAGATTAAAATACCGATAAACAAACTGAATGTATTAAATTAAAGAACAAGCAAACTGAGTTTATTCTACACTCAAGAATTCATCCTCGCTTAGCCAAAGGAAATTTAGTTCATGACCGACAAGGGAATCACACCAGAATAGCCCATAGAAAAAGGTAAATTAAAAATCAACAAATAACAAAAAGTTGCCGGAGGAGTCGACGGCGTGAGAGGCGTTTGTCGCAGGACGTCCCCATGTCTTCTCTTCTCCATCGTACTGGTAGAAATGGTGTTGGGTTCTTCTGGAGCTCTTGTGCTTCGTAATGTCTCTCACTCTTCTTTTGAGCCTAGCCGAATAAGAATTTCCTTTTATAGACAGGTTTACTTGCGGAGTATGTTCAGTGAGCTGGGCCTTTCCAAATCTGTTAGATCCAACTGGTCAAACTTTCTAAATTCGATAGATTGCTTCTGCAGATACTGCGGGATTCTCCAAATCTTAACTTCAATCCTCTGCATCTTCTAATCCAATACGTCGGTAATCCAAACGTCAACTAACGTCTGTCCATTAACCTGCACTTATTTTCTGAAAAAGCCTTGAGGAAAAGTCAGAACATATGGCGCATAGCATTGCTTCACTTACGCTGCTATAGCATTTGGGTTGCTTTCTACTGTGGCTTGATGTGACTGACCCAATGCTATAGCATTGTATCGGCTGTACTATGTGCTTCATAGTAAACTTTAAACTTGCCTTTTTCTTATGCACATGTTCAGGATAATTATGCAATTACCATGATTTATAAGATTCAACCTACATTTCCCTATATGCGTGAATTATGATGTATTTGTTCAGATAGATTCATTTAAGTTCATATTCACTGCACAAAACAGTCCCACATCATAGAGAAAACATGGCATAAATAGTACTCATCAGAAATCATAACCAGTAATAAAACAATGACGTTTAGTGACAATATTGGAAATAAAGGAAGTAGTTTTATATTGACAACAATATGAATAGGATATTTGAAGATGTTTTCCTAGCGCTGAGGATACGAGCAGCTGTCGTGACACTGAAGAGTGCAGACGTGTGTGTGACTTCACATCTGTTGTGTGCTTATGTACTGTTGTTGTGTTAATCTTGCATCTGCTGTATGCTTATGTATTGATTCCTGCTATAATGTTATGAATATCTGTCATGCATATACTGTCATATTTGAGCATAATGTTAACCGTTACCTGAGGTCTGATGGGCATTCGACCTCAGCTCTTACCATGGCTTCAGGGTCCGGAGAACCAAGGACCGAAGACAAGAGTAAGCAGAGTAAACAGCACGTGTGAAGACCCGACCGAAGATATTTAGGATATATATACCAATAAATGTACCGTTCTTTATGAACAGACAGACACACCACAGTTAATGTTGTATCAGTTACTCACTCCTTTACTTGCTCCGATGCTCTACTCTGATGAAAAAAAATTATTCTGGCAAGAATTTAACAAAGTAATCTCAAACAGTTTGGTGCCGAAGGCAAGGCTAGTCTATGTGGTTGTCAATTAGTCCCCGTGAATTCGGCGAGACTTCCACGATAGACACCTACCTGGCCAAATTATTTGATTAACGGAGTTAGGTTCTAAGTTTTTTTTTAACTTGGAGCATATTTTTGAAAACGAGTACTGATATAACCCTGTTGTGACGTTGTAGTAAAGGACGGAGATAGATCTCCAGACATAAACTACTAGAAACATGTAAGACATATCACACCGAAAGTAATGAACCCTAGACCAGGGTACCACCCTAACACGATATACCATCTTGAACCGGTGTACCACTTCGAGTCGGTGCATCACCCTAACTCAGGAAAAACCCCAACGCTCATTTGTGACCGTGAACCTTCGAACGTATACCCACCGGAGTCAGTATACAAACTCCAAACCTGTACACAACCCTGAATCTATGTACTACCTCGAATCAACGGCTAATATACTTTCTGAACCGGAGAAACCTATAGTATCGGATCATACATCTGATATCGACAACAGTGAATATTTTCAACTGTCAAGATGACTCTAAGAGTGAGTCCTCTTACGAATCCAAACTTTCTTGCGACGTGTTCTGGATACAAACAAAAATTGATAGGCGCTTTACGAACAAAGTACATAATGGCAGATCAACACTGTAAGACTAGCAAAGGAACATACTTTCAGTATCTGGAACAAGTGAATATGACTTACGAGCAAAACGACGCAAGGATCTTCCCTACCCGTTAAACAATTGGGTGATATCAAACCTATACCTCTTTCCTAGAAACCATTTCTGGATAGAAAAGACGAATGAACTCTTAGACAGAGAACGTACAGCCAATTTCCACTCCTTTCTATATCATCTCCAAAGGCTAGTTTTAGATAACGTGTAATCAAAGAATGGAATATGAACATAGTACCAGTCAAGGGAAGGTACGAAAATAGTGATAACTGAACATAGTTTACTATTATGAAGTATTATGACGTAGCAACTATAGTAATATAGTAACTTTGCAAAGAAGATATATATATGTTTGCAATAGGTGCTAATCGCTACTTCATTCCAATGTTTATAAGGGACTGGAGTTCCCAAAGGTAGAGATAGAGATGGATGTAGAGATAGAAATAAACAACCACAAATAAAACCAATTCCAGTACCTAGAGCAATGTTTTTCATTGGGGTCTCGATTATCGCTATGAACCCGGGCATAATCATAATCAAGGCATCATTGAGGGCCGTATAGGTGGCCCATTTTGCTCTACCCCTCTGGGCCAGTTTGTCTTCATAGATAGTACGAGATATCTTAATGATGAGGGACAAATTAGTTAGTATTGAAAGACGCTTTATGAAGTATGTACTCAAGGAAGAAAAAGTATTAGTAGACTAATGCCTAAGTATATGTTAGGAGACAAGTCTAGAAAACAGTTTGTTTCTGTTAACCCGTCATCATCAATACTGATGTTTAAATAAAAACTTGAAAGCACATAAGAGGGGAAGGGAGGTTTATGTAATATATGATATTGAGTTCCGATTTTCCTTATATGCATAATTGATTTCGTTTCTAAATGTTTTAGATATATCATGGTAAAAAAAAAAATCCATTTCCTTATGTCGTTGTAAAGATATAAGATTGATTAAATAGAATTTGGACAGTTTTTTTGGATTACTATCGTTTTATTAATTAATATGATTTCTTTGTTTTACTCGCTAAGAGTAGGAAGGGCTTACTATTGAGTTTTCCCTGGTTTTTGAAATCCGTATTACTAAAAGGGGGTAAATTAAGACATAAGAGAAGAATTTCCCTTTGTTCTATTTCTTTTGTGATCAAATGCTGGTTGCTAAACATATTATATGAGATTGCATTGGATATTTGTGCGTTGAGCTTGTTATTGAAACTTTAAATTTGTATGAGTTATTGCTTCTATTGTTATCCAAATTTTTATACACATGTGATTGAATACCCATTTTTATTCTGAAAATTCTCATCCAAATCTAACTTCTAGGCAACATTTGTTTCTGTTCACTTAGAAATCTAACCTGAGCATTTCACTTAAATTTTCCAAACTAAGCTAGTTTGAAACTATGATTTTAAAAGTGATTCTTCTTTAAATTTATTAAATATTGTTAAGTGCACATTGTTATGGTATTTCATTAAAGTTTATGCATGTAATTATTGTAGTCCAACCAGCTAGCTGTAAGAACTCTAAATTGTGACACTTGCATGGGGATTTGGTGGGAACTAGTTGTAGGCTGGAAATAGCACTTAAATAGTTAGTTGGAAATCTAAGTGTTTTGTGTTAACCTATTCTAGAAAAGAGTTCGCATATCTAATAATGCTATGACTTGTACATCCTTGTTATATTACTTGCCTCACTTAATTATGTTGGGAAATCTGAATTCAAGAATTTTAACTTACTATACCAGAAAAATTTTAATGAATTTAATTTATGAAAGTGGCTTGGAGCATACCATTTTAAAGTTCCGCTTTAGCATGTGCATTACCACCTTTGAATTTTGCTATCACACTTTGTGAAGGTCTGGACCAATAAATACTATTGATATCATTTTTCTCAAATTACCTGACCATCCATTAACTTTGTTTTAGTAATCTTTTCTGTCGTAAGTCTGATTGTTAGTCATTAGTGTGTTAAAATTGAAAGTGAAGGAAATCACCAAGAGGGGGGTGAATTGGGGATTTTAAAAATTCTTTTCAGATCACCCACACAATAGATGCTTAACTAAGGTAAATGGAGTTAGAGAAGAAGAGCTTGACACAGAAGATTTATACTGGTTCGGTCTTAACTCTTGACCTACGTCCAGTTCCCAGACTCTCTGGGTTTTTCTACTATCACTCAAATCGATACACACTCGTACTCGAAAGTTATCTCTCTCTAGGATACACTCCCTTACAAGTTGTAATCGATAACCCAACCTCAAAGTCCCACAACTTTGAGATTCTTACAAAGAATGATTTACGAGAGATGAACTCTCTCAAAGAGTGAATAAAGATAAGCACTGAAGCACAATGTATCAAAGATACAAATGAGAAATATAAGCAGTAAAAGACTGATGTTCTTGTGTGCGTTTTCTGTGTATGTTTTCTCTACTTTCAGACTTCAAATCTTCATGTATTTATACTGGATTGAAGCTTGTGAACGTTGTAGATCCGTTGAGACTTGATCTAATTCGAAAATATAGCTGTTGTGAGTGTGTCTCCATGAATCTAGCTGTTGTGAACAAATCTGTTTGAATATGGTTGTTGCAGATTTGAATATTTGAAATTTGGCTCCTCAAGAATGTGTCCCCATGCTGTTATGTTTAGTGGAGGTAGTTGTATAATGTTGTCCAATTTGTTTGGAGGCTAGCTTTCTTTCTTGGAGAATGGTTGTCCTACTTTCCAGGTTGTAAACCATTGCTTTGGATGAGAGATACAATATTATATTGCAAGTTGCACAAGTTGTTGTCTTAAAGTCTTCTTTAAAACAAACCTAGATTTCTTGAAATCTCATAAGCAACCGGTTAAATTTGGTTAGGAAATATTGATATGAATCATATAAATCATATACAACCAATTCGCAGAATCAAGCTAAAGCATAAATCAAACCGAACAAAATACACCGGATGCGTTCATCGTTTCAAGTTCCAAGCTCGAGTTTACTATACCAAGCTCGAGTTTGGTCTTCATTTAAAACTTGAGTTTTGCCTCCGGAAGTCTTAAGCTCGAGCTTGTAAGTGTGTAAGCTCGAGTTTAGCATTTGTCGGGAAACATGTTTGAAATCATTTTGAGAGCCAAAATGGAAAAACGCAAGCTTGAGCTTATTAGTGAGTAAGCTCGAGTTTGGCACTATTCATGTCAAAAATATTTTTAGTTCACAAAATGCAAGCTTGAGCTTAGAGGTGTAAACTTGAGTTTGCTAAGCTCAAAATATGACATTGCTCTGTCGACCCAAGCTTGAGCTTGCAAGGGCAAGCTCGAGTTTGCCAAAGGTTTTTAAAAACTTTGAAAGATTTTTGTCGACGCAAGCTTGAGTTTACAACCTTAAAACTTGAGTTTACTTTTTGAAGGGAAACTTGAAAACTTTTCGCTGATGCAAGCTCGAGCTTGTGATGCCAAGCTCGAGTTTACAACTTTTGTAAACTCACAAACTCTACAGAAAAATGATAAGCTCAAGTTTAAAGGATTCTGCCAGAGGTAAGCTCGAGCTTGTAACTTCAAGCTCGAGTTTACATATTTGTAAACTTAGTGAGAAAAGTCTCGGAAGAGGCAAGCTTGAGCTTAAAACTAATAAGCTTGAGTTTGCAATTTGAGTAACTTGATAAAATCCTCAAACCTTCGTAAGCTCAAGCTTACGGGTGCAAGCTCGAGCTTACTCGGTATATGAGTAAACTTTGAAAACCTTCAAGCTCAAGTTTATGGACCAAGCTCAAGTTTAGAAAATGCAAAATATCTTGGTTTACTTTCGTAAGGGCAAGCTCGAGTTTGGAGACCCAAGCTCGAGTTTGGAGCCGATGAATGTTTTTGAATTGAAATCAACATGCTTTACCAATCTTTGACAAAAACATTGTCTCATGTTTACAATTGTTATTAATCATCAAAACACATTGAGAACTAACAAAAATGAGATTAGCTTCAAAATGATGCATGTTAAAATTAAATGAAACCTGATAAATAAACTAGTCTTAACTATTAAAAGGGGCACTTGGTGGAATTTTGTGGCATGCATTGCATAGGAACCCTGTCTTGAAATACATTGTACTTGTGATCCATTGAAATTAAGATTTCTTGTCACTTTATCATAATGAAATAACTTTGCATTATATATCCTTGTTTCATTTTGAAATTTTGATGAACGCCTTTAAGTTAAACATGAACTTTTTGACTCGAAAGTTTTGAAGGTTATCTATTGCGCTTGGTAAAAATAGAAACCATAGGGGATTAGATCCTTGGACGTTAAGAAATAAAGCTCTAAAATGAGATTTGGAGTGTGCACTTCAGTAAATCTTGAACATCTATGTAAATGAAGAGTTAGTATGTTTGTTGTTGATACTCCTGAAACCCTACTTTAGTACACCACCGTACTAATATGTTGTGTTGAACTCCTGTCCAAATCAATAAATTTCAGATATATAAAACATAAATTGGAATGTTTAGGTTGTGGTAGTAATTGAAGTTGAATTTTTTGTCTTCATTATTATTTGCATCTATTGATAAGTATTGGACATGAAATTTGTAGTAGCATGTGAATTTCATAGGAACTAAATGGTACTTAAAAGTTGTTCTGGATTTCATTGAAACTATTTTTTGGTTACTTTGTATGTTGACTTCTCCTCACTCCTGATAAAAATATTGAGAATTTAAAATCCTCATCTTATGTTAGAAATTTGGCGTAGTGATTACCTTAGCAAAGAAAAGATTTGCTGTTGCAATCAATAATTCTTATTCTTGTATAGAAACTAGTAAAAACCTTAGAGACCTAAGGAATAATTGAGCTCCTAAGATAGTCTGAGAGCTTGAATGGGAAAGGTTCAGATAAGATAGACGAACAGATGCTCTAGATCTAGGTGTGCAAATATGCACGGGACAGTTTCCCTAGACCTTAAGACAAATGATACTTAGCACTATAAGAAATGCGGATCATTGTAATAAAAACTAGTATGTCTACAGTATGTCTTGAGTCTGACAAAACATTTATTGTACTAAGTAATAATTGGAGGGCCTAAAGCCTGAGGATAATCTCCCAGGTATTAAGGATAAAAATTCCTAGTGTTGTGGTAGCGGATTGAGCCGGAAGGCCAATACATATTAAAGCCAAGAGGCTGAATGGGTCAAGCAGTAAGGCCTGCGTAACCAAGCACGACAAGAATGGACGAGTAGGTCCTGTGTTTGAATACTATACCTGGGTACAAAATGAATAAGATTATTATTTGAATACTAGAGTGTGTGCTAAGTAAGCATGCATAGTAAGGAGATAGACAAGATGTCTAGAGTTTTCTGAGTGTATATGATCATATTTCAAGGGCGAACTTGTTAGTCGAACACTTCAAAGGCGAAAACTTAATACGCGTTACGTAAGACCATTCAAAATTTTAGTTAAACGTAAACTAGTTACTTACTAAATATATTTACCCCCGAGCCTGATTAATCTCCAAAACGTTTTCCATATTCCTCCGTTGAAGAAATACCCACTAGACCGCGGTTATGTCAGTGCATATGAGGTATCTTATGTTGCCACAGTATATAGGCGCCGCGGAAACATTTTTGTTATGGGGATGTCAAAGTACGATACGACAATACCTTCGTAGTCGGACCGGAGCAAATTCTTGATCATTAAGAAAAGCGGCTTAGACATAGAAACGTTCCGATAGAGTACATTTCCAAAATTTATGGTTCAAAGTCTAGTTAGTATAGAGCAAATTTCGAGGACGAAATTTTATTTAACGGTGGGAGAAATGTAATACCCTAAAATTTCTACTTAGCTTAACCACTATATTTTGATAATAAATACCTATTAAAAATAGGTGAATATGTGGTCTCAAAATTTAGGAGCTTAGTTAATTTAATTTAAGGAATTTTCTCTTGAAATTAAATAAGCCAAAGACCAAATTTTCTAATTTCATTTAGGGATCATAAAATACCCTATAATTATCATATTAAAACATAAGTCATATTTAATCATAAGGAGCCATAAAATGTTATAAAAATACCTAAACCAATTAAAGAAAATTACCAACAACCAAGGGACAATTAAATTTACAATAATTAAAATAATTGTATTAATCTTTATAATTAATTAAAAGGCATATTAAAAGTAATCAAATAGGGATGTATTAATTGAATGGAAGATCAAAGACCAATAAGGGTTCAATATTGGCATAAAGTGAATTATTAATAATCATAATTAATCTAAGAACCTATTATACTTTGACGAATTATGTTTAACAAACATCTAAAACACTAAATTAGGGATAATAAATAAGATTAAAATATCATCCCCTAAGCTAATTAAAGGGGGCGAATTTCACAATAATAAAGGAACAAAAGATTAGACAATAATATAAGATAGAAGCACATGTGATATAAGATAAAAATCTCCAAAAGTAAGTAGGATATCTTTACATAAATAAAGGGGTAAGATTTGATTTAATAAAGCTAAAACCTATGGTTATGTTTAATTCCACAATTAAAGCTAAAATTCTTGAAATTAATTTTGGACCAATGAAAGGCTTTGCACATGAAATAAAATAAACACAAATTCAAGAGTGAATTAAAGGGAGAGGGGGCGGTTTTAGATTGACTTGGGGAGGAAGAAAAGTTGGGAAAAAAAATCTAAGATATTATCTTAATTAATTCCAATGGTTGTAATTAAAGCCAACAATTAATCTTAATCCTTGTGTAATGGAATTGAGCAATGATAAGTCAAGAAAATATTCTTAATCCTCATGAAATTAATTAATCCAATGGGAGATTAGCAAATAGAAGGCCAAGATTTAATCTAATAAAGTTTATCCAAAGGCTCTAATTAATTCTCCAATTAATCCATGTGAGTTGGTGTGAACCAATAGGAAGCTAGAGTGCTTGTTCATGTGGCATATTATGAAACACAAATTAAAAGCCAAGGAGAAGGAAGGGCCATGGTTTTGGCTTGCAAAAAGAAGAGGAAAATTTGTTTATTTATTTAATCAAACACATGGGATAATTAGGAGAAAACTTGTTGAAGAAGGGAGACAACTTGTCAAAGAAGTAGGAGAAGCCTTTTTGAGGAAGGGAGACAACTTGTTGAAGAAGGGAGACAACTTGTTGAGGAAGTAGAGACAACTTGCAAGGTAAGTAAGGGCTTGGATTTTCCCTATAAATAGAGGCATTGGCTCTCTTCATTCTTCACACCAAAACAAGCAAGGAAATCTGATTGTGAGAGTAGAGAGTGAGTAAGGAGGAGCTTGGAGAAGGAGTTAGAGCATTTGCAAGTAAGTTCTTTAAGTTTGAGTTCTTAAATTCATAGATAGACTTTGCTTTGATCTTAAATATGCTAGAGTAATTTTATTTTCATATTTTTATGGTTAGAAATGGTTTTGTTTAGAAAAAATGATGAAGGAAGTGATAGAGCAAAAGTTTTGGAAGCTAATCATCAAAGTAACGAAGTTCTGGCAAAATTTTTCGGTAAAAGTTTCTTAAAGCCAGCCATGAAAAGGCCATAATTTTATGTTGAAGATGAAGATAATTAATTATGAAATTTTTCATGGTTAAAGTAGAAATATATAGCTTTTCAAATATACCTAGAGTGTGTCATTTTGAATTTTGTGCAAGGAGATAACAATTATTAAAAATAGGCTACGAATTCTAGGCGAAATTCTGGGTAGAGTTTAGAAACCTTACACCTGGGAATGAATCAAGGAATGTGGGACAAAATTAGTATTTTTCCTTAAACATAGGCATCCTAAGGATTCCTATGAATTTTACGGATCCTCTTTTTGATTTTTTCGAATTAATTATGAATTTTCAAAGTTAGCGAAAATTCTGCCCTGAAATGCTGAATCAGCGTTTTTGAGAGGATAAAGGGATATAATTGGTGTAACAAATCCATCTGGGGTAAAAAGGGCCGGTAGTGGCTAGAATATCTCCTAAGATATTATTTACGAGGTAATAATGCGATAATACTATTATAGGATATCCGAGAAAATCGGGAGACGTACCGACCAAGCAAGCGTACCGCTAACCGAACGGACTAAGGTACGGACGCGTACTGTAACACTAACTCTGATGCTTATTATATGCTTACATGTGATAGATGATTTCATAGACTGAGACACTGTCTTAGATCACTGTATATACATTCGGCTTTATACACGGGTTATAGGTTTGATAACGCCGTAAAGATGTTTTCCTAGCGCTGAGGACACGAGCAGCTGTCGTGACACTGGAGAGTGCAGACGTGTGTGTGACTTTACATCTACTGTGTGCTTTTGTACTGTTGTTGTGTTAATCTTGCATCTGCTGTGTGCTTATGTATTGATTACTGCTGTAATGTTATGAATATCTGTCATGCATATACTGTCATATTTGAGCATAAGGTTAACCGTTACCTGAGGTCCGATTGGGATTGGACCTCAGCTCTTACCATGGCTTCAGGGTCCGGAGAACCAAGGACCGAAGACAAGAGTAAGCAGAGTAAACAGCACGCGTGAAGACCCGACTGAAGATATTTAGGATATATATACCGATAAATGTACCGTTCTTTATGAACAGACAGACACGCCACAGTTAATGTTGTATCAGTTACTCACTCCTTTACTTGCTCCGATGCTCTACTCTGATGAAAAAAATTATTCTGCTTTTGAAAATTGGGATGTTACATCCAAAACATTTTCAAGCATGCTTGGGGTCAATTTATCAAAACAATAAAAATTCTTCTTTCAAGATAATAGCAACTTTATCTCATACTTCATAATCAAATCCCCCAGCATGAAGTTTCACAAACAATATTTCAAAACTTTTCTTCATTCAATCTGTCGATAAAATCCTTTTAAAACATGGAAAAAAAAAACTCAAGTGAAAACATTCCATTTCAAACAATAATTTCTAGCTCATAAACTTTCCAAAATGCAAGATCATTTCAACATAAAATTTATGAAAAATATCTCAAAAGTCTCCTTACCATTTAACTGCATAATCATGAATTTTTTTTAAACAATTGGAAGAAAATACATAATAAAATCACCATTCTTTACACATATACTATCAATAAATATTCAATCTCAAAATCATACTTTTAAATATGAAAATAAACAATAAAGTTCAAATAAATAAAAAATATATTTTTTAAAAAAAAAATAGGGACGCTATTCACTCACCCGTTGCTCTACGAAACTATATATTTACCAAAATCCTTTGGGTTCACTTTTCTCTCTCTTGAGCTCAAGCAATTGTCAATTCCTATAAATTTTAAAATTCATAGAGTTTTGTCATCAATGGTAATCTTTAATCCTTATACATATATACTCACCAAGACATAATTAAATACCTATTATCCTACCCACAACTCTCAACTCATGGCTAGATAAATTTATCCAAAAATATTATCATTACAGACTTTAGCACCGAAAGTTGAACAACTTAAATCATTTTCTTAAAACTGGACAATAACCCAATAGACACTAAGCCATAATTCTTATTAGTCTAATTCCAATCCCAAGATTTGAACTCCACATACTGCAAACACCTCCACATCACATGCCTATCTTTATTCATATATTCTCCCTTCCACAAACCTGGCATGGCCTCTCCATATGTTCTTACAGAATTATAAAGTGAAGGATATGCAGATTTCCCTTCCAAATATGATCTCCAACGTGGACCCATCATGAACCACCAAGCAACAATTATATTCTCCATCTATTGTAGTGTTCAAATACGGATAGAAAATTCTCGTAAGAAACCGAACAAGAATCCCCTATCACAAAAATAAATTCAAAACTACCCCTCTCCAACTCAAAATCAACATGCATGCAACAATACCTTTACTCTCTTTAAACTTAATATCAAAGAAACTAAAACCATACACAATGAAACAGCAGCCTCAAATTCGGTTATCTCAAAACAAGGCAACCCAACTCGTACAAAAGGGAATGAGGACCAATGATTCAGCCATTATCCATTAAAATAGAGGGGTTTCAGTTCAGTTAGTTCTCAGCAACATGCAACAAAAGCCAAGTGCAGAACCATTATTCCAACATCACCTTAACACTTAAACATAATCCCAAACAACAGCTATGGCAGAAAATCAGAGATGGGAAGGGAATGAAAAAGCTTACCTAAACCCAAATCCAATCTTGCATGTGGGTGCAAACTCTTCCTCTTCAATTTCTTATTCCGATTCTTCTCCGACTCTCACGCTCTCACTCTCTCTTTCACAACCCCCTCTCGGTCTCTTAATCTAGCTTCAAAACGCAGAGAAATAGTGGAGTATGGGATGGGTTGAGGACACCTTAGAACAGGTGCTACGATTTCTCGCTGATTCTCCTTCTGTCTTTTTTTTCCCCTCTGTGTTTTCTGGTTGAATGGCCGAATAATAAGGGAAATGGTTAATTGCTGGATTGAGGAAATAGTGTGCTAGCACCAATTTGAATTAATGAGAAATGAATTGAAGGAAATAGTGTGCTAGCACCAATTTGAATTAATGAGAAATGAATTGAATAAGGGAGTATATTTGTTAATTGAGAGAAATTGGGATACGTGGCTGGAAGTTGGAAGAATTAGTGTGGTAATGTGGCGGATAAATAGAGAAAGGAAGGAATGAGATATCGTGCTCTCATGTTTATATGGGGTTCAGACCAAAAATAATCTCATTTGTCCTCTACAAGGCTTATATGCAACTTAGTCCTCTACTCATTGAGTTGCAAATATTGGATAAGTGAAAAAATAAATTCTTAATTCCATATAAATATTTTTCTTCCTCAATTAATTTCTTTAGGCCATAGAATATTGTCTCTAAAATATTTAGGCCAAAAATTATTCCCAGGCTATTTTTCCTTGAATTTTCGGCAAAATAGGCCCTAAATTCCAGAAAATGAATTTAAAACTATTTAGGCCATTTTTTTCCCGTAACTAATACCTTCATATAATTTCTAGATCCTCAAAATAATATTTCATAATTTTCCCCTAAATTTTTTTGTCATGGTCCAAAAATAATCTTTAATAATTATCTTAAATTTTTTCTCATAATAAGCTTAAGACTTTTAACTCTTACTAACTTGACAACCTACTTATCTCAATCTTATTTCTAAATTTTTAGTCCCAAAATTTGGGGTGTTACATCGACAGTATTGTTAATGCTTGCGTTGACAAAATAAAGCTTCTGTCAACTGTATCCTTGAAATTCAATTGCACAACGTAACAGCCACTAAGCTGTTACCTTGATTAATAGGTATTTTCACAACGTCCTATGCTTATTTTGATAACATCAAGAGCCTATTTTGACAACATAAACAAAGAATGTTGACAACTATATCAGCCTAGGTTGAGAAGTGAATATCATATCAAATTAAATCTCATGTGACATCCAAATATTAAGTTGTCGATACAATCAATCTTCATGTAATAATTACAAAAACAACCCTAGACACAATTGCAATTGCCAAAAAACAAGTGGTCAATACAATCAGTGTGTGGTGCCCGAGAAACTTTGTTTTTAATCAGTGTGCTTTGACTGCTTGCCAGACAATCCTCCTGAGTGTTTGCCCTATTTATAGTGCCATTAACGTACATTAGCTAACTTCGTAAACAAGAATTCAAACGAAAAAATTCAAATATTTAATATCTAAGGCCCAGACTGCAAAATATATTAAGGCCATGTTGAATCAATATATGTTCACTGTAACATCTTGAAATTTATAATAATAGGATAGATTAATGGTAATTAATTTATTAAGAATATTCAGCATAGGAGTAAAACTTTCTAATGTTAGTTAAAATAAATAATAATAATAATAATAATTTATTATAATATATTAATATTATAATATATTATTATATTATAATATATATATATATATATATATATATATGACACACGTTTTGGAAACGTAGGGGCAAGGTTGCCCCCATTGTTGACTTTGGTGGGAGGGGGGTAATAAGTTTTACCCCAATTATTCCCCCTCCTCAACCAACACCTTCGGGTGTGTATTCAAGCAGAGCAAGTGAGAATGTGAGAAAAAAATAAAGAGAGGAGAGAAAGAATGAGAGAGGGAAAGCATAGAAATAATTATTTGGGGAGACTGGTAGTAGCTTTTTGGTGATTACTTGGGAATTAGCGAGTAACAGGTAACTCTGAATATTATTCCATATACTTGTAAATTGTGTATGATTATGAATTATTTTGTTTTATGGACTAAACCATATGTATATGTATTATAATATTATTATAACAAAAGTTGAAAATTACGGTTTGTGCCCAATGAAAATTACAGTTTGAGCCTAACTAAAATTACAGTTCTGTGCCCATGAAAATTACAATTTTGTACCGATGAAAATTACAATTTTGTACCCATGAAAGTTACCGTTTTGTACCCCGCAAAAATTACCGTTTTGCCCCCGAATATCGAAATTATATTTTAGTTCCAAATCCAAAAATGACAGTTTAGTCATTCGAATTTCAATAATGACAAATTGGTCTGATGAGGTTTTATAACATCACTACAAAAAAACTATCATTTGTCGCAGTTCATCTGTAGCGGTCATAAATAACCGCTACAAAATCATTATTTACCGCATTTTTGTAGTGGTTTTTCAATGAACCACAACAAATTAATGTTTGCTGAGATATTTGTAGTGGTTACTCTAAAGTAAACCGCTACAAATGTAGCGCCAGCTTGGCGCGTTATGGCGGGAATCTCTGTGGCTGAAAATTTGTTGCGGTTTTATGGACAAACCGCTACAAATTTGGCGCCAACGTTTGGCGCGAACTTTGTATTTGTAATTACGTAGTGGTTATACGAAATAAACCGCTACAGGATAGCGAAACGACAGCATTTTGTCACGGTGGTTGTGAAGCAAAGCTACAACCGCGTTAGATAATATAATTTTGTAGTGGTTTATCCATTAACCGCTACAAATATTTTTGCTATATATAGTTAATCTGTCCGTACAGCTAATTATAAATTTTCAGAAAATACAAAATCTGCGTTGTCGCTGAATGAACTTTCTTGGCTGAGTAGTCGAAGACATGCAGATATCTGCAACCCTGATCTCTTATGTCGAGAGATAAGAGCGGCAGATATTTGCCTCTCTCTTCTTTCGGCCGAGAGAGTTCCTTCAGTGACAATTCGATTTAGTTTTTCTCCGACGTGAAGACTTCTACTCTTCTGAAGATAGTCCAACGTGCACCAAAGATTGGTTTTCATTATAGCCACATATCTCTCTGTAAAATATCTCTGATCAAAATGAGTCAATGAGTGTTTCCGAGGAGATTGGTGGCTATACCGAATGTGAATCTTCACGTCCATGTTAGACTATTTTATGTAAACTAATTATTCATAATTTATTACTTTCGAGTGTTTTGGGGAAACTGAAGAAGATAAATAAATTAATTGAAATTTCTATTATTTTAAATATTTTCACCAAACTAATTGGTTTGACTGACAAACCAAATAGTTTGGATTTTTTTTGCCACAAAAGTAACTTTGTAGCGGTTAAGCTATAACCGCTACAGAATAGCAAGGGGCTCAAGTTTGTTGCAGTTATTTGTCTCTAACCGCTACAAAATTGTAAAAGTCTATAATTTGTCGCGGTTACAGAACCGCGACAAGTTTCACGAAGAACGAGGCAAAGTTGTCACGGTTTTTGTTGCGGTTTATTTCGAACCGCAACAAGTTTTATGATTTTGTCACGATTATACTTAAAAACCGCTACAAATGTAGCGTTTTTTAACTATTCTTCTCATTTTGAAAATCTCGCGCGCAAGGTTTTGATTTTTCACCTTTTAACCTTTCAACTTATACCTTTCGACATCATGGTTTCTCAAGATAAGGGAAAAGGGAAAGTTTTTTATCGGGAGAGAAGGCCTATAAGGGGCAGTAGTAGTAGAGGGGCCATACGAGAGGGCAAGGGCCTGTAAATATCCCCCCTCTGCCCCCACTGGTGGAGGGGAGGGAGTTTGATGACCTCTTGCAGATGGGGAAATCCCAAACCTAGAGACCGTAGGGGAAAACAGGGTGCAAGTCTGTCGCTGAGCGACGTGGACCAAAATCCGGATATCCATATTGAGATTCCCATATCCGAGGCGGAGCGGTTTCTCGATAAGGAGAATGAGCGGAAGCAGGGGAACCCCTTACCGTCGTCTTCGCGTTCCACCGGATTTGTGGTGGATGTCGAAGGTAAATATAATCAGTTTTTTGTCAAAAAATTTAATTTAATTTTCTTACATGTAATTTGAATTTATTTAAACGCAATACAACAATGTGTTTATAATTGTGCAGATGAACATGGGAATATCAGCAGGAGGACGCTGGATGTTGTCGCGGTCACTCAGATGGACGACTATCGCGTCATACGGACCAGCCGATCGGCAATGGTGGTCATCTGATGAACCGATTCCTGTCAGAATTTGGCGGGAATTGTGCATGTTTCCGATCTTTTTCCACGATTGGAAAAAGATTCCGCCGGAGAACAAGGACAAAGTCTTACGTGAGGAATAAGGCGTGGCCTGAAGGTTCAATAGCGAGAAGGCTATATTGGAGATGAGGTCTTGTATTTTTGTTCCAAGTACTTTGATGACATCGAGACGTCATTCAACCGACCACCTCGTGTTGACGATTGTCCTGAGCCAGAGCCATCAGGAACAAAGTTGTTAGTCCCTCGTCTTGGTAAACCAGTTGGCAAAGTGAGAATTTCAAACTCACGGCACTTGAAAAGATTCAAGCACATAGACATGTCTTGATCAATTGCACTAAAGTTGAACCGTACCTTCAGTAAGGATTCCACACATATAGAGATATATATATATATATGTTATCCTATATATTTCCTGCACATTTTATACTCAAATTTCATGCTCGTCATCGCATGTTTAATTGCAGGGAATTCAGGAGTCATATGAAGCGTCAACTGAGGATCCGTACGCAGACATCCTCTGAAATTGATAGAAAGGTCCACAGAGAATTTCCCGGTTGGTTTAGGAGGAGAATAATGAATGACCACAACCCGCACTCACGGAATTCGGGGCTCTCGCACTCAACCCGGCTTGATCACGCCCAAAGATTTACGGCATACAATGTCAATGGTTTCAAGTTTTGCACCGTTTCACGAGATCAAGGATTGCTGACCCAAAACTCGGGTGTATATGGCACGTTTGGGACGAGGAGTTATGCGAGCAGCAGTGATGGGAACATGCAGTTCGGAGACGTCCCGTATTATGGAAAGCTGCTTGATGTGGTCAAGATAACTTACCAAGGCCTTTTCCCCGTGACGTTGTTCAAGTGTTTGTGGGCGAATACGACAACGCCCCAGGGACTCACGACTGATGACTTAGGCATCACATCGGTGAATTTCTCCCGGCCTATTCACACTGGTCTGTCTGAAGATGACGAGCCGTATATTCTTTCCTTAGAGGCCCAACAAGTTTATTATGTCGCCGATGAGAGGCACGTGGATTGGAATATGGTGGTTCACTTAAAGCCTCGGGACCTTTACGATATGGGCGATGGTGATAACGTCACTTATGATTTTGAGCCGTCGGCAGGAATCTTTTGTAGCGGTCATGTAACCGATACAAATTTTGAAACCTTTTGGCGCTCCTTTTTAATATAATTAGTTGAGGTTATGTAACCGCTACAAACGTGGTCGAGCTCCATTTGTAGCGGTTTCATAACCGCGACTAATGATCAAACAATGAGTCAATCTGGCCTCATATAGTGGCGGTTATTTGTAACCGCTACAGATACAGTCGCGGTCATGATAGATGGAGTAGCGGTTTGTGTCAACCGCTACAAATATATTTGCCACAGTTGATTTTATTGCGGTTTCATTAACCGCTACAGATGTCATTAGTAGCGGTTAAAACCGCTACAAATAGGCCATTTTAACCGCTACTAATGCCCCCTTTTTTGTAGTGGATGTTTGGTTTACCTTGTAATGATATTTTATATAAATGGTAGCTTATTTTAATATACTTTATTTTTTTATTTAATATAATTATCATGGCAGCTGTATTTGTGATGGGTTGGAGTAAGGAGGAATTTGAAAGATAAAATTTATTTATGCCACCACTCGGTGCACAGTGAATTGTATTTGTCAGGGCCCCATCTTCCATGTTTTCCTTTGGCCGGGATTACATTGGAGTTGTGGGACACGTAACACCTCCTTAGTTGTTATTTTTAAGGAGGGAAGCCATAGTCCATACTTAAGCTCTATACCTTTGGCCGAGTGTATTTTAGGTTTTGGTGAGCTTAGAACCATCCAGTCAAATGAATGAGTTTCTGTTGGACTATATGTTAGCCTATGGCTGCAGTTAGCGGTGCAAGGGTGGACGGTGATATAAGGGAGGCTGCATGTTGCATATTGTATAATTGTATAGTTCACAATGATGGTTACTTCTGCAAAAGAATTTTGTATGAGAAATTGATATATACAAATATATATGTGTGTGTGTGTGTGTGTGTGTGTGTGTTCAACTCATGCTTTTTGTCATATATAATTTGTTTGTGTACGATAGAAACTTTCAGTAGTTACTGAGACATGAAATTTCATCCTATATATTAACATTTTTCAGGTGAACATTCTAGTAGAGAGTAAGGGAAGGCACATATCGAGTGAGCTTTAAAGGCTCTTTTGTACTCATGTAGCTTATGTTATGTTATTTTTATTTGCCATGACCCTAAAATTTCCACATTGTATTTAACTCTGAAATATTTTCAAAACTTATTTGACTTCATATTATGAATTTTATTTGAAATGATTATGTAATTTAATAATTTATATATTGATCATCCCGTTATCGTTATAGGTATTTCAAATATTTTAGCCAAGTTTTTTTTTGGGTGTTGAATTTGAGGTGTTTCATTCACAACCTGTTGTTTCCTTTAGCTGCTCTATGCTCTAAAGTAGCCATGTTGTCCCTGTGAAGAGAGGCACCCTCTTGCTCACTCCCAAGTGTGGTACGCACACTTGAATTAGTAGGTTCTGAAGAACTTTCAGACTTGTTGACTATCTCGTTCTTCCCCAACAATTAGACTTCTGTAGAATTATTTGCATAATCTATTCACTTCATTGAATGAGTCACCAAATTAGTAGTGATCAACAGACACTCCAAGTGATGAATAAATTTCTCAAAATACATAATTCAAAATGAAATAAGGCAAATCAATTGATGAATCATATAATTCACACCCCCAGGTTTGTAATCATATAATTGAGGAAATACAACATCTCCCAAACACAAAATTCCTTACCTTCGTCATTTAAAGAGCAACAAAGACCCAATATGCTCTGAAAGAGCAACCACACCACCAAAGAGCGAATAAATCCCCGGAGATCCCTGTATCGACTGAAATTCATGTTTCTTTTCATTATTGTTGCTGATCAACGACAACTCGCACGGAAGCAAAAGAACCCAGATTGAGTTTTGTAAGAAAAGAAGATGAACTGAGTTGAATCGCAAAGCCTTTCAGCATCTCGAGGTATGATTAGTTGAAAGGAAGATGGAGAAGCAAAAGAGGCGATGTCAAAACCATGTTCCCAACCCCTGCAAATTAGTTTAGACCCAGCGAAAGTTTTACAAACGCGTAGTCCAAATAATTTTGGGAAAATCATTGTCAGGTCCCAAAAAATGCGTAGCAACACAAAATTGAACCCTAAAATCGAAACCTACCTGATCAACTCTTTGCTGGTCTTAAGGGGTAGCATCAGCCCCCGATCTAGCGGCGCAATGGCCTCGAGAAGCTCATCCTTGAGAGCCTCAGTGTCTTTGCCCTTTTTCAAGAAAGCGGGAAAGAAGGAGACTCTTGCCCTCCATTTCTGTGATATGCCGAAGAGGAAGGTGAAGTCCTTGGGATAGAACGATGAAGGTTGGTTTCTTTGGGGCAATTTAGTCATTTTATATTAACAACTAATTACAAAAAAGTCCATGAAAACTTCTTTAGGACTTTTTTAATATATAATTTTAGGTTGGGACGTTTTTATTATTCTTTATGTACCTTCAGACCTCAGTGTAATTGTCCTAATAAATATCGTTAAACTCACCAATGGAAAATATTGGCTCAATGTATTTAAATAATGAATTTGAAATTAAATTAATGCTTAAAAATACTCTAAAATTATGTTGTTTTGATTTATATTCTTTGAGATATCATAATTTTTTTTTTATGAAAAAGATCATAAAAAATTTAAAGCTGCACCATTTCATCACTTTGAAATATCAATATTAATAATTTATATAAACTCTAATGATCAAAAGAATCAAGAAAAAACATTTAGGAGGTTGAGGCACTAGAGCAAGGAACATTATAAGCCTCAAACGGAGTTTATTAATTGGTAATTTTACTAGGAAAAAAAAATTGAAATGATAACCATTGAAGTCTAAATTGCAATAATGTATTCCTTTTTTCCTGGTTTCAATTGGAGAGAATGCCCCATTTTTTGCCATTTCAACTAGGATGTCGGTGACTTCCTCATCTTCAAACTTATGTATGCTTTTACTTACAATTGAAACAGAATCTGCTATGTAATGCCTCCATCTAGCACTTGGGTTTATATGTTCAATACATGATGTCGGATTCTTTTCCCTATTCACTAACTCATCTATTTAATTAAAAAATATATTTTGAACCAAAAATAAGAATGAGTAACTCATCATGTACATGATGTTCAATACAAATATCTTTCTACTTGTAGCATTTCCTTTTCCTTTCCTTTGGGCCTGCTCTGTTGTGTATGCTCTATCTGGTATATCTTGGTTATGTACAAAATGGTACACTTTGAAGTTCCTCCAGCAACATTAACTTTGGAAGCTTTTTGCCATACGAATGGCATTTGCAAGAGCGGAATTAATACGAATCGCATTGCGGATAATGATGCCACATTCTACTTGTAGCATTTCTTTTTTCCTTTCCTTTGATCCATCTTCATGCTCACTTCGCTTTCCATTTTCTTCAGCAGCCACAGCTTTCAATGATTCAATTAAGCCCAACAAATCTTAACTGGCCTGTCACACAAGCATGCCACCAGAGGTCAGAGGAGCTAAGCAATCAATTTACAAATTCTTATTTTTAAATAATTATATAGATGAAACATAACAAAAGTACAATTTATTAGGAGCAAATTTTGCATGATTCACCTGAATGTTCTGAAGAAAACCAGAAATGTCAGTAGGGCAACAAGGGCATTTCATCACATTCTTTGTAGAGGCACCCTCCAAACATAACTAACAAAAATTATGTGCACAGGGTGTCATCACAGGAGAAGCCATAACCTCTTTACAGATAAGGCAGCCAAATTCTGCATATGGAAAACATAACTATGAGGATCGCTTCTTCTCGTGAGATCTGCTCATATAGATTAAAGAGGTTACACATAAAGCTTTTAAGTATGGATTAGGGCTCAATAAATCAAATAGATATCCCCGAAAAATTTTATATAAAAAAAAACAAATAATCCGAAATTTGAAGCTATTTAAAACACCGATAGCAAATCCATGCAAAAAGCACAGAATTTACAATCGAAAACACCAGAAAAAGAAAACGCTACAAGAAATAAATTTTTTTAGTGGAAGAGAGATTCAGAGGGATTGTGCAAAAGGAAAAAGCTTAAGAACATTAATTCAAAGGGATTCAAACTGAATGATAAGAATGAAAATGATTGACCAAAATAAATCAGTAAATACTTAAAGAAATGACCGAGAATGTTTGTACAATACTAATATAGATACTTACAACGTAACAAAACAAAGAGCATAGTTAAATTTGACATTGTAGGGACTAAGATTGCAAAGCAAACATAATATAATAAATTAAAGTTTGCATGCATATATATTTAGCACAAAACATGCACACAAAACACCTATTTAATACTAAAAAATTTACAGATTTGGGGAGGAGACTAGCTGCCAAACTCTCCTGCCTCAACCATTCGATCAATTGAACCAACAAAAGAAATTTTCCAAAATGGAGAGTCTGAGGGACCAACATCAGGTATAATTTCGAGTATAAATTTTTATGCAACTGAATCAAAACATTATAAATCAATAAAATTTCATAGAAAATAAGGCAAAATCGCATGCAAATTGATCGACCAGAGCAAACACCAATTTTTTGGTCAAACTATTTGGTTTAGCTTAGCTTTCATTAGTTTTCTCAGTTACACACAATTTTAGTGCATGGGAAAACTATAAAAATCAATATACACAAGATCAACTCAGGCACCTTCTTTGTAATTCTTTGCTTTGGTTAATTGATGTTTTACAACGTATAAATGATCAAGCTGGAAATATTTGTTACTTATTACAACTTTCAAATGGTAAATCATAAACCTAAAACCCCAATAAAAATCTAAAAAATAATGTGATGGGTAGATGGGGATTTAAATCTATGTTGATTTCATTGATCTATATCTAACCCATAATAAGCGTATGAAAGAAACAATGATGTGATGGGTGGATGGGGACTTCAAAGATAATATGAATGAGACATGTGATATATGGTGAATTTCTAAATACCTTTTGGTATTCCGTTGATCTGATTTATACAAGTCATAAACTGTTCTCTTTCCTTGCACTTGATCATCTTCTTCTTATTGATCATCCAAAACTTCTATGGATCTAAATCTTTAGTCACTGGTAAAACTAAAAATATGTTTTGCTCTGAATAAAATTTGACGGCTGCTTCCGAGAGCTTATGTTATGTGTATATATATTTATATATATAACGAGGAGACCTAGGGTTTGAAAGAAGAGGTTATTAATTATTGTAGTTATTTAATCCGCATAAGTGTATGTCATGTATATAGATTCAATGTACTGGAGCCTTTTACATTTATTGAATCCAACAAATCTTAGCCTTACATTTAATCAAATGGTCTATTGATTTTATTGCTTGTTATTTTGCTTTCTTGTGTATTCATGTTAGAGGAAAATCCAATAAAGCCCTATTTGCTGTGACTTGGGCCCATTTAATTATCCCATCCATTATAATGTATCTTCTAGAACTAGGCCAACGTGTAATTTTGTTAATTATTTTGTGACTCTCTTCATTGCACATGTATCACTAATACATACTTATATATATATATATATATATATATATGTATATATATATATATGTATGTATATATATATATATGTATGTATCCCTATTTGCTGTGACTTGGGCCCATTTAATTATCCCGTCCATTATAATGTATCTTCTAGAACTAGGGCTACAAGTCATTTTGTTAATCATTATGTGCCTCTCTTCATTGCACATGTCACTACTACATACTTATTATTTATAGCAAACAAATATATATATTATACCGGTTATATGATTTAAAGGTCGTCTCTATACTTCGTCAATTCATATATTGTTAGAATATTGGGTAAATTTATGTGTTAATTTGTTCATAAAAATTACCTCATTTCACCTAGCAAAAGTTTTACATATATGAGCTTAAATATGGTATAAAAAGAATTTCACATGTATATAATTCAACTTCAAAAAATGTAAATCACTAGATTATCCTCACTTCCTTCTCTTTAATCCCTGAGAGATTAAATATGAGAATCAAATAATTGATTGAAAAAAATTAACAAAATTATAGTTAAGTTAGTTATCTGTAATTAATATATGTTAATTTATTTACATACACTTTTCATTGTTTGTATTCACTATAAAAAAGGCGTGTTTTAGTAGCGGTCAGTTAGTAACGATTACGAAAAGAAAACTGCAGAAAATGTGTGGCCATGTCATGGTTGTTCACAAAACCACTACAAAACTTGCGCTGGTTTCACTAAGTGTCAAAGGAATGTGAAGTTGTAGTAGTTTTTGGGGAAACAACTGTGGCCAAAAAGGCGCCAGGTTGGGGCCAATGTGGAGCCAACTTTGCAGCAATCAATTTGCCACAGTTTTTAGAAAATAGTCGCCACAAAGTGGCAGCAAGTTTTCCGTGGTGAGTTTGTAGTGGTTTCTAGAAACCAACAGCTACAAAATTGAAGTGTCACGGGTAGAGGATTTAGGGCTTCCCATTTATAGTGGTTTGTATAGTGGTTGCAAAACAACCACTACAAACTGCTGCTGATGACAAGGAACATCAACGACTGTTTTAAAAACTTTGTGGCAGTTAATCTGACAACCGCGCGCTACAAAGTTACGCACTTTTGCATTAATTGGTAGTGGTGTTCATCATGGTTATGGCCTTGACCGCTACAAATCTTGCATCTATATAAGGTGCCACACCCTCTGTTTACCACTTTTGACAAAATCTGACGGTACGGGTTTCTTAGTTTTCTTATATCAACTCCTACGTCTTATCAAGCTTTCCTTTGAGAAAATGTCAGTGATCCAGGTTAGTTTTAGCATTTTAATAATATATATTGTTAATATTGTTTTTATTGTAGTTTAATATATTTTATTTTTAATACAGGTTTTATCATAGTTTAATATATTTTATTTTTAATATAGTTATATACAATGGGGGGCGATGAAAATGTTTCTCGACGAACTGGGAAAGAAATAGCTCTTAATATTGTTTTTTTTATTGTAGTTTAATGTATTTTATTTTTAATACAGGTTTTTATTGTAGTTTAATATGTTTTATATTTTATATATTTATATACAGTGATGGGGGATGAAAATGTTTCTTGGCAAGCTGGGAACGAAATAGCTCATGATGATGACCCTCCCTCCCCAGTTAGATTGCTGGTAATGGGACGGGAGAAGGTAGTGATGATGAGATGGACATAAACGAGTATTAGAGGTTTGTTAACAAGATCAGGATGTCTATTAAGTGAGGAAGGTAGAGCTCTTCGAGGACAAGGAGAGAGAAAGGGAGGAAGGTAACCCGTGTTACTCTTCCTCTCACCAGAGTTGGTTCGATTAATTAGGTATATTGGACTCAAGTGTCATCATGATGTTTTTATTGAGACTTAATGAATTTTAATTCATACTTTTTTAGCAAGGATAGTCATTTCTCCATTACCAAGAAAGCATTCATCATTCATATTCTTACTCTCAATTTAACATTTCTTCTTGATTCCTAAAAATACCAAAACAAAAGTAGAAATAACTTTATTTTTATGGATTTTAATTTAGAAAAAACCAATTTCAAAATCCCCTTTCTAACCATATTTTTAGCACTTACTCCAATCTAGGAAATTCAAAATGAAAGGGCTCCTTAATAAGAGGAAGATCCCGAGTTATTTTTACTATATTATATTTTAATTCTTGGTAAATAGTGATTTGACCTCAGAGGGAGTAGGTTGTGTCATATCAGCAACTCATTGAAGTTCTTTTATATATATGTGTATATATATATATATATATATATAAATCACTGTAGCATTTGCTTTTTCTTTCATTTGAAACAACTTCGTTGTGTATGTGTCGTTTTGCCTATCTTGGTTATGTACAAAATGGTTCCGAAGTTTGTCTAACGACATTAACTTTGGAAGCTTTTCATCCTACGAATCGAACTTATAAGAGCAAAATTAATACAAATCTCGCTTGCCCCTTTGAGAAGGATTACACTACGACAGTTGGCACATGAAGTTTTTGCTTGCCTGATTCAATTCTATGCGATCGCCTTAGTTTGAAAACATTACTGCTCCTGTTCATTTTCTTTGTTACATTCATCTTAATCAATTTCTTCATCCTCCCCAACATCTGTTTTGATGTAGTCGGCTTTTTTCCCAAAACAATTCTCAATCATCAAGTCTTCTGAATCTCTTTTCTGTTCAGTCAATTCCTTCAGTGAGTCAATTAAACTTATCAACTCCCTGTTAATCTGTTATAACAAGCAAGCGTCCAGATGAGTTTAGAAAAGAAGTTTTTTAAATTCAAGATGTTGAGAGCAAATCATGCTTGACAAACCTGAACATTTTGAAGAAAATTAGAAATATATTGGTAGGGCAAGCAGGACATTTTTGTAATTCTTTTGCGAACGACGTTACCTTCCGCCTCTGTGTCTCTCTCATGAAAGGTACGCCCGCGAATGCTCCTTCTTGGAAACAAAGTAACATTCAAAAAATTAAACATCAATGGTTATGTGGATATTATTATAGTTTACATTTGGAGCGAATGAACCATTTAATTGGTTGGGACAAACTAGATATATATAGAGTTGCTATATCATATCCCCCTGATTCCTTTATTAGTCCATGAGATTGAGATATAATATGATATATGCTATTCATCATCATTCTTATAAAAAATTATAAACGATGACACAATACGAAGATGCTATAAGCAAATAACCAAAGAATAAAAGATAAAATTATAGAAGGTTTCCTTAGATGATTAAGTACTCATCATAAATCAAATACGAACTTGAGGTACTTTGCAAATAATGAGCTACATCTGCTTTTTACGCATGTGAAGAAGGACCAATTGCTTCGTTGTGTCCAGAAAAAAGAATGGCCAACATTTTTTTTTGGCCAACATGTTTCAATTCTGCATTTACATTGACGAAGAGATTACACAAGATCTCACTTTGAGCTTATATTTAGAACTAATATATGGAAAACAATTATATTTAATTAATTTGGAACTTTAATCTACTATAGAGAAAACAATTTAGCTAATACAAATTTCACCATCATATCCCCGTTTTTGTTCCATGTTTCCACCATGGACAAGATATTTAGAACATGCCTACAAAAAATGATATTTTTTAATGTTATCAATATTTTCCTACCTAGCTATGTATTTTAAATAACATGTGTAATCTAGTTTAGCATTATAAAACCTATATAATTCTATAATATTTAAAAATAATAACTTGGGGAGACGACTAACAAGCAAGCCCTGCTCCCGTAACTATTGAACAGAACCAACAAAAGAAACTGTCCAAAATGGGTCTGGATGAGAAATATTTGTTACATACAGCTTCCAGAGCCTCATCTTAATACTAAAAAAGCAAAATATGAATCATATGGCTTAGCATTATGCACAAGGGAAAAGTTAAGAACATTAATTCAAAGCTATTCAAAATGAATGACAAGAATGAAAATTATTACCAAAAATAAATCAAAAAATACTTAAATAAAAGAAATGGGAGAGTGCTTGTACGATACCAATATAGATACTTACATCAGAACTAGGAGCAGAGTAAATTGGATTTTATATTGTAGGGACTAATATAGGGAAGCAAATATAATATATTAAGTTTGCATATATTTTTGCGACAAAAATGCATTCATAACACCTATAAAATAGTACTAAAAATTAAAAAAATTGGTGAGGGACTAGCAGGCTAACCCTCCGCCCTTAACCATTCAACAGAACCAACAAAACAAATTTTCCAAAATGGAAGATTCTGAGTGGCCAACAGTCAGGTATAATTTTTTATGCAACTAAATAAAAACTTCATAAATGAATAAAATTTCATTGAAAATAGGGCAAAAAATCATACAAATTGATGGACTATACGATATGCCAATTTTTTTGGTCAAACTATTTAGTCTAGTTTAGCTTAGCTTTCATTTGTTTTCTCAGGCATTAAACTTTAAATGTATGGAAAAACTATAAAAGTCATAACCATACACAAGATCGACTCAGGTACGTTTTTTGTAATTCTATATTTAAGTTAATGTGATGCTATACACACGTATAAATGATAAACCTGGAAATATTTGTTACTTACAACTTTCAAATACAAATCCATAAGCCTAAAACCCCAATACAAACCTAAAAATGTAAATAAAACTCAAAACAATTGTTGATTTCATTGATCTAGGTCTAACTCATAATAAGCATGGGAGAGCAACAATGATGCTATGGCTGGGGATTTGAAAGATTATATGAATAAGAAATGTGATGGAGAATTTCTATATACCTTTTGGTATTCTATTGATCTGATCGTATTTATACAAGTCACAAATTGTCCTCTTTTCTTGCACTTGATCATCATCTTCTTCTTGATCATCCAAAACTCCTATGGATTTAAATCTTTAGTCATTGGTAAAACTAAAGAGAAATCGTATGCTCTGAATAAAATTTGACGGCCGCTTCTGAAAGCTTATGTGGTGTATATATATATGTAAAATGAGAAGACCTAGGGTTTGAAAGATGAGGTCTGTAAATATTGTGGTTATTTAATGAGCATACGCCAATTTCATGTACATGGATTCAATGTATTGGAGCGTTTTGCATTTAATTGCGCATGCATCCAACAAATCTTAGCCTTACAATTAATCTAATGGTCTAATATAATGATTTTATTGCTCATGGTTTTGCTATCTTTCTTTCTTTTTTTGCTACTAAATGGTGGCAAAGTGTGCAATCACTTCAAGGTTCTGTCAAGTGCCAAAGTGAGAATCTTTCTCAGGAAAGTTTTTTGCATTCACAAGGGTTCGAAACCAAGACCTCTTGCATGCTTAAGCGACCAGAGACCCTTCTACTCAGGCTAACTTCCGCTAGTTGTGGTTTTGCTTTATGGGGCATATAAGAGCAAAATCAAATAAAGCCTTGTTGTCTTAGACTTGCGCCCATTTAATTCTCCGGCCCATTAAGATGCATCTTCTAGAATTAGGCCTATGTGCCATTTTGTTTATCATTGCGTGCCTCTCTTCATTGCACATGTATATATATCATTGCTACACTTGTGCATTTTGTATAAGTAGCACATTGCGAAGACCTATTATTTATGTAAAACAAATTTGTTACCATTTAAAGGTCATCTCTACACCTTCCTCAATTCATATATGCTGTTAGAATATTGGGTTAATTTATGTCGCGTCGGCTACTACATAAAAGTTGCCTCATTTCACTTACCTAGCTGATGAATGGATTTTTGTCTCTTAAGCCTTGGGGTCCACAATAAAAAATAAACCAAGGATTGCGTATAGTCAACCCTATGATCGTTCTCTCTCTCGAGGAGCCTTTTATTGAATCCTAAGTAATCTAAATGACATGCAAATGCAATTAAAACAAAGGGAAAAATAGGTTTTGGATTTTCAAATTAATAAACCAAAAAGAAATGCAATTAAATTAAATACTAAACTATTGTTTTTGATGTTTTTAATAAAATGGAATGGAGTATGAAAATGAATATGAATGCTCTTGGAAATGGAATAGTGACAATCACAGTTCAATTAAATATAGGAGTAAATTTTCACTAAGTCTAGATGAAAAACCCCAAGATACCACTTGAGTCCAATATTCTCAATTAATAGTAGCTCCTACTACCGTAGCAAACTACTATCTCTTGAGATATTGTTTAAAACCACTTAGTGCGTGATTAGGATTAAAATAATGCAACTTGCTTCCTCTTAATATGAATGCGATACCACGCCACTCAATTAATCCAATTCAATCATACTATCTGTGGAAATAATATGAGAGAAGAAATGTATTCTCATTGATATATAGATAGTGAAGATAAAAGTCCTACTTATACACAAATATAAGGACATAATAGTAAAGATACAAGACACTAATGGAGGACATTAATGGATGAAATGATGGAGGGAATTAGGTAGTGATTAAAGGAAGGAATCATGGAGGTAGTTGAGCACTAAGGAGACAGACTAGGTAGAGTGAAGCATTAATATAATATTCCAACACTCCCCCTCAAGTTGGATCATGGTTGTTAATCATATCCAACTTGAAACCGTATACTACCGGCTCCCCTTAGGCTTGTACTTCTTGAGTCTCGAGGTCCACCGACTTCGGACTTGTACTCCTTTTTGAGTCTCGAGGCCTATTTTATAGAGTAGCGAGATACTTGACAACGTTGGGATTTACCGGACGGATCGATGGGCGGCAAGAATGCGACAAGACAAACGGGCGCAGATACTCGACAACTTTGGGAGTAACCGTGCGATGACAGATCGACGGGCAAAGAATCGCGACAAGATCGATGAAAGCAACTACAACAAGATAGACGGGCAATGATGCGACTAGGTTGATGGGCGCAACATCGCGACAAGATAGACGGGCAATGATCGCGACTAGGTTGATGGGCAGCCACTGCGACAAGACGGACGGGCTCTGGAGGACGACGTCAGACGGACTTTGGCGTCAGACGGGCTCTAGAGGACGATTTGATTCTTCAACTTGATAAATGATATATTGGTCCTGCAACAAACATTTAACGACAGGTCCCAATAACCACAACGGATGAACAGTGAGAAATAGTGCCGATGAATAGTCTCAAACAGTGACAAATGAACAGTGACAACTGATTGGTGTTTATCACCATGTCGGCCATAAATCTGAATTAGGCGCCACAATAGACTTTGCACTTGTTGGCTGGGAATTGATGTCCTACACCATGTGAAGTCATAAATATTGGGGGGCCCGCGAATACTATCATACAGTACTGTTCACTTTTTTAAAAAAAATCTCTCCACTCAAATCTCTCTCACCTTTTACTTTCTTCCTCGAGATGCCTCTTGTCTGCCACTTCACTCAACACAATAATTCACCCTTTTTTAAAAAATATATATTATTACAATAATTAATAATGACTCCACTCCTTCCGTGACTTTTCCCTCTCTTTCATCACCTTACTACCTTCTCTTCTCACTGGTCTCCTCCTTCTTCATCACCGAACATACCTTCATTTTCATCTTCTCCTTCTCCTTCTCCTTCGATCTGCAACAATTGGCGAGGAAGGGACGGTGTCGACGGTGGAGCACGAGAGGAGAAGGACGGCGTCGATGGTTACGTTCGAATACTCCGACGATCGACGGCGGATTCTGTTTTTCCGGTAGTGAGGTTAAGTTCGTCCGATGGTGGTGGCAATCTATGTTGCTCTGCTTCTCCTACCAAATCTGGACTTTTCCTTTCCTCTTTTCGGAATACTCACCGGAATATGGGGATTTCACCGGAATCTGGAAATTTCGCCGGAAGCTGGCGATCATTTGGGGTCGGCGATGGAGAACCCGGGGAGCGAGAAAATATGACTTGGAGAAGAAGGTTCGGTTGTTTGGTTGTATTTCGAACCTCGCCGGAATCTTGAAAATTTCGCCGGAATGCGGGAATTTCGCGGAAACTACGATCGTTGGGTCGGCGATGGAGAACCCGGGGAGCGAAAATATGATTTGGAGAAGAAGGTTAAGTTATTTGGTTGTATTCCCGAACCTCGCGGAAAGCTGGAAAATTTCGCCGGAATCGGGAATCTCGCCGGGAATCTGGAAAATTTTGCCGGAGTTCGCCGTAAATTGCGACACCGGTTCGACAAACGGAGAACCCGGGGAGCGGAAAATATAACGAAATTCTTGACGCTGGTCGACAAACGGAGAACCCGGGGAGCAATTAGGCGAGAAGAAGTAGGAGACGAGGTAAGGAGCTGAAATCATGGATCGACTAAATGGACGGCAACTATGGGGCCGACACAACGAAACGGTGGTGAACGTGGCTCTGGATTGGTCTCCCGGCTGTGTGTCTTGCGGCTTCTCCAACTATCTCTAGAGGGCGGCAAGTCACCCATTGTGGGGAGAACCAGTTTGGAACTCCTAATTTGCTTCAGGAATTAAACCTGCTTTGATACCATGTGGAAATAATATGAGAGAAGAAATGTATTCTCATTGATATATAGATAGTGAAGATAAAAGTCCTACTTATACACAAATATAAGGACATAATAGTAAAGATACAAGACACTAATGGAGGACATTAATGGATGAAATGATGGAGGGAATTAGGTAGTGATTAAAGGAAGGAATCATGGAGGTAGTGGAGCACTAAGGAGACAGCTAGGTAGAGTGAAGCATTAATATAATATTCCAACACTATCTAACAATACCACGTAGAAAGCACAATTTCACTGAATCAATAGGGAAATACAAATTTAGAAATTCATCAAACCACAAAATTCAATCCAATCACATAGGTTCAATCCACAAAGTTTTCCAAACGGATAAACTAAGTCTCAACATTACAAAACAAAATTCCTAAAACTAGGAAATTAAAATGTAAATCGAGAAAATAAATTGAACAAAATACTCCCTATCTCGTTTGCAACTCGAACTCAAATCAAGATCCACCACCAAGAAGCTAAACGTCTCGGCCACACATTGGAACTTCAAAGAACGGTCATAAACTGGAACTTAAACGCAGAGAAGGGAGAAAGTAAATGTGATGATGGAAAATAATGGAGGCGAATCTGTGATGGAAAATAATAGAGGCAAATCTGGAATGGGGAAGAGAAATAAGAACAGGTGAATGTAAAGATGGATTCTGGTATTTCAATAGGCGACGCACTGTTCTCTCTCCCCTCTCTGTATCATCCCTGTTCACTCACGAAACTCTCGCTGCTGCTGGTTCCTATCTCGCCGGCGACGATAGGGATAGTGAAGGAAATGAAGGTCACTGGCAAGCCCAATGGTGGACGGAGTGAGAAGAAGAAGAAGGCGAAGGTGGTCGTCAGGTGTGTGTGTCGTCGTTCTCAGGTTCGCTGGTTCAGTGGTGGTGGGAAAGCCTCTCGCCGACGACTGTGGTGGTAGAGCGAGAAGACGCCGGCGAGGTGTGAGGTCGAAGCTCCAAGGTTGAAGACGATAGCTCCCAGCATTCCCCCCCGACTCTCTTTGCGGCGCTGGTTTTTCAGCATTTAATATCCAATTCCCCTCAGCTCTTGTCTCACGCTAGGTTAGAGGTGTCCCTGGTCAAAATGCAGAGTTTTGACCAGGGACCTAAGTGCAAACCTCAAAAGCATTTGATGAGGGACTAAAGTGTAATGTTTCAAACTATCTGGGGAAATTTGAATTGTGATTTTCAACACTTTTGAGTAATTTTACGTAATATTGTCTCGGCCCCTGTGTGTATGCGGCGCTCCCTCAATAAATCTGTCGGCTTCCCTTTAATTCCTTCCGGTTGAAGGTGTAACCTAATTGGTTCAAAACGCATGGCTTTATCACAGGGACCTAAGTGAAAAATCTGAAAGTTTCTGGAGTAGGGACTAAACTGAAAAATTTAAAACTTGAGCCCAAACTTCCATTTTCAAATCTTGTCTAATTTCTTCAAATACCTACAATAAAAATCAATCAAGCCAACATCAAATATTCTCAGAAAAATCAATGATTAAGAGTAATTACATTTTTTTTTGACAATTTTACCCTTTTTAGCCTAATTTAATATATTTACTCTTAATCTCAATTTATCATAAGAACACATTTTAAGCTCAATAACTAATAAAAAATGCATTAAGAATCCCAATTTAATTATACAAAATCATATAAAAATATGGTTCAATCACTAGCACACTTTTTACATAAGCTTTGAGAATATATGGTATAAAAAGTGTGTCATATGTATACAATTCAATTTCAAAAACTACAAATAACTAGATCATCCTCACGTCCTTCCCTTTAATCCTGTGGGATTAAATTTGAGAATCAAATAATTAAGGGAAAACTAATTCCCGAGTCCTTTTGGTCTCCTTAAGTTTTGAATAATTAGGTCCTTAATTAAGTTTTTTTTTTTTTTTGGGACCTTGAAGTTTACTCAGTTATTCCGTTAGTCCTTTTAGCATAAAACCTTTAAATATAAAGACTAACAATGTTACATATTTGTAATTAGCTAGGCACAAATGAGTCCACATAGGGACTACTTTCACCATTGAGTCACGTTAAGGCATTTTTTTGGGAGAGCAGCGGCTGGGTCAACAGTAGCAAAGGAGGCCAAGGAAGAAGAGAAGGTCCCCGACCAACCATCAACGTTGATCGCTACTAAGGCCGTGGACGAAGAGAATATCGGCATCCTCTACATCTAAAGCTTTATCCCCAATTTTGACGAGCTCACAATCCGCTTCTCAGTCAAAAGAGAAAGCTTTATCCGCATCCTATTTGGAGCAATGAGCCGGTGCTACTGGGAAATTTAGAGGCTATTTTGTTAAAGAAGAAAGGTCTAATGGTTGCTTGCTTCTCTTCCCCACGGCCTCCTCTGCTATTGATCGCCCCGCCATTGTTCTTTCCCAAAAATGCCATCCCACAGTTAAAATAGTCCAGTCATGGCCAATGGCAGACCCAGGATTTTAGGTTTGTGGATGCACAATTAGTGGTGGGATTCGGGGGTTCGGGGGCAATGCCCCCGATTTTTTTTTTTAAAACATCCAAAGGATGAAAAGACAGTATTTGTAATCAACAAACTATGGATAAGTGAACTAACACAGCAGCCCCCAATTTTTGTTTCTCCCCAGTAATGCAATTTAAAGAAAGCTAATCAATGAAGCTAATGTAGAGCAATGAAATTTAAAAGAAAGCTAATCAATGACAGCTAATCACACTAGTTCCCATGTGGCTAAGAAGGTAGATTGTTCAACTTAGGAGCAAAACCAAACATAGGCAGGGTTTACATATCAATGTAAGAATTGCATGATAAGATAAAAATATACAGCAAAGAGCTACAAACAAATAAAAGTGATCATTCATGCATTAAATTGGGCACCTAGAGCTTGCACATCGCAAATAGAAACTACAAAATATATTTCTGCCCAAATATTCTGGCACCCCTCAGGCAAGCACAAAATAAGTAGATTAGCAACGGTGAGTGTGAGAAGAGCACAGTGTCACTTTGACTTGAACAATTTCAATGATAAAAGTACGTTTCTAACATAAATTTCAGAGATGAAGCATATTACCTTAATATTGCGCCAATAACTAAGGGTATTGAATCAATCTGAAATGTGCGCCGACAACCAAGTTTATCAATCTAAAAAAAAAAACTTTTTACCACCAATTTTTCAGTAACTAACGAACTTGTGCATCTATGTTCAACATGATAGAACATAGATTCAAGGGTTAAGGGGCAAAAATAGACATGCGATTTTCTCCAAGGAGCGCTAGTAGCAAATGCTTTTTTAGGTGCAAAAGTGACTATGTGGCTACAAATTAGGTGCAAAAATAGCGTTTGACCGTTAAGTTTGACTTTTGATGTTAAATTTGACTTTTTTCTTGACGGGACGATGACGTGGCATTTCAAGGGTGCAAAAATAATTTTATAATCTTAAAATAAATATTTCAGGTATTGACCGGTACTAAAAAGATACTGAAAAAAATATTTCAGGGTAATGACTGATGTACTAAAAAGTATTTTCGGGATCCTGATTGGTACAAAAAAAATATTTCATAATTTTGAAAAATTATTTTTGGATCTTGAAAAAATATTTTAGGTAGTGACCGAGTACTAAATGGATACTGAAAAAAAATATTTGAAATGTCACGTCATCGTCCAGTTAGCAAAAAAAAGTCAAAATTAACGGTCAAAGTCAAACTTAACGGTCAAACGCTATTTTTGCACCTAATTTGTAACCACATAGTCACTTTTGCATCTATAAAAAGATTTTCTTCGGGGCGCATTTCTCGGAGATAAGCACATGTCTATTTTTGCACCTTAACCCAAGATTCAATTTGTTTTGCTTTTTCTAGTCAACATTAATCAAGTAATCACATAAAGTTGCTTAAAGCAACATATCATCACTCTAGGTCTTAAGTTTACAAAATGAAGGAAATGATTATGCAGAATATTGAGAAGGAAAATAGTGACAAAAATACTCAAATTTCTTTATTCACGTTAAATAGTAAGAGGTAACACTTCAAGTTTAGCATGAATTAAGAGTCCCCTGATTCACATTAAAACTAAAAAATTTAACCAAATTAAAGCACTGTTACTAAACTAAAAGTCTAGCATGAATTATGTTTCAACGCGCACTGTAGTCCGCTAACAATTCAAAACCAAAGGGATTTCCTTGTGAGTTGGGCATGCTCAATATTATGATAAAATAATTCATAAGTATTGACTTAACTACTAAATCATAGGCCCATGATGCAGGTATGGTACATCTATGGAAGTCAATCAAAAAACCAGCAACCATTACAAAAAAAATATATACTGTTTTTCAATTTCTACTTCATTTCAGTCCTTCAATTGAATATGGCGTCATTGAGATCTCATTTAAATATACCTCTGTATAAAATTAGAAATATTTCCTTCCACCACAACTTAACAAGAGAGACTATAAATAAAGGAGGAAAAAAACTGACCCAATGTGATATCCAAAAGCAAAATGCGTCGATCATTGAAGAAACCAGAACGTGAGGAAAAGCAGTAACCATACCAAATCATATTTTTCATCACTCGTTTCTCGAGTTGAAGGTTTTCCTTCATCGAAACATTCATCGTCAAACTCAATGAGTAACCCAAAAAATACTGTTAGAGCGGTGACAAGCGGTGTAGAACCTTGGAAACCGTCGTGACTCAGGAAGCCGCTTCTTCGCCGCTGAAACTTTGAGCTCACGAAGCCGAGAGCGAAAATTGACGACACATGGTTTGGTTTTTGCGAAAGAAAAGGCAAGAAGCTTCGAATTTGGAGATACGGCGGAGACGAGGCGAGAGCGAATGAAGACGAGAGAGGCGAGAACGAGAACGACGGAAATGGGCGTGGCGCAAGGAGAATTGGAGACGAGAGGGCGAGAGAATGAGAACCGGGGAAATTAGGCGCAGAGAACGAAAACGACGGAAATGGGGAAAAAAGGGTAAAAGTAAGCTTGCGAAATTGGTGCTTGCTCTGGTTTTGGGGAATTCATTCGTGATGATTCGAACGAATTCTCGATCGAATTCTCTGAGTGCTTCGTTATTTGGAGGGATTGGCTGGATGGCTTCCATGGACATGAACACGAAACAAGAGTCGTTTGTGATGTTGGTTAGTGCGCAGTTTCTCTCACAAGCTCTAGTCTTTGCTCTAGGGTTTGGATCTGGTATGGTGTTGTATCTGCTTCTAAAATTTAGGCTTTGTTTGGTTTGGGGGGAGGGGAGGGAAAATGGAGGGAAAAAATTTAAAGGAGAGGAAAATTCTTGTGGGCCCCACTACAAATAACTTTTCTCTCCCTCCATTTTCTCTCCCCTCCCCTCAAACCATGCATAGCCTTAGAGAAGGATGAAAAAGTGAAAAGAGAACGATGAAATTGGGGGAAAAAGAAAAAGGGATAAAAAGGAATGAGGAGGATCGAACCCATGACCCGAGGACTAAAGCTGAAGAGCATTAACCAACTATGCTACCTACACATGTTGTCATTAGGTTCTTTTCAATTATATATATTTTAAACAATTTTTGTGTCTGCACTTGCCCATATAGACACTAGTGTGGGTCTGCCACTGGTCATCGCCTATGTGGACTCATTTATGCCTAACCAGACCCACATCATCAATATCTAACAGATTTTTAACACGGTTAGTCTTTCTTAATGGTTTAGTAAACTTCAAGGACCCAATAAAAAAGGAAAAAAAAAAAACTCAAGGACCTGATTCAAAAATCAAGGAAACCATAAAGGACCCGGGAATTAGTTTTCCCAATAATTAACTTAAATAAATTAATGGAATTATTTAAGTTAGTTATTTGTAATTATTATGTTACTTTATTGAAAATACCCATTCCATCATTTGCATTGTAAACTACTATCATTCATGAAATGCCTTGTCGTATCTGTAAGATAGGACTCCTTCGGGAAAAGAATTGCAAATATGCAAGGTAAAGTAAATCAAGGTGTCACATTTAGCACCGGAAGAAACTCTAGCTCCTACTTCTAGCACTAGAGGGAGTAGTTAAATCGAATTTTTATTTATTTTATTTTAATTTTTTAACAAAACTCATCGTTTGTCTAAATTATTAACGACAATCAGACATTGTCGGTTCATTCTAAAGAAATTTGACCACCAAACTTTTTTTTAAGTACCAACTCCCCAAGCGAGGAGCATTATTATTAAAACTATTAAAGCACCAACAGCATTATTAATTAATAGAAGGTCATGATGTTCAGTAATATATAACTAACGTTGCAAATAGGGCATGATCATCCATTTTCAAGCCCGAATGCATGCTTTTATGGGTCAATGAAGCATGAGAACGGGGAGAATGATGAAGATGCAGGAAATTAACAGAGGATAAGGATGAAAATAGTTTGAGTGTGTTGGATCAAGCAAAAGCCATAATTGAAGTCCAATAGTTGTTGAGTCATTTTGTGTCAGTTTAATTTAATAACCTTAATTATATTTTAGTATTGTTTTTCAGCCCATCAAAATATAAATAAGTATACCATGTGCGTAACATATGCACATTAATTAATTACGTGGCTTGTTTATAAATTGAGCTTTGATTTTTCTATTTTTTTTTTTTTTAATTCTTTGAGTTTTGGTAAATTAAAGAATAATTAGCCAAATTTAAATATAAAAATACAAAGAGACCTCAAATAATTGGACAAAAATAAGGAAAATAATAATAATTTGTGTTTAGTAGGAATTTAAAAATTGGCTTCATTCCTTGTGAATGTCGAAAATTTTGATTTACATACTATTTTATCTTATTTTTTGGAAAAAAAAATGGGGGAAATCTAAAAAATCAAGGGAAAATATCTAAGAGCCCAAATTTAGGCTTGAAAAAAAAAATCAAGGAATCAGTCCATATTAATAAATATAAACTTTGATGGCCTTACATTGATAACATGATTAAAGAATCCTCAAAAAGTATTTCACTACAAATAAATAAATAAATAAATTGAATTTGTTACTAAATTCAAAATTTCTAGCAGAAACGGATTTACACAATCCTTTCCCTCGCTAATTGGATCATCGCAAATGTGTTTCTAACTTTTTTTTTATTTAAAAATGTCATGTGGACTCTCTCAGAATTAGCCACGTGTCACCTCATAGGAGGCCACTTCACCAGTGCTACCACATGTCACCTCTGGCAGCCACCACCTCATTACCAGTGTCATTGCGGGTGTCCCCGCAGCCAGCCGCTACTACATTGTCGACTGCCAACTGCCAACATGTGGCCCCAATCACAGCACAGTGTGTTTCCTGCTTACCCTACCATGTGTCACAACCATGGTTATCAGAACGGACGGGACCGGCCGGTTCGAGCCGAACCGTCGAAGCCGGACCGAACCGTGCGAAACAATCGAAACCGGGGTTAACCCCCCGAAGCCGGAGCCGAACCGGTGAAAGTGTGTCGATCTTGGCCGAACGGTCTTAACCCGGTTTGCATCTGTCTAAACCGGAGTTGAGTTTTTTTTTTTTTTTTTTTTTTTTTTTTTTAAAAAGAATAATTTACAATCCAAAAACCACTTTTCTAATGTTTTGTCCATGCAAAGAATCTTAATTCCTTCCCCTTATTCTATTTTTCCTCTATTTTTGTAACAAGACAAATTAATTACATATACAAATTAAACCATACAGATTCCTTTAAACTTACGCATATTTTACATCTTTATAAAGTCAAACTTATTATCAACGTATGTCCTTCATATTCGATTTTACCTAGGGAGTTGATTGATCTTAATGATGATTATTAGTTTAGTGATTGAAGGTGAGAATATTTTGTTATGATGTAGGTGGGAATATTTTGTTATCGTATACTTGGTTTTTGACATTTTATTATGCAGAATGTTTGTGATTCCATTACAAATTCAGGTGTCATTGAGTGGTATATGATGCTTTGATATCAATTTGTAAAGAAAATTGTAAACAATATTTGACAAGTATATAATTATTGGGCTATTGATTTAAAGTCTTGAAATGATATATAGTATTTGGAATTATGGATTATGTGATAAGAAATTAAATTATTTCTCATTTTTTAATTCCTCACCGGTTTGGTCCCGGTCTGATCCCAGGTTGATCCGTCGACCTTAATCGACCGCTAACCCAGTCACCGGTTCACTGACCGGTCCGGGTTTAATTACCTTGGTCACAACACCATAATTCTGAAAATGTGCTTTCTCCCTGCAGGTTGGAGCCTTTGCATTTTTTCCCTCTTGAAGAGACTTTGCTTGTTGAACTGCAATTTTTTTTTCTTTGATACAGAGAAAGAAAAAAAAAAAACCAGAAAAATAAAACAAAGGATTAAGGACCCCAACCACGCCTAAATTGTTCTACTGCCATCAAGTCAGCTAGGAGAAACCGGTAGAGTCCAGGAGGAGGATCAAATGGATGAGCTCCATTAGGAAGCTCGACATGAGACAAAGCAAAGTTAGCCAACCAGTCCGCACACATATTCACTTCCATTAGGAGACAACCTAGAGCTTATAACCCAACCCTAACCGATGCCCTCCTAATATCCTCCAAAAACTTAAGAATGGACCGTGGGCTTTGTCTATGACCACTGTCCTCAAGGCTATGGATGAGCATATTTCTCCATTTCCAAGTAAACAAATATGTAACAAGGAATAAAGCATTCCAACAATATCCGCCAACTTCTTTATCATGAGACATCTAGTTTTCCGTTAACCAAACATTCCAGTCACAATAAAAAAAGTGAGTGTAAACAAGCATCAGGTAAGAACTGAAACCAGAGAAGTCGAACCATAGGACAGCCTCTAAAAGCATGCAAGCTAGTTTGTTCTTCCTGATGACACACTGGAGATAGTCCATCACTAGCATTCCAAGACCGAATCCAAGTCTTCAAAGGAAGTCTGTTATGAAATAACTTCCAGCCAAAGATCTATACTCTATGCGGCCCCTCCCACTTCCATAACTTACTCCACATGTCGCCATTAATAGCGGACTGTTGAAAGTCAGATTCAGCTAAGAACATATAACAACTCTTGACACTAGCACCAGTCGAATCACCAAATAGCCAATAGAGTCGATTTGGTCCATCGTCAATGGAGGGGGAAGCAAACCTTTAATTAAGCCAATCACATTTTGAGGAAGGAAACATTCTAATATTGACACATCCCACCTAAGCCATCCTAGCTTTGTCTAACAAACCTAGTAATCATAAAATCTCGCAATTCCTCCGGAATTGGACTCAAAGCATAATCTTGAAGGCAAAAAGAAGGGGAAACCCATTTATCTTTCCAAAAGGTCACCAATTTCTCACACCACCCGATCCTTCATATTGTTAAAAAATATTACATAAAACACTCTAGAAGTTTGAACAACCAACTTTAAGAATAGGTACATGTCCCGACTAAACCCTGTATTTACCTTATAAAAAACAAACCCATAGGGCATTGCACTCATTTTGGAACCTCTAGCCACACTTCATAAGGAAAACATCATTCATAATCCCAACCGACTTCAAACCAAGACCTCCCATGGATTTAGGACTAGTCAACACATTCCATCTTATAGCATGATGAGCTCGCCGAAGATAAGAATCGCCCCAAATATTTAGAGGGAGCCTAGCATACTTGCATGTGGAAATAAGGGATAGTAGCTAAGGAAAACTTAGCAAGGGTCATTCTTCCCGCCTGTGAAAGGCACGTTGTTGCCAACCACCTAATTTTTTCCATAACTTGTTCACAGTGTGCTAGTAGGATTGTTTCGTTGCCCTTCCATGAACCATAAAAGCCCCCAAGTATCTTCCTACACTCTTGACTCTCTTAAAAACATACTGCATGTGCCATGCGCCTGCACTCTTTTATCACAAAATTATATATAGAATATTTTCATACATAATAAATTATATATATATATATATATATTCCAAAATATGTGTATTATATTATATAATTTCTTTTTATTTTATATATTAAAAAATTACATATATTATATCATAATTTCTATAATAATTATGAGAAAATTAATTTTTATATATTTATATGGCTGTTAATATAAAAAAAATTATGTCTTTAAATTTAAAAAGTTTTTTGGTGCGATTTAAAAAATGAGAGAAGCAGAGTTAAACATTTTTAGTTCATTTTCTTGACTTCTTTATCATACATATTATCTTTATTAAATTACTTTTTCTTATAGTGTTTCCCATTAATACTCGTGACTCCAAGGTCTTATCTATATGTGGTGTTTGGTCTACTAGTATTCTAATTCTTGTCGCGGGTTGTCCTAGGAGCAGTGATTTCATGTGGGTTTGGTATCAATCATATCTCTTAATATTAATAAATATCGTTAAACTCATCAATGGAAAATATCGGCTCAACGTATTTAAATAATGAGTTTGGAATTAATTAATGCTTAAAAATACTCTAAAATTATACTGTATGGATTAATTTTCTTTGAAATGTCATAATATGTTTTATGAAAAAGATCATAAGAAATTTAAAGATGCACCATTTCATAAGTGTGAAATATCAACATTAACAATTTATATAAAATCTAACGATCAAGAAAATCAAGAAAAAACATTTAGGAGGTTGAGGCACATGAGAAGCCTCAAACCGAGTTTATTAATTACCAATTTTACTAGAAAATTTAGATTTGATATGATAACCATTGAAGTCTAAATTGCAACAATGTATTCCTTTTTTTCTGGTTTCAATAGGAGAGAATGCCCCATATTTTTACATTTCAACTAGGATGTCGGTTAGTTCCTCATCTTCAAACTTATGTATGCTTTTACTTACAATTGAAACAGAATCTGCTATGTAATGCCTCCACCCAGCACTTGGGTTTATGTGTTCAATAAATGATGTTGGATTCTTTTCCCTATTCACTAACTCATCTACTTCATTAAAAAATATATTTTCAACAAAAAATAAAAATGAGAGGTAGTGTTTAGTCTGTCGAGCACTATCTCTTGCCCTTCCTCCCCCATCATGTAATTACACATACAAATATATCTTTCTACGTGTAGCATTTCCTTTTCCTTTTCTTTGGGCCTGCTTTGTTGTGTATGCTCTGTCTCTGTAAAAATGGTACACTTTTGAAATTCCTCCAGCAACATTAACTTTGGAAGAATTTTGCCATACGAATGGCATATGCAAGAACGGAATTAGTACGAATCGCATTGAAGATAATGATGCCACATTCTACTTGTAGCATTTCCTTTTCCTTTCCTTTTATCCATCTTCAAGCTAACTTCGCTTCCCAATTTCTTCAGCAGCCTCAGCTTTCACTGATTCAATTAAGCCCAACAACTCTGTATTGGCCTGTCATACAAGCATGCCACCAGAGGATCTAAGCAATCAATTTACAAATTCTTATATTAAATAATTATATAGATCAAAAATAACAAAAGTACAATCTAGGAGCAAATTATGCATGAGTCACCTGAATGTTCTGAGAGAAAACCAGAAATGTCAGTAGGACAACAAGGGCATTTCATCACATTCTTTGAAGAGGTACGCAGAGATCTTCCACCCCTGCTTATTTCTCTTATAGAAAACTTACTGCAAAGGCACCCTCCAAACATAACTTACATAAATCATGTGCATAGGGAGTCGTCACAGGAGTAGCCATAACCTCTTTACAGATAAGGCAGCCAAATTCTGCATGTGGAAAACATAACAAGTAAAGCTATAGTGATGAATAAGCTGACCAACAGAAAAGCAAAGCATAATAATCATACTCTAGCGCAATCTTTCCCTGATTGAAAGATTATAGGCTTTCCTTATTTCCGTCCTAGATCTTTTTACCTCTTGGGGGTCCACACCATGCTTTTGACGAGGTGGTGGTATTTTCCACTTCCAACAAGATTCTTTAACCAATCCATTATACATTTCCCAATACTCTAATTCTAAAACAGTGATGTTTAGTGACAATTTTGAAATGAAAGGAAGTAGTTTTATATTGACGACAATATGAATAGGATATTTGAAGAGGTATAATTTTAAAATCTCACTCACATAGAAATCCCATGATGGACTCCCCTTCCTTTCTATCATCAAGTCTCGGGGGCGTTCTCCATGTTCATCAGTACTATGTCACATGCAGAATAATTTACTAGAAGGAATTTCAAATAAGATCAACACATATTAGGTGAGCTACATAATGGATACCTTGTCCATGGCAGGTTCATTGTCATATCTACCAAATAAGTAACGGTAAACTTTCAAGCCCTAATTAAGCATAAGCCTTTAGAAAAGTTGCATGAAATCAAGACCCAGAACAAGGAAATAAAACAAAAAAAGGAATATCACATCTACCTGCATTTCTTGTTTTCGCCAACACTTTTCAATTTGGCAAATGCCATCATAACGTAATCCTTTCTCAGGGGGCATGAGGATCGCTTCTTCTTGTGAGATCTGCTCATTTACACATAAAGCTTTGTAAGTATGGATTAAGGCTCAATAAATCAATTAGATATCCCTGAAAAGTCTTATAAAAAAGCAAATAGCCCAAAATTTGAAGCTATTTAAAACCCCGATGGCAAATTCACGCAAAAAACACAGAATTTACAATCGAAAACACCATGAAAAGAAAACGCTACACGAAATAAAATTTTTAGTGGAAGAGAGATTCAGAGGGATTGCACAAAAGGAAAAAGTTTTAGAACATTAATTCAAAGGGATTCAAAACGAATGATAAGAATGAAAATGATTGACAAAAATAAAATCAATAAATACTTAAATAAAAGAAATGACCTCGATTGTTTGTACAATACTAATATAGATACTTACAACAACGTAACAAAACAAAGAGCAAAGTTAATTAAAGGATAAAGGTGTACAAATATATACGTGTTTTATTTTTAGAAGTGCCCAACACCAATTTTGTTTTTTTTGTTTTTTTTTTTTTTTGCAAAAATGCACATCTCCATTAGCTATGTTTGTTACTTTTTTATTTGGTGGGCCCAGTTTATCCACGTGTCATTTCCATGACTTCCTCTCTTGCCCTCATTCTTCTTACTCTCTTTCCCTATATCTTCATCTCTCTCTCGTCAAAACAGAGCTCCATGCAAATTAACAGAGATAAATCCAACACTCCCCGGTGAGGCACCAACATTTGGTGCTGCTGGAGTGCTGGTACATCATGAACTTGAGTCTGGCTCGGTGCTTCGGTTCTCGATGAACGTGATAAGCTGATGGAGCTTCTGCTCCAATTACTGTAACCCCTGAACTGATTCCTTCTCTTGCTTCCATAGATATAATTTATTTTTCCCTTCGAGGTTTATAGAATCAAACAAGAATCTGCAACACCAGAAATCCTGAATTGATGAGGAAAATAAAAGGGAAGAGAATGTGAAAACTACGTATTTGCTTTCGATAACCATCAATGCCTTTAACATTCATAGAATGCTCCGGGAAAAGTGACTCAACGATGCCCAAGAAAGAATCGAACGGAGTAAACCATTTTGAGTTGAAACAACTGAGTCACTAAACTAGCGAAAATCCATTTCCAAGTTTTGTACAAAATCGTTGAAATCAAAGTACAGGTCACAGTAGTAGGAAGAAATGCAGTTTTGTTAGATCTAAGCTTGATTTTCTCTTCGTACTTATCTCCGAAAAGCGGTAAGTTTCATCGCTCTTCCCAATACTGAGCCACAAATTCACCACAGAAGAACAGTTTAGCAGAAGAGGAAGACAAAAATCGCCATTAAAAGCCAAATATGAAAAAATTACAAACAATTACTGGTATCACAGGAGGATGACGAGATGTTTCAGAAAACTTAATTATATTTTGGCCTGAAATCTGAAAACACAATTAAAAAATTCACAACTTCCACGCCACTATTTGTTCAAATTTTGGTCTCAGAGAAACTCATTTATTACACCAACTATCTATAATCTTCTTCTCCTCTGGCAAAAAGGCATCAGAAACTACCGAACGCCTCTAAGAAACATAGATAAACCCACCAAATAAAAAAGTAACAGAAGTAAAGTAAGTGTTGGTTAACTGTGCATTTTTGCATCCGAAAAAAGTATTTGGTGTTGGACGCCTGAAGGTAAAGCACATGTGTATTTTTACATATTTACCCTTAATTAAATTTGACATTGTTGAGGCTAAGATTGGAAAGCAAACGTAATATAATAAATTAAGGTCTGCTTGCATATAATTTTAGGACAAAATATGCGTACAAAACGCCTTCATAATACTAAAAAATTTAAAAAAAAAATTGGGGAGGAGACTAGCTGGCTAACCCTCCTCCCTCAACCATTCAACTGAACCAACAAAAGAAATTTTCCAAAATGGGGAGTCTGAGTGACCAACATCAGGTATAATTTCAAGTATATGTTTTTATGCAACTGAATCAAAACTTTATAAATGAATAAAATTTCATAGAAAATAAGGCAAAATCTCATGTAAATTGATGGACTAAACCATACACCGATTTTTTAGTCAAACTATTTGATTTAGCTTAGCTTTAATTAGTTTTCTCAGTTACACACAATTTTAATGTATGGAAAAAATATAAAAATCAGACTATACACAAGATCAACTCAGGCACCTTCTTTGTAATTCTATGCTTTGGTTAATGTAATGCTATACAACGTATAAATGATAAAGCTGGAAATTTTTGTTACCTATTACAACTTTCAAATGGTAAAATCATAAACCTAAAACCCCAATAAAAATCTAAACAATAATGTGATGGGAGGGTGGGTATTTAAATCTAAGTTGATTTCATTGATATATGTCTAACCCATAATAATTAAGCATATGAAAGAAACAATGATGTGATGGGTGGATGGGGATTTCAAAGATAATATGAATGAGACATGTGATTTATGGTGAATTTCTAAATACCTTTTGGTATTCCGTTGATCTGATTTATACAAGTCATAAACTGTTCTCTTTTCTTGCACTGGATCATCTTCTTCTTATTGATCATCCAAAGCTTCTATGGATCTAAATCTTTATTCACTAGTAAAACTAAAAAGAAATCTTATGCTTTGAATAAAATTTGACGGCTGCTCCCGAGAGCTTATGTGAAGTGTGTGTGAATATATATAACGAGGAAACCTAGGGTTTGAAAGATGTGGTTATTAAATATTGTAGTTATTTAATCCGCATAAGTATATGTCATGTATATATATAGATTCAATGTATTAGAGCCTTTTACATTAATTGAATCCAACAAATCTTAGCCTTACATTTAATCAAATTGTCTATTGATTTTTTGCTTGTTATTTTGCTTTCTTGTGTATTCATGGTATAGTAAAATCCAATAAAGCCCTATTTGATGTGACTTGGGCCCATTTAATTATCCCATCCATTATAATGTATCTTCTAGAACTAGGCCAACGTGTAATTTTGTTAATTATTTTGTGACTCTCTTCATTGCACATGTATCACTAATACATACTTATATATATATATATATATATATATATATATATGTATGTATCCCTATTTGCTGTGACTTGGGCCCATTTAATTATCCCGTCCATTATAATGTATCTTCTAGAACTAGGGCTACGTGTAATTTTGTTAATCATTTTGTGACTCTCTTCATTGCACATGTATCACTACTATATATATATATATATATATATATATATTATACCGTTTATATCATTTAAAGGTCGTTACCATACTTCCTCAATTCATATATTGTTTAAATATTGGGTTAATTTATGTGTTTGCTTGTTCATACAAATTACATCATTTCACCTAGCAAAAAAATTATATACAGTTTTTGAAGTTGAATTATATACATGTGAAATCCTTTTTATACCATATTTACGCTTATATATGTAAAAATTTTGCTAGGTGAAATGATGTAATTTGTATGAACAAGCTAACACATAAATTAACCCAATATTCAAACAATATATGAATTGAGGAAGTATAGTGATTCAAACAGTATATACTAGTGAGTTAAGTTAGTTATCTGTAATTAATATATGTTAATTTATTTACAATACACTGTTCATCATTTGCATTCACTACCAAAAAAAAAGAAGGCATGTTTTAGTAGTAGTTAGTTAGTAGCGATTACAAAAAACCATGGCAAATATGTGACTTTGTCATTGTCGTTGACAAAACTACTACAAAGTTGCGTTGGTTGACTAAGACACTACCACAAAAAACGATCTAAATAAGACTCAATTAACGTCCATTTTCAGAGGGACGTCTCAAAAGGGGTTGTCATTTTTCTCACTTTTGGCATCTTGAATTAAATTCAGGTCGCCTTAGTTAAGGCGTCCTGAATTTAAAATCAGGACGCCACACGCCTTAATTCAAATTAAGTCGTCTTGAATTTATAATTCAGGACGCCATTTTTATAATTCAAGACGCCATTTAAGAATTACGAGAATACTGAACACAACTCAAGAATTCAGCCACACACATCATTCCGTAAACAAACTAAGACAAGTTCCAAGTAAGATTTTGCCTCTCGATGCATTAGTCCCAAGTAAGAATTAATCAAAAGCAATACTGAATAATGGTTATTAGAATGGAGCAAGGACAGAGATTTCCTAAGAAAAACACTTCTTTTTTTGCCATCAGAATGGAAGTATGGAACTAAGGTTCCATTGTGCTTTCAATTTGCCAGAACTCGCTAAGGAAAATTCAAAGCATAATGGAACCGTTTCATGTTTAATACGAATTCAACACACAACATGATAATCATTGTAATATCAAAGAGTAATATCAACACCAGTGCTTCTCAGTAAAAATCTATTCTACTATCTAGAAGAGCAATAAGAATTTGAAACACCAATTTCCCATACTGCATTTCCAGGTCCAGAGCTCCACCTCTCGAACTTGCTTCGACCACAAATGATTCCCACAGACGTGTCTCCTCTTCATTTTCGTTTGTTCTAAACTCTTCCACCGTCATCGACTGTTTCCCAGTTGTTCCCACCGTGGAAAAGCGAGAAAGATGCGCCGTCGGGGGAGGACCGTACGGTGATAGTGATCGACTCCGTTAAACTCCCCATCGCCTCATCACGTACTGGCTATTTAGGCACCTATGAAGAAACAGAATAGCGGATCCGGGTTCGATCGAAGGGATCGGCGAGAATCTAAAAACGTGAGGGTTTAAGGATCCTTGTAGCTCTGGATCCCTCCAATCCGGCGGCGAGCTACGGTAGTGAGATGGAATCGAGCGACGGAGTCGGGGATCAGAGATAATGAAGTCGACGGCGTCGGCGGAGATGAGAGGGTGAAGGTTGAGATGAAATGAATTGAAAAAGAGAAAGTGAAGGCGATGATAGGGAGTCGAACAAATATTTCAATAAAAAAAACAAGGTTTGGCGTCCCGAAATAACATCTAGGATGCCAAAAATTATGATTTTGGCGTCCAAAACACAATTCAGGACGCCAAAAAAATTTCTGGCGCCAAAAAATTCCTAAAATTTCTAAATTGTGCCAAAAATGCTCATTTTGGCGTCCTGAACCCATTTCAGGTAGCCAAAATTTTTTCCCAAATATCTCAAATTGTGCCAAAAATGCTGATTTTTGGTGTCCTAAATGTATTTCGGGACGCAAAAAAGAGTTTTTTGGCGTCCTGAACCTATTTTAGGATGCAAAAAAATTTCTGGCGCCAAAAAATCCCAAATTGCACCAAAAATGCTGATTTTAGGCATCCTAAAATATATTTAGGAAGTCAAAAAAAAATTTAGGCGTCCTAAATTAATATTTAGGACGTCTAAAGTCTCAAACTCAAGTAAATAATTACACCTTCACTTTTTACTTCCTTTTTTTTTAAAAAAAAATGTCTTTTAGGGTAGTAGTATTCACTTTTTGTAGTAGTGAGAGTTAAAAGAGTGTGAAGTTGTAGCGATATTTTGCAGTAGTTTTGGGGGAAACAATCGTGGGAAAAAAGGCGCTAGGTTGCATTGTGGCAATGTGGCGCCAACTTTGTAGCAATCAGTTTGTCACAGTTTTCAGAAAATAATCGCCACAAAGTTGGCGACAAAGTGGTAGGAAGTTTGCGCGTTGAGTTTATAGTGCTTTCTATAAATAGACCACTACAACATCAAAGCGTCACGGGGCAAAGGATTTATGGCTTCCCATTTGTAGTGGTCAGTGTAGTGCGTGGCTGCACAAAAACCACTACAAATTGCTACAGATGATGAACATCATCATTGATTGTTTTCAAAACTTTGTAGCAGTTAGTTTGACAACCGTAACAAAGTTACGCACTTCTGCGTTAATTGGTAGTGGTATTGGTCATGGTTATGGCCTTGACCGCTACAAATCTTGCATCTATATAAGGTGACACACCCTCTTTTTACCACTTTTGGAAAAATATGATGGCACGGGTTTCTTAGTTTTCTTATCTTAGCTCTTGCATCTCATCCAGCTTTCCTTTAAGAAAACCTTAGTGATCCAGGTTAGTATTAGCTTTTTAATAATTTTTTTATATTGTAGTTTAATTTATTTTATTTTTAATACTTTTTTTTATCGTAGTTTAATATATTTTATTTTTAATATAGTTATATACAATGGTGGGGGATGAAAATGTTTCTTGACGAGCTGGAAAAGAAATATCTCATGATGATGCCCTCCCTCCCCAGTTAGAATGCTAGTAATGGGAAGGGAGAAGGTGGTGATGATGAGATGGACATAAACAAACATTAGAGGTTCGTTGACAAGATCAGGATGTCTATCTCTGAGGTAAAGCTCTTCAATAACAAGGAGAGAGAAAGGGAGGAAGGTAACCCGCATCACTCAATAGACAGGGTGCGAGGTTAATATTCAAGGTAAGAAGAGTTAAATATAGCTTTTGAGTTTAATTATATATAATTAGTATATATTAGTTTATATTTTAATTGTTATTTAAGTTAGATTTTAATTAAAGTTAATCTAGAATAGATATGTGTAGTAGTTAATTGTTTTAAAGTAAGATTTTAATTTCTATTTA